>OU611883.1:13680500-14906500 GCA_914767815.1 Eupsilia transversa | reverse complement strand
TACTATGTATAGATTTGTATACAAGAAGATAATCCCCAATTATACAAAAGTTTTTGTTATCATTAGAGAAATTGGCCTCCTCGGGCTTCCTGTAGCTCGTACTCTCAGGTAACTAGGTACCTCCTCTACCTACTTACCTACCCTTAATAAATACTAATTTTATATTCGAAAATCTATGTTTTTTTTCGGTCTGATATAATTATTATGATGTCATAAATAACCTATGTGTCCCGTGAAGGTAGGTATTTCACCTTTTAGCATAGAAAACTCGCGTCACTCGTAAAGGCGCATACAAACTGGCGCGATATCGCGGGCTTGACAAGGGTTGTGCTGCCTGTCGCGCCCGCGATATCGCGCCGATCTGTACGAGCCGTAAAGGAATGCGTGAAAAAATAAAGCTAAATACCCCAAACATGAAAATCTATTTGGAAATCCATTAACTAATAACAATTCACTTGTGACTAGCTACTTCCGGTTCCGACTACGGTCTAGATGCGAAACAAACAAAACTAGGTCTTCAGCCTTTATTATCTGCAAGGGCAAATAGTTTAATTACAATAAGTAATAGGTACCACAATAAATTGTATTGTACTCACGGCTACATATCAAGCTATACATCTCCAGTATATGCTGACTTCTCTTTCTACGGAAATCCTATACAAAACAAAACCAGTGTACATGGGTATCGATTGAACATTGTAACGTGCATTGATATGGTTTTTTTATATATTTCTATGGTAGCATGTCATATTTTAAATGATTACCTACCATTTTTTTTGGTTTCAATCTATCGTGTGTAGCGAGAAAACTTGCCAGAATGAAAGAGTTTTTATTGTGTAATCAAAACTACTATGTGTGAAGGTGTGAAGACTTGACACTTTTTTTCGATTTTAACTTTTAACTTATCTGTTGACAACTTTGTCAGCCAGAGATTAGATATCTCATTAGATATAAATAGATTCCTTGTCAGAAATGATTTTGGGTTTGTGTTGAATCTGTACCTAGGTACTGTGTTGTGAAAAGCAATAATTTTTCGCTAAAAAGCAACCATGGCTGGTGAAGCCGTTAATTTTCCTAGGTAATTGCAGCTTGTGTTTCAGTAACTTGGTTTTTGTAAACCATTAGCACTAATGTTTCATTTTGACACTTCAACAACATTCATTGCGTTACTTTGTTGAGCAGATTTTTTCGAACTTATGAAGCAATGGATTAGCAATCTGGTTAAAAAAGATTCAGATTGTGATTTATCGTGTATTACGCAATTAGGGTGCAGATTTCGATTACTGTCAGCTTAAGATTCCGTGAAAACTTAGGTGAAAGTGAGCTGTCAATCCCAGCATCAGATGGAATGGCAGTTCACAGCAAGCTCACTTCATCTAGAAAAGATGGGCTAAACTTACTTAAGTACGTAGGTACCAATATTGTACCCAAGGCCACTAATGGTCACCAAACGACGCAAGGGCCGCATTCCCGTACAGACCTTAGGGTATACTTACTGACTTTTCCCCAAGAAAAGAAGTGTGCCAAAATGTCTCTTATATCCAAGTAAGGTCAGGGTCGTGTGCTCGAATGACTCTTCAGTCATTCGAAGAAGGAAGTGAAATGACTGGTAAAACCCTGTAAAAAATTAAATACTTGAGTGACTTGAGTCATTTCACCAATTTTCCGCGTGACCTTAAAAGCTTTTAATACCAGTCGTTTCCCATTTTGTTTGACCTGACCTTACCTTTTGTAGTTTTGTCACAACATTCAATTAGAGTCGTTTGAGAATTTGTTTGATTAGTTGTACACGTCAATAACGGTTGCCTTCGCTTTTTTGTCTTTTAAAAAAAAAATGTGTTTTGCCGTTGATAATGGCAGGAAGGATACGAGGCCATATCCATTGCACGGCGTGATTCTGAGCTGAAATCATGATAAAATGCTGTTAAGTAAATAATTATATTTACTCAACTTGTCTCACAGGTATATAGATATCATAGATATATTGTCCTTATACCTAATTATCGTCGTCACTGATGAAGATGAGGTGCATTTCAAACAGCTAAGCAAGCTTATTAGCTGTTTTAATGCACCCCATCTTCAGTCGTATACAGGGTGTACCGTAACTGTAAAGGTATGTTCTCTTCTTACCACATATCTACTATTTCGTGTTTACCTTACCCAATGAGGGCTTGTGGGTTTCTTTTCTTTCTACAACGCCTTGCGTTTTTAATTGTACCTACTCAAATAACATGTTTAAAATAACGAATGTTTTAATCGTATGTTAAGTAGTTATGGTTAGGTAACATAATGAACAAGTTATTCAAGTTTATTGATTTATGCGCGTTTAGATCTCTCAACATTATAGTCAATGTTTTCAATACAACAGCAATATTTTCTAGCGGTGTAGGTACTTAAGTTGTTGAGATATAAGGCTCGTTCACACCGGCGCGACTTGTCGCGCGACGCGACTTTAACAATACAATCTATCTATACTCTATACTTATAATAAATCTGTAGAAGTGAAAATTCTGTACATTGAAAATATCAAAAAAATAATTGGCAGGGGGTGTTACTAGACCGACACCGAACCCAAAAATTTGATTACATTTTTTTTTGTCTGTCTGTCTGTCTGTCTGTCTGTCTGTCTGTCTGTCTGTTTGTTCAGGCATCACGCAAAAACTACCGGTTCGATTACGATGAAACTTGGTATAATTATTCTTTAATATCCTGGGCACCACACTGGGTACTTTTTATCCCGGAAAAGTATCCTATCCTACGGTTGGGGGGTGTCAAAGTTTGTATGGAAGAATTTTAACGCGCTGTCCGATTAACTCGAAACTCAATATTTATACTTAAACCCACAAATGAAGAATAACGTGTATCAGGATTTTTCGAAATTCAACCCCTAAGGGGGTAAAATAAGGGATGAAAGTTTGTATGAAAAATCTTATTCCTTGAGGTAATAAACATGAAACTTCGCACGAATAGTTATCTAAATAAATTATAAAGTTTGTAGTTTTTTGTTTTTCTAAATTACCCCCCTAGGTTGGGGGGTGTCAGTGTTTGTATGGAAGAATTTTAACGCGCTGTCCGATTAACTCGAAACTCAATATTTATACTTAAAACCCATGGGGATGTATGGGGTAATTTCCGACACTCACGCGGGCGAAGCCGCGGGCAGCAGCTAGTTTCTAATAAAACTTCACGATTGAACAATTGCCGGTGTCGCGTCGCGCGACAAGTCGCGCCGGTGTGAACGAGCCTATATGCAGGTACTGCGTGTAAAATACTGGTACCCATACAGCTGCATCCGGTTAGAATGGAAGCCAATACCAACATCGTTGGGAAAAGGCTAGACAGATCTATGTCTGTAAATCTGCAAACTCATTGTGACGATAAATTATCGTGGACCACGTCCACGTTCATGAAAAAATATGGAAATACGTGCACGTTATAACGTAATCGTGGAGTATGGTCGGAAATAAAGCATCATTATATTTCCATAAAATTTACTTCCCTTTGTTATCGTGTCGTGAATCGTGATGCCACGATCCACGATAATATCGTCACGTTAAAAACTTTACGAGCGCACATTAATGTACTTTGGCAAATGTTTCCAAATTTCATATTTTCTTTGTTTCCAGCAACATGCCCATAGATTTGTACTACGTGCCGGGCTCCGCCCCCTGCCGCGCCGTGCTACTTACTGCGAAGGCGCTCAACCTCAACCTGAACCTGAAACTTGTGGACCTGCACCACGGAGACCACCTCAAGCCAGAGTATTTGAAGGTGAGGCTTGTAACTAGTTGGACTTCTAGTCTTCTACCCAAGAATGGTCAGAGTACTCGAAGGGGGGGGGGGGGCTCCGAGTACCTACCTACTCTCTTATCATTATACCACTATGAACTTCGGTCAAATATTGATCGAAGGCTACGGTGTGATTATTGGACCTTACCAAGACAGCTAAGACCGGCCTACTTTTGGTAATGCTGCAGTTGCGTTATAACACTGGCTAAAAATTCAACCGGCGCGGAGCGGCGCGCGGTGGAATTTCATTGCCTTTAAAGTCTTGTTTATTTAATTAAACACCATAGGTAACGAGATTGGTGGTCAGGATTCAGGAAAACTTATGTCTTTGTAATTAACCAGCAAGTAATTCGAATAACAATGGAATCTTTCCTGTAGGTACTTATATTTAGCAGACTAATTGACAGTAAAACGTGTACCTACGTACCTAACCAACCTATCTGTTGAGTTGGTTCAACTGTGTATGTAGGTAGGTAGCTTTATCTTTTTTGGTCTTAGTCATTGTTGTAACATTTAGGTAAACGCAGAGTCAGAGAGTCAGAGATAGTCTTTACATTTTTTCGGAAAACCATAGCTTTAAGATCGTGTTCACGATAAGGATCGCAAATAAAGATATGAATTTGGAAATATAGGAAATCTCATAGAGAAACCTAAATAATAGGTACGTTAGTCAATAAAAACAAACCGAGTAAGTACCTAGGTATGTAACCTGAACCAGTGGGAAAAAGAGATGATTAATTAAATAAAAGCTTTTAAAATGGTGCCAACTACTGAAATAAATAACCTAACTATGTCCCTATTACATGTAAGGCGCCTGCTGTTTCGATTTCAGTCTCATTCAGATTCCTAACCTAGTAAGAACGCTAGGAACCCATGGCAGTCGGCCAGCGTTTCCTATCGGGGTAGGTACATATTTAAATCTCCATTAACAATCTGTTTTCATCTCTAAACCCTTTTAGCATTAGGTACAAAATACCTTACAAGTCGTTGAAGGTCGCACATAGATAGTCCGTGATGTAATTTGCAGTAGGAATTTAGAGTCATTGAACCTTTATGAGGACAATGTGCGTTTCCATAGCACTTAAAAGTTTGATATTTTAAACCAATATTTATTAGATAACTTCTTCTTCTTCATATGTTATTATTAAATAAATAAAGATATTTCATAATCTATCGAGCCCAAGTCGCAAAGACCGCCTCTGTGAACGATATCAGATTTTATACTTACATCAGTCATACCATTTCGAAAAGAATTCTTACCTATTTGTAGTACCTACTTATAAAAATATTTCCATAAGTTCTAGTAATCTATATAACGTACTAGGTAATTCCTAACTCCAGTTGGGAATGAGATCTGGAATTCTTGACTCAGGAGTCAGGAACTCCGGACAAAATAGCATAGGCAATTCATCTTAAAAAAGTTAAAAATCTAGCAGAATGTAACAAGTTTGAAGTCGATGTACCAAAAAAAAAACATGCGCGTCTGTGGGGCTACCTTGTGCAGGTAATCGAAATCAAAGTGAAACCGGTTGCTGTCGAAAACGTAATGACGTTGAAATGGAATGCGCTGATTCAGACGATACGAGTTTGAACCGGACGAGTTTTGGAGAAACCCTAAAAGAAGTTATCATTATCTCGTCTTATCTGATTCACGTTGAAAATTATGCCAGAACAAAAACTTTCGGTTCGTTTCAGTACAATACAATAAGCTATAGTTTACCTTTAATAGGTGGTTTAGGATGTCAACGAGGGTCATGGGATCGGGGCACCTATCATAGACTTATTATAGAGCCTTCTTCCCATAAAATGTTTCCAATGCTGGTACAAAGGTCCTCTGTTAGAGGGAGTGAATGTAATCCAAGTGAACCTAATCCACCACGCGGCCCAGCGCGGGTTGGTGTCGGGGTGGGAATGTCACGTCTTTGAATTTTTGGTTGTAGCTAGGACATGTCGGGTTCCTCACGATGTGTTTCTACAGTCTACACTGCCCTAAATCGTTTTAGAGTCGTGGTGATGAAATAAATTGCTCCGTGGGTTCATACCCAGAACGGGCCCGTTTTCAATGGCCCGCCACTGCTCTGCTTAGTAACCCTACTACCTCCTGTGGCTGATCAGCCTGTGAACCTATGGGTTGATGATGTTGATGAAGAAGATCATTCCTTCTTTTACCTCGTTAGACTAACAGGCGCATGTAGGCCCACACGGTAGACCTTGTGAAGGTCGAGAAAAATCGAGGATCTGCTTGGTGGACGAAGCATAGGCCCGGTTGTTGTGGCGATGCTATGCCCATCAGTTCCAGTATAAGTAGTCTTCCATAATAATGTTGATGTGACTCTAACAGTGTTCTTCTTTCCGCAGCTCAATCCCCAACACACAGTGCCGACGCTGGTAGACGATGGCCTGTCCATCTGGGAGTCACGAGCCATCATCACATACCTGGTGAACAAATACGGCAAGGGTAGCAGCTTGTATCCTGAGGAGCCGAAGGCGAGGGCTCTGGTGGACCAACGCCTGTACTTCGATATCGGCACGCTGTACCAGAGATTTGCTGATTATTTCGTGAGTAGTTTTTTTTGGATGGTCATCTGCCATGATGATTGCTGACACACACTTAAACACTTGTATCCCCTCCTGTCCTTCTGCTTAATTATCCTGTGGATATCCAGTAGCAGACACATATTATCTCTTTACATTATTATTCTATTGATCCTGCGACATAGTACACACAGATCAACCAAATTTTTTTTTCTACACACTTTTGCGTCAGTTATTGTGATATAATTATAAAACGGACTTTTTCATCACTAACGAACTATGTTTCCAGTACCCACAAGTCTTCGGCGGCGCGCCCGCTGATAAGGAAAAGCTGGCCAAGATCGAGGATGCTCTGCAGCTCCTAAACACATTCCTGGAGGGTCAGAAGTTCTGCGCCGGCCCTAACCTCACGGTCGCTGACCTGAGTCTCATCGCGGGCGTGTCCAGCTTCGAAGCCTCTGACATAGACTTCAAGAAGTACCCTAATATTAAAAGGTATCATTCCATACATCATTATAAACGTAGGGTAGGACTTGGGCTAAGTAGAACGACGATCTTCGCAGGCTGGCTGGTAGCAGCTGGATGACATTAGGTGATCGAGTTAAATGAAATGATATGGAGATGATGTCCAGCTGTGGACGGCTAATGGTGACGATAACCAAATATTTTTGATAAATATGTTTTTTTTTTGTGTTGCCAAGAAAACATTAACCTAATTGAACCCTGATTAATGGTGAAAAATGGCTCTATCTATAAACAGCATACCTATTCTGTTTGTACTTCACTTTATCTACCTAGGTAGGTAGGAGGTCAGGACTTATTAAGTCCGCCTTTGTACCTTTTTTTGAGTGCGAAAAGTTTAAATAAATAAAGTGAACTTTAATCAATTAGTCGATTTAGGGCATTATGATGACGAGCATGTGACACAACTGCGATCGATAAGTCAAGTCGCAGTTGTGTAGTTGGTTATATCTGACTTGTTATTTGAAAAATAATATAGAAAAGAATTGGATTTGTGCTTTGGTGGTTGTAGTGATCACATCTAAGCATCAGTTCGCAGTTGTGTCATTTTCCTCAAGTAAAAGAGATCCATATCCCATTCTTACGATACAATTAACTTGCAGATGGTACGAAACAGTGAAGAGCTCCGCGCCCGGCTACCAGGAGGCCAACGAGAAAGGTCTAGATGCCTTCAAGGGCCTCGTCAACAGCATGCTGAAGAAGTAACCTACGTATACCCGAGACGTTCACTCCATTCGTTTATACAGATGACGAGTCCCACGAAGGCACAATAAAGGCACAGAATTCATGAAACGTCTTCATGAAAACTGAGCCTTTATTGAGCCTTCGTTGGTTCACAAAACTGCAACTAAGTATTCTGACTAGTTTTCTAATTTCGTCCGTTGTGATCGTTTAAGGAAGCTGAATATTTCATAAATAGTCAGACTTTTGATAAATGAATGGAGCTTATTCGTATTTCAGGTACATAGTACCTACATAATGCTGTCACTTTCACAAATGTTGTTTTTCAAGTTACACCGTTTTACATTCTCAATGTAATATTATAAGATTAGGTTATAAGGCACGAATAAAAGGTAAAATATATTTTAAGCGTTTTATTTTAAGTAAAGAAATATATAAAGAAGTTCTTAGTGATAAATTCAGTCGCTTTGTGTAAAATATAAACTCGAATAGAAGCAAAATGACATATAACATGTTCCCGTTATCCATGAGTGAGGTATGAGGAAGTACCAGTACCTATTACCGATTACATGTTGATACACGTAAAAAATTGATATTTTGAAACTTACAATTCAGTTTTAGCTTTTAATTGAGCTAACATTTCTTTGAATGCTTGAATGCCAGGCTCATTGGCTTCGTTGTATCCCGGTGCCGTGGTTTTCACCAGCTGGAACCACCTGAATGAAGAAGGGATTTTTTTGTCATCGTATTAACTTTACAATTGACTTATCCTAGTATTTTCAAACGAATCGAATAAAACGGAACGTTTCGTTTGAGAATTTTTCCCTTTCGGAGGGTCTGGTACAGAGAGTACAGACCGAGATAAGTAGGTACCTACATATAAGATTAGGGATGCCTCGATACGCCTTTTTGCCGATACGATACCGATACCGATGCTCTTATAAAAATATCGGCGATACCGATACCGATACCAATACGCTTATTGAATTCAAAAATAAATACCAAGTCAGATTATTTTTTTAATTAATATAAAAAGAACGCATATCATATCTAAACAAAACCGTTAAAAACTATTGTGGCGGCATCTACACCGCCACATACGAACTAAGCATTAAAGACCTGACGTCACAAGTCCTACATCGCGGTATAAGAGTTTACCGAGCGATTAACATATATAAGACTATCCGACATCAATCCTTGGGCAATTGCCCGCCAGACACAACACCCGTCTGGTCGGAGGATCCTCCCTTTTCCATAGTGTATGAGCGAACTTTACACACTGTTACTCATACCCCTAAACTATCGACAGGATGAGATTAGTTAATAAGACGAGACAACACGCGCGTTTACATTACATTTTTAAAGCGCAAAATTTGAAAAGTATCTTTGAATCTGCCATAAAAATATCGCCGATGCCGATATATCGGCAAGCTTCGAGTATCGCCGATATATCGGTATCGGTATCGGATGCATCCCTATATAAGATACATCATCATCATCATTCTCCTGCCCTTATCCCAATTTATTTGGGGTCGGCGCAACATGTCGTTTTCTTCCATACTTCTACATAAGATACTTAAGACATGAAATAATAATCAGGTTTTTATTTCAAACAAAATATTTACATACTTAATAAGTATATAGGGTAGTCAGGGTTGTTTGAAACTCTAGGACAATGGGGTTCAACTTCCCACTTAGTTTTTCGAGACACCGCCAAGCGGTTGGTCGACTCTTCACGTGACCAGAGCGCTGGCCTATTTTTAGGTCAAAAGAATTAGCATTGCTATACCAGTCATGCTGAGTTGCTGACAACGATTCGGGCGAATTTTTTGATGATGAAATGAAATGATTTTATTTTCTGTATATAGGTTTGTAGAAACACTTACATGTCAATAATATTTTAAGTACGGTACTAGATGAGGTCGGCGTTTCCTATCTGACTACTCTGAGAAGAAAGGCCGAAAAAAACTCAGAGGTCACAGTTTCTTTTAAAGTCCAGACATTTTATTGGTTAGATCATATGATGATACCATATGATTCCTTTTTAACCGACTTCCCAAAAGGAGGAGGTTATCAATTCGGTAGAACAAAAAAAAAAATTAAGGTAAGTAATTTGGCAGATAACAACTTACTTCTGAATATTAGAATAGTTGTCCAAGCCGATGCCGGCCGTGTCGAGCGTGGACACCGTGGCCACGAGCGCCAGGTCCGCCAGGGTCAGCTGCTCGCCCACGGCGTACGTGTGACCTTCCAGGAAAGTGTTCAGGAACACCAGCGCTTCTTCCAACTTCTTCAACTGAGACTCATCTGGTTTCGCTCCGCCGAAGATTTGGGGATACTAGGAGTAAATGATTATAGTTATATTACATGCTCACGGGAAATAATATGACAGTGTGGCGATTATGGAATTCACCATTATACAAACTGCATAGTCGGATATGCTAAACGAATGAATTAAGTACTAATTTTGAAACTGAACACATACGAACGGAGCAAGTTAATAAAAAGCTTGTAAAAACAACTTCCGTGTGTTTTAACGACCACTGGGTAAGTACAGTCAACCACACGTCAATGGTAACATTTTGAACTTTAAAGCGTCGTTATGTCGCAGCAGTAAGGATTATTTTCATCATTCAAATATTACTGACATCCAGTTCATTGTAGTTGAAAGGTGATCCCAAAAAATATACTTACAAAGTACTGCGCAAATCTTGGGTACAGAGTTCCCAAGTCGAAGTCTAGTCTCTGATCGACTAGCGCCCTGGCTCGCGGCTCCGTAGGGTACAAGCTACTGTCCGCGTCATATTTGTTCACCAAGTACTTGGCAATGGCCCGAGACTCCCATAGAGAGAAGTCACCGTCGACTATTGTGGGCACTGTGTGTTGGGGGTTGAGCTGAAAGGTAGCATAGTATTTTTGTTAGTGTATTAGTAGAGGTATAGGCACAAAAAAAGGTTAATAATAATAATAGGCACATGAGTATACGCCCTTACAATGACATTCTACCTGATTCTACCACGCTCAGTTCTCAATTGGATTGTGAATGCATTATTTCTGTCAGTCCAGTTTTTCTGTTATGAGACAGTGGAATTAGAGCAAAGATCACGAATATGCTGATTTTATTTCTCACAGACCCCATGCAATCCGCCTTCAATAGTAAACTTCTTAAGCACGGGTGCAATTGCGATCTACTGATGTGGCAACATATCAAATATCTAAGCTATTTCTAAACTAATCATAAATGCTTTAAAAAATTAGACCCCAACTTTTCCGGAAGAATTTAGAGTTCAAATTCTAAGTAGGTATATAGATTTACCTTCAAAAAGTCCGGTTTGAACTGATCGCCTCTTCTCAAGTCCATGAGGTTCAAGTCGAGTTGGATGTTAAGCGCGGCAGCCACCAGCAGCACCAGCCGGCACGGCGCCGACCCGGGCGTGTAATACAAGGCTATAGACATTCTGGATCTGTAAATAGCAAACACACAAAATAATAATAATCATCTTCTTAGCGTAGGTACCGATGGCAAATAGGAAAGTTGAGAAGAAAGCTCAAGTATGAATAATAATAATTCTCCAAAATGGCGATATCACATTGGCTCCTCAGAGAGGAACCCTGGAAGGAGGACTCCCCGGAGGAGGGTTTTTACAAACCACTAGGTAGATCAACGACAACGAGGTAGTCGAAGCATCGTTTTAAAAATAGTTTGTACAATATTATTTTCAATGTCCTGGGGGCATGATACCGATGTTATTCGTAATTATTATCGTCACCACGTAGATGTTAAGTTAACACATATAACAGTGTATTTTTTATCTTATCACTTATTATCAAGTAGGTACAGTCAGCGTGCACAAGTCAGGTCGTCAAGTCGCTGATTGATTATTTAATCAAAATTAAATATATCATATTCTTGTTTAATAAAAATATTATTTTTCACACTACAATATTATTGCTCTTGTGTAATCAGCAAGTTTTCATTCATACATCTCTTCTGAAACTGTACCTACTGTTAACCTACTTTTTTGCTTACTGTATCTAAACTTAATAATCACTTGTGTTTATTATTTCCGGGGCTATAAGAACGAGATTTGATTTTAAAATTTTGGAGTGAATTTGGAAAATGTTTTGCGCCTAGGCAAGAAATGATATCAAAACGACGTCATTGTATTGCATAGCTACTTCGACCAATATGAACAACGCTAATAGTAGTTTGTTTCGGCATTTCTTCTCATGAATCAGTCAGCTAGGAAATGCCGACGCAATCTAGTTTTAAAATATTGACCAAAAAATATACAAAAAAAAAAGTTTGTGTCGAGAAGATCTACTTACTTACCTAAAGAAATAAACATCATAAATATCATCATCATCATTTATCATGTTTGATACTAAAAGGGGCGTCACTTTCGGGATCCATTGTTATGTAGCCGGTAGTATGCCTACATAATTATGTTTGCACCGGCACTCAAGCAAGCTACATTTTTATCTATTATTGAAAGTAAATAAACAACCTCAGTAGTTACTTTGGTTCAAAATTCTACAAGAAACACTACTAAAACATGTTAGTTACTATAGTAAAAAACATAAAACTTGAATTCATTACTATATTATTATGTATTGTCAATTTACTTACCTATCGTGCACTCTGTGTTCAATGTAAAGAGTTACTGCGGACGAACGAAGTCAGTCATACAAAAACCGGGTAGCCTTGGACTCGTGTTATTAGCCTTTATACTCGACCGAATCAAGAAGTTTATAGATAACACCGAATGAGATGAACTATCATTATTTAGTCGGGTTTGCTACTTTAACTTAAGCAGTATGGTAATCTATACCTTCTCAGAGATTAGACGATAGGAAACGCGAGGGAAACGCCAACCGTGTAAAAGTGTTTTTACAAACTTACTTACAGATAATAAATCAATTATCATTAGTACCTTCATGAGATATGTATATATGAGGCAATCGATTTTTTTATTAGGAAATATTGAGGTGAGTCAGCAATTTTGGACGGTAGTTTAGTCTTTTATTCAGTTTTTGTAACTGTCAGACCCAAATGCAATACAAAACAAAACAACGGTCAAGGTCTTCAATTTAATTCATGCGTGTGTACGTAAGAGTCTGTTTTTTAATGTTTTACATAAAGCAGCAACCGCAATCTGATGGTAGGTATAGGAAATCTTTCTCAATAAAAAGGTAGCCTTAAACTTAACTGGCGAAATGTGGGTGTACTATAGGTACACCTCTGCTGCCTAACCCTTCGGGGAATACAGGCGTGATGTTATGTTATGTTATTTAAAACGTAGCCGTAGAGGAACTGGCAACTGAGGCAATTTTAGTCTGTTATCGAGGGGAAGGATTGAGGAACCTACTGTGTAAAACGGGAAAATGCTCTTCATTGTTAACAAAGAAAACGCCAAGAAATTTACATTATATTTTATTATCTTTGTCTTTAATAAAGTAATTACAGGTAGGCACTAAAAAAATAATCATGCATATTGAAGACCATAATACAATAACATATTTCTTAGATACAACAAACACCGCATCCTCTCTAGAGAAATAAACCAGCCAGAGGCCTTAGTGCCGATGGTTTGAAAACATTCGCTGACCATACATAGTAATGGCACGGGCCGGGAACACTTGACTGAGTATTGTGTTCCTGTAGCGAATCGAGGGCAGTTAACAATGATATTATCCCAAAGAGATAGCGAACATCAAGCGTGCTTGCAGACTAGTGGCGGGCCCCGACATCTCCTAACAGTAACAGCGCTAGCGCCCGCCCACAGCCCGAAACAATAACTTCAACATGAGGCAAAAGTAAACAATAAAAGCTTCAATAAAATGTACATGTCACGCCGTTTCCATAGAAGGCACGTATTCGTAAAAGAAAAAAAGGATTCCCTTTTTAAAAAAGCTATCTCGTTACTTAGTAAAAACTACCAGCTAGTGTATTAAAAAACAATTAGACGTACTTTAATATGAAGCTATGATTTGTGTGCTATTAAACAGTGAACTTTACGCGAATTCCGTTTACCAGCCCAATTATTGCTCATTTTTTAGGAATTTTCGCCTAAAACTATGGAAAAATATATAAATTATAACGGTTTTTAGTAACTTTTCTTCATTATTTATTTCACTAAATAAATAGCATTTAACATGAATTATCTACTAACGAAAAATATGGTTTACCCCTAAATAAAAAAAGATAAATTCAGGTATAAATTACACAGGTATAGTGTGTCTAGCGCCAAAATTAATAAACTCGGGTGCTTTCTATAACCAAAGCATGGTTCCTTTACTAAGTTGTGTTATATTGAATCGTCTCTTCACGTTACGACCTTTTATTATATATTTTTTAACTTTATTCGTTCGGACACTAAATATCAATAATTACACAAAGCTATCTACATGAGCCACTCTTAACCGTTTTTGTGTTAGTGTTGCCAGATTAAAATATATGTCGTGCCATAGACAACTTATGGCAAACTTCATGGATATAAGATTTCATCTTTAGTGTGAGACAGTATATTTTTGCCCTGGCAACCTAGTTATTATGTTGGTAAACACCATTGTCTGGGAATGATTCGTAATGATTGCATTTATATCTCCAGCCGCATCTCTCTTTCCGGCTCCGACGTAAACTGGACTTTCTGAAAACAAAATTAAATCTGTAGTAGTACTGATCACATGGTTATTTGTTCTCGGGTCATTCGTATACACAAACATGCGGTCCGCGGCGTCGCGCTCCGGCGTCATGTACAGGAAGCCTAACAATATGCCATTTTTAATTTTATTTGATCGTGCTAATGAAAATTTTGGGTGTAGGTATTTGTCTTTATCTTTGGAGAATAGTTTGAAGGGTCAAATGCATTGAAGGAAGATGAATAGTAGCACAGCCAAAATAAGTTCGTCAAATTGAGGACTATTTTTTTTGGCACGGTTATGTCGGCGTTCCTGACTCAGCATTTTAAATTGCGTCGTTTTGTCAATAGCGGTATTGACACGAATTATTACGAATGGCATTCAGCCATCTTCTTTATTTGATCAGACCGAATTCATGAAAACTGAAACTTGAAAACTGACGAAGGTATATAAAGGTGCCTCCACATCTTTTTATCTACTTTCCTATAGCAGGTATGCTGGAAGAGATTTCTTTAGAAATAAGCGTCACCTTTGTACGTATTTTTCGTGTCTGTTTATATGTGTGTACGTATACATATGGTTAAATAAATAAGTAAAAAAATAAAGACTTGACTTTACTCACTATAGTGGTGTTGCGACTACTGGCAACACTGCTTGCGCACGTTATCGGTGTGCGAGGGCCGCACGTCCGTAGGCTCCGCGTCCGGCCGGATCACGTCACCCTCCGGCGGATCGCGCATCTGCTTCTGAGATACGATCCTGTAGATTTCTGGAAAACACCATTAATATGTTACTAGCGACCCGCCCCTGCTTCACGCGGTTTTTACAACTTGACAACAACTTGAAAACATCGAGAATTCTTTATAATTATAACCCGTGTCCTCGATGGGATTTTCCATCGGCAAAAAAGACGAACATACAAACTTTCATCCCCTATTTAACCCTTACTTTAAAAAATCCATCCTTAGTGCTCGCACTTTCGATAAATAAGGAACTCTTGTGCAATAATTCATGTTTCTAGACACAGTGATGTGGGCTGTGCGTTGTCTGTCTGTCAGTGAATGAATGAATTTAAGATTTTTATAAAATAGATAAGTAAGTGTAATGGTGAAAATGGCATCAAAATCCGTGGCAGAGTTTAAGACCAAGGCGGTCTCACTGACACGAAACGCGTCGTTTTATAATTATTATCTATGTATAAACAACTTGCTACGTGAAAGCAAAATTAGATATTTTCGTTTGAAGTAGCCTACAACTTCTGGGTGTATGATACACCCAGTTTTGCTTCATACGATTATTATAGTATTATTGTTTTCTAGAGAAAAGACCAAACATCTCCCATTGATCTGTTACATAAAAGCCTCCATGTTTTTTCTAAACATTTATTATATCTTCCTGGTAGGATTTTTGAGCAAGCATATGCAGGACGAAAGCCGATAGCTCAGTAGGTGCGGGTGATGAGAGAACACCGAAAATATATTTGAAAAGTTTCAGATAGAAGCCCCTGGTCAGGTCCACATTCAGATTTCGAAAATGAACCAAAAATAACGTGATCTTCAGAGTCTTTGATTCTGGTATGATCATGTGCGGCCTGACGCATGACTTAAATAGGAAAATCTGATGAAGAAATTGTGGGCTTTCCCTAAACCGAACCCGAACCATCCCGGATTTCTCCAGTTAAAAAAACCAACAGTAAAATCAGTAGACGCTATGATACCAAAGTACTTAATATAACCTCAATTATACTACGACGTCACATCCTTCAGATTTATATGATTCACTTGGTAGTCCACTTTCTAATGTACTAGGCATCGCACAATTTTTAGAGCTAAAAAAATAAAATATATTAAAAGTAAGTAAATAGACTACGACGTAGTACCTTCCCCCACTATGTTACCTGCGCCCGCGCCGCCATAGCTCTTGTCATTCGCTTTTTTTGTGCGGGCATCGCAACATCTGTTATCTGTTATTATAATATTTTATTTCGTGTACAACTCGCGGGTGATTTAGTGAAAACTTATTGGTTTACTATAATGGGTAAACGAAAACATGAAGATAAGGAATCGCGCATTCGGAAGAAAATAAGACGGTTACAAAAGCGACTTAGCCACGTCTCGGAAACGAGCGAAGGTGAGTCATACTTGTTTACGCTAAGAACTATCCCTAATCATGTTTATTACCAGATGTTTAAAGGAACATTCCATCACAATTTAAGTACCTACCGTCAATAAGTTACTTAATGCGATTATTTTTTCTTTTCGTGTGTGTATTCTATCCTAAGGTACCTAGTTAACGTTATGATATACGTTAACGATTGTAATATAGTTTAAACTATGTTACTATTAATTTTCACATCCTATTCTCCGCGACGCGATCGCGGCTGATAGATTTCGACTTACCTGCCGGTTATTCTTTGCGATGCGATCGCAACAGATAACTATAGCGGCATATAGTTTATGAAGTGACACTGTTATTCTCCATGACGTGATCATGGCTGATAACCATGCAGTCTCGTGTTATAACGTGATTATAACCAATGACTCTAAAATACACAACTGCAAATGCAGTAGGTACTTATACGATTGTTTCGTGTGATTTAAAAACAACGTTCGCGTTGTTCTTTGCAGACTCCGACCCCTGGCCATTATCACCAGGCGCCTCACCGCCGTATGAACAAGCTCGAGGGGATCTCTCGGAATCGGACGATCCGGATATGCCAACACAATTTATCAGGTCCGCGGTAGCTCCTGGTTTTTCCTTAGAAAATACGAACACGACCTCCCCCATGGATGGGAATATTGAGCAAGAAACACAAATCGGTGTCCCAACACCGTTCTCAGAACCAGGTCCCAGCACTAGTAAGGATACTGTTATTGCTACCACTACCCCGGAATCTCTACCCCAGGAGATTTTAGAAGCGCTCGGCGAATTAAAGGGAAAGGACGAAGTCTTTGGACCACCGATTCCTGACGAGATTGCTAAACGTTGGGGGTGTATTCTAGTCGATGGCCTGACGAGAGAACAAAAGCAGGAAGGTTTGGAAAAGACACTAGTACCAGAAAACTTCAAGCTTGCCAAAGCACCTCTGTTAAATCCGGAAATCATCCCGGTTCTAAGTGACCCGGTAAAAAACAGAGACAAATTACTGGAAAAGGCACAAAACCATCTTGGTTATGGAATAGCAGGTTTAACTAATCTTGCATGCTCCATTATTGATGGAGATACAGACAAAATAGAACTTCTGAAGAAAATATCGGATATCAATAAAATACTGCTAGATCTGCATTACGAAAATACAAAAACTAGAAGAAAACTGGTGATTACATCTCTAGATAAAAAATTCACACAGCTGATTACCGACGTAAAAAGGGACACTTACCTTTTCGGATCCAATCTAGGCGAGAAAATAAAAGCATCAAAAACTGCTGAAAGGTCTGGACTCCAGATAAAACGTAGTGACCCTGCACCAGCATCCCGGAGATACACACAGCAGGGAAACTGGCGGGGCCCACCCAGATCTCAAGGTCAACAGGCACGCAGACAGGGTGGGCAGAGACCTCGCTTCCATGTTCAAACGAACAAACGGCCAACGGCAGCTGCACATCGTCAGACACAGTCAACCAAGTCCAACTTCAGGACACAAAAAACTTAAACGAGGTAACTATACCCCATGCGGGTAGACTAAGCTACTTTTTTGATATTTGGTGTAATATAACCGATGATCCTGCCGTTTTAAGTTATGTAAGGGGTTTAAAAATTCCCTTCACAAACCCAGTCGTTCAAACAGTTATACCCAGAAATCTCAATTTTAGTCATTCCGAAATAAACAATATAAAAGCCGAGATATCAAAATTACAGGCTTCCGGTGCTGTCGTTAAGCGGGCTGCCGTGCCTGACCAATTTCTGTCAAAAATATTTCTGGCTAACAAAAGTGATGGCTCATTCCGATTCATCCTTAATTTAAAGAACTTAAATAATTTTATCACCACACAACATTTTAAAATGGAGGATATTAGAACGGTTACAAAATTAATTACAAAAAATTGCTATATGGCTACTATAGACCTTAAAGAAGCGTATTTTTTAATAAAAATAGAAAAAACTAGTAAAAAGTATTTACGATTCATGTTCGAAGGGGAAATTTTCGAATTTCAATGCTTACCGTTCGGTTTATCCCTAGCTCCGTGTATTTTCACTAAACTTATGAAACCGGTGATTGCCACACTAAGAAATAGAGGCTTGATACTGGCTATTTATTTAGATGATATTATTTGTATCGCTAATAATTATGAAGAATGCCTTAAGTGTGTTACTGACACAAAGGTATTATTAGAACGTTTGGGTTTTGTCATAAATTTCGGCAAAAGTAAATTAGAACCGAAACAATCCCAAACTTTTCTTGGCTTCGAACTGCATTCGCAGGATTATTGTTTAAAATTACCGAGGGAAAAACGAATCAAAGTTCAAAAGTGTGTCGAATATATTTCTAAACAAAAACAAATATCTATTAGAGATTTTGCTAAATTCCTTGGTATAATTTGTTCTGTATGTCCGGCAGTCGCTTACGGCTGGGTCTATACCAAACTCTTTGAACGTGAAAAATTCTTAGCTTTGAGAAACTCTGACAACGATTACGATAAAACTATGATATTACCCATAAGCCTAAAACCAGACTTGTTATGGTGGATAGACAATATAATGCATACAAAAAATATAATACGCAACGGACGTTATAAATTAGAAATATTTTCGGACGCTTCTCTGACAGGCTGGGGCGTATTCTGTAATAGCGAAAGGACAAGTGGATTCTGGAATAACACAGAAATCAATTATCATATAAATTTGTTAGAATTGAAAGCCGCCTTTAACGGACTTAAGTGCTTCGCCAAACAACAACACAATAAAGAGATATTGCTGCGCATCGACAATACAACAGCAATATCTTATATAAATAGATATGGTGGAGTACAATATTCGAATCTAAATAATTTAGCTCGCGAAATCTGGCAATGGTGCGAAAAAAGGCAATTGCATGTATTCGCGTCATATATAAAGTCTAAAGACAATGTTGAGGCAGACGAAGAATCGAGGCGAAAAAACATCGATACCGAATGGAGTCTGTCTTTGTTAGCTTTTAAGAAAGTCGTTCATAAGTTTGGTTATCCTGAAATCGACTTATTTGCTACTAAACTAAATGCCAAGTGTGACAGGTATATCTCATGGAAACGAGACCCGGAGGCGTTCAACATTGACGCGTTCACTGTAGATTGGGGTTCATTCTTCTTTTACTCGTTCCCTCCATTTTCATTGATTTTAAGATGTCTACGAAAAATAGTTAATGATGAAGCTACGGGAATAATGGTAGTACCACATTGGCCTAGTCAGCCTTGGTACCCGCTCTTTTTGAAGTTGTCACAAAGCGACCTTGTTTACTTTGAACCTGATCCTAATCTACTACTGTCTCCTTTCAGAACCAGACACCCTCTCTGGACACGACTTACCCTGGTGTCATCCCTATTATCAGGGAAGCATATGCAAGACAAGACTTGACACCCGAAACTATCGAAATTATGATTGCGTCCTTGGCAAAAAATTCTTTAAAACAATACAGCTGCGCTTACAAAAAATGGTGGCATTTCTGTACCGATAATAATATAAGCTGTTATAGTACAAATGTTCCACTAATACTTAAGTTCCTAACGATGGAACTTGAAGAGGGGGCGAGCTATTCCACCCTTAATTCCATTCGCTCAGCGTTGGCTCTTATATTGGGTAGGCAGTTAAGTGACGATGACCGGGTTTCACGGTTCTTCAAGGGAGTTTTTAAAAAGAACCCTATTTTCCCTAAATATCAGGCAACTTGGAACCCAAATCTGGTCCTTGATTATATTTCAAACTGGTATCCAAACGATGACTTACCATTAGATAAACTTACTAAAAAGCTGGTAGCTCTGCTCGCGTTGTCGACTGCACAACGTGTGCAGACGCTATCATTAATTCGTTTGTGTAATATTAGAACTAATGACTCGAACTTTGAAATTATTATAACTGATGTTACTAAAACTTCAGCACCAGGTCGAAACATGCCACGTTTAACCATACCTTTCTTTCCTCATAAAGTACAAATTTGCCCTGGCAAGACTTTGTTTTCATATCTAGAAGCAACTCAGAAATTTAGACATGCTTCACAGACTGATAAACTCATACTAACTATTAAAAAACCTATACACAACGCGAGTGCCTCTTCTATTAGCCGCTGGATTAAACTAGTACTTACTGAAAGTGGGGTAGATACGACCATATTTTCCGCGCATAGTACGCGCCACGCATCTACCTCGGCGGCTAAAAGAAAAGGCATATCTGTCGACCTCATTAAGAAGTCAGCGGGCTGGTCTGGGAACTCACTAACATTTGCAAAGTTCTATGACCGACCCCTTGTAAATAATGATGATGATGAGACTTTTGCAACGGCTATTTGTACCTAATTGTTCTGCCAAAAAATCTTAGTAGAAATAATAAATTATTGTCATATATTATAGTGAAGCTAATTATTAATGAATAATATTGTTGATTTGGAAAACATAACTGAGAGTTTCTGTTTAAAATCCTCCGCGCTCCTCCTTTATGCTTCACCTATTTCACTCCACGTTCTAAACATCTACCAAGTGAATCATATAAATCTGAAGGATGTGACGTCGTAGTATAATTGATGGTTAAACGAACTTACCTTAAGTGATGTTCGACCATAATTATACGAGACGTCACATCCGAAAGATTTATAACCCACCCAAACCCTGTGATTCCAAGATCAATCATAAATCTCCCCAAATTATGTCGTGAAATAGGTTCTTCCGCTCTGAAAACAATGACAAGAGCTATGGCGGCGCGGGCGCAGGTAACATAGTGGGGGAAGGTACTACGTCGTAGTCTATTTACTTACTTTTAATATATTTTATTTTTTTAGCTCTAAAAATTGTGCGATGCCTAGTACATTAGAAAGTGGACTACCAAGTGAATCATATAAATCTTTCGGATGTGACGTCTCGTATAATTATGGTCGAACATCACTTAAGGTAAGTTCGTTTAACCATCAATAATACTATATAATTTTAACTTTCAGCTTACTTCCATTTAAAATAATGTTTGCTTGTTTTATTGCATGATGTGGTCTCCTATAATTGAGGGAGCACATAGATTGTTGTTCTTGTCTTTGTATTATAGCATGTAAGGTGTATTCTTTGTTGGAGATCAAATAAAATAAATATAAATATCACGACATACATCAAAAGGAGTTTTCCTTTGTCTGTTCCAACAATAACATACACGAATAAGTATATCACTTGACCTCACTACCGCATCGAGTGAAATGACCCCAAAAATAGTTGACATTGTAATTGCGTGGCGGAGAGATCTAAATATAGCCCGTGACCGGTGTCAACGACGCCCCGAACTGACGGACGGACGTTGACATTCATATCGATTTTATCCACGTGAAGACCGTCTATGTATTAAAAACAGAAAAAAATCCAGTTTTGGCTAAATGAAGATAAGCTTGAAGAAATTATAAACGCTGGCGGTTTTTTTAAATCTATTGATAAATGAATCTTATTCGTGGAGCTCGTGGCTAAGTAATAACAGCCCCATGGGTCGATCTTCAAGGTTAAGCAACACTTGCCGAGGACAGTCCGTGGATGGGTGACCGTCCTTTGCATACCGAGACTCTTCCGTGCCTTGGAAAGCACGTTAAGCCATTGGTGCCGTCTGTCATTTTTAGATATTTGACAGTCGTTACGGTTAGTCAGAAACCCGATAACCAGTTATCAAGGGGTATCGAGTGACCCAGTAACTGGGTTTCGGAGGTCAGATAGGCAGTCGCTCCATGTAAAATACTGGTATTCAGCTGCATCCGGTTAAACTGGCAGTCCACTCCAACTTAGTTGGGAAAAGACTAGGCAGATGATACAATAAATCTTGCTCGATATGGATTTAGAGCCTTCACAAGCATCGATATTTCAGTTCGTCCAGCGCAGCCTACGAGGCTAGACTTGTCAATTTCTTTACCACGGCAGTTTATCAGTCAGCTTGCCACACAATACAAGAAAATACATAAATTGTACGACAGACCATGACTTTCGTGCATTGTATTTTAGACCATAGGCTGTTTAATATAGTGATGTTAATTGAGAGAGTATTTGCCATTTAACGAAGTATAATTACCAGTTAGAATGTTCTGGAATGCAGGCTCGACGTTAGTTGAGTCGAGAGCGGATGTTTCAATAAAACTAAGACCGTTCCTTTCCGCGAATGCCTTGGCTTCTTCTGTTGGGATGGATCTGTGGAATCACGACAAATAACATTGAATATACAAAAAATGTAGAACATTGATATTTCGGGGTTGCAACAACCGACCTTTTTTGGGACAGAAATCATGAAAGCCTCAAACAAGCCAACAAATGACCTAGTAGCAGGCTGAACACTCTTTTAGCGACTTTATTGTTTACGAAGCAGTCACAATAGTTAAACAAACACCATGGAATACTTAGTTAAAAGGACTCCGAACAAAATATAACAAGGCTGGACTTGTGTGTGACAGTTGCCTTGACTTTTAAGAAAAATTTTAAGAAGAAAAAAAAATAGGCGGCAGCAGTTGGCGTTCTACAGTTTCTTGCTACCCCCGTGGGAAGAAGGCGTGAGTTTATGTATGTATACGTAAAAAAAGTTAAATCATTTTTGACAAAAAAATAACTAAAAGTGGTAAAATTTCCGAACATTTCTGCAAAGTCTGTAATTTTGTTGGAACTTTTCAAATTTCGAAGTGGTAACCCTAGACAGGATTTCAGGACTAGTTAAACACAAACCTGAGATGCCTAAGATCGCTCTTGTTACCAACAAGCATGATCAGTATATTCTGATCGGCGTGATCACGCAGCTCGCGCAGCCACCGCTCGACGTTCTCGTACGACAGATGCTTGGCTATGTCGTAGACGAGCAGCGCGCCGACAGCGCCGCGGTAGTACGCCGAAGTGATCGCACGGTATCTCTCCTGACCAGCCGTGTCCCATATCTGGGCTTTTATGGTTTTGCCGTCCACCTGATGACAAAAAAAAGAGTTATTGTATTATTGTAAATACAATTAAACTAACCATAATTTTAACGTTGTGTTGACATTATCTTTTGGTTAGACTAACACTACTTTGTACGTACAGCTAAAGAAAAGAAAGCTGAGGTCACGTTGTTAAAACTATTTATATAATTACTATCGTGATTATATTATCCGAAGAAACGTAGGAAACTACAAATTCCTGCATGTTCCGAACTTAGACGCGGCTTTTCTAAGACAGGGCGTGGTGTGTGGCGATGGACAATAGAATTGCTAGGGGAGGCCATGCCAACGAACACCTTAGCGACCCCATTTCCTTCACCCACCCAACATTACTTTAGCTATCAAAGACAGGCGATGAAGCGACTGAAATGTGCCTTTTCTATTCTTAGTCAGTTTTTAAGTTAATCACCAGATATGAAATTTAAGTTGTTTAAATATTCATTATGAATTTTCTTATTCGATTCTAACCTCCTTTTAACGCCGAAAGTAAATAATTTTGAGTAAAGTATGCAGACATGCTGAAACACACATCGCGACTTTGAAGACATTTAGTATATGAAGCTGTGTGTGGCGCATGCATTAGAAATTGTGTTCGCTAGACTATTGGTGCCTTTAAAACTCGCATTCATAAATCACATTGGTTAATTCGATCAATAACGAGTCCACATAACGGCATATCGTATGGGGGTCATTGGTTTAGCGATGTATCGGAGTGTTGGCGGTAATTTAGCGCTGGATTTACACAAGGGGCTCGTGCCCAGGGCCGGTAAAATTCGGAGGGTGAGAAAAAAAATCTTTGCCATATCAAAAATGCTTTTGTCATCTTCCAAAAATTAATAATTTAAAAAATAATTAATTACTAACTTAAAACATTCATAAAACTAAACGTTAGACTTAAAAAACTAATAATAATATACTCATGTTTCTTTTTAATTGAGTGGGGCGGTATTTTTTACAGTGCCCATGGGCGGCGCTAAGGCGGTATATTGACATCACGGATCGAACATTACTGTTTGTCCTGCTACAGAGACGGCGACCCATTAACGTTAGTATATATGTCGTTGAAAGAGTTTAGAAAATACGACCCTATCGTGCAGAGGTTTCATGATCGCGATTTCGATCTTCCCTCATAAAGAACAGATCTCGATATGGGAACTGCTTGCTATCTGACTGAGTAAAAAATGTGGTACTGTATTTACTTTAGAGCTCCAGAGGTCAGACGAAAGCTTTTAGTCGTAAGTTCCGTGCCCTTAGGTTTAGCATCCCTGTCTAATGACAAACGTCTACGTTTATGAAAAAAGTAAATTTGTTCGCACGTCCATTAATTACATTATTTACGAGATTCGACACAAAATTACTAAGTTTAGTGATGACGTCAACGGTATTACAGTTTATTTGTAAAGTCTGCTCAGTCTGTAGTGAATAGTGACTCGCTGATGCGCCTGTGTCAACACAGAGGTTTAATCAAATATGAGTAAATGTAAATAGTCATTTAGTCATGGATATTGTTTTGTATTTTTCTCTAACTACGTGCTAACCTTACTCCACGCGTTAGTTATAGTGATTGCAGTATTATAGCAAAGGTGAGCCCGACCAATTTTATATGAATCAATAATGAACGACTAGTAGTCTTGCACGAAGGCAACTTGAAAGAACAACTATCTGTTTCTGTAAGTTTTACTTTCAATAGTGAAAGAAATAGAAATCGGCTACTCTCCGAAATATGATATGTACACACGGCTACATATCAAGCTAGACATTTCCAGTACATACTGACCTCTCATTGTAAGGAAATCCTATTCAATGCGAGATCAGCTTATACTGGAAATATATTTATTTATGTAGCCGTGTGTACATTAAAAGCTTATAATACGCAAAAAAGAAAATATTTGTATCTTCCTAAAATAAAAATCTAGCGGATTATACCTACAGGTTTAAAGTAGCTTGGTAATTGGATAGAAGAAAGTTCTCAGGTTCAAAAAAAAAAACAAATAACAGTCTGACAGCTTCATGTCAGACACGAAGAAGTCTTAACCTTTGAAACGAATGTGACGTGACGTCAGCAGATTATGCATGGGAAATAAGGAAGGTTATCGATAAGAATCGATTTCTCAACAGTTCAAAATTCATTTCCGCCGTCTCTTTCCAGTGCGAGTTCAAAAAGGCTAACTTTTTGAACTCGCACTGGAAAGAGACGGCGGAAATGAATTTTGAACTGTTTCGCACCGGAAGTTCTGACTACCGACATGGAACTTGGAAGGAATATCAATGAAAGCTATTAACAAAACGAAATTCCAGTCAGTAAGATAGTGGTGTCTCAAGCGGTAATGTCTTTTTTCGGCTTCATAGAAAAATCAATCTGCCAAGCTTTTGCCCAACTATGTTGGGGTCCGTCCGGATGCAGCTGAATACCAGTATTTTACATGGAGAGACTCCCTATCTGACCTCCATAACCTATTTACTTTATAACACGATACCTTCTTATTCTGAGATGATGATTATCCTTCTTATTCTGATTCTTGGTAAGACTGGTTGTCAGTGTCACTTTTGGGCTTCTGATTACCCGTAACGACTGTCAAAGATCTACGAATGACAGACGGGACCAACGGCTTTAACGTGTTTTCCGAGGCACGAACTGGTCACTATATGTGATGGATGGTCAACCATCCACGAAACCACCACTGCAAGCCTAGCTAAGCTTAACCTTCGATATATTATTTTCATATTCATTACCAATTAGGTATCAAGTCTTGGTTGTTGAACACTTCTTCAAGAAAGCCTGTCATCTATCTGTGTATTGGCTGCCTATGATGACGATGATAATGATACTCTATTGGCGGAATCAACAAAAGTGATAAGTAACCAGGCAGATACGTTCAAACTACTTCTACTTATTGCGCTTGTGTGTGCTGAATAGGCCAGTCTTTGACCACACTCTGTATGTACCTATGATCCTATGCATATTGAAAACATATTCTGCAATACATAAAATAATGAATTTTAGAACCTGATTCATGTTTTGCCTATGAATACTCTAACGTTGTCTTGTATATATCCATAGATGCATGGATACATGATTGAGCGAGGCATGCATTTATCGCTGACCATACAATCAACTACTGATAACAGTGAAAACGATTACGTCGGAATATTTTAAATCGTAGATAGATAATAATTTATGGTCAACGATACTGATTAAGTAATTAATGATAAGAACACAGCTCCTTGATGAAGCGCATCGCGTGAATTAATTATGGTCCTAAGATTCGGAACTAACATCCCATGTATGTAGGGTACCTAAGTATTAGATTTGTGTGAGAGGAGTATTTTATTTACTCTATTCGTTATTACACAAACCTAGATAATATAGCAGTCTCTTTGTGCTTCACGGTTAAAATATTAATCGGCTAATGGTCTCTGAAGGAGACACAGTAAAAGTTTTAACGTAATACGCCTATGGGCGTTTAGCTTGTCTCTCAAAGTGTTAACAACAAACATGTAACAAAATTAAACAAGGAAAACAGTTATACAAAGGACGGGAAGCCTTTCAAATAATTATATCACAAATAATATTTTATTTACCCTTTATAGAAAAACAGTTAAATGATAATAAAAAATAATAATATCGTTTTACCTCTAGTTTCGGATAATAATAGACTTCCATGTAAAACTGACAAAAGAATTCTCCGCTAGCAACATACATGTACGGAATAAAGTCTCTTATCTAATGTAACACAATTGAAATTGAATACAATCAATTGAACATAATTGACGCCGAAGATTACAATTAATTAACAAGTGATTCGACTGATTTATTTTGATTTGCCATCACTGTTCGGATGTTTAATTAGGTACTAAAGTTAAATAAAATAATATAATATGCTGCGTTATTAACTAGTTTTTTTTTATTTTTTATACGTAATTTAATTGCGAAAACGGAAGAAAGGATTATTTTTGATTTATTTATTGTATTTTTTTTAGAATTAATTTACTCTAGCTAAGGCTATTTACGACATGCAGCTTCAATGGTTTTTATTTTTAGTTTTCTTTGGATCTATCCAAAACCAGAATAGGTAAGTTACATGTAATAAAAAAACGTACAGAAATTGAAAAAATTTAACCTAATTAAAATTTAAAGCCTATGTGTTTATTTTTATTAATACATACATATTATATGTATATATTAATAAACACCTACTTACAATATTACCACGTGTATTATGTAGAGACCGAATTATTCAGAAGTGCCCCTCTAATGGTAGCTCTCTATATCAAACTCAGTGAGTTAGAAAGTAAAAGATATTATCTTTATTGTTAAATTCACTTGTGGGTGAACAATGGTTAGAATTTTTTACTGTGTGAATGTAGACTCATAAACTCAGCTCATTTTACGATGATTTGCGTGACACTCTGAAGGCTTCCGCAGACAGGCGCGATGCGACTCTGGTGGAACAAACCTATGAATTTTCACGGAAATTGTTCTAAAGGTGTTGCGGCGTGCCTGTCTGCAGGAGACTTAACAGATGCAGAACGAATTCATACGGCTACAAAACTTATTATCAAAATAACTTGATTATAATTGTTGATTTAATTTAAATGTTGATGTATGGAGATGGGGAGAAAGGCCAAATTAAAGAAGGTTGTATTGTATGAATATGATGAGGGAGGGAATGGCAGCATGATGGTTCACAGTGGAGAATGGAAGAACAAAATGTGCTGCACCCACCCTAAGTAACATGGGACTAGGGCAGGAAAATGATGATGATAATTCCTACTGGTTTTTTTTTTGCCATAGATCCTCTAATTAAACATTTGGCATGTGCCATGCAAATCATTATAGGAACAGAGATCAGTGCGGTAGATGAGTTAAATGACCAAAATCAAGATACTATTTAATGGTACTGAAAATAGAGTATTATGTAGGTGAAATAAAGTAATATATTTGTATGATCTCAATAATGACAGTTTATAGACAACAGATCAGACATTTTGAAAAAAGAAAAAAAAACAGTCAATTTTTTTTCCCCATTTTACTCCATTATTACTTTAGAACAATTCCCTATATTCTGTGAATAATACTGTCCGGTCATGAAGGACATCTGAAGTTACTTGAATAACAGCTGAAACTATTCACCATATTTTATCTGAATAATGTAAATGGGAATAAGAATGTTTTCATATTAAACAAAAACTTCATAGCCATAAAACCATACAGATTGGTGAAACATTAATCTCATTGCTTTGGATAATTGAGGAGACCCATGTAATGGTCACATTTTATATATTCAATAGATTATGTTATTCACATGTAATGGTAGTGTATGTATGTAATTAAATAAATAAAAATAAAATAAAAATGTAGCTTACAAGTAGTTGAGAACATTTCACGATACTACTAAGTTAGTCAATATATTTTTTGGAGCCGGTTAAATGTCGAGAGCGCCCTAGGTAAACCTCATCAATGCTCGTCTAGCGGCCATAATACATGGGAATGAGCATCAGTGACACAGAGTTTAAAAATAATTATGATAAACAGGATAAAGTATTTGTAGTTTTCCTTCTTACCATGTTTTTGACTGATTTTTATGGTCAGAAATAAGAATGCAGAGAGTTAGTGTAGTATAATTTTAAAGAGGCCTATTACTATAATGGGATTACCTCACAGGCACACATTTACACCACTGCAACAGGCTGTAATAAGTAGTATCACAACGTATTTGCCAATTTTTTATTTTGTTGTATACTGGAACACCTCAGTATCTACTAGTAAAAACTTGTAATATTTAGATTATTAATAAATACTTATAATTAATTTTACTATTAATGAAGAGAGCACACAGACAATAACACCATTTATGTTGAACTTATAGATTATGAGTTAACCTACTATGTGTGATGCCATTGTTGTCGACAAGAGTACACAGCCTAATCTAATGTCATTTAATTATTAGTTCAATAAAATTTTAAAATTTTATAATTTCTCCTATAATATGTATGTCATTTTAAACGACACTAACATAAACTCAAGCACAAAACGCTACCTGCTACGCTGTTCTGCTATTATCTTCTTAGCAATTAAAAATAATACCTATATAGTTTCTTTTGCTTTGTTTAAACTTTATGCAAAAAGTAAAATATGTATTTCAAACTAAAAACTTATTTTCTTAATCAAAAGAATGATTTGTATTCAAAGTAGAGCTATATATAGTTTTAATAGTTATCAATAAAAATCAGGAACCGGCTATGTTTGAAATATTTGAATGGAATGTTGAATCATATTTTACTAACTTATGTGATATTAATACTCTTCTAAGGCCTCTGTTCACCAACATTTAAACCACCGGTTAGGTATTAAACAGTTGGTTTATGTCGAAATTCCTAAGGAAATTTTAAATATAGAACTGATTAAATATCTAAACAGTTGATTTAAATCTTGGTGAACTTAGGCCTAATCAGTAAACCATAGATAATTTTAGTAGTTAAATGAACAAGCCCTTTGTCTTGCTTCAAGCAAATTATTGTCAATTGGGCATAGATATATTAATACATACCTATTATACTGCTTTGTATTACAATATTAAATGAAGGTTTCTAAATTATACAGAATAAGAATGAAATAACAACTAGTAAACAAAAAAAAAAGAGTTTTCTCTGCTAACAATGGGACCAGGTTATTAACATGCAATTAACATAATCTGTGATACAAAACAAAAAATGTATTTACCTCTATACTTCTTGTTGCGAATTCCACGCCAATTGTGGATTTAGACTCTAAGTTAAATTCATTTCTAGTGAAACGTGATAGGAGACTGCTTTTACCGACCCCAGAATCACCTATTAGAACAACTGGAACAAAGAACAATACCAAACATTACCAAACGCAAGTTAGCACAAAATACCGGTTAGTATCCACAATTTTATGTTAGAAACGTAACAGTTAATGATTAGATCATACGTGAGCTGGAAGGTGACTCACTAATAACGAAAATTTACGAGAAATCGATCGATATGACTCAATCAGCTGATGTGATACGAACTTAGTTGTTTTGTAGGTAATGCGCATTAAACAAACATTTCATCACATCTCATACTTAAATTACTAAAATTTAAGGGTACTTTATTACAAAAGGTAGAGGAAAATCATATCAATCACTTTTTTCCTACGTCATTCGGAGATGAAACAATGGTTTTGAGAAGTTACAATACGAATCAAAAACATAATGTTGTGGACAACAGTAGGACTGGAAGATATCCACTCCAGAATAGAAACAACGTTACCTTTAAACAAATAATCGTATTCGTCCTCTCTTGTGCCCATTTTGATTTATCTAGAGCTCTCTTCTAATCGACGTCAAAATCGGTCAACTATAAAACGTCAAGATGAAACGTAAACAAAAATAACTGGAGACACAAATATCACAGTTTTTATAAACACTACACAGTTTCCGGAATATCACTTTTAAGTAAAGATTAATTTGATTTATTCTGGTTTCAAACTATTAAAATCCTAAATTGTCATAGGGACAAAATGGCGGATTGTTTTACGCCCCTCTTGGGTGCGTTCGGAACATGAGACCGGAAAAAAAGTAATCTACCTAAAGACTATTTCAATATTTTGAAAAATGCATTATTTTTTACAACACCACAATGCGATGCTGGGGAGGCTGTGGCGATTGTGTTGAGCCGTATGTTAGATATATAAATAAAATGTAATAGCCAGCTCAGGTATTTATTATATTTTCACGTATTTCACTCGCTTCTTTTGGCGAATGTGATATTTTGCTCTTTTTATTCGCCTACTACGACAATTGTCACTCAAATCACTGAGAACATGAAATCTTAGCAGAAATATTTTTGTCGATTTCAAAGCAAGTTTCAGAACGCACTTTTGTGTAATTGACACATCAAACGTGACATTAGCTGCCGCCTGCCAACTTAAAAAATGCGTTCACAGAATATGGATAAGTATTTCTACAATACCAATGCGTTCGCAAACAATGAAACAAATAATCATTTTATATTATATATTTATTGCAATTTACACATTCTTAACACTAATATACTACAAGACTTCTTAAAATTATTACGCAGTAGCGGCAACAGCTTCTCCTTCATCATCACTATCATCTTGTACCTCTTTAGACAATGTTTTATCAACATAAACAAATGGGTCAATTTTAAGTGTTTCTTTCGATGGCGGGCTGACAATCAGGCACCTGTAAATAGAACATACATATTTGAAGCAAATCACAGTTAGGAGTTAATTTAGAAAATGATCATGATCAAAGGGCAATCATATATTATGTTGTTAATACAATGTGGGCCTCATTTGCCTTGTATGTAAAGATAGTCAACCATCCACGGACCGACCGCGGGAAGCTTAACTGAACCTGATCGATCGACCCGCTCGGCTATTATTACTTAGCCTCGAGTTCCGAGAATGTGTACCTTGTAATGTAAAGACCATCTCGTTTTGGGCGCGCCGACTGTAGATCCTTAAGCAAAGCTTCTAAGTTTTCTGCTACATGCTTTGGTTCCATATTTAGCTGTAAGAAAGAAAGTTCGAAATTAAAGACAAATAGGCTCTTATATTCTGGATATTTTGATGGCATATTAATGTAGTGGATGAGTTGTGAAATATTTCGAGATAAGCAAGTTGTTTTGGGTCAGGCTGTTTTCATATGGAAAATTTGTGCTTGAAAGCGCATGTATGATAAGGACAGAAGACATTCTTAAATACGGCATATAAAAGAAATTTACTGAGACCCACCCTTCCAATAGGCACTTGTACAGATCCAAAGTTCTCTTGAGCATCGTCTTTCACGACTCTGTACTGGACCCCTCCAGAGAACTTCCTCACTAGCTCTTTAAGGTTAGGGTCTAATGTGCCCGCTCGTAGGTTAGGGAACCTCCTCTTCATCAACCCTCGGATTGGCACCAGGTCTGTGAGGACATTAGGATGTGCCAGCACGTAGTCGTAATCTCCGAGTTTGATTTGGCCTTCCTGTGAAATAAAAAAAAGACAAGCTTAGTGGGTGTGTGAATACATTGGAATTTGAAAGATAACTACAGATTATGTAGTTTTAAATTAAGAAAACGGATCAGACAGTTTTTTCTGCCTTACTACACTACAACATTATTATTATTGCGATTTTTCACTCAGTGGACAGCGAATGAAATACAAAAGCTCTGTCAATAGCAATAACGATTTAGTGATGCGCCTCGGAAATCATCGTCATATCTTCATAATAATAACCTGACATCCTAACTAAAAGCGATAGTCGCGCAAGTAGGCTATTGACGTGATCGTTTGTACGTCCTATTTAAAAGCGATCGTTTTTCGAACTTTTTGTTCGGTGAACCTGAACACGGTCGCGCCGACAGAGGGCGCATTCCTGTTTTCCGAACAAAAAGTGAGATATGCACGCAACCGATCGCGTACTTGCGTGACGATCCCTTTTGGTTAGGACGCGGCTTTAGACTATAGTCACCTGTATTTTCTTAACAAGGTCGGTGCCACCCGCAATTGAAGCTCCTGCTTCCATGACCTCCTTGATCAGCTCGGGACCCTTAACGAACGCGAGAATCGTGCGCTCCTCGTCACGAGGATACAGGTTGGGCAGCAACGAGAGCCGAGTGAAACTTTCTAAGAAGCGGTTCTGTAAATAAGAAAAAAATATAAGTAAAGACTTAGTGAAAAAATACACTCACAATATAATTGCCAAAAAATATATTACAAATTCCAGATGAAAAAAATGCCCAGTGATGCGACAAATATGCGTGACTTAGTAATAGGGTTCCAGGGCACTCATTTGGTAAGGGACCCTGAATATTATTAGTGTGTCTGACCGAACCACAATAATAATAAGAATTTACTTATAAATTTAAAAAAGAGGGAAAACAGGACCCCATTATTAAGTCTATGCGACTGTATATTTGTCAGTTGTTTGTATTCTATCAAAACCGAAAGCTCAGTAATTTTTTAGCTGAAGCCGAAACTGCGTCCGAAACCTGATTTTTTCGCCCAAACTGGACGATACCGAAACCGAATCTTCGGTCGGAAACTAATTATTAGTTCCCGACACTAATTTATTACAAACCTTTTTTGCAGCAGCCATGTTGAACTCGATTTGTGCAAATACTAACGCATCAGGCACATTGTACATAGTAGGGTGGTGTGTTTGTTGATGTGCTCTGACCGCATCTTCAGCAGTGTAGACAACCCAGCGGTAGTACTTCAGAGGGTACACATTATCTTTGGGTATCGGCTTGTATGTATCATCCGAATGTTTACTGACATTCGTCTTTACAGTGCTGGAATTGATAAGTAACAATCAAAATCTAATGCACACCAGTTTTTAACAAATTTGTTAACAATAAAAACAATGTGTCCTGCCAACAATGACCTACGGTGCCGAGACATGGACGTTCACAAAGGAGACTGTACACCGAATACTAATAGCACAAAGGGCCATGGAGCGAGCCATGCTTGGCATAACCCTACTAGACCAGTGTGTAACACCGAAATCCGTCGGCGGTCGAACCTGGATGAGGGACGCACGGAACAGGGATGTATGGCAGAAAAAAGGGGAGGCCTATACCCAGCAGTGGGTGATTCCGGGCTGACATGATGATCTACTACACATTGTAACCGCAAATCAATTTTCACCAAAAAATATTTATATCTCATGTACTCAACCTAAAGAGGTGCCTTATACAATATGAATTAAAAATATGGACTAATTAAAAAAAAACACAGGTATTCTGATGATATAATATTGCAAAATAAATTACCAAAAACATGAATTTAATAATACACAAATGATTTTTGTTTTTACATCTGCTAGGGTTTAAAAACAAATATAAAATACTCGACACAGGATAGGACTACAAATTATATGAAGTAGTTATTATAAGATTTTTGTAAAACATACTTATCTTTCCCCCTCTGGTTGTGTGGGATGAAGCCTACTTTGGTGACCTCGATCTTGACCTTCTTTGCGCGAGCCTTCGCCCTGGTGCCCTTGCGAGCTGCGTAGGACACAGTTGCAGTGTGCAGCGGTCTCTGAAAATGGAGAAACGAAATCATAAATAAATTATGGCTGTATTCAGACATTCTCTAACATAACAATACTATACTACAATTGCTTGCTATCACTTAAAAAAGACGGAAAAACATTATTTTAGAAATTATTATTATTTTATTATATTTTATTTTGAAATTATAATTCACTTATTTATTAATTTACCTAACTTTTTATTTTGGCTTTGTTGTTTTTACCACTAATTTATCATCTCATGACCAACATAGTTTTTTTATTTATTAGTCTGAAATAAACGAATTTTATTTTATTTTTTAGTTTATTATTATGTATAAATAATAAGTTTTCCTGTGCGAAAGAGTGCTACACCTCTTCACGACAAGAAACCTAGTTTACGTAGGCTTCAAATAAATAAAACTAGTCCAGATTTCGTACAAAATAACATAGTAAGTAAGTTATTTAATTTATCATTGTGGAGGTTATAGAGCTGACTTAGTATTAACGTTTATCTTTCCACTTCATTGTAATACTTATATAGGTAACTTAGGTAAAGGAGTGATTAAGGCATTCAAGACTCACCAAAATTGTAGTGTTACATTTATAAAATGTTAAGGTATTTGTGAACATGGAACCTGGAAAAAAAAAACATTTATTTACTTTTCATAAGTGAAATTCATATTCAAAACTTGATTAAGCATTTTCAAAGAACTTACGGAACAAAGTTCCAGCCATGATAACAGCTTATTTAATAAATTTAAATATAATAGTAATTTTAAAATAATTTGTTTTGATGGATTCGACAGATAAACTTTCAGGTTAGCCAAAGACAAACTGTGATGACAGTAGCTTTTTTACAGAAAAATGGTACCATGGATTTAGTAAGTTTACTGTGGCGAGCAAGACGACTCAGTTTTTTTCTTCATGGTCAAAATAATCTTACAAAAAGTGCATTGAGAGGATTCTTTGTTAAAAAGTTTGAAAAGTGCATTGAAAGATGATATTATTATGATTAGAAACGAGGTCAGATATAACTACCGAGATAATGATAAAATAAAATAAACCTGACGAATGTATAGACTCCTCCTTTTTTGAAGTCGGTTAGAAATAACGGTTTGCTTTTGAGTCCCTATCAGTACAGACAGTCTCACAGAATTTACCATGTTTGTAGGTATACTTGTCATTTAAAGGTTTATCCGTTTTTATTAATAAAAAGTTACTATGTCGGACGTTCACTACCTGTAGTCTAAAGTCAGGTCCGCTGCGCCATGTTTAATGTTTTAAAAACATGAGACATCAAACACGAAGCGATTTGCGGATGCCTGATTGGTTCGTGTTTGATGTTTCAGGTTTTTTGAAAATATTAAAACATGGCGCAGCAGGCCTTTACAGTTTTCAGTAATTTCAGTGAGGTAGAAACTTTAAGTTTATTCTAGTGCCTCAAAACCTCTCCGCACCTATTATAAAAATATATTATATAGATGTTGTATTGTTGTTGACCAGAATACCCGCGGAATTACGCGGATTTTTGCAATAACTTTTTTAATAGTAGAGATTTTTAATTGATATTCTTAATGGCACCTCTTTAGGTCATAAGATATTATTATTCCAATAACAAAAAATATTTGGCCTAGGTCATAAGGGCGATGCGTGAAAATTGTTTCGCTGTTATATTGTTAATAGATGGAAAATGTTAATTTTAATTGGTAACACTGTAACAAGCACTTTTCAAAACATTATAAGTTGGGTCGCAGTAGCAGATCTGCGGCAGTTACATTTTACAAAGACTTAACCAATGGATATGTATTAAACCAGTAAGAAAATTAAGTTTATTAATGAAATAAGTGTAAAAACTAACAATGGAGATCGTAAACTGGAGTTTACTTGCGATATCACTTTGTGTATTATCGTGGGGTGTGGCCGGCCAGTATGAATGGCAAATTCGCGATGCTTTTGACGAAGTTCGAGGAAAAATAGACAAAGTATCGGCGGATAACTGCTTCATCACACATCTCGATGACCTGTATTTACCAGATGATTCGGTTTCCCATCATCCTGATGTGAAAGAAATAAACATAAACCCTGTGTTTCCAAATCGTACAGCGATGTTGCATTTACACAATATGGCTATGAACCGAGCGTTTTTCTGGAGTTATATTCTGCAGTCACGGTTCATCAGGCCGGCCATCAACGACACCTACGACCCCGGTATGATGTACTACTTCCTGTCGTCGGTAGCTGATGTTTCAGCGAATCCATACATAAACGCCAGTTCTTTATATTTCTCTCCTAATATGTCATATACATCGTCGTACAGAGGATTCTTTAATAAAACTATGCCACGATTTGCACCAAGAGCATTCCGGGCAGATGACTTCAATGACCCGGTACATTTGCAAAAGATTTCTACAATGAACACATTCCATGTTGAAGATCTTGGTGCTTTTGACCCAGAGAGCTTGTCTAAGGATTATACATCCGAGTTCTATAGGACTAACGAGTGGTACAAGAGATGGCTGCCAGACAGAGTAGCTAAGCGTCATGACACTAAAACTACATACCAAGTGGAGATCAGATATGCGAATAATACAAATGAGACATTTACGTTCCACGGACCTCCTGGCAATGATGAGGTTTGTATCGATTTTGTATTTACACACACATTTACCAGTTTATTATTTACCTGTTGCTTGCAGTAAGGTAGAGTTAATTTCTGGGATTAACTTGATGTCTTTTCCTGCTCTTTTAGTGTAGTCCCTTACAAGCGCAAGTTAGTTTCAGGGTCATATCCTCAGTCTTGGAATTTTGACTAAGAGTTACTTGATTTGTGACATGGAGCTTAATGTAAACTCCATCTCACAGTGTATTTTGAACAAAAATGCTCAAAAAGAAAGTATCAAATTAGTACCAGTTAATAATTATTAACTTTGCTTGGGTAGTTTTTGAGTTAGCCGCACGCAATAATACGTATTTTTCGCACTTAGTCTATGTGGATGATGTTATAATAATTTCCTGTCCCTGTTATTTACATATCAGGTAGTTTTAATTTGTGTGGGTAGGTACCACAACTAATAAGTGAAAAATAAAAACTACAAAAAATAAAACAACCAACTTGCAAAAAAACCAATAAAAAATAACTTTAATCAATTAAACATGAATAAACTTGTGCAAGTTTTTGTCAAATATACAGATAGGTATATGCTGATTATTTGGGGCATGTTGGTTGCCAATCTAGACCTGACCCAATCTTATACGGTATTGAGTATCCTACCATATTATAGGGAGTAACAAATCTATCATATAGCAATTACATCAAACTAAATAATAAAGTAAAATTGCACAAAAATAATTGCTGAGAAAAAACAAAAACACATTTGGTGTGAAAAATCGCTGTTTACAGTAGTGGTCAATGTACGCACGCTAAACATTGTGCTTGTTGGTGCATGCAATGATACAAGGGTAGTGGAGGTACTGAAAGTTAAGTTATTACATTTAAAACTTGCTTTCACAGCTAGTTCTAGAAATAAATTATTTTTCAGAATCCTGGCCCAGTGAACTGGACGCGTCCTTATTTCGACTGCGGTAGGCTCAATAAATGGTTGGTGGCGGCAGTGTCTCCCGTAGCCGATATCTACCCTCGTCACACGCAGTTTAGACATGTTGAATACCCTACGTAAGTACTTGCTACCTTATCTGGTATCCGCACAAACTAGATGAGAATAGTTCATGACATGGTCAAAATACAGGGTGTAACAATCAAGACCCATCATAGCCGTCATCTACGTATTTTTTACGAACATCAAACTAAGTAACATTGAGCAAAAATTGTTGCTGGGCTATGACTTTTATTTTTGTGTGCAATGTAACGCACACAAAACATTGTGCTTATGCATGCAACGGTACAGCAGTTGTGGGGGTATTTAACGTTAAGCTATAACATTTTAAAAATTGTCTCTGCATCACCCTATGTGTGTTAAATAAATAAATACAATTAGTGAAAAAAAAGCAGTTGGTATTTTGACCTTTTCAATATCTCCGGAACCAGAAGGTTCCTGGGGCAGGTTGAGTACAAAAAAATGCATCGTTAAGCGTCTTTTTACACCCGTTATTGACCAGACATCAAGAGACGACTGTGCCCTAGGTCTGATGGGCATATTAGTTACGTATTATAATACCTAAGTTTATTCTAACTATTGTCACGATCGTTTCACCGATTTTAGTAATAACTAATGAACGAAATCCATAAAAGAATTCATTTACGGTTTATTCAACTACAATTAATTCACCTAAGGTTGAATAAACTATTCACAATAAGATTAGACAGGAAAAAAAACCTTTTTTACAGTCCATTCAACCGATTTTGTCTTCTATTGCGTTGGTGGCATGACAAATGGCTGCTGCAGTAAACAGTTGGTATTATAATCACGTTTTTGCTTTTAATGCCATCCTTACGCCTACGGAATAGAAGTCAAAATCGGTTGAACGGACTGTAAAATGTTTTGTTTAAATGTCTAATCTTATTGTAAATGGAGTATAGTGTTGATTCATCTGTGGTCTAGTGTTTGATTTACTGGTGATTTTGTATATGTGAAAACATTTCTGCGAGCCAAATTGGAAGTAGCGCTCGCCGGCCACAGTTTTAACTAACCTAACCGATTTCACTCAGTTCAAAATTACGAATAGAATCTGCCTGCGACTAGATCATTAGACAATGGTAAAAACATTTCTGCGGCAGATTGTATGATTCGTTAGTTTGAACTGAGTGAAATAAACTGTGACCAACCGCTTGCCGCCCGTTACTCGCAGAAATGTTTTCACCATTGTCTAATTATCAGTTAAAAATAAAGTTAAGAAAACACAAAAATCGTTGAATCATAGTTTAAGTCAAAACAGGAATTATTAAAGAAAAGTAAAGGCGCTTTTAGGTATTTCATACATAGTTGAAATATCCAATATCTTAAAAATCATTAGATTAATCGTTCGTTAGTGAGATTAATTTTAGTTTAATCAACATTACGTAAGTTAACAGTAGTTGAGTCGACCAATATGCATTATGAACATATTATTATGTGAATCAACCGTAGTTATCTTAAAAATAGTTAAAATATACTAAGGTATTATAAGACGTAACCGATGGGCATATATCGCCAATATTTGTAATTATAACTGGAGGCTATATTTTGTGTGAAATAAATAACTAGATAAACAGTTATTTCTCAAGGAATCGTCTTTCATGCTTGTCAATTAGAGCATTTCAATTTTTATGAATGCACCATATTGCGAATAGGAAAAAATCAAAGTATAAAAACTAAAACCCAACTATGGCAAAAAAGTCAACTGAAAAGGTATAACCAAGTCATCTCAGACAGACAAATTAAAAATCCGGAGTCACACGTGTTAGGGGATAAATCTAATAGATTACGTGTGACTCCGGATTTTTCTGGTATATTTTATGGGTGTTGTATAAAGCTTTGTTATTCAGGTACACGGCAGCTGTTGTCATGGAGTTGGACTATGACAGGATAGATATAAATCAATGTCCGCCGAGCTTAGGAAACGATCGACCGAACAGATTCGCGTCGACGGCGCGATGCAAAGAGACCACTGAGGTGAGTTTCATCATCAGTTAGCTACCTGAATTTCTATTTACCATTCTGCAATTTCTATGTTGATCAGTAAAATAAGTATTAGGCCACCTAATACTTATTTTATAACCATACTAGCATGACCACGATGTAACACGTTCCCGTGAGATAATTTCCGACATCCACGCGGGCGAAGCCACAGGCAGAAGCTAGTTAAAGCATAAAATTGAATTTTAAAAACATTTCTAATATCTTATTAAAATAAAAACTATGGGGTTTATTTATAAACGCTGCTTAAAGTTAAGTAATGATTAGCGACTGTTTGACCATACATTTTTGACGTTTGAACGTCACTTAACTTTAAGCAACGTTTATAAATAAACCCCTATATTTCTACTTAAAATATTACCTAAAAATTATTATTAGACCATGGCGCGTCATTATCTAGACCGCTGGCACCCGCGATTCATTCTTATCGTGGTAGCCTTTAAACTATTCTTCCAAATGTCTTAGTGTAAAAGACAAAGTTTATCTACATTAAATTTATCACATCATACGATGTATTCAAAATTATAATGTCCTTAAAAAATACTAGCAGTGTAGGTAATAATGTATGGAATCGCTACAAAGATACTGAAGTCAGTGTCAAATGAGATATGCAATCATTTATGTCACTTAATTAACGTTAGTATTTGCTAGCTCTAAAAACATCTATATTAAACCTAATTAAGAAAGACGATAACCTTTATTTATGAAAGCAGATAAGGAAATTATGGAATATTATAGACCCATTTCACTTGTACCGTTTATTTCAAAGATATTTGAAATAACTACATTGAAGGAAAAAAAACTTCGTGAAGAACAAAATGGATTTAGGCCCGGCGCACACCGCTGGAGACGCAGCGCAGCGCATTCATCACTGCCAAAACAAATATCAACGTTGCATACCTTAAAATAAAGTTGAGAATAAATAACCTGAGTCGCGCGCCTCTTCCCGCTTATACACAACTGATGCAAGGTCGGTATTTGTTTGGCAGTGACGAACGCGCTGCGCTGCACCTCCACCGGTGTGCGCTGGTCCTTAGACAGCATGACTTTTTGTATACCATTATTAGAAGTATGGATAAACGATCGCCCATAATATATGTGCCATATTTTGTGATATGACTCAGGCGTTTGATTATGTCCATTATAATACATTGCTAAATAAATTAGAAGCCTATGGCATTAGAGGTAACGTGCCCGAACTTATAAAATCGTATTTAGAAAACAGAACGCAACTAACCGAAATTAGTCACACCTATGTAGTTATCTATGTCGTTATATGACCACGAGAACGTAAAATCGCATTCGGTGTACCACAGGGAATGGTTCTGGGCCCTTTTTTATTTATATTATGCGTTAATGACATGCCTATTTCCATTGAAAATCCTTTGACTATGTTTGCTGATGCATAGCACCATAACAGTGTGTTGGATCATTTAGCTCGCTTCAAAATGGTTGAGCTGAATGGTGCTAATCCATGTGTCATGTTCGTGAACGGGCGCCGTCAGTTGGGGCTGGTCATCTCTTAGCTGCCATGGCTTATTTTTAATTTTTGAATTGTGCGGACGCTTTTATCATGCACGTCTTTCTACATTGTTCTCATATGTATAAGTAATTTCAACATGAATGATGTAACCAATTTTTGTAACAATTTTTTGATTTAAAAGAGTGTCCGTAGAGTTTCTTGCCCGTTCTTCTCCAAAGGTATCTACTACGCTTTGGGCAACTAGCTTCATTTTTTCTGACTGACCGATTCCTTGACAATTCAAAAGTGCCTGTAAATGGTTTAATTGAAATAAATGCTTTGAGTTTGAGTTAACCATATTACTTATAAAAGTATATGTGTAAGTAGGTGTCACTAAACGCTCTCTGGATGTGTTTCCCTAGAGAGCGTTTAGTGACACCGTAAAGTTAAAACCCACTGCTACCACTTTCATGACGGCTGTCACTGCGGCCGTAATGTGGCAAAAGACAGATAATTAAAGCTTCTGGTCTCACGGATTAGAAACATTTACTAATTATTAAGAAGTCGTCTTTCTTGCTCACGTCTTTACGGTTTATATTTGCGTATCAGTGCGAGCCGCTGCACGGCTGGGGCTTCCGGCGCGGCGGCTACCAGTGCCGCTGCGCGCCCGGGTTCCGCCTGCCCAGCCTCGTGCGCCGCCCTTACCTCGGCGAGATCATCGAGCGCGCCACCTCCGACCAGTACTACAATAACTTTGACTGCAAGAAGATTGGATGTGAGTCATACTCTTGATAATATTCTCCTACTAATTTCACAGTTTCATCATCTGTTTGTATTGCTTCATAGTCTCCGAAAATCTGATTAAATACCTAATTATAGCTGTGCACGGTTCTGTTGGTGCGTGGCCAAGATCAGAACTAACGCAGCCATCTTGTTTTTTCAATACATTTCACAAAACTATCGCACAAATGTTTACCAACAGCGCCACCCTGTCTACGTCATTCGAGCGTTTCTTATCTTCTTAAATACACGACTGTAACTTGACAGTTGGTGGCAATAGGCTCGCCTCCTATTACATAAGATGTAAAGATAATCTTTCTAAATGTGGGTGGTTCAGTGTACGGTACTCCTCTACCTAAGGAAAGCAATCTCAAGTCGATATTGGTGACTCAAGATCTCGCGTGCTTATTATGTCAAGATCGAGTCAGCCAGTCGAGATCTCACCCGGCATTCAGGCTATATTTAGAGATTTTGAAGATGGAGATTTCGCTTACTTTCTATATTAATGCGTTTTTAAATAAAACATGTTTAAACTTAATTAAAATGAAAACTACTACACCTATCTCAAGAGCGAGATTGTTTTCCCTTGAGACTGAATCTCGAGGAAAGCCTCGAGGTCTCGCGTCATCTTGAATCGAGATTGCACTCCTTACCTCTACCTGCAATTTTGAGCTTTCAATTAACTTGAGGATGTGGTTAACATAACATTGATCACAGGGATCCAACGCCTGCCCGTACAGTGGGAGCGCGCGCACCCGTTCCTGCGCGCCATCTACATGGACCGCTACTACGAGTACGTGAACGCGACGGCCGGGCCCGCCGCGCTGCACACCGAGCGCGTCAACGTCTACGAAGTGCTCAACTTCATCAGAGGCGTGCAGCCTAACAACTGTTCCAAGTGAGTGCCACCGTCAGATAGTGTCACATAATTATCTAAGAAAATAACTATAATACTAAAACTAAAATACTAACGAAAATAAACCGTAGTTAATTCCAGTCATTTTATCACTAGGAGATTTACAATACCATGTAAAATTCGGCATATTTTCTTTGAAAATAATTTTCTTTAGCACACAAGCAACCTGTCACGTGGGGCGTGTGACACGACACATAGAACTATACTGACCGGGGTGCGACTTGTAGGTAATAAATACCAAGTAGATTTTGATGTTGTTCGCTTTGTCCCGTCTTAAATGTCCCTGTTACTGTGCTTCTCATTCATATTTGAAACATTCAAGGCAATGTCCGCCTAACGCAGCGGACAGCTTAAAGTTAGCAAACACTTTAGAAGTTTTAGATCTATTTTGCCGCCCGGAAATCTTGAACATAAAAATCTTCACAGACATGCTATAGACAGTACAGTTCGATTCAAACTTAATGGCGGCTCGGAACTTAGCTACTCGCTGCGCAGTACCCCACCCTTCACTCCCGCTGACACATGAAATTCTTACTGCGCAGCGACTCGCCGAGTGTTCCGAGCCGCCATTAATTGTGAATCGAACTGTACCAAGTACAAAGAGTCCTTCGTGCTTCAGAAAAGAAAGCACGTTAAGCCGTTGGTCCCGGCTGGCATTTGTAGATCTTTGACAGTTTTTAAGGGTCGTCAGAAGCCCGAAAGTTTGACAACCAGGTTGGTAAGACCAAGGGGTATCGTAGGGGTATCTGACCTCCAAAACCCAGTAACTGGGTTTTGAAGGTCAGATAAGCAGTCGCTGTAAAATACTAGTATTCAGCTGCATCCGGTTAGACTGGAAGCTGAAAAGGCTAGGCAGATGATGACTTGCTACAGACAGTGTTGCCAGCAACACAAACACATCACTCCGCCAATGCATCAACTTCATTTAACATTATGGGTGTGTTATTGCGACTCTATCACTTTGCCATTTTGAATAACGGCCTTGGACATTATATTTATTATTTTTATTATAGGTACAACCCAACCGATTTATTCCTCAATGGCGATATTGCATTCGGTCACGAAGAGCAGTTTGAAAATCAAGCTAAAATGGCCGTTCGACTGGCCAATTTTATCAGCGCGTTCTTACAGGTAAGATGACTCGTGCTGCCTATTAGAAAGCGATAAGTTATTGATTGTTTACTTATCTTTTTTGTATGCACGTGTTTCTGTGGCAAATAAACCAATTTTTCTTACATTTTAGGGTTCCGTACCTCAAAACGGAACTCATATAGCATTACTAGAACGCGTGGAGGTATCAAGTTAAAATTAATATGAACTACGAAGCTCTACGGTCCTTTCGAGCTCTAAAAAAATCCATCATCGTAGTCGTCGCAAAAAAAAGACTTTGATACTCGTATTGATACTTTGATACTGGGTTAGAATCATGAAATTTCGCAAGATGCAAGGTATCACAGCACAAGTAAAAAGTTCGAAAATCTGAAATTAAATTTATAACTTTTTTTTTTCGTCGATTTCTAACTTACATTTGCAGTTGTAGAATTAACCATACGATATCAATGTATAGGAGAACGCTTTTACAATTAAAGCTTGGCCGGATAGGTGCAGGCCCGCCCCACGGTCGCCGCGCATTCCTAAGGCGCGGTTAAACTAGACAAAGTTAGTTGTTGGGGTAAATTCATCCCAAATACGGAACCCTTCATTTTGCGTGGTCCGGCTTTTTCTTTATTGATCGCCGTCTCTTACACACAATGCTAAAATCTATTGCTGCCTATTCTACTGTTGGTGCATGAAGCTCGACAGGAAAGGCTATGATGATCAAAGATCTTATATTTTTATCATACTTACAACACTTTCATCTTTTTGTTTAAGAGGTTCTTAATAAAATTATCTTATCAAATCAGGTGTCGGACCCGCAAGAAGTGTTCAGCGGTAACCGCGTGGCAGACAAGCCGCTGACTGAAGACCAGATGATAGGAGAGACCCTCGCCATCGTGCTAGGAGATTCCAAGATATGGTCGGCTGGTGAGTTAAACCTTTACACTTTTAGCTAAAACTGATCAAGTTTACAGTCTCAATACCATTATCTATTATAATAATTATATACATTGTAACAGCGAATAAACTTTCTCGCCCTTAAGACCTAGGCCAAATATTTTTTGATATTCGTATAGCTCATGACCTAAAGACATAAAGAATATAAATAAAAAATCCAAACAATAAAAACGCCAAATTTCGCGGGTTATTTACAAAGAAATAAAAATAAACCTGCGCATTTCCGACGAACCGTCGTCACTTCTTTTCGAACATCTTAATATTCTTCTTCTGCGCTTCGCTCTTGACAGAGCGGTCGTGGTCACGATGAATTTTGTCCAATCGCAAGTGTATCTTAATATTACATTTCAACTTATTCTGCATATTTCCAGGCACGTATTGGGACAGAAACAAGTTCACCAACAGAACATTCTTCGCGCCATTCGCTTACAAGACTGAGTTGAACACGAGGAAGTACAAACTGGAAGATCTGGCTCGCTTGAATAAAACCGGTAAGGAATATTAAAGTATTTGTTGATGGATCGTGTGTGTTATTTGAGATGGGTTTTGTTTTTTAGAGTGTATTTTAACATTTCCTTACATGATAGAGAAGAAAGATATAACTCTCTCTATGTCTCTTTTACTCTTATTCTTAATTTTTTACGAAGTTTCACTTCTTTCACGTTTACCGTGCTGCAAGCGCAATTTTGCTATGTACTCATAAATTCCTGTAAAGTATTTTTTTTAAATGACCTGTGCGAGGCTCCCAGCATAATGCTGAGAAAATAAAACAACCACAGCGCTGGTATTCTGATAGGACGCTTGGGTACTTACTGTAAAGAAGTAATACAAATACAATCCATGCATTTTTCACAGAGGAAGCCTACACAAACAAACCTTGGTTCCAATTCCTAAAACAACGTTGGTCGACCAACTTCGACAGTCTTGAGCAATACTTCCTCAAAATGAAGATCAGAGATGACGAACTTGGGAAATACTTGAAGAAATATGAAAGATTCCCTACGTTCTACCGGGCAGCGAGTTTGAAGCACGGACATTGGACGAGGCCTTACTTCGACTGTGACGGACATGTGAAGCAGTGGGTCATTACATACGCCGCGCCTTTCTTCGGTTGGGACAGTGTTAAAGTCAAACTTGAGTTCAAGTGAGTTGGGGTTTTGTATTTATTAATCGATCGAGAGCGTGAATTCTGCTGAGGTCCTTGGGCCGATTCCCAAGTCGGGCAAAATGTTCTTGAGTTCATCCATTAGTCATTTTTCGGTAGCCGCCCATAGTTTGGGTATGTACCCAGTTAATCGTACAGTCTCCAAGTGTATTGGATTTTAACATAATATTCGAAAGCATTGACTTGACGATTTGGACTTGTTTCTGACTAGGATTGACCAGGGAAGGCACATCACAAAGAAATTTGGAAAAGTATGGGGGAGATCTATTCCCAGCAGTGGGACAACATAGGATAACTAAAGAAAAATCGAAATGAAGGTGTCGCTTTTCATGTTTGTCTGTATGACCGCGTTCTTTTTCTAAACCACGCAGCATTTTGATGACGTTTTCACCATCTTTAGAGAATTTATTCCCGAAGGTTTATGTGTATAATACGTTACTATTAAAGTTATATGTAATAAAGAAATCTCGATGTTTTGTCAAGTCGTAAAAATCGTGCGAACAGGAGCGGGGCGCTAGTTGTATTATAAATTGAAGTTGCTTTTTGTGTCTGATTGTGAAGACACGTTGTTCTTAAATACCACGCAACGAATTTAGATGTCGTTGTCATCATCATTTAGAGACCGTATTCCGAAAAGTTTATGTATAATGGAAAAAATATTAAACTCATCTATACTAATATTATAAAGAGGTAAAATTTGTTTGTATGTAGGGGGCAATCTCCAGAATTACCACTCAAATATGAAAAAATATTTTTGCATTGTGTAGCCCAATTCTTGAGGAATCGTTATAGGTTATGTAACATCACGCTATGACCCGAAGTCGAGCAAAACGACGAAACGAAAAGTAATAGCGCGGGCGGGCGATGGGATGCGACGCGGTGGGCAGGGGGCCGAAATTTCACGCGGACGAAGTCGCGGGCTGAAGCTAGTATATTATAAAAAGAAGCAGAAGTGCGAAGCAGCGGTTTGCTAGTTATTTGAGCGTTAAAAGCTAACGTCACTATTTATAATTTCAGAGGAGTGGTAGCCGTGACGATGGCGCTGATGTCCTTGGACATCAACCAATGTCCTGATGAGTTCTACGTGCCAAACGCTTTCAAGGGCACTGATAAATGCGACAGGAGTTCTTCTTATGTAAGTAGTATTTATTCTAGCTTTCCTAAATTGTCCAAAAAGCAGGTATATGTAAAAATAATAATTAAGAAGTAGAAAGAAAGAAAATCCATTTATTTGCTATGTTAACACAAGATGTAGTACTATCATGTCTTACCGGATGAGACTGAATATCAGTTTTTTACATTAGCAGCCATTTCCGCAACCGGTAAGTCCGTAATCTATCCGATTTAGAATACCTACATGTCTGTTTGAGCATGAGAGATTATTTTCTGTTTGTGCGCCAAGTTAGAATTCTCATAAGAATAAAGAAGTAACAATTTGTTATTGTAAAAAGAACATTGACGAAAGCCTAGGCTAGGAAAATATTATAAACCGCCTCTTTGTAGAATCATCCTTTTTAACACTCCAAAGGGATGGATCTCCAACGAGGCGAAACTCTAGAGTTTTCAAATCTAAATTGAACGCTGGAGTTCGCGCACCTTTTCGTCGTATAGGTAAAAATTTCAACAGTGTTTTTGCAAAATAGGAAGAAAAAAATACCGCTCGGCCAATTTGGCTAAAATTTTGGTACAGCATAGCTTGTTACTGATTGAAACCCTCGGGTGTAACCATATTAATTTTATGTTGAAGTCAGAAAGATGACTATGTTTAAATTGTGTGCACATAGTTCCATAATAATTTTGTATTATTTAAGATGTGGATAACTCCGTGAGTTACACATAATGGAATCTCTTTTTTTTTCTCATTATCTGTTTATTAAGATATTATTTGTGTAATTTATGTAAATAAATAAACTGTAGGATCATCGCACTTCGTCCCTCCACCAGTATATTGATCACAACCCTTTTTATTCCAGTGTGTCCCAATCCTGGGCCGTGGTTTCGAAGCCGGCGGCTACAAATGCGAGTGCCTCCAAGGATACGAGTATCCATTTGAAGATCCCATCACGTACTACGACGGACAGATTGTCGAAGCAGAGTTCCAGAACATTATCGCGGATAAGGAGACGAGGGTTGATATGTTCAAGTGCAGATTAGCCGGCGCTGCGGCTATACAGAGTAGTGTAGTTGTGGTAATAAGCGTTTTGTTCTTGGTTTTTAAGTTGAGGTAAACTGTAACTTTTAATGTGAGTTCCCAGTGTTTTGACGACGGACACGCACAGTTTCTGGAACGAAAAACTCAACGAAAGTCAAGTGATGCGATTGGCTGTTGGTTCATTGTTCATTCAACTAATCACAGCAGTTTACGCGCGCTTGACGTATTGTTACAGTGCGTTCATTTTATAGCGAACGGTCTGTAGCAAATTTTGATTTTGATTTTCCAGAAACAGCGCGATAGCCATGTGATACAAGCGTAGTAGTAAATTCAGATGGAAATGATTTTTTCAATACACTACAATAAAGTGTAAATCGCGATAATTTTACAGTGCGATAGTAATTTTTCTTACTATATTTTGTCGTCAAGATCCAGTAGGAACAGCTACCAATGTCGTCAAACATACAAAGTCGTTGAGAAATGGGAACAGTGCCTTAGATACAGATGTTTAGAGTTTCATTGGCAGTAGTGTTTTAAGTTCATATATATGTATATTTGATATTAATAGTCTGAGATGGTCATCAGTCAAGTTAAGCGGCCTCATAGCAGGCCCGCAGACTTCGAGCTGTTTGCCAGGTATTCAATAAGAAAAAAGTGTACTTTCGTCGTAAGATCTACTTTGAAAACATATCAATATTAGTATCATAATCTTCACGTCCAAGCAGAATATTTAGACTTTTAGATTTAGATTGTGTTTATTTTAGATCTACTTATCTAAAAGTATTACTATGACAGACTGCAATACACACGGTAGATATCTCTGCATTATAGAATAGGAAGAAATCTCGCGCTTAAAATTTATGCGAATGTGAATCTCATATGGGATCTGCAACTATACGGAAGTCTTCATTGTCTTAGTGCAGAAAAGAGACTGCACTACGTAGATCATCCATCTCTTTCTTGCATTGGAACAATGGTGTGATGGCATTAACACTTCCTTGTAACGTTATGACCAGAGATCGGATACTCGGATGCATATTTACCTAAAGTTAATTTTTGGCTTGAAATTTGAGAAGCGGCTTCTTAATACAAAAAAATCTTAATAGAAATCCCGGAATTTCAGAATATCCGGGAATGCACAACTAATCGGATACATGGTAAATGGTCGAAACAACTTATCAACACTCTTACGAAGCTAATTTTCGCGGTGTTAACATAAAAAATAATCTACTGTAAACATTTTTTTAATGAAACTCAAGGCACCGAGTTGTTTGTCACTTTGTGCTATACCAGTTTGGCAACCTACTTTACAACATTAGCTAGCATTTCTATAGACAAACAGTACAACATTTATCAATTCCGGAACCGCGAGATTTTACGATCGATAAGTGTATTCCATATTAGCCAATACCTGAACGTAAGTAAATATACATTCGATTCTATAATCCCGGGATATTTTCGATACAAAAGTGCAGTTCATAATAGCCAACACCTCACCTTTAAATAAATATAGGTATTATGCATCCGAATATCCGATCTCTGGTTATGATATATACCTAGCTGGTTTAGGTATCTTATCAGTATTTGGTATCTTATTATATTTGGCCTAGTAGGCCCTCCGTCCGCACTATACAGCTATTAATTGGTAGCTATTACGTGCCTACACGATTATATTAATATTCGTATTTTATTGAATCTACGCATTTATAGTTCGCATCACGTAAAAACACCGCTGACCAACCGCACAACTAAAACGTTGGATTAGTTGGCGTCAAGTAAAAAAAAAAAAACAAATATACGGGTCGACTTGAGAACCTCCTCCATTTTTTTTTTTTTTTTCGGTTAAAAATGGTATAGTATGGTTGTGCGAGTGGCCAGTGCTCATATTACGTAACATGATCTATACAACGTTACAGTTGTTCGCTGGCCAGCAGCGGTCTTATTACGTGACGCGAATTGTACTAAGCTTTTAGAATTAAGATATTATCTATGCGTTTTTAGGATTATTTCTTACATACCTTTTGTATAATTTTAACTAGTAACGATGACATTATTATTATTTTATTTTGATATTAATACACTTATATTTTTACAAAACATTTACTTAATTTTATAACAAGTATTTTTTTTATACACGAATCAGCTTTGAATTTTAAAATCTATATTTAAACTAGCTGCCCCCCCCGGCTTCGCACGGGTAGCACTAAGTACTTATCTACGGCGTACCTACCTACCTACCTTGCCCTACCTACCCTACCCTACCCTACCCTACCTCCCTACATACCGACCTACCTACCTACCAACCTACCTACCTACCCTACCTATAAACTAGCTATCTTTCTTATCTATACAAACCTTGTCCTGAGAATAACGTACACAATAAAAAAAGAATGATCCAATTTGGTGCAGTCGTTTAGAAGTTATGCGCGTACGAACATTTCGGTGATTCATTTTTATATATATAGATAAAAGGAGAAATTATGAATAATAATGGAGGATGGTAGAACTTGTTTTGGACGGATATTTTTTCTGGCGAACCCGCCTGTTCAAGGCTCGTACACCAGTGTGTACGAGCCTTGAACCTGTCTCACCTGCGATATCGCGCCGGTCTGCACGAGCCGTCACTCTTTCTGGCTGCGAATGTACAGGTAAACCACGATTACATTATATCTGTACTTGTTTTCATACTTGTCTTTACAGTACTGAACCTACTACTCGGTAGCCTAAGCTTATGAAAGAGACTTAAGCCCGTTTTCACCTTAACGAAAGCCTTAATAAAAACGTGCTGTTGGATTTTTGACATTATTTCACTATTGCTCAAAAGCTATGACAGCAATTTACAATGACGTAAGTTTTACATTTTGTATTGCTGTCTGTTGATAATTATTAATTTTTTCCAAATCAAGGATATCTAGGTAGCTTAGTAATATAGAAAATGTAAACAGATCTTTAGGATTAGCAAACCTTACAACCAATATAATTGAATAAGTTTTTTTTTCACATTTTAATATAACATCTATGTGCTGTTAAACGTATTTTACTTATGTACTTTAATAAATATGTAGCGTTTTATACTTATGTGTAATGTCAAATAACATACGAAAAGTATTGTGTATCTAAAAGGAAGTAAAATATAAGTAAGTTGCACAAGTTACTTTATTAACTGTACTATCGCGGTCACGCATATCTGAACACCGTAAGGGCTATTCCTGCTTGCAGCCCTCGGGCGATATAGTAATCCTTACCTTTACAAAAAAAGCGGCGGTAAACAGATGTGATCATCGTGTGCACGGCATTTTGTTTTCAAAGTGGTTAGATATGCGTGACCACGATGGTACATGTCAATTATATTCAGAGAAATAATATTCATTAGTATAATTATATTTTGTATAAAAGTTTAAGATTGTCCTTAATTGGGAACTAAAAATTATGTTTTGTGCAAATCAGATTAAATAACGGATTTACTTAACGATATCAATGAAGTTATGGCTGAGACAGCAAACGGTATTCTCGTTGCTCAATTATGGGCCAAATTAATTTGAAAAAATATAATATATTTTATGAGTTATTTTTGCCGTTGACACGTTAAGAAAAAGAATGAAGTTATAAATGGGTTTATTTAATACGTTCCTTAGTGAACGGTCACGGTACTCAGCGCGAGCATTCGCTTCGCGAATTTATTTTGCAAACTGAGCGAGTTTTTTTTTTATGCAATGGAAGTTCATCCCCGTAACGAACATTTATTCGCGAGCACAGATATTATAATAAATATTCTTGGTGTAACAAAAGCTCGCGATACGAATGTTTGCAAAACCAATTCATGAAGCGAATACTCGCGGTGAATACGTTCCTAAAATGATGATTAACGGTTGCTACATTTTTCGACGTTTAAACATATCTTTAATTTCAAGCAATGTTTATAAATAAACCTGAAGGCGTCTTACACACTTGTACAGGGCGGCACATTCGACTCACATTCCAATTACTACATAACAGGTGTTAACAGATGTTTATATATTTTCAAAACACTTGCTCGTAAAGTGGCTCTTATTGAACCGCTTTTAGGTTCATAAGTGTATTAAACAAGCGTGCTTTTTACTTTATATTACCGCACCGGTGCGGTCAGATATCTATTTACTAGTCGGACATGTGAGCTTTTTTTAACCTCATCAAAGAGACTTCATGCGTTTTCATGCCTACTGTGTGAATAAATAAAATAAATTAATATTTTATCAAATTATCAATATCAATATATAAACATGTTTGTGTGAATATCGCCCATGCGCCGCACCGGCGCCGCGTAGATTTTACACTTATTACGAGATAACTATTCTGTTTCTATTCCTTCTATTCTATTCTGTTTCTATTCCTTCTATTATATTCTCTGTTCTATTCCTTCTATTCTATTTCTATTCCTTCTATTCTGTTTCTATTCCTTCTATTCTGTTTCTATTCCTTCTATTCTATTCTCTGTTCTATTCTATTTCTTTTTCTTCTTTCAGCCCGACGCCGTTGCGGCTCCGGCGTCATAAACGGGAAGCCTTACATTAAACGCGGCTTAGATCTCTATTTTTTACTGTTAGATAAGGGCTAATATCGTCTGTAAGCATTTTACTGTATGGCCTGACGGAATCTCGTCAACTAAGGCTAAGAACTCACGGAGCGATTTTCGCCCGCAACCGCCGCGGTCGTGGATCTGCGGTTTTATTTCAAAACTCACGAGACCGGTTATTCGCGCGGTTACGCGGCCGCCGAGGTTGCGATCATCGCCCGCAAACGTGGCGGGCGATGATCGCAAGATTGCAAGACGGGCGCGCCGGCCCCCGCGGTCGCCCGCCAACCGATCGCAAAGCGCGCGGGCGCCACCCGCCGAGGCTGCGGGTAACCGCGGCCCGCGCTATTCTACTAGTTGCCCGCCGGTACAGCGGGAGCCGCATACAACCGCGTACACCGCGGGCGTAAAACGCGTCGTGAAATGTGCTTTAATTTTTTATATAAATATTTGCATTCTACAGAAGCTGCGGGCCCGCAACCGCAGCGGACGCGGGCGAAAATCGCTCCGTGAGTTCTTAGCCTAAATCAATCAAAACAAATTGTTAGACAACATTGAAAAATTTAAAAAATAAATGTGGGAAGTGACGTAGAGCACGCGTCACTGTCGCGCCGCGGGGGTTGACAGATGATGACGTCTTATTTATGAATCCAGGGGATCGGTTGCTACTCTATATATTAGATAGAATGCGTCGATAACGGCTATGTGATGAGACACCCTGTATATTCGATTTGCCGCCCGGCTGTGCCGATTAATGCCAACAAGAAAGAGTGTATAGCATGCCTACGCCTTACGCCTTACGTGGATCCGTAGTGGTAGCCCGCGAAATTCACAGAACTTTTCTTTAAGAGATTTGTTCTTATAAAACAAATCTAACTTGGAGAGATGTAATAATGATTTTAATTAATTCTTTAAATAAGTAAATTTGTTCTGGGCGCATTGTATTGACAAAAATACAACCTGTCACTTACCTGCAAATTGCAAAGAACGTAAGAAACATTGAATTTCGCGGGCTACTATTGCGGATCTTTCTGAATTGATTATGCGTCGAAGCGACTGATAGTTGTACAGTCAACCTCACCGCTGGCAGAGGGTGATTTTCTTAGTAACCTACTACTGACGTGCGGCTGACCATACTATATTTTGTACTGATACATTTTATTTTCAAAAGTAACAATTTACCACGAAAAATAATATGCAGGGATTTAGTGAATTAATTATACAATGTAACGTTAAACTTTATGTTTATTTGTACCGGACACCACCCTTATTCTTACAAACCTTGAACTTATTTTTGGCATATTAAGTACCAAAGAATAATGGCAGTTGCAGTGCTTCCAGCGTTTTTTTTTCTTCCCACATTCCATTATAATATTTGAAGTGTGTTTTGATGTTAAGATACCGTCCAACTAACAGTGCCTTTTTGTTATATTTGTAATTAAAACTTCTATAAAGTATTCATGTGTTTTATTGTGCGTAGGGTTCTTCAGGTAAGCTGTAAAATAAATAAATTGACAATATGGAGGAAAAACTGTTTTCATTAAAAAAAAAATGTAGGCATGAATGTCCAGAATTTCTTGTGTGCCTATTGACCAAAAACAACGTTAAAAGTATGTACAATCAACCAAACATCTATGGCACATATTTATTTCGAAGCAGTAAAAGCTAGAGCGCACTAAAAACACGCAGCATTGCAATAGTGTTGATTCGAATATTTTATAAAAAACCATTGATGCAAATCGATTTATTTGACTAATTGAAAGATAATAATTATTATTGTTTGTTTCATGTAGTAAACTGTTAGTGCTGCTAGCGCCACTAGTGGTGAAACTAGGCAGTAACTCATCCATTACATTCACACACTTTGGTTCGTATTGTGTGTGCCTGGCTGCCTAGCTCTAACCAAAGACTACAATATATATATATGGGCTCTAACGGCGGTTTTTGCAGATCAAGTTTTGTATTACCACAGGCATGCGGTTGATTTTAATTGGACTGTGCCCAATGATCATCATCTAATTCTCTTTTTACGTACTAGGCATCATCTTCCACATAGTCCTTCCATCGTTTCCCCACTGATATTTTATGTACTGGAAGCCGACCCTAACATTGTTGGGAAAGGGCTGGGCAGATGATGAAGATGTACCCGATGTTGGGAGAAAGCAAGTTTATTATTCTACGTACTTGCTGTGAAGTATGACGACGTTTCTAACATAAACCAGTCCTGCGACTAGTCCGAAGTAAACTCCGATGAATATGATAATGTAAGCAATGACGAGCACGCGGAGTAATCCCATGCTGCGCCCGGATCACACATTTTCTGTTTTCTCATATTTACATGTGGTATTACGCACTTTTAACGGGATTAGCCATTTTTTTAAATTTTGTCTATAACATTTTTAATGAAATAATATTGTGCATCGTTCTGAGTTGAAACTGTTTATTTTGGTTGCAAAATCTGTTTGACAAGCGGTATGTATGAGTGACGTTCAGTTTCAAAATAACCGCCGGAGTCTGTTTTATACGTTTAGAAATGAAATTGTTTATTCATTTTAAACATGCAAAAAGTCGCGACTGTCTACAGTGTCTACTCTAAGGGAGGCTGCCAGCCCAGCGACCAAACGGCGCGACAAGGTGAGCGTGCTTGTTTGAGGTGAGTGGAGCGTCGAGCGTGGCGTCGCGTGCAAGTTCAAACCAGTTCAAACCAACTTAATTAAACCAAAATTACGGTCATCATCTCCCTTTGTTGCCCTAGTTACTACCAATCTTACTACCAGTAGTAATACCGCCCTTCCTACTACTCCAGTATTGAGTTGTTAGAAGGGAAAAATTAAAAAGCCCGTGTTACTACTGTAAATACCTACTTTATAATCATCCCTTTTTAAAAAATAGATTAAATTACCTAGGTACCTACTCATAGAATTTAATGTCAAAGTTTCATACAACGTAGAAAACTCCCCACACAGCCTTCTTTGTATAATTATCTCACTTGGACCAACTATCGAGTTCTAAAAATAGTTTGATTTTTAAGTATCTTAATTTATTGTGGTCTAAGGGTACCTACGCAAAATACCTATGCGCTAGGTTGGACGTGAGTTGCGGACAACTAGTGCTCTAGGGTCTAAGATTTATCACAACAACTTCACTGCGGTTAACTTGTTCATGTCTATTGTGTATCCAATTATCCATAATAAAACATCTAGCTATAGTAACGGCACAAGATCACTTCGTTGTCCTTGTTGTCTGTCAGTCTGTCAAGACCCTTTTTCTTAGGAACGCATGGAGGTATCACGTTGAAATAAATATTTCTCAATAGGTACCTACTCAATACTTTTATTGCATAATTTCACATAGGTATAGGTATTCTTAGGTAGTATAGGTACGTATACCAAATACGTAGGTCTACGATCCGTTGGAGATCTAAAAAAATAAGCTGTCCCGTTAACGCAATAAAAATTACGGCTATTTATTACTCGCAAAGGCAAGAAGTCTCACAGCACAAGTAGGTAAAGGAAAAAATCCGGAAATCTTGAATTTGTAGTTTTAGGCATAGAAAAATATTTTTTTGCGCTAACAACCATACATTTGCAGTTGGAGAATTGACCTTAACGTATCTCGATGAATGGGAGAACATGTTTTTCAACTACAATGTTAGGTTTATTTTTGGGATAAATTCTTCCCAACTACGGAACTCTCATTATAGAGTCTAACTATGGTCAGTTTAACAAATGGTTAGCTTGACTATTATATTACTAGGGATCAAAAAACCGGCCCTAAGTGTCGAAGTAAGAACGAGTAGTTGTTGTACAAAATATAGGTAGGTAATTATGTAAATATCATAATATTAGGGATACTTACCTAGGTACGTTTATTTATATATACCTATATATTTATTGTGAATTGTATTATGATCTCTTTCTGTTGTTGATCTGTTTTTCAGTGCTTTTTTGTGTTCTCCAACCAAAAATAAAAAATATTTCACATAAACCTACATGCACTTATGAAACGTCAGAATCTAGGTGCACGGTTCAAATTGCTCGTTTCCTATGACAGACTAGACTAGGTAGTAGATGCAGAAAAGCCAGCAAGAAACGTCACGGTTACTCTTTTAAAAATAATTGGCTTTTACATAATTTTCAAATAACAGTGTTAATAGGTATGGGAGGACAGCGTAGGCCGTTTAACAAGTACCAGTTACTTAATAAAACTATTAATCGGCCATTGTGCTGTATAAAAGGTAACACATACTCTAATAATCAGTCAATGTTCTGCTCTTGGCGAGGCTGTTACCTTTAATAATGCTCAAATAATGCTGTTACAACGCAATTAGTTACAATTATTCAGCTAATAACTGTTTGTGACCAATTTGTGACCACATCAGAGTTATATCAGCTGAAACAGCGCTGCTAACGCTCTTATTCAGCAGGCTTGTACAGCTTAAGATTCTATGGTAGACAGTAATTCAGCTGATATACAGCGCCTTTGTGCTACTTGGGAGAAAGCGCTCCTGGCGGAAAGTATTATGAACCGAAATAACGAGTCCAAGATTATTATTTTTCACTTTGTAGTGTCTTTCTGGAAGTCGGCTGTTTTTTTTTTGTAAAAAAGTTATTTTATTTATCGCTTTTTAGTGTCTCGGTTTGTCATTTATCTAAGTTACAATAGCCTAATGGCAACTGCTCATCACCTTTTTACAAAATATTGCTTTTCTCGATGTAGGGTTCTTCATCTTCAGTTCCACTTCACCAAATGGTGTGTGACGGCATCTACAACGCCACATGCGAACTACCACGCATCAAAGACCCTGGCGTCACACAAATCCTGCATCGCGCAGTTAGAGCGCGATAAACATATATAAGTAAGACTATCCGACATCAAGGATTGCGCAGTTGCCGACACTCGTCTGGTCGGAGTATCCTCCCTTTTGAATAGAGGATGCTGGATGAGTGAACTTTACACCCTGTTCCTCATACCTCAAAATGAGGTGCTTTCCGAGAGCAAATGCACGAGCTACTATAAAAAATACCCAAATCGCTATTGTTCCCTGAGTTCCCTCGATTTCTCCAGGATCCCATGATTAAATCCTGACCTGATGAGAAGCGGACCATCTGTATAACCTTTCAAACAAAAAAAGATTTTTTCAAATCGGTTCAGCCGTCGTCGAGTAATCGGTGAACATTTATGTATAAAAAAATAAAGATTCCGACGAACTGAGAACCTCCTCCTTTTTTTTGAAGTCGGTTAAAAAACAAAACGAATACCTACGGTCGTGTTGCATACGTTCAAGTTTATTAAGCTCTTATGTGGGATCCAAATAACAGGCATCAGTGTAGTCTATGATGGGCTGTATGAGAGTTTGAGAAAGGGAGGTTTTGGTATTCAAGGGCGAGAACTTAATTAGTTTTATTGCGAATTAAAAAATTGTGCCTCAATGAGCAAATATAATTATTGTAACAAATAAGAAATTAATAAGACTTCATTATTGTTTCCAGCAGAATTCGTTTATTATGACTTTTTTAATAATAATTTTGACTTAAGTAGTATGTATGAAGTTTGGTTTCCAAACAGTAGGTACCTACTTACCAACCTACTACACCTGGTTACTGGGGTACCCATATCTACATGGACTCTTACTAAAATTACTTCACGAAACGACGTTAGGCTCCGTCACGTCACGCAATGAAATAAAGGTACATAATTCATAAAAAATTGTGTCGCAATAATTATTAATAGTGAAAGACCTTACCTACATACCATGAGCGTTTATTTTTTATATTCGCTTTTACGCTCTTCGGTTTCCCGTCTCTCTTGTTCTGTTTACAGGCAGCGGAATTCGCAAAATTCTCTTGAATTCGGCATTGCAAGTCATTCAACAACAAGACAGCGAATCAATTAATTATAATGTCGTGAAACCAAACTTCGTAACTGTAGTAACTTAATAGATGGTGTACTTAATAATTTAAAATTGCGGGACCCTCCTCCACAAAATTTACTAAAAGTACAAAATAATACACATTTAAAATGTTTAGATAAGTACCTACGTAAAAAGCAGAAGGGGTGTGCCCAATTTTAAATAGACATGTTAATTTTCCCACTGCGTCATTATTAGGCGAATTCTGCTGCATTTATTGTTAAACAAAAGTGTACATTGTAAAAATAAGAAAACTGTTCAATTATCTCAAGTAATGGTACTTAACAAAACGTCCACCTTGTATGCATTGTGCAGTAATGTTAGTGAAGTGACAGAGGAATAGCAGCAAGTTGCGAGGAATGACCCTCAAAGAAAACCGGGAGAATAACGTCGAATATATGAAGAGTGCTGCAAAAATACAATTAAAAAGTACTTCGGTAAAGTAATTAAATGTAAAAAAAAAAATGTTAATCTGTTTATTTCCCTGACTGGATTAGGTACATACATTCCATTTTTAAAGCAAATGTCACATTCACTATTGAATTCTGGTACTGTCGAATACCTAGTTAATACTGAAATTAATTACCCAACGTCATTTTCCCACTGATCATCTCAGGAGGCTTTCGTGTATCAGCAATAGCCGCTACAGGGAAAGACCAAGTGGTAACAGGGCCCCAGAAGTGGGTGCTGTAAAAGTGAAAAATAATATGGGTGATTTTTAGCCCCAGTTTTGGGTAAGGGGCATATGTATCGGCCTGAAGTTTAGCGGATAGTAGGTAAGCGGATAGACCGTACGTGAGTTATTTTTTTTAGGGACGGGCTGGCTGATTTCTGAAAACTTTGTTATTAGTGTCAAAACCGAGTTCGCCCGCTCTTGGATCCTTCATTCTCTTATTGTTACGCTTTTCTGCATAAGTCAACAAACTTAACCTAACCTAACCTAACAATATATCCGAGGTAAAAACATTTAAGAGCTCGCTTCCCCCCTGAAAATAAGCCTGTCGACGCCCATGTATGCAACACGTAACGTAGAGCAACACTACAAAATCAGCAGTAAGGGGCGGGTGGCTACAACTAAACAGGCTATTGCGGCTACTACTAAACGACCGGCGGCTAGTCCACCTGTCCGCCCCTGGACGCAGTTACTACCTGTACCCCGTAGAGTAACACGCACACATGAGGCCCAATTCGGCGTGGGTGAGCAAATCACATGACACCAAAAACGTACTTACCTCATTAAATAGTTTCTAAATTCTTTGCTTTTCAGCTGCTTCATTAATTTCTTTCCCATAGTCATGGTGTAGCACTGCTTTTGCTAAAAATAGAGAAATGGTCTAAGGTACCTACTAGTAAAAAAAAAAACACCGAAACGAACCCAGAGGTGAAGGTCTCCTTAGACCACACAATTCCATACAATGGTTATCATAAATATTAGTTATAACCATTAAAGTCCGAGACGGTCTCTGGAGGAGAGAAGAACTGTCCAGACAGTTCACTCAATGTGTCAGTCATCATTGCTTATTATTAAGCCTTACTATTAATATATCGAAATAAGTCATCGCACAAGAATACCATAACAACTTTGTATTACCGCACCTACCAAATATAGAATACATACATTTCGGGTAAAAACAATTTTTAGGGCTTGTACACAAAACTGCGATACGATGCGAATTCGCAACGCAGAAGCTTCGTTCCTAAGAAAATCTTAGGGTGCCATCGCAGATATTTGCAATATTTTGTCTACAAGCCCATAGGTAGGCATTACCAGCAACCGCGTTGCTTGTCGGCGTTGCCCCAGAAATGTTTCAGAAACGTTACTGTGTTAGTAGGTAAACAGCATAGTTTTTTTTTTTTTAAAGAAGACTTACATTTCTCACTGTCGAGGCAACACTATGACATGCACAGCACCGATTTATTTGTCTGCAAAGCACAAGTAACCAGTAAATAACTGAATTCCGCATGACACCATTGATGAAACTGAATTAAGTGATGTTTAAGACCGACTGTACCTGTCCGCCCAAGTAGCATGCGGTGTTCTGTAGTAGCTGACTACTGGGCCACAATGATTCTATAAGCTTTACCAAGTAAACTGTATAAGAGCTAGATAGCATTCTATAAAGACCTTATACAACCGCTTTGGGCACAAATTGTACAACTCCAAGTTTACAATGCTATTGTAATGCTACTATACTACTACTGTGCAAGTAGTAGTATAGTAGCATTACAATAGCAAGCGACGTAAGTGACCTCGAAATCCATGAAAATGACATCATATCGAAAAAAAAGGTACAATAACTGGTAAAAAAAGGTACAATAAAAGGCTACTGTCACCTAATTGGACTATTTACTTCGAGTTTGTATGTAACTGGAACTTAACTGGCGATTTGTAACAGCTTTTGCCCTTAAAGACGTCCATATAAATGCTCTGTTAATTGCCAGCTATACAACGCCATTAGTAGACCTATATAAAGCGATTACCTTATTTTCCTTTTTTTTATGTATTGCATCTCGCATTAAATGAAGTAATTCTAATTAAATCTCTCCTGAGCTTTTACTGCTATCTGGTCTGGCAACTCTGCTCCCGCGCCTCTCAAAAGGAGCCATCAAAATTTTATTTTGAGCTGGAAATTGTTTTTCGCATTTGGCTTTTTGGCGCCTAGAGCGACCCCAGGGCGGCGCTGCCTGTGGGGTACGGACCTCGGCTTAGATCGTCACTGTGGTGCAGGACAGGCTGGGTTAGATTTAGATTATTTAGGGACTAATTTAAAGCTTCAGGCTCAGTGGCCGGGCTGGCTCGAGCAAGGGTCTGGGCGGAACCTTATTTTCCTCTTTCTAAAACGTTCCTATACAGCTTCTGTTAAGAAAGCTGACTAGAAGTGTTGTTGTTATCGTATTTATCACCAATAGTTTTAAAAATAAGTACCTATATTTTACATGCTACAAATAGATCATAGTATTTTTGTCACATGAATACAGCTGAAGAATTAAGTGTTAACTACAATAAGAGTAGGTAGGTAGTAGGAGTAGTTTAGAGTTTAGAGATCACCGTTACCTACATTGTAAATGTGAACAAATTAGGAGAACTAAATGCTACTTGGGCGTATACGTGTAGGTACTTTGTACTTACTTCGAAGCGTACCGGGTCGGTACTTTACATATTTTTTTATATTTTAAAAGTTTATAAAAATATTGTTAGAGCATTTTTCCTTTCTTTTGTCTTCACATGGTGATGGTTTTTACTTCATTATTCTTTCGGCATAGACTAATCGACAAATTGCACAACGAGAACAAAAACAAAAATAAATCCTCATTATACACGGTCTTGTTAAAAACTCTCAAGTCTTGGTTTCTTTGAAGAAGAAAATGAAGAAGAATAAGGCCCAAGTTATAACAGGCGTCTGAGGCGGGCGTTTTATACGCTGCGTTTTGGGCGCTCAATAAAATTGTATGAATTTATAAGTAACGAATTACATCAAGCCCTGCCGTCCAAGGCGCGTGGGTGCAAGTTCCATTTTTACTATTTTTCCTTGTCGTTTTCCAGTGTCCGTGTCCAGTTATCCAGCTCCATACTTGAAGGTTGTGTATTATCTATGGTTGAAGGCAAAGAAAATGTTCGCAACAGAACTGTTTTGTTTTTAGCGCCAATGGCACGTGTACAACATGGTAAATGGTCTAAGCCACAAGAACACCACATAAAAGTTTAGTAGGGTAACCACTATAGTGATTGTCCAGCATATAGTGATTGCCAACATTAAGAAGCAATACGTTTTTTGGCTATTTTTAAAGGGACTGGTATAAAATAGATGTTACTACTATCTATATAGTAGCATTTTAAATTTCAACATCTGGCAACATTCTATTTTTTAAGTGTCATAACCGATTTCAAAGTAACAGGTGTGCAGCTCGTCAACAAAAAGTAAGTTTCTTGTGATTTTTCTTAAGGACTGTTGTTTCAAAATTGCATTATTTGTTAGGTTTTTCTGTGTAAAGTGTTTTGTGATTAATTTTATTCGATAAATAAGACACTGTAGTGCCTATCTAACTACTTGTTATAACCGTTATTTCTTTCGTAAAGTTTAAAAAGGGGGTGGGCAAGCGCTGTACCAAAATTCTAATAATTTTAGTTATTGCCATATCATTATTTAGTTATTGCCACTGACAATAGATACAGCTATTGCCCGGTCAATAGTTGTATAATGTTCCCAGAGTCGAAAAGAATTACTGTTTTAAAGGAAGTCCTGGTGAAGTCCAGTGATATGTGTGCAGTGTGCAAACGTATTATTATAAAAAACAAAATAGAATGCAGTAGCTGTCACCAGTCGTTCCATTCAAGATGTATTCCAGAACACCATAAAAGTAACATCCCTGATGATGCTGATATGTTGCTGTTTTTATGTCATTTTTGTTATAAAATGAATGATTCCGATGATGATTCGACTTCGGATTGCGAAGAATTATATTTAAACGTTCAAAAGGCTAGAAGAGATCTCAAGTTTTAAGTATTTTTATTAAAATAAGACATTAATTAAAAATAACTGCCAGGTGGGCAATAACTGATTATTTTGTATGACAATTGCTATGTTTGCTGGGCAATCACTGTGATTTTAGAGGTTTTGTTTTTGTTGATTTTTTATTATTTTATTTCCAAAGATATAGAAATAAATGACTGATTTTCCTATAAAAAATATAATATAGTTATATAAAAACAACTATTTTACTTGAATTTATTATCAATAAACAAAATAATAAGAAAAAACGACTATCAATCCCTTAACCGGGCAATAACTGTATTGGTTACCCTATAATATAATAATCTTCTTCATGGACTTCTGATAATCATGGAATTAGTAAGTACCTACTCTATGTGAATAAAATGTTTTTGAATAACTTACAGAAATGTAAAATGCCTACAATGGCGCGTTGCGGCCGCGGCCGCAACTCGGTTCTGTCAAAAATTATCAAAATATATACTTATACTCATTAGGTACTGCAGAAGATTATAATAATTAAGCGTCTGACTGTCACACACTGACACTGACAGTGACATGACATTGGCAAGAAATCACTGAAACGCTCAGACTGAAACTGCAGAAATCAGAAACAGAAATCGAGGAAACGAACAATATTGTGAAAAAAAATAAAAGTTATTTCTTACTCTACCAGGACAAAATAGAAAACAGGCAAGTGTATTACTTGTGTTCAAATAATTAGACCTTATCATAACCATCGCATAACCTTGACATTCAAGTGAATGTATACGTAATTTAAAATTAAATTAACCTTAACGCATATTTTTCTTCATTTATCGTAAATAATTATCATTTATCCTTATTCTACTGCTTCTAGGGCTACACACCGACAACGCATGTTTGTCGTCTAGGTTGCATTATCGGCAAGGATATCTTTCATTTATCTTATACAACCTTTCTCAAAAAATTTCAGTCTCATTTGAACAGCTTTGAATAAGATCAGACCAATTGGAGGGTTAGCAAGAAATTGCAATTAATTTTTGTTTTCATTTCAGTCAGAATGAGTGCATTCGTGGGAAATGTATTGAAGCAGCTGAAAAGCAAGGAGTTTAGACAGTACTTAATGAGGTAAAATCAATACGACCAATACCAATTCTTGCAAAATTAAAAATCTAAGCTTGTTTACGTAAAAGTTTCTTGTCTTTTTCAGCACCCATTTCTGGGGTCCTGTAGCCAATTGGGGAATACCTCTAGCAGCTCTTGCAGATATAAAAAAAGACCCAAGCTTTATTAGTGGGAAAATGACACTTGGTAAGTTACCATTTTTTGTTATTAATAAGAATGCAGTTTCTGAGTAAAAAAAACATTAATGTAAGTAAAGAAAGATTGTTAATGTGATACTGTAATTATTTATAAAAACTTCTCTACTATCGGCACACATAAGCTACATAAGAAGCGCTAGGGATTTACAAAATGGTGGACCAGGGTCCAGGTCTGGACCGTTGGCCTATTGTGTGTGGACCTTATTTTCACATTTATAACTAAAACCAAATCTAATAATTTTGAGTCATTTAATTAAGCCCACACTTTGTATATTTTCTGCCTCAACACGACAATGGATGCAAGTGGCACAAAGCTGCAAATGTTTTCAGGTCTAATAAAGCTCTACAGATGGAAATGACGAATTTCCAAGAAAACACAAAAATATGTAAGTTCCTTTGCAAGAATTTTGGATAAAATTTGTTTGTAAATTTCGAACTCGACTCTATGAACATCTTGGTTGCTAATAATCGTCTTCCAAACAGACTGCAACAGTCATATTATTTTCTAAAACACCTAAAAGGGGGAAAAATAAAAGAAAGAACCATTCAATAATTAAAAAGTAATCCATAATTAGCAACTATTAATAGTGTATATATCTTTTTTTATGTCACACTGGTCACTAAAAACTAAAGAGGCTTATACCATTTTTATAATTTCAGTTAAATTAATTACTCTGTTAGGTAATTAAACAGATAACATACATTCAAAGTAAGGCCAAGTGTGTTCATATGAACTCTATTATCTCTCCTCATGTGATAGTAATGTAATAACCATGACATTAGCTTTATCAAATACTACTTACTAGCTTCTGCCTGCGGCTTTGTCCGCGTGGATTTGGGAAACTATCTCACGGGAACGTACTTCCGGTATTAAAAGTACCCTATGTGTTAATCTAGGTTATAAACTATCTGTGTACCAAATTTCATCTTAATCCGTTCAGCTGTTTTTGCACCAATACGGAACATACATGCAGACAAACAGACAAAAATTCTTCATTATTTTTTTATTATATTATTTATAACTATGACATAATTTACCAATTACTTACTCTACAACTTTTCAGTCTTTAGTCATTTTTATGGGTCATGTTTTTCTTAGGACGATGTGAACGGGAACCTAGCTGCCAATATAAGATGATCCTTCTATTGACTTAGGGGCCTCTCTCTTTCGATAAGCCAGTGCATGGACATGAGAGGACAAACACGAAAAGACACGGGAGGAAAGATGATGGATATAACAATGTTATTTTTATGGCTTCGTCTACATGTCTGCTCACAATACTTAGATAAATGACTTTGCATAAATAAATATCTTTCAGATCAAGCTAAATCTCTGACATAAAGATACAACTTGTTATCACAACAGTTCAATAAAGTTGATATTATCTCAAGCGCTAACTGCGTTATCAGTGTTCCCTGTCATATACTATGTAGCATGAACCTTTTTTATTTAGTTCTGCGGTGTATGAGGTACTTTAATTAACCTCGACAATTAATATAGTTATTATGACTCGTATATTAATTGTAGGAGTTGTAGGCGTACGCAAAATTGCCGTTTTTTGAGACTATTTAGTTTAGTCTGTTTTTTAATCATAATATGATAACTTTGCAATTGTTAAGATTGATCAATCATTTCGGTCAACCTATCACTACACAGTTCCATTTTAGTTTTCTGTGTGTAATGTGTTTGTCTTTAAAAATATTATACTTCGGTGTAAAGGCTCCTACACACTATTGGCGTTAGCACATTTGTTTATATAAATAGAAATGGCACTTTATTCCAGGCAGTCACTTTTCATCAGCTGTATTGACGCCGCGCCGAGTGCCTACTTCCACTCAAATCAAATCAAAAGTCATTTATTCAAACAAGGCTGAGAGTCAACACTTTTTGAACGTGTCAACAAAATTACATAAGACAGTCCCCCAAAAATGCCCGCCCTTCACCACTTCTTAGTGCTTTAGCTGGGAAGAAGAAGTGGCGCAACAAACTGCCCAGCACTAAGAACTGTTCCTCGTAGTTCCTGTTCTATCACTGTACTCGCTGATGTTCATGTGGAGAATTGACACTATTTGAACTTGCTGCTGTCTAAGATTTTACTAAACTGAGCGCAAGTTTACCTAGTCATAATGCTCAAGTTTCAAGAGTAATGTTTCGTGATTTACGCAAAAGATTCCTATGACATCTTGGGCCTTTTTCCACGCTGTAAACATGTGTTTTAATAAGGTGACTCTCTTGTTCTTCCAGCTCTGTCGATGTACTCTGTGATGTTCATGCGGTTCGCGTGGCGCGTGCAGCCGCGGAACATGCTGCTGTTCGCGTGCCACGTCACCAACACGGGCGCTCAGATCACGCAGGGCGCGCGCTTCATCAACTACCACTACTTACAGGACAACAAGGACCACAAGACTAGTCTAGTCAGTCAGATCGCTGAACCGGCCGCGTCCTAATTATACGGAAAGATATTTGGCGCAGTTTACACGTAGATTTGGGTCTTGAACTATTTTAGTAGTAAGGGTCATTTAAGTCTGTTCACATATCTGTTGGGTGCGTCGAAACGGCTGGAGCGATTTTGATGTGCGATCAGGATCTTTGAAAATCATGTCTTTTCTTCCTAGAATTGAAACTAGTCCTCATAATATCTATTACATTTTATAATGAGCAGGCGAATCCGCTAGCTTAAGCTGGTATATCGCATCAGTGAGGCCTAGATATAATCGATCTATCGATTATAATTGTTGAAATACTTACACTAGGTACAAATTATTATTTCTAATTTGTCCTTTCAAATAAAATGAAGTTTTATTGACAATTTATGAACTATAGTAATTCTTGCCTTACATAGAAAAATGTACATGTTTATTCTAATATGTTTGTGATATTTCGCGCACATTTCACATTTACGATAGGTACATAAGTAAAAATAAAGTTTTGTAAATAAGTACCTGTAAAAAAACGTAGTGCCCCATGAAAAGGCAGCGAGATTGCTAACACATGGATCGAATTACCGTATTAAAAGAGTTTTTAAGGGGCATTAAATTAAGGATTTTGTGGCAACTAAAGTGGAAATTACAACTTAAAATAAATGTACACCTACTTAGATATAACTGTGTCAAATAGAAAAAAAAAGTAGCTCAATTTTTCTTCACAATTATAATATTAAATAAAATAGATAAGGCTGTACGAAAACTCGAATGTTGAATAGACATGTTTCCGCAACATGTTTTTGGGTTGCTGGTAACATGTAAAAACTTCGTATTCATGGTAAACAAAAGTTGCAGAACTTGTTTCTGAACTTTGTTACCAAAAAATAGAATAGGCAGTGGGAATCGTGAGAAACTCACGCAAGATTGTTTGCTTATAAGGACTAGGGCTAAGTGCACATCTGATCGTACAAGAATGTAGGTACAAAGTACAGTAAGTACCCTTTGATAATATTTCGATTTGATCGATTTTGCATCCATTGTCATTGGCTATGTTAGTGTACAGCCTAAAATATTATCATATTTAAAACGTTAGAGTAGCAAACCTCTTTGAAAATAAATGTCTTCGATTTATATAGAAACGACTAGGTAATCTGTGCTTTTTAACTTGATTGTGATTATTAATCTTTAAAGTGGGTCCGTCAGCCCTTTAGAAGTAAGTACGATTACGTTGTACAAAATATAGAAAGTTACAAAATAATGTAATGTTTATTTAATATACCAGGGTATATTTGTTAAAAATGTTATTGTGAATTTTATTCTGATATTATACTTGTTGATCTGTTTTAAGAGTTTAATTTTTAAATTTTAATTATCCTGCAATCTGAAGAGTCGAGACACTGGTGGAATGGATTTGATTGCAGAAGTTAACAAATACGGCAAAACAAAAAGTCAACTAAAAAAGGTAGTCACACGTAATCTATTCGATTTACACGTGTGACTCCGGATATTAATTTGTCTGCCTGAGATGACTTGTTTATACCTTTTTAGTTGTCTTTTTTTTGCCGTAGTTGGGTTTTAGTTTTTTTACTTTTATTTAAATTATTTTGGGGTTATAATATATATTTATTTGAAATGTGCTAATTAAAGCCGTTTCATTTGATACCCAACATGGCACCAATAAAAAACTTTTTGTCCTCTAGAGGGACAAAAAGTTTTTGTTCTTTAATTCTTGAGTTTTTGTCCTGTAGAGGGCGACATATTCAATTTAATGTGATGTCACATGGCGTATAAGCAGCGGACAACCGAGACGCTTCCAACGATACCCCATTTATCAAATTATGATCAGTAGTTTAGACGTTATGAGGGAACAAATGAACATACATACATACCGGTCAAAATCATAACCGTCCTTTTTGCTTCGCCGTAGTCTGGTAAATAGGCCTGTGGCTAGGACCTAGAAATATATTGAACTAGCTGCGTCCCGCGGTTTCACCCTTAAAGTCTCGATCCCGTGGGAATATCAGGATAAAACGTATCCTATGTCAATTTGATCCAAATCCGTTCAGCCGTTTTAGTCTGAAAGCATGACTACGTAGTATTATTATGATCTGTGGCATGACAAACAAACCATTACCGACTCGTGGTCACACCAGTTTATCACACCGGTATGACAAACAGGATTTTTTTTCTCCTTTGTCACACCACTGATTTTTCCACACCATGTATACGATAATTGCTAGTGCAGTACCTTTATACTCTAATGAAGTCTATCTGCTGATCGGCGTTTGCCGAGTTTCGTTCTTTGCAATAGACTTCTGTTCTATTTAGATTTTTCTACTTTTAGTTATATTTATTTATTTATTAAAACATTATGCATAAGTAAAAAAAATACCGTACAAAGGCGGACTTAATGACTGAGGCATTTTCTACCAGTCAACCTTAGGGTAATGCAGAGACGTAGTAAAAACAAAATAAAAATAAAACTAATACAAATTTTATTATATAATTATTATGTTCGTTTCGTTTGTGAAATTGGCACTCCCAAACGTAACCATACTAAAATTATTAACAGTATTTTTCAATCCAGGGAAATTAATATCGAAAAAAAAGAAGGGCCGACCAAACTGATAAAGATAATTTTATCATTTTCTGGTTAAGATAATTTTATCATTTCAAAACTTTAAAATGGTGAAATATCATTGGGACATTTCCTTGAAACATTGCGTTAAAATCGTAATTTGAAGGTTTTTAAATGAATAAAAACGTACAAATTTTGTTTTTAATTTGGTTTTTAATTTAACTAAGTAGTAAGTACCTATAACTAGGACAGCACTAGTTAGGAATAAATGGTGTGGAAAAATCAGTGGTGTGACAAACGAGAAAAAAAATCCTGTTTGTCATACTGGTGTGATAATCTAGTGTGACTACGAGTCAGCAACGAAACAAACTAACTCAATTTCGCATGTATAATATAGGATCATTAATATTAGGATTAGGATAGATTTACTGATCAGACGATCAGTAAATCTAGCGTAAAATAATAAGATTTCATGTTCCGTAGCGTTCCAATCAAAAGCTTTCCTCATTATAAGTCACTAGCTGCGCCCCGCGGTTTTACTCGCATAAGTCTCGATCTCGTGGGAACATCGGGATAAAAAAGATCATGGTCGACCTATGTGCCAAATTTCATCAGTTCAGCCATTTGAACGTGAAAGCGTAACAAACAAAGAAACCAACAAAAAATTAGAATCATGAAATTAGATATTATTGCCGATTGTCCATTGTAATATAGATATTTATACCCGTGACTGTAAATACTTATAATATAACTCCAACAAAATCTACCCTGTACTTTACACAGTAAGTAGTGTACATTTTGTTTTGACTTTTTGGCTGAGCTAAGGAAACCGTTTAGATATAACTGTGATATTACAATGCAGATGTTTGTGCCATCTATAGTAGAACAGCCATGTGATTTCTTGATCAACAACTAATGAGTGAAAGTTCCTAGCGCCACAGTTTCGAATATAACAAGGCAAAGCAACGACTTAACGAACCTCCTCCTCATTATCTAACTGAAACAACAGCTAAACAATCTAATAAAGTTATAATTATAGCAGCGAACTAGGCACGGAGGTAGGTTGATAAATACGGAAAAAAACCCGAGAATACCTACAACAGATAATAAATACTTAAATAAATAAACCTTTATTTGCAGATCTTGAAGTCCATAGTGCTAATAATGACATGAAATATAGGTAGGTACTTATTTAACTATTATTAGTAACCCATTTACAACACTGAACAATAACATAATAAAATAAACAAGATGTACAGCTACTACGAGCAGACCTATGTGTGCAGTCCCACCCATCGGCCAAGCATCGGGCAGTTCCACCGGTCACTCAATGCCCGCAACATGCTGTGGGAGCTGACGCACGCACTTCAACGGCAAGTCGTGGAAAACCAAGTACCTAGGTTTTTTTTTCATTGCCGTCGTCACACCAGTATGACAAACAGGATTTTTTTTCTCGCTTGTCACACCACTGATTTTTCGACATAATATACGATAATTTACCTTTATATTCTAATGAAGTCTATCTGCTGATCGGCGTTTGTCAACTTTCGTTCTCCACGTGGAAGCTCTTGGCCTTCATCTTAATAGTAAGTGATGATTAGGCCGAAGGTGGAAGCGAGCTTCACCCGGAATCCTCAACCACAGACGAACTGGCTATCTTACCTCTAACTGCCGAAACACAACAATGGTGTTATGGCGACAGACTTAGTTATGATGGTGGTAGCTAGTCTTAGAAAAAACCCTACCCACCAACCAAACCGAGCAGAAAATTTTGCCCCTGCTGGGAATCGAACCCGGGACCTCTGGATCTGAGACAGGTCTAGTCTTACCACTAGACCGCAGAAGCGGTTATAGGTACCTACGCTTAGGGCTTCGAAAAAGGCTTAGCCAAACAATCTGATCACATCCATCTTTAAAGAAAAGCAGCAGTTTTGACCGCCGTTAACGTGCTTTTCTAGGCACGGAGGGGTCTCGATATGCAATGGATGGTGATGGTGACCCATTCACGAACAGATTGCGGCAAGAGTACCATACCATTGTCAATTATTAAAAGCCATGGAGTCTAGTAATCTTTCAATTAAGAAACAAAAGAATAAGTATCTATTCAATACTTAATTTAAATAATAAATGGTGACGTACATACCTCTTCATAACTGTCCGACTAGGTACTTACTTCTTTCGCGCACCGTACCGTATGTGAGTGAGTATGTCGCCGAGAGCGTTTACTTGGCACAATAGCCGGCGTTTAGAAGCGGTAACAATGACGAGCGTCTTCATTGTCTACCACAAGTGTTGGTGAATGCAACCACGTTCTATTTCAGGTCGCGCTCTCACTTCATATGATGGCGTATTATGAATGACTATGCAAATACTGAGCTTTGTTTTGGAACCTTGTTTTTGATGAGCGGAAGCTCGTTAACGTAGTTAATTTTATTAAGATTTACCCACTTATTTGAATCTTCAACTAGCTATCATTTTCCCGATAATGATAAAAAATTATAGCATAAACCTTATTACCTATTTATAGGGCTAATAATTAGTAGTCTGGATATGAACCGCATAAAGTTTTGTGAATATCCAGCAGGATGAGTAGGTTCGGAGCGATAGCCATCACCCAGACTAGACTACTAGGCCTTGGAACCCAGATGACTAATAAGTAGCTGGGAATACTTTTATCCTTCAAGGCTATCGCTATCAGTTTTCGTCGTATTGTTATGATTCTATTAAGGTTCGAAACTTTTCGGCATCTACCTACTGAATATTACAAACAAAGTATGGCCGTATAGGTTAGTTATTAAATCTGGTCTCGTTTGCATTAATTATCCCAGCATAGATTTACACTCGAAACCACTAATTCGGTCTGCTCACCGATCGCTAATTTGTGTTATCAACAAGTTTCGCGATTACCTACATTTTAATGAGTAAATACTTACAATAATGTCTTTTGAATTAGTTTAATGAAAACACTCTTTTCTTGCTAACGCTTTTATTTCGCACAGCTGGTACTATTTCATAATCATACGATGACTGGCCCTGCACTATATTTTATGATTTAAAATGACTTTTGCCCCACTCAGAAATAACGATAATAACCCGTTATTTCTAAGTACTGCCAAAGTACCTAAAATAATACATTCAGTTGCCATAATGAAAATACATTAAAAAGTTTGGTATACAATGTTATTGGTTATTATGTCGGTAATTCATTAAGGTGGAAGCGTCAGAGTAGCTCGTGAAATTCAATTTTTCTTAAGTTTTTTGCAATTTGCAGTTCAGTATTAGGTTTGATGTTGATAAAAAAATATGATTCGCGACATCTTGCTGGTGCAAGAACTAATATAGAAAAAAAAACAATTTTTAAGGGGAAAGCAAGGCAGAACGGACTACCGTTCTGCCTTGCTTTCCCATAAGTGAAGATATCGGTAGTGTCATACGGTCTAGCACATCGTACATATACCTTCAAGTCGTAGTCAACACCGCTCCAAACACGCCTATCTACAAAAAACACAAACCTCCATTTACGTAAACCACACACTACTTTTTATTTACCGACAAGTGACTACAAAATGCTAATTCCTGTCCGTGCTACTTCTACAGTTTCTTTTGTAAGACTCATAATGGCGTCGTGAAGGTGCACAGCAAGCCGACCTGAACACACACAGATACGTGTGTTTTAATTAAAACTAAATTGTGTACTCGCTAATAGTTGGATGCACTATATAAACGGAGTTAGTTACCTACTCTAATTTTGGTTGACAATGGACGGAATAGAATTTGTGGTTTTGTGAGCGCACTCGAAGTAACTGATGCGTGGTGTTGGCCCTCAGTTTATTGTTTAACCCCGTTTTGTTAGAAACGAATTTGATTTAGTTTGTGATGAAAAGATGGAGGGTTTAAAGTTTAGTGAAACTGGAGACTCCTCTTGTTTAAATATGTAGGTTTCTGTCCTGTGCACAGCATATTGTAGCGCGGTAGCTTTATTCACCTACTTTGAGTAGAGGTATCTTAAAATGCTTGGTAAGTAAGTAATAAAGATTAAATATATGCCGTTGTATTTTGTCTTGTCCAACAGAGCGACTGCCTAATTTGATTTTAATACTCTTACTTTCACCTGTTGCCTACATGTTGTCTATAGAGACCCGAAATTATACTTCTCAGCATGTCATGTTTGGTTTTTTTTGAGCTGGTTTCCAACAACAAACCAGCTAGTTAGTTGATTAGGCGTGAATTGGCGGAAATCCATTATAAAATACAATAGACGTAGATATATTTAGTAACCTATTCCGCTTCACTATTCCTAAAGAGTCTTATAAAACCCTGTAAGAAATCGACACGTGTTTCAACTCTTAACGAGGCATCTTCAGAATGACGATTGACTTGCCGCGAACCCGAACACGACGTGTTGCCACGCCGAGCGCTGGACGCAGAACAAACCAGCTCTAAAACTATGTTTAAAAAACGGAAGTTTTTATCGACTTTTGTTGCTGACCTATATATCTATACTTATAATAAATCTGTAGAAGTGAAAATTCTGTACATTGAAAATATCAAAAAAATAAATGGCAGGGGGTGTTACTAGACCGACACCGAACCCAAAAGTGTGATAAAATTTTTTTTTGTCTGTCTGTCTGTCTGTTTGTTCAGGTATCACGCAAAAACTACCGGTTCGATTACGATGAAACTTGGTATAATTATTCTTTAATATCCTGGGCACCACACTGGGTACTTTTTATCCCGGAAAAGTATCCTATCCTACGGTTGGGGGGTGTCAAAGTTTGTATGGAAGAATTTTAACGCGCTGTCCGATTAACTCGAAACTCAATATTTATACTTAGACCCAAAAATTAAGAATAACGTGTATCAGGATTTTTCGAAATTCAACCCCTAAGGGGGTAAAATAAGGGATGAAAGTTTGTATGAAAAAACTTATTCCTTGAGGTAATAAACATGAAACTTCGCACGAATAGTAATCTAAATAAATTATAAAGTTTGTAGTTTTTTGTATGGAAGAATTTTAACGCGCTGTCCGATTAACTCGAAACTCAATATTTATACTTAAAACTCATGGGGATGTATGGGGTAATTTCCGACACTCACGCGGGCGAAGCCGCGGGCAGCAGCTAGTTTATAATAAATGGAGAATGAGAGAGTGAATGAGATATTTCTTCTTGGTTTAATGCAGGTAGATCCTACGCCTGTCTACTGGGTAGAATTAGGAACCTATATCTTTCTAAGCCTGTTTCTCATGACTGTCTAATTCGCCTCATTCAGCAACCAATGGCCTGCAAAACTCCACCTACTTACCACACGAAAACTATTCGCTATGACAAACTGCTTTATATTATCACCATTACGCACACGGGAAGGAAGGATAACACTGAAATTTGTTCAAGCAGTCTTGGATACGTTTCAAATGTAAATAAGTCGGAAAAACAGCGATAAACTGCCATCGTTTGTGTGCCGTCATACGATTTCGTATGCAGTAAACAAACATATTAGACTCACATTATCCAGTCCTATATTTTTATTAGATTTTTTTGTCGCCGCCGATCAAGAGTTGTCGTCTGTGAAGCGAACGGTTCCGTAATGCGATATAACGAGACTTTTTTTCAGATACATTTGCAAATAATAATTTTCATGTTTTTGGGCGTAGTTCAGGACAATGAAAAACAAAAGAATAAAGCTAGCCATAAGCTAGGCTAGCAGGCAATGATGAATATAATGTATGTACGTACCTACAGTCAACCGCACATCAGTGGTAGGTAACACTTGCACTAGTGCACTACGAAAAACGTCTGTACTGCCACTTACATAAGGTTTTTATAGCGGCCAGTTTATCGATGGTAAAACATGAAAGTAGGAGTTTCATTTCCTATTAAATGTATGGGAAAAGTTTTTTGCGATTTCTGACTTTTCTAGTACTCAAAGCACAGTTAGTCCGATAGACGCTTTTGAAGCTTATATGAAACAGGATCGATTGGCATCAAAAAAAGTTTTTTCAACACACTTGCTCGTAAAGTGGCTCTTATTGAACCGCTTTTAGATTCATAATGCAGTGTATTAAAAACGCGTGCTTTTTACTTTACCATAACGAACTAGTGCTGTAATGCCACAGATAACTATTTACTAGTCGGAGTACCTAGTACCTATACCAGTCCTATGACATGGCAGTATGGAGTTAGTAAGTACTATCATGGCGGCATGGAATTTATATTGTAGAAATTGACTTTGGTGAAGCTTTTTATTTTTGTAAAACATAATACCATACGCAAACCGGGGCGTTAACTGTCTAGTTAACGTAAAAAAAATTAGTCTGGCCATATTCTGTTACAAATGAAAATGCTTTTATTTTTTACGAAGTACCTAATGTAGGTAATCTTAATAAAACTTTTGTGTACTTATTTATTGAAGCTGGACTATGTGCCTAAATGGCATTAGTATGAACTATCTACTATTTCACCCGAGCAGAGGATGTGCGCTTTTTTAATCTCATCAAAGAGACTTTCATGCCTTTATATTATGCATAATATTTATTACATAAAATATGATGAACATATTTCATCATATATTATTTCATATTTTTCGCTACTTACATATTAACCTTATAATGTTTTTAATAGGTACGTATTCAGAACAAAAATAAAACAAAAATACCTATTATTTTGTGTTTTTTTTATAGGCTATATTGTCTAGCAGTTTTTCCAGCGCATTTATTTAAACCTGCGCGCGAATCGCTGGCGCGGCGCGCTAAAATACAAACCAGCTCGTCATTTTCCAATACTTACTTGCTATCATTTTCGTTGTGATTAATAACAAAAATGTCGACTTCACGGGAAGAAGAGCAATACGTAGGTTTGACTCCGCCGGAAATACTCATCGAGGCACGAAACGCGAGTGATAGCCTGTTGCCACCAAAATCTAAGGAGAAATACGTAGCGGCCTACGAAACTTTTATACAGTGGAAAAACAACAAAAATGCCAAGTCATTTTCGGAAAACGTTTTTTTGGCATACCTACTTCAATGAACTTGCAAATAAATACAAGCTCAGCTCGCTTTGGTGTATCTATTCCATGTTAAAAAGCACTGTTATGACCAAAAATAACATTGTAAACAAAATTCCATCTTAGCACTCATTACATTTACTGATCACCACAGAACATAACGGAGCTGATCACAGAGTACTTTTTTTTTTTCCGGTGTCAAAACTTTAGTCGTAGACTGCGTTCCGAATTACGATGTAAATGTAATGAAATCGAATCGATTTGAGCGTGCTTACACCCGTTCCGAATAAGCTTGAGCGGGATAACTTATGTTTGTTCCGTGAACCGTTATTTGGCTGTGTTGTTATAGGCATTTTTTCGAAATTGTGATTCTGGCTACCGTCGCCACCTAACCAAAAAAGAGGAAGAAATTTGTAGCTATACACAAAGAAATAAGTAATGTTTTAAGTTTTGACGTTGGGCGAGCACTGATATGCTAGGGCCACATTGTCGCGATAAGACAAACTATACTGCGCGCGCTCTCTCTCGCACACAGCTCGACGTCTCGCTGAATAAAAGAGAGCCCGTGGAGTTAAGTTCGCTTTATCGCGACAATGTGGCCCCAGCATTAGCACATTCACTAGCGTTCCAAATTGATGACAGCCCTCAGCTTTCATAATCATATCATAACTAAATTGGAACGCAAAATATTGATGTGAGAAGTGTGGGCGATTAGGGCATATCTCGGAATGCGTTCGTATAGTTTTTCGGAGGCGGCGCGCGACTCCATGCCATGTCCATGCCGACTGAACGGAATGTTGCCATTATTTATTATATTTTATTTAACCATTTACAATTTGATTACAGTACTTATAGTAATATAAGGTGTATTTTTCTGCTGAAAATCCAATACACGCATTTTTCAGTCTTTCAAAATATTATTTTGTTTTTATACATTTTTTAATAGGTGTAGGCTGTTTAGCGGGTTTGCCAGTTGCCAGTGCCTTTATTTACAACTGCGGAAAAACAAAACCGTCGCGCCATTTTCCATACATATTTGTTCCCGGTTTCGCTGTGTGGTTATTTTCATAGACTAATACATATTTAAAATAATATTATCAATACGAAATCTAAAGTAACACCAACCTACGTTGAAAAGTTTTTAAAAGAAGCTCCGGATAATCAGTACATGGCAACAATGGTCAGTTGAACTTTATAATTACGTTATTGTAGCATACATTCTTACAAGTCTGTTTATTTCCTCGCAAGTGTGTTGAAAAACGTCGTATGAAACGCGAGTGCGTTGATCATTACACTCTCGACTACCTTACCTCGCCTGCGGCTCGCGCGGACAATACCGTCTCGTGTGTAATGACCAACACCGCACACTTGTATCATAATGTACTATTGTGAAAACTGCCCACATTCTCTTGCTGACTGTACTTACATTTTTTTCAAATTCTGTGAATGCAGATCAAAATTTCTCAAAAGTTAAGGACAGTCTCCTAAGACCATTTTCCTGTAGCTACAACGATTAAGGTAGCTGCCCTTGCTGCCCCATCTCAAAAATCTACCCTGTATAAATGTTAGTCAGTATGTGCGGTTGACCTATAAATTTTTTAGATACGCGAAACTTAACTTTAAAAATCTGAAATCTAAATATCGTACCCAAATACACGAGCGGCACTTTGTCGACGGCTGCACTTGCCTCTGCCGTTGACGCATGCCGCTCGTGTGTATGACCACTAAACTTGCTTAAGGGGAAGTGCTCATAGCAAATATTGTTCCGATTGATCGTAGTCTTTAAAATAACGATGTACCTAAATTATTTTCTGTGTGATTCAAACCCACATAGATAATTAATTTAAATCAAAATAATCAAGGTTTAGTACACATTAACAACTCACTGTTTTTATAAAAACATTGAGTTGTTGTTGTGTGTGAGGTCGTTTTGTATACATATAAGTTTTGCAATTGCTACCTAACTGCCTACCTTTCATAATATATACCTGCTTCGTTATATTTTTTTATTTCCACCATTAAGTAAGTAACTAAGTACAGAAAGTATTGCTATTTCGGTACTCTGACTACTGTAAAGATTCTTTCCACAATCCTAACGGAAGTGGTGGAAACCAAGCCAGCATTAACGACAATAGCATTCCAACAAGAAAGCACAACTCAGAAAGAGCTGAGCGGGCGGAATGCCAGTTTAAAACATTTCTTTTTTATTCCATCGTAGTGTAACTTTATTCGTCTACTAAATAAAGTCCTCACACACGTTCACACTCGATTGAGTCTCGAGTGAGAGTTTGTGAACGCACCCGACCCGCCGTTTCCGGACGAGGCGCCGCCGTGACGCCGTCCGGTTCCGACACAGAGGCAACATGGCGGAGCGCGCGAAAAGAAAAAGATGGCGTCCACACCCATTACCGGCAGTTCTAGTGTGTTAGTTATTGCTTTGCATTTGTTCTACTGTCGCGTTTGAACGCTAAATAGCTGGGGATTAATGTGTTGCAGAAGTTGTGTCTCTATTCGAGTGGATGATGGGGACAAATTGCGTAATATGTTATGGCGATTTATTTTAATTTTGAAGCTTGAAGGAAACATTACTTTGAGATCCTCATCTTCAACTTAAGATCATCTATTAAGAGTATCTATTAAGGATAATTTTAGATGGACATGTTGAGCGGGATGGAGGTGCGGTTAAATGCAACGAGTCCACTTGCAATTTTTCTTACCAATATACCGAACAGTTTAAAGACCCAGCTTGGTGCGAGGCAGGACGGGACAAACCTTGCAAGAAAGCATTTTTTCATCTCCAAGTTGAGCCTACTGTCTTCTTAATATTGTAGAGCTAGACTCAATGGCATATAAAAAAAGGTACCCAAATGATTAGATAACATGCAGCTGTCATTTAAAATGAGTTTGACAGTAGTTAATAATAAATTAGCCCTGTCAGAAACCGATTTTTTAAGTTGTAGGTATGATTGGCGAACTAGGTAGGTAGCTGAATTGACAATTTGAAGTTGGGAACTTATCGAACTCCATTTTAGCATTACCTACGGTGATTCAATGACACCCAAAAAAATAAAAAAATAAACGTATTTTACTTATTATCAATTCAGAAAGCGGCTGTAAATCCCACAGATAAGTCAAAATTGATTATTACTGTCAATATAAATAGATTTTTCATCCCACCATCTCGGAAAGAGTATTTTTAATCTTCAATATCTGAGTGGAAAAGCCGTTTTTATTCTCTAGAGGATAAAGTAAATTGAATTTAGAACATCGTGTGCACTAAGTTTGTGAATTAAAAAAAACATTAAACCTATTTACTGCTACCTCTATGGTGCCGAATATATCATACAACTTTTTTTTAATTTGTTAAAAACTCAGACTCGGAACCTTCTTGGTGTTCTTTTTTCAATTTGCTTTGTACGCGGTTCTTTACGCGGCATTTTTTCACGTCATTGTTAAACCTTATATTAAAAACAAGAAACTTGAAAACAAGTGAAAAAACTAAAATGAGTGATTCTAGCGACGAGGAAGTTTGCTTGACGCCAACAGAATTAACTGAAACTGTTAATAATGCGCAAATGAGCTTTCTCCCTCAACAATCACGCGAGAAGTATTTAAAACAGTACGATATGTTCAACACGTGGCGACTAGCAAAAGGAGCCAAAACTTTCTCAGAAAACGTTTTGCTGGCATATTTTATAGAATTATCCGAGAACAAGAAAGCAAGCACTCTATGGAGTACGTATTCGATGCTAAAAGCAACAATAAAGATGAAAAAAGACAAACATATCGATACCTATCCTAAATTAGTGGCATTTTTAAAAAGAGCCTCATCTGGTCATCAACCAAAAAAATCGAAGGTTTTCACAGTATCTGATATTGAAAAGTTTCTTAACGAAGCACCCGATTCCGTATATTTGGCGGCAAAAGTAAGTCAGTTGCACATTCAGTATCTACTTAAGTATATTAATCTCAATTAAATAGTATACTTAGTAGATGTTGATAGGCATAATTATGCGTTCATATCAATTTTATTCATTTATCTACTACAATACTCTTTACGTTACAGGTTGTTCTTATTATTGGAATAAACGGAGCATGTCGAACTAATGAACTAACACAACTTAATGTCAAAAACATTGAGAAACATTCAGATGACTTACTATTAATTAATTTACCTAATACAAAGACAAAAAGAGACCGCAACTTCGTCATTCGCAAGGAATACGTAACGATTGTTGAGAAATATCAAGCCTTACGCCCGCCTAACACTCCAATCAATCGATTTTTTCTACAGTATCGCAATGGAAAGTGTGTTAGACAGCCTATGGGTACTAATAAAATTGGCAGTATCCCACGAGAAATAGCAACATTTCTTGAACTTCCAGAACCCCTGTTGTACACGGGTCATTGTTTCCGACGAACTTCAGCCACACTTTTGGCTGATTCCGGAGCTGATCTCCTGTCCCTTAAGCGCCACGGAGGCTGGAAGTCCAATGCAGTTGTAGAGGGATACATAGAGGATTCCATCCAAAATAAGTCTAAAATATGTGAAGGCATCGTAGGAGCCATTACACTGAAAGAGCCTCAATCGGATCCTTGGACTGGCCCTTCTACATCAAAAATAAGCCGTTATGAAACACCTAACCATCTCCCTCTCTCTCCAACATTCACGCCAAGGGAATCCGATGAATCGGTACAACTATTAAGTATGACAGATAGTTTACCGAAAAACAGTACACAAGTGACTAACACCAATATTACAGTACCAAACAAAAATATTACACTCAATTTAAATAACTGTAGCAACGTTACTTTAAAATTTTCTTAATTATACCTTAGTAATATTTTGTTATAATTTAAAGATTATTCTATATTACTTACCTGTCATAATGTAGTAATTAATACCTAAACTGAAATAAAAGTGTACCTATCTTGTGATTGTAAACGTTTTTTTTTTTGCATTTAGTCATTTCCTCGCTGAGGTGGAATGAAAAGTTACGTGTTGCACTCGAGTGCAAAGATTTTTCACCTCGTGCTCTTTTGATTCCCTCGCTAACGCTCAGGATTCTAATTTTGAATCACTCGCTACGCTCGTGATTAAATTTTAGAATCCTTCGCTTGCTCGGTCATCAAAATTGAACACGCGGTTAAAAAGCAACTTTGCACTCTTGTATAACAAATAACTATTATGATCCACAAGTTCAGACTATAAAAAATATTAAGCTATAAAACTAAGTAGCACTTATTATAGGAAAAGTTCGCTAGTTAAGGCGTAACTTCCAGTAAATTAAGTCGTTTTACTTTTACCCTAATGATTGAATAAAGTCTTCCTGTCCGTGTTTTAGTGTTTGGAATATTTTTACGACTACTTTATTTGTAGAGATAAATAAGTTCGTAATGGGAGCTTAAAACTTATAATTTATAATTAATTTACTTTGTTTGAATTTGTTTCAAACAAAGTAAATAAAAATCCTTGGCCGTCACCAGGCACTGATGGAGCCACGTACATAAATGTGTGCTTCAGCTTCGCCTTGGCCCACATATTCACGATCGTCTATCAATACTCCTTTTGGAGGCCGCGGCAGTCATGTACTTACTATCTACTTAGTTTCTGTGCGTCTATTGACGACTCTTTTTTAATAGGTTTAAAAGTCAAATACCTCTAAGCGCATTTGTGCGTCATCTCGTTTAAGTTCACATAGTTTGTCCAAAACGATCACATTAATTGTGTGCGAAGCAAGTGAGTGTCAGTAGGTAGGTAAATATTTTGAAATAACTGTCTAATTAATAATACGATCTTCTACACAAGATGGCAGCACACGCAACGTGGAATCTATTGAATTATTAAACACGGATGCAGTGCACGTGCAGTGTTGTTAATCTGTCTTTTGTCGACTGGCGACGGAAATTGCCCGGAGACTGGTAATGTTGCCAGTAGTGGTGCGCCGCCTTTGTGATCGCCCCTAATACCTGTTTAGGGTGGTTTTGTACTCGCAATTTGTACAGTAGGACTTTGAATTCAGTTCACAGTACGACTTAGTTCATAGTTGTGTTTTGCTGGTGGTTATCTTTTGGAGTAATGTTTTGAGGGCTTTCATTAGTGAATGGCTTGTCAAATAGCCCAGAAGATCTACGTACCTACCCATTTCATTTAACGTAACAAAAAAAAAAACGAAATACAGTATCTATACAAGCTAACAATCTCGACAAAATCCATCTATACTTGAGCAACGAAGCGTACGATTTGTCAAACTTGTACCATCACAGCAATAAAGCCACACCGAACATTTTCTATTTGTACCGACCTAATTGATCAAACAGCGAGACGAGATAAAAGAAAAAATATTCCGTTTTTTTCCATTTCTTTTTTCTCTGTCATCCGAGTCTAGACGAAATCGTAATCCGGCAATCGCAGGCCGACGGACCGGCAACAATTACGGATACCCCTCGATTTCCCACCGGATATAAATTTTGATCAAGATATAAAATTGTCGATACATCAGTCGGCACTCTAATTGGTTCGAGTCCGCTGTTTCGAACAAAAAATGCGCCTCTAATTGGCGATGGATGAATTTCGTTATTTGGTCTCTTGGGCTGATTTCCATTTCTATTTACGTCGCTCGACTTAATTTTGATAGAGATAATCCATCATTTTCAATTTGTGCTTGCTGTGGAGATTTCAACCTAAAGATCCTTTATATATTTTAGATCATTATGTAATACATTATTTATTTATCAATTAAGGAATTTTCTAGGTAAATATTTTGAGTTTATGCTTACCTACAATGATTTTCCACAAAGAACCTTTTAAAGGTACAAAAATTAATCAACGTTTCTTGCGAAATTGGTAAGACCATTCCAAAGCGATTCATCACACCGAAGCCTTCAATTTAAACCTCAAATAATTTCCCAATTCCATCTTTATCTTTCAGACAAAAGCCTGCTCAATTAGTTAATATAATCCCCGATTTGTCGGCCATTATCGGTAAATGGCGGGCAAACTGTCACAATTACGGCTGCTCCCGTCAATAGGCACATAGGGAATGCGTGATGTGAGAAATTTCCGGTTGGTTCGGGCAATTATCGCGAGGATGGAGTCCCGGGGGGCAGCTTCGATTGCCTGCTGAAACCACTGCGCTGTCAGGACCGGTCCACTGGTGCTTGGTGTTCGATAGCTGCAGTTTTTGTATTTTTTTTTGTCGTTACATACGATCGAAGACTAGGTAATTTATTGAAAAGTACCTCCATTTGTCTTCAATCAATGTGTACTGTATTATTAGGAAATACAATTTTTTTGACTGCCGCGTTGGTCTAGTGGTCAGAAGCGCTACTGCTGAGCCTGAGGTCTTGGGTCCGATTCCCAGGTCGGGCAAAGTGTTATTGAGTATGGATTTGTGCCCGGTTGATGGCAATAGGCATGCCCCTATTACATGGGACTTAAACATAACTGCCGACCTGGGAATCGAACCCAGGACCCCACCTACGAGCAGGCGCTTAGTAGGTAAATAGATAGATATTTGTGTATTTCAGGTATGTACCTTATATGTTTACCTACTATGCAGCTAATATGTGCTGATGCAGCACGTATTAAGGGATTATAAGGCCGGTCTATGGCCGCTGCTATTGAATGTGGCTGTCGCTAATACTAATTAAAAACTACTAATTAAACTATTTAATTACTAATTAAACGTTAGGATAATTTTGGAGCGAATATTATATCCACATATTTGACGTTGATCGTTCATAAAGTGATTGAAAATCTATTGTCTCACAAGACATCTTCATCTTAAAAATTAGTTCAGAATGTCGTCTGTCATCATCTGAATATTTGTGCTTCTAACTTCTAACCATGTTGGGTTCCGCTTCCAGTCTTACCGAATGCAGCTGAATACAATTATTTTACATGGAACGGCGGCCTATCTGACCTGCACAATCCAGTTACGGGATAACTCGATACCCCTTGGCAATACTGCTTGTCAGTCATCAACAGACTTCATGTAAACCTCTTTTTAAAGATTTAAAAATTCTAACTGTTCCCGGTATGTACATATTTGAATGCTGTAAATTTGTTAAAATGCACTCCGAATTATTTCAACGTCTTGGAGACACTGTTACGTTTAACACCAGATATCCTGATAGGCTAATTATTCCTCCAATAAAAAGCCACTTATATCACAGAAGTTGTTTTCCAATGGTTATAAGGTTATATAACAAATTACCAAAATAATATAGAGATCTGCCAATCAATCGTTTTAAAACAGCATTATTCAAATGGCTTATAGAAGATCATTCTATTCGGTGAATGAGTACCTCAACTGTAAAGATTTCTGACATTTACTAATATTTAATGATTACTGACATTTTGCTATTATAATTTGACAAATGATTGACATTCCTTATATTATCTATGATTTGTGTTCCAATTTTATTAGCTTCATTGATTTATTTATTTACTGTAATTTTGCATGCTAGTTTTAGCGAATTGTTTTAGAAACTATTAAAAAACCCGACCATCTGTAATGTACTACAATTCTTGCAAATCAATTTCATTTCAATAGCGAACATATTGATCAGATTAAATTAATAAATTCAGATGTAAAATATTCCAGTTATGAACCACTATAATTGTATCAGGAAATATGTCCATAGCAAACTAAAACGAAAGACAAAATAATGTAATCCATGAAAAAAAAAACAATGGAATCAAAAACATTCCTTTTTAACCAAATCCAAAGTGATGGATATGGGTTGAACTGAACATCAAAGTGAAACGCAGCGTTTTGGCTTTTGACAAGTTCGACACGTGTTTTTTCCACATTTTTTTCCATTGAGCGCACTGTGCGGCTTCCATTGCGCCACGGGCTAAAGCTTAGAACTGAGGATAGAGTAATCGAATTCAATAACAAAACACAAATAGACAGGTTATTGTATATTACAATGTAGAGAAATATTTGCATACCGTTCTAGCTAAACTCGATCATCAATTTGGAAAATTGATCTTTTGGTATTATTTTAAAGTTAACAGGTAAAATTATCTATGTTTAGTGTTTGCGAGAAAGTAGAACTACCGACAACATAGTCATTTACAGAGATGACCCTTTAAGTTTCCGTATCGTAGCAAAATTCGTAGGTCCTGTGTAGCAGCTACGTGCGTAGCACGGGCGGCGTAGCGTCGTAGTCGCTAATTTCCGGGTTCGCACAGGCTGCGTCTGTAATCCAGTCCATTCATCAGTTAGCATAAAGCCTGAGTGTCGCCCAACTGTCGCGACAGCTATTACCTTGTTCAGTTGACTGCGATCATGCACCCATTTTGTCCATTCTAAGATATTAAAAGCGATTTTCTTGTGAATGTGTGATTTCGTAATATAATGGTCTGTAAAATACATAATACTACTCTAGTTACAGTAAGCATAAAATATTATTATTTTTGGAATTTATTTTGTAACAATGGACCAATAAATTATTCTTAATCTACACATAAAATTACAATCAATTTAAATGAAAGAAATTCATCAATAAAACGATTTCAAGTTGCTTATTAAATTGTATAGATATTAGTGTTCGTGAGTATACACCCGCAATAACAAATCAACCTTGCATCAAGTGAGGCAAACATCGATTTTCACGAAACAGCCGACGATTTTTTTTTCTTTTTAACGCCACTAATCTTATTCTCGGCAGCGGCAAGTCAGTGCAGACTGCCAGTTTGATTTAATTCTGTTTTAAATCTGGCCTGAATCGCTGCTCCAGGGTAACAAAGTTAAGCTTCTTGCCTTTGGGTGGATAACCGTGGATTTTGAACCAAACTGCAGAGCTAGTCTGCATTGCACCACTGCAGCTTATCTGTGGTTTACGTGATTTTTCGAATCTAATATAAATTGTAACAGTATTTGTTTGTGGTTCTGTATGTGGCTATTCGGTCAGTTATTGGCATCGGAACAAATGCTTTTGGTATTGTTAACATATTGTGTAATTGCTTATGCTTATATTGTCTATGTAGCTTATACAAGTTAGCTCTGTAATATGTTTGAGTACTTACATAGTCTGAAAAATTTATAAAACTGTAAAAACTTAGCTCCTTCTTCTTCTTTCTCCTGGCTATTATCCTAATTTATTTGGGGTCAGCCCTCCTATCCTAATCCTTCTGCGTCACATCGTACGGTTGTGGGTCGTCTCTTTTGTGGTGTTGCTCGTTATCATATCAGTTTTTATTGTTCGTATAGCTAACTGTAAAAAGTTACCGCGGTAAATATTTATTTGCTTGACGTAAATCACTTTAAATTTATTTTGAACGTCCACAGACACTTGACAAGTATAAATGTTTTCATTTGGTTTCCGGAACCAAGATAAAGTGTCAATCTCTCTTGCAAGAATAACACAAGACAGACAAATCGAACGATACACGTAAAATTCGGCGAATTTACAGGTGGTTTTTTCTTGCCAGTTTGGGTAAGTTCAGGGCATAGAGAAAAATGCTGAAAGAACTTTGAACTTTTTCAGAGAATAAAAGTGACATTAAACATATAAAAAGTGTATTTTTTCTATTTTAGAAGATATTTAACTAAAACTAAGTTATTTAAAATATACATATATTTACATCTATGTACCTTAACCATGCTCGTATATTATACGACTTCATGATAATGGGCGCAACTAACTTGTTTCTAAAATCAGTAGAGTACATTAGTACATATAGTAGTACATTTATAAAAACCTAGTTGATCCTACAGACGTTGACCTGTCCAAACAATAATAATAAAAATATGGCATAGAAAAATGACGTTCAGTTTTTCCCGAATTGGAAATTTTTCCGGGAAACTTTACATTTTTTTTCCATAAAAACTTATTCGGACCAAATCAAGTTCTCAAATGATGCGCTTACTTCATTTTAATTTGTATAGATAGATTTCTTTGGTTTCCTTTTTTCATTTATAAGTGGTGTTAATTTTCTTAAAGATTAGCTCATAGCTCTTTTCTCTAGGACTAGAGGCTAAGCTCATTTTCTTGAAAAAAAAAAAAAACGCTGTGTTGAGCAGCAGCGAGCAATCGGACTTTTTCCAGGAAATACTTTTTAGAACACGGCTGAAAAGGGAATATTGTGAATTTAAAAAATGCACGTTAGTTTCCCATAGAGAACACATCTAGTTGGTGCTCGATGGTCGAAATAGACTTTTTGTTAAGATAACTCGATTTTATTCTCGAGCTATACCGACCGTTACAAATTTGAGGCATCAAAGTTTCAAGGATTTGTTTTGTTCATGGAATTGTGTAATGTTGTTAGGTGAAATCAGTTTCAGGCAAAGCCATCTTACACATAAAACGTAATTATGTATTACTTAAATTCACAACATAGCCGTTCATTAAATTGTGTTATGTAAGTTCTTGTTAGGTGATCAGTCTCTTCTTCAGTAAATTAGTGACTAACGTGTTGTCAGAGTTTTTATGCCGCCCATTGGCCACTGACTTAGCTTCACATGCCGTCGAGACAATACGCACAAGAATCAGAAAAGACACTCATTTCACTATCTTAAATATAATATTATTAACTATAATATTTATGTATTTTACTTACATTACATCCAATTCTGTTACAAGATTGCTATAATTTTGTGATAACGTAAATCTAGAGTTTCTAAACCGTCAAAGATTACCACACCAGCATTACTCATTTGTCACCCAAATATTGTAATACTGTAAAATAAAAACGAGAGGTGTCGTGGGAAACAAGGTTGGAACGAAGTTTCTTTCCCTTTTGCAACATTTGCCGCAATTTTGCAATTTGCAAAAGTGTCGCTGCGGTCAAAATGTAAGGTACACTTTTTTCGATCTAGCTCGCATTCGCCAAGTATGCAGAGTATAATAGTTATAGTATAAATAATGTGCGATATAGAAATTCGTTTCAGTAACTACAAACATTTAAATAGAGGTATATGTTTAAAATGAATACGTTTGATGTGTATCGAAGTGCGTTCGTGCGTTGAATTTCGTTCCCTAGTGGGTGTTTACGATTTGCTCATTGAATCAATTAATAAGAATGTTGTTGAGTGTACTGCGAGAACTCACAAAATAGTCACGTTGATTTCTAAGCTCGGATTAGGAGTTCAAAATATGTATTGACTGTGTCTGTGTCTTACTTCATACCTTTACCCCCTTTTGTTTGTTTTATTTCGTATCTTTTTTATCTACTGTATGTGATATTGTGTGCCTTTTAGTCTGTGCTAAATAAATGTATTTTCTTTCTTTTCTTTCTTTAAACCGGACTACGGCGAAGCAAAAAGAAGGGTTATGATTTTGAGCGGGTATGTACCTATATAGGTATGTTTCTTTGTATGTATGTATGTATCTTTCTTTGTTCCCTCATAGCTTCTTAACTACTATCATAATTTGACAAATGAGGTATCGTGGAATCGTCACAGTCAATACCTACATATTTTGAACTCCTTATTCGAGCTTCAGATCCGAGTTAAAGCTCTATGTGTCCGGGCAATAGCGCGCACAGGTCTTTAGAATGTCACACAAGTCACACACACGGGTATTTATCAGTGACAGTGATAAGTTGATAACACTCTCTTCCGTTGCTCGGAAAGCACGTTAAACTGTTTGTCCGATTTTGTACCTTTTTTTTTGAGTGCGAAAAGTGTAAATAAATAAATATATAAACCATTGAAACGGTTTATTTATTTATTTATTTACACTGCGTTGGTGTCGGCTGCCATTTTTGACAGTTGTCAGAAGAAGTCAGAAGCCCAAAAGTCTGACAGCCAGTCCTACCAAGGGGTATCGTGTTACCCAGTAACTGGGTTATGGAGTTCAGATAGGCAGTCGCTCCATGTAAAATACTGGTATGCAGCTACATCCGCGTTTAGACTGGAAGCCGAACCCGATATCTATAGTTGGCTAGACTAGGTAGATTTAGTGATAACGCTCTACAAAGCCCATTTTCTGAAATACGATGTCAATATACATACCTACTTACTAATGTATTTCCTAACATTACTAGCCTCCATGCTTAACCTAATTTCGTGAAGCACGCCCTGGGTAGTCAGCTCCGCCACATTAAAAGTAACAGTAATTTGTCAAGAAAACTAATCGCCGGTACTTACACACTCTGCAACATTTATCGCCCTATTTATTTGTACAAACCAGAGCGTGTAGTTTTCTTAATTAAAATGTTTCTTAATACCCTCTTAAGACCCTCTATGGTAGGGGCATTTGGGTGCATCGCAATCACTCGACTCTAATAACGTGTCTCCATTTCCGTTGCACTGATGAAAGCACCCAAACGTATTTCTGAACGCGACCTCTTTACGTTCGCTAACTTGTTTATGGTACTCCATTCAACCTCTTTGTATCCGAGACTCTTTTGAGAAAATATTTAGCGGGAAGAGCGCTAATGGCGGACGTTTTGGCGCCAATTCGGTGGAACGATCGGCGTGTTGCTGTTTGTAAATTCGAATTTCGACTTTGTATGTAGAAATTCGTGGTCAAATTCGTCGTCCATTTTTGTGTATGTTATGAAATGTAAAATTATGTTTTATAATCTTGCTGTTTAAACAATCAGTGTGTGTCAGTCATTCAGTCAGTATAATCTGTGTGTGTCAGTCATTCAGTCAGTATAATCTGTGTTAATAATCCGCATTCTCGTGTTGCCACTATAAAAAAATATAACTCTGTATCCACTTCAAAATAAGCAACAAGGGTAAGTTGTAAACCTATTTCCGTATTATGCTACTGAAATTGAGGGTCAAAGTGTACCAAAGTGCGCCGTAAAGTTCAGCTTACTTTGTTATAGAAAAAAGAGGTGATCGATAGTTGGGTACTTCGCTTTATAGTCTTTATATGAGCGAGTTATGAGCACGAGCTTTATTAGCTATAATGTCCATAGTGGTGTGTGTCCCTATGTGTGCGTATATGAGTTCATCAGTGCGTACTGTGGGTATGTTGCGTACTTAGTGCACAGCACATTAATGCTATTAGTAGGTGTAGGTACGTGTTGTTTTTTTTATAGCGATTAGGTATGTTAATATAAATATACAGGCCTATGGTCTATTGGCAAGTATAGTTCGAAGTATTTTTTCAATGTATGCTAAACTGACGCAATTATATTCTGTCGGGATACCGTCGAAATACTGTAATTATGTTTCGGTTCATAGATCACTTTTCATTTGTCAACGCAGCATTAATTTTTGACGTTTTTTGGCCGCACATGGCGATGTTCTGAATAAACGATGTATGGCCGATATTAAATACAGAGAAACAGCGAAGGCTTGGATTTTAAGGTTTCTGTAGTTTGTCTGTGACAGGCCCCTGTATAGAATTCTCAAGAACACTTCGTAGAGATAAAGGTTTGTGATTTAAAACAATATGACATAAAATGCAGTCTAATTGTCATTTCGATGACGCATTTAATCCTAACGCATTCAAGGACTTTGAACAGGACACAATAGAAGTATTATTGTTATGACGTCTATGGGGGTTTAGTGCCTTTGAAGGCGTTAAGTAAATAGTCACAAAGATTCTCTGAAACGTTTGTAATCAAAATATTGGTAGTAATTATGCAAACTGACTTTGATTGTCATTTATTTTACCTTAAAATAACGAGACCAGATTGTTGTAACTGTTTATTTACTGCATGACAATAGAGTCTGAAATTGAGTGAATGTAAAAAGTTGTACGCTTCTTCGATTTAGTGTTCCAAATCGAAGGCGTTACAATTTTGTTTTATAAGAAATCTTAAACAAAGGTCATGTAGTTTCGAAGAACTAGCTATTATGTGTCAAAAATAGAGCTTAAATCAGTTTAAAATAAAATGGACTTGTATCCTTTTAAACTTGAATACAAAATCGAAGACGTTCGGAGTTACAACTTGGTGTAGCGACAAATCACATTTCACAGTCTCGTAGGGTTGTCAGCAATTTGCCGCCAAAGTCTGTGGCAACATAAATAAGTGGTCTGAAACAAACCAACCGCCGAGTTTATCAGGACTTAGACGAAGCTTGTTTGTAGCTGATACCAATCGGAATCTAAGTTAATATTAATTGACAATCTATCTTTGATCTCTTTATGAGATATTTGAAGACGAGAAAATTCAGACTTCAATTTATTTTTCTGATAACGTCGCGTTCTAGTAATTTTATACCACTTTTTCCGAAAAATTCTAACAAAATAACATAACATCACGCCTTGTTTCCCCGAAGGGTTGGGCAGAGGTGTACCTATAGTACACCCACATTTCGCTAGTTATGTTTATGTCCCATGTAATAGGAGCGAGCCTATTGCCATCAACCGGGTACAAATCCAGACACCGGGCTGCTACTGGGAATTTACAGATAGGATTTATTTTTATTAAAAGCCACTAATACTTTCCCCAACCTGGAAATCGAACCCAGGACCTCATGCTCAGCAGTAGCGCTTGCAAACACTAGACTAACGAGGTAGTCACATAATATATCCACATTATTAATCTTACTATCATAATAATAGCCTCAGAAGCTGGTTTGGGCTGGTTCTGAGCATCGATTGGCGAATACATTTTTCTGCACAGTAATACAAGATGTATTACTGTGCAGAAAAATGTATTCGCCAATATATCTTACCAAATAGGTATGTTAATAAATTATTGGCAACATTATGATAGGCATTATCGATTCACTCAAGATCCAGTGTGAGTGCGGTGCTCTTGAACAGACTATTTCCCATCTACTAGAGTTTACCTGCACCCTTGACGATCTGAAGAACGCCTTTGACTCTGCAATAAATGTGGCCACATACTGGGCCCAAACAGTATAAGGAACATAGCTGCTGTACCGCCGTAACGAAAAAAAGAAGATGACAAGTATGTAAGTGTAAAAAGATAACACCAGACCACGATGACTAATCTACAAGGCTATCAAATAGAATGTAATTCGAAGCCCACAGCGCGATATCAAAACATAAACAAATGAAAAACACAATCCTCGAACCTAATCCTGCATGCAACATCGATGTATCGAGTCCAGCATCGATAATTGTTATAATTCGATAGTGTATCGATATCTGTTTGCTCGCGGCCACCTCCGACCCGTCAGTGTTGCCAATTAGCACGCTCGGATTTGTTTACCAATTCTGTTGATACCGATGTTATTGAATATTGTATTTGCTTGACAACTGGATTTTTTTTGTGGCAATACTTTAAATGATTCTCAGTGTGATGAAAAATTTATTCACGTTTACGATTTGATTAATAATTTCGGTACGGCCACGTGCAATAAGATTTAAATTAAACACGCAAAATCCAAAAGCGATTTTCTCGTAGAATATCTGTTCAAATGTGATACAAATCATAATGGGACAGAGTATTCTATTTTATTCTATTTTAATGGTATGTTCAAAGAAAGATTCTGTAAGCTTGCTTCATCATTTCTATTTATCTAATTCATTAGAAAAATAACGTAGACGGGTTCCCGAATGTTTTCTAATTATTTTTTCATTTGCTGAAAGCAAATAAATATAACAACAAGAATCAAATAACATCATTCTGAGAAGCTTCCAAATCCAAACAATAACAAAGACAGGAAGTGATTTTTAATTTTTATTTCTGTTACAACTGCTTTGTAATTTCAAGTCTCGGGGCCGCGTGACCTTTTGTTTTCCTTCCTTTTTCTTTCTTTTTCCCTTTAATTGTGCCTACAGAGCGGAACCGGGCGAATTATTGAAAAAGTTGGCATTATCCTACACCGCAGCCTTGGGTATAGACGGACGTTTTTGAGTCTCTTCGTAGGACCTACAAGGAAATCATTTTATACGTAATAGAGAACATAAAATTAATATTTTTCTCGTAAACATATTCTTCTAAAATTATTTTCGTTAAAAAACTAAATTAATAGGTATGTAAATTAAGGTATTTGCTACGCGGTGTACGCTACGCGGTTGTAGCGGCGTAGACGCCGTAGCTCTAAAACACTTACGTCGTTGCTGCTGCGTAGCCCTTAAGTATTTCAGGATTCGATAATAAAGGGTCTGGTTTATCCTAAAGATGTCATTACTCATTTATTCATACTTAAACAATAATTTGTAGGTATCTAAATTTACACAAAAAAAAAAGCTTAACACACAAAACAAAAACAAACAACATTGAATTTACGATAAAAAATCAATATAATATAAGAATATTACAAGTCTAATAATAATATCTATACTATTATACTATAGATATTTATTCAATTTTTGAATTTTGTTTAAAAAGAATAGTTAAGACCGTGCTTTTCAGATCTAAAGGCAACCTGTAAAATGTTTTTTTGTTAGAAGATTATCGTTATAGGTTAACTAAAGGTTGCCACTAAAGATTTGATATAATCTCATATAAAATCTTTAGTGGTACATAAACATGAAACCTGACGGTAATTTCTAGCTGTCCTACCGCCCGTCTACATTGTTCGAAGGCGGAATCACACGGAGTCCAAATCGTTTGTGCTCCACCTTACCGGTACGTAATAGTCGCGAGAATCGTAAGGAAAACAACTTTACCCATTACACAGACCCCTGTTCCGTGTGGTCTGGACATGTTACAAGCGATAGCGAGGCGGGTTGTAAAGCGGAGCGTTTAAAAATAGTGATGTGTAATTAAGTCGCGTGTAAATACTTATAACTTCGTTTGGCTTATGAAAAACAGTTGTATAAATAATATGTTTAGGACCTAGGAGCTAGTTAAAAACAATACAGGCTGGAAATAAAATACTTTGTATAAAAAACCTTGATAAGTATTTTTAAAAGGCTTTAACACTGCTTATTCTTGTGACTCGTGCAAAGTTTTTGGGCAACAATTTCATTAATATTTAACTTGTAAATAAAGGGCGCCTGTTCAAATACACATTTCTCATAGAATACCCATTTATAACAAGTCGCTGTCCTTTATGTATTTGACCACTCACTAATGGCGTTTTCAAACTGGGCCCCGATTTTAGAGCAAAAATCTAAATGTAATATTAAAATGAATTGGTTACTTCAGGAACTCGTTCATAGGTTTCGGGTAATAGTAATATAAGTTTTTGCATTAAAATAATAAAATAAAGCTCTTTCAAAACTAAGCGTATACCTAATTACTTTTTATTAAAAATGAATGTTTTCTGTAAAAGTTTTACGAGTTAAATGTGTTAAGTACTTAATTATTTCTGTACTTTTACAATAAGTCTTTCATCTAGCTTCATATTTACTTTGGGCGTTTAGAAGAATAAGATTTGGCTTTCAACGCGATCGATTCCTGAAGATAGCAATCACAAATTCATCTGCCAAGCGGTGGCTGTAAAGCAACACACAACAATTAAAATGTTATTTTCATCCCTTAACAGCTACACAAATACATAGCTTAGCTATATCATTGAAAAACCGAAACAATATCAAACAATAAACTTAATATTTACAGCACCTACTGCTTATTTTACTTTTACTTTTACTTCTCTGTGCATAATTCAACAAAATTGTTAAAGAAGAAACTTGTTGACAGGAAGTTGCTCGACGCTTTAAAACTGAAAATACTATGAAAGCGTTATTAAGGTCGAGATGTATCACAATTCGGGGGCACAGAAACGTTTCAATTATTCAATATTATCCCAAGATTTCGCCCAAAATCCTACAGAGTTCGTAGAAAGTGTAAATTTTTCAGTGGAAGGAGAAAAATTCAATGCCCAAAGCTGTTGTGAGGTTGCACGGGAACAAAATCTGACTGGGAACGCTTAATCTGTATTCAAGTGAGTTTCAATATTGCAACGTGCTTTCGTCATTCTTTGCTTTGTTAGACACTTATCTTTTTTCTTTGCGTTTTCTTTCTTAGGCTCGTACACTAAACACATGTCGATGCTAAAAACATAGGTATTTCGTTTTCATGGTCATATTTAATGACCATTTTCGTGAGGAGAGTTTTGTTGTGAAAGATGTGGCTACAAGGGGAGTAACTATTGAGATGACTTTTGACATAGGGAGGTATATGAAAAAAAAAGGCATATTCCGCAGATCCCAAATAAATTAGGATAAGGGCAAAAGGATGATGATGGTCATATTTGATGACAGTGACTTTGATGGGAAGTGCTGCACACCATTAGCCATATTCCAGTACCATGATTACTAATACTATTAGTAATTATTTATTTATTATTTATTTATTTATTTAACCATTTATGCACACACATACAAACAGACAAGAAGAAAGGAACAGAAAAATACGTACAAAGGCAATGCTTATTTCTAAAGAAATCTCTTCCAGCATACCTGCGATAGGAAAGTACATAAAAGAGATGTAGACAACGTGTGTAACAGTAGAATAGAAAAAAACAATTCACAAATTTATTAATAAACATACCTACATTATGAGAATATACTTACATAAATACTTCTAAAATACATATCACTATAATAAATACATAAATATATACTTAAATATAAAGTAATTTAAAATAACTATGCAACTATGACGAAATGGAAAGATAGTGTTCTTTCACTCTTCTTTTAAATACTGCAACAGTTTGGCAGTCCCTAATGTCAGGCGGAAGTGAATTCCACAACCGAACCGCGTGCACTGTGAAGGAGTAGGAATAGAAGTCGGTTGAGTGCGGAGGGGATTTAAGGAGGTTTCTAAGATGCGACCTGCAAGGTGCATCAAAAGGACGGGCGTAGGAAAAGCGTTCCCGCAGATACAATGGGGTTTTAGGGTTGTGTTGGGGTATGATGTTATCACTGACTGGGAACGATAACATTCGCCTTTTTTTTACTTCGTTGTTTTCTGCAGTGGTTGGTTCTATTCACAAATATAGGTGCACCCGATAACACTAGTATAAACATAATAGATTATAAGAATAATTATAAAAATAATATTAGAAAAAAAAACACGGTTAAAAAAATACAATATTTTCCGTGCCCTATTTATTCACTTGAAATACACAAAGCCAGTTAGCGTGCCCGTACTATCTCGACAAGTGCGTATGTTTCCAAAACTCTCTGTTAATTTTTAATGTAAATATCATTACGGTGTTGCCTTAACGAGATTGACTCCCCGTTGGTTTGTTTCTGAATATTTCCTGTGCATTTTTATTATGAAAGGGCTCGCTCTAATCAAATTAATGTAAGAAAGTAATTTATTTAATAATGAACCGATAAGTAAATCTGGCTGGAGAATGCACCACATAAGTAAATCTGGAAAAATACGTGGAAGAACTTTGCCCAGGCGCGAGACAACAAAGGTTAGCTAAAAAAAATGGACTTTTTAACATTTTAAAGCTAAGATGACCAAAAATGAAGGCGATGAATAGTGGACTGTATGTATTAGTGGTTGGTGGGATGAAATAAAACTAAAGCTCAGTATGATAATAGGATTTTAGTGGGAAAATAATGAAAAATATAACATAAATTGAAAACACAAACCAAACCTTTTTGCTTCCCCTTAGTCACACATTTTAATTATAAGCGCACTTAAAGAATTAATGACTTTTTGTCTAGTAAGTACACATAAATAAAATAACTCTAATACTTAATGGGAATACTAGACAAGAACCGTCTGAAGTAACCTGCACATTTAGAGTATTCTAATAATTTTTTTAAAGTAACACTTGCAACTACGTTAATCTTAAGCTAAAAGACGAAATAATTCCCTTTTATTATTATTCGTTTATTTTCAGGTATTAACCCATAGAAATATTACATTACATTCAATTAACGCACTTACTTCTAAAACGTTCCTAATTAAGATCCTCAATACTCAATACTCAATACATTTATTGCACCTCATCGAGTCTAAACAAGCAAACAGCCAGTTCCTCTGTGGTTGAGGATTCCGGGTGAAGCTCGCTTCCATCTTCGGCCTGATCATAACTTACCATCAGGCCAATAGCTTAACCGTAGTGGTACAAAAAAAAAACAGATCGATCCCTTTGATACCTACTAGTTACCATAATACTAAGAAAACGAAATTAAAAAAAGAGGAGTTCATACAATGCTGGCGATGCCTCAAAACACGAAAGAACCATCATAAAGAGACTCTAGGGTTCTCACAAAGAACGCTACCCTAATTACTAAAGTACATGTGTTTATATATTTATCTTAAGTCTTAGTACCCCTGGGCTGCGGGCCCTAAGTTGCTTGTACACAAATACCAATAAACCAGACAGTTACAACGTCCTTTCGTTTGTTTTTTACGTTAAAATGGAGTACAGTTGGCAATTTCTTTGGGAGCAGGTGTAATACAAGTCTCGGTCGTAAAATTTAATTAGCGAGAATTATTTGAGATTATAAGGATTTTTCTAATTAGCATTTGGGGCTGCGACTGCTTCGGGATGTTTCGTTAGATAGGGAAGTAAGTTAAGCTTTTTGTACGGTTCTGTACTTATTAAGCTTGAGGTTTGACGCTTATATGTATGGTCATTTAATAAGATTCGTACTACGATAATTCCTAGCATTCAAATACTGAACTTTTCTCTGAGGTTTATAGTCAATATATAAAACCTTGCCGCAGAATTTAAACCAAACTTTTTTGTTCCCTGCCGACTTTAAATGAAGCCCGTGCTACGTCTACAAAATCACAAATAGTTTTCCAATTGCTGAGTAAAAGTTAATTAAGTAACTAGCTATTTTATCGTTCAACTTAGTTCTAGTGTTCGAGCAAGTCTTTAGTTTATATAGAAATTATGAGACCTAGAAATAGGACCTAAATATAAAAGCTAGGAGGGCTAGATGTGAAGTCTAATATAAGGTGTTTTAGATATTAAATGCTTGTTTAAACAAAGTTATTTAGAAAGTAGGCTATTCTACGGAGATGGACCACTGCCAAAGCAATATATCTAAAGGTCTCAGGTAAAGACCTTATGTTATTCATGTTCTTCTTCATACATTCTTGCTAAACGTCTAACACTGTCATTGTCTTCTGCGGCTTCAGCTGGGATATTCTGAAATATTCAGAAAATTTCGCTATTATTATTTTCAAGAAATTATACACTTCCACTTGGATTTTTCGACCCTGTGAACATAATTTTCGACGTACCGAGTTCAAATCTGGCCGGATGATTTGAACTAAAAATATATCATTTTTCTGAAAATTGTGAACTGTTCAGAATATCCCAGCTTTTAAATTTTTTAATGATCGGTGGGCCCATAGAAATATAAATAACTTCTTTCTTATATCTATGGGTGGGCCCCTTCGCTTTATCTCATTAGCCTTTGGCCCACTACGTTTGAGACACCCTGTATAATTTATGCGGCCTACCCAAATGCCCTTTCTTTGGTATTGTTCTTCGAATCGTTGAGGTCCTTAAGTTCTGAGTTGAGCTGTACGATTACTGACAAATGCGTGCACTGACTGGACAACTCCACTCAATCTGTGTGGTTCTTGCGTCAAAAGACCATTTCACACACCAGTCTACATGGCCTCCACACGATCTGACCAAGATTATGTCTCGACTTTACAGGAGACTATGACCTCTGAGTTTAGCCTTTCTTCTCAGAGCAGTCAGATAGGAAACGCCCCTCTCATCTTGTTTTTGTAATACGATTGACGTGTAAAACCTAAGAAATAAAAATCATTTATTATTTATCATCATCCTCTACTTACCCTATTCTCAACGATGTTAGGGTCGGCTTTCAGTCTAACCGGATGCATCAGATTTTTTGTATTTTACAGCGAGTTACCCGATTTCCAAAACCCAGTTACTGGGTAGGATGATACCGCTTGGTAATCATCTTCTTAAACATACTTAGTTTCGAATTTTCTCACTTTGTTCTCCTACTTGTTTGTTTGAAGTCTCCTAAAGTTCGTTCCATACAATCTCTTAAACATGCTTAAACATTATGTACACAAGACGCGTTATATCGCAACCAACTGGGAGGACCCAGAGGTGAGCACAAAGACGGATGCTTTGTTCCACACTATATTATTCGAGCTAATTAAACTTGTGACGAAGTATCGCCACCTGGCTTAGTACTGAGAACTGGCATTATGTAACTTCTAGCATAGATACACGGAAAATATACAAAATTAGTCAAAAAGGAAAAGTTGAATAGGAAGCGAAATCACACTTGATGAAATATAAACAGTGTATTTTTTCCTTACATTCCTTTGGCTGTGTTGTCGCAAGCGCTGAAGCATGCGGTCCAGGGTTTTGATGGCCAGACAGGCAAAGTAATATTCAGTTTTTTCCATCAGGATTTTCTCAGTAGCAGGCCGGAGTCTGGATTTGTGCCCGATGGATAGCAATAGGCGTACCCTCATTATATGGGAGTTAAACATAACTACCGAAATGTGGGTGTACCATAAGTGTACCAGCTACCCTTCGGGACAAAATGCTATAATAATTATGGCTAAGAAAGTATAGCAGAAAAAAAAACTGGATAATATCTAACATAATTTTCTTAAGAAACATAAAGTGTTTTGCTCACGGATCTCTAAAAAATGAACAAGGAACTCGGTAAGTTTCTGTCTAATGAACTTCACTAACAAGCTCGCTTGACTTTCAGTTAATTTGTGACAGTGTGTGTTGACCTTATGTATTAAGGTCGTTTCGTATTTTGAGGACGTTTGAGAAATTTTTCTGAAATGTAATCGTCAAGATGATAAGTTTTTTTTTTTTTTTTTTCTTCTTCTTTGGCAACTGAGCCGATGTCGACTATTCTGCCAGCGTCATGTTGTTTGTTATATTTTTAGTTTACTTTGACATAAAACACCAATCTGCCAATTACATTAGCTACAGATAATAAATAAGACAAAAATTCCCACATTCATCTCACAGAACTTGAGACATACTGACTTCATCATCTTTTGTTTCGTTATATATCCGTCATTTTTGGGAATTGACGATTTTTTTGTGTGGATCGTTTAAAGCAAGTTGATAGTGATGAATAATTGGATCACACGACATACAGAGACGTTCTCAAAATCCCTAACTTTTCACGAATCATAAATACCAGAGGGCCTAGACGGGTGTCCATCGCTTTCAAAACGTTTTGTATTTCTGCAACGATTTTCAACAGGATGACATCAGGTCTTTGATAGCTTATGTCAGTCCCATAAATATTTTGACTATTTCATAGTTAACGAAGATAGAATGTCACTTTGTCTAGAGCTCTGGACCCTCAGATGACGCATATCTATGAAAATGCAGCATTATGTTGAGAAAAGAGCCTTTTAGCCTCGCTAAGTCTAAATTTATGTTTCACCATCGTTTTTTTTATAATTTTGTTAGTTTTAAATGCTTCTTTTACTGTTTGTATTTCCTGTGTGTCCTTTCTGTCTTTAAAAAAGTTCCGAATGAATAGCACAGGCAAATGAGCAAAGAAATGTACTTGGCGAACTAAGACAAGGTGCTTAAGAACACGAGCTTAGCAAGAATCTTGTCCAAGGTATCATCGTTTTCAATTCCGTGCATCTGCGAGCGACTATTTTTTTCAAATCTCTGTTTGTAGGAAAAACTGTACAAGAGTTTGAATTGTTTCGAGAGGTATAGTGTTCCAAATGGAAAAGTCTTTCAACTATCCGGTTATGGTACCTTTAGAGACTAAAGCTCATCTATACTGATATTATAAAAAGGTATGTGAGTTTGTATGTAGGGAATTCTGAACATTCTTTCACTAATGAAAAGTATTTCCGATTGTCATAGAATACATTTTTATGCTAAACCAAGAAAACGTGGAACAAGTCGCGGGCGGAAGCTAATACCAGCAGTCTTAAATTGTAAATGATGACCTCAAACCATAGTCGGTATTCTTAACAACACGCTAAATTATACATGAAAAATATAATTAATATTCATTGCTTAAATTCGTAACAAGAAACACAAAGTTCCCAAAATCTTTATGCAAGTCAAAACATTTCAAAATATAAACGAAAAGTTTGGAGCGAAAACAATACGTTCTTTAGACCCTTATTCATATTCAATGGAGACCGACAGAACCGAAGCATCTCCGGTGGAAGTTTAACAGATAACCCACGAGTTTATCTGTTCCCACAGAATACGGGAAATTTTGAATATTTTTCTGTATTATTACGATTAACAATAGATAGAAACTGAAAGTTTTGAGTCAGAGTATTGGGTATAGAATTCATATGGTTTTTTTTATAAACCTTCCTTTTTGTTTCGACCTTATTGGTGATGTTCTTCAGAAAGGCCAGGTGCGTAGTACTCGTAACCGGCGTGCGTGTATGACCAGATGTATGAACGCTAACGAGGCAAAAGGAGTAAGTAAGGATCGTAGCAGATGGCGTTCTGTTTGTAGTTTCTGACTACCCCCATGGGAAAAAGGCGTGAGTTTATGTATATGTATGTCGTATTTTTATCCTCACTGAAAGCTCACGCCATATTTACGGCAGATACTGCAAGGATTTCTACTAGTTACGATATTTACTCTGCACGACATCGCCACGATTAATCGTACACCGAAAAAATCCCTCCAAGTTATTTATATCGCGAGGGCAATCGAAAGTATTCGGGATAAAAAGGCGAAGGCTGCAATATTCGCGGTATTGCCCAAGTTTTCTCATATTTTCGTCATGCACAGGCCTCTTTACATTAAGCACTGTTGCCAACTTGGCCTCTTTAAGTTTGGCGGAATAGTCGTTTATGCGATTGGTTTGACAAAGTTGGCAAAATACATAATAATAATACCAACCTTCTTTTGTCTCATTGCAGAGCAAACGCCTCTTCTCATACAGAGAAGGCACGAGCATTGATCACCCACGCTTACTCAAGACGAGTAGGCGATTTCAGACTACAAGCTCAGGTTTCCGCAAGATAATTTCTTCACCGACGTCAGTAATGTCAAACATGAACTCAGAATATAATTAAGAACATAGAATATTTTTTAAAGAGGAAGTTACCCTGGATTTAAAATACTTATTGTAGGTACTCGATCTCTCTCAAACTCGGGCGCGGATTTAATAATAATAAAAAATATTATTTTCATTTGGTGGAACCCCAATCTGGTTAACTATTTGCATACTGTTTTTATTTAAAAATTGTCATTTTCTCTCCTAAAATGGTAGACCACTTTCACCATTTCGACCTTTTGGTAACCACATGTTTGGTACCAAACGGTACCAAAACCTTTTCGCAAGACAATAATAGCACAAGCTAATAGCGTAAACAGAAATGTTTTGGTGGAGCCTGCACCAGCTATTAGCAGCCTGTAGCAGCCTGTAGCAGTAGCAGTTATTTACGGTATCAGGAGATTGTTCGCCGGATTTATCGATACGTTGCGGGTAATAGCTCGGCGCGACCCTAAACTGCGTAATAAAAAGCAGTTAAAGATTCGTTGAAATGTTTGCTGTTATTTAGTGATTCTATTTTTGGTAGATGAGTGTATGCCGTGTGTGGGTTTGTGTTTGGTTTGGCTTCCCTGTGGAGAGTTTGGTTCCCACTCTAGATTGAATGCAAAACTTTTTATAACATTAAAAGTGGTTGGAAATTAAATGTCTGTAATGATCTGGATAACATCAGCCACAAAGGTGCCACTGATGTGATTTCTACACTGTTGCTAGTTACGATAGAATATTTATTATGGCTAGGAAATAGACTTAGAATAAATCTAGGCAGCCTTCCGACTGAGGCGGACTGTTTGCGATATCTTACAAAATACCTAAATATTAGGTCCACAAATTCCACTGTTAAAAATATACTTCCTAACGAACGGAACAGAGGTATTGACATAATCACCATGCATGGAAGACAGACTGGTGATCGTAGTTTGTAGTTTGCAACAGAGAAGGAGGACGAAGGCAGATCCTCGTGACGTAATCAGTAACCTTAAACGACACCCACAAGGCTAGAACTTGTCGTTTTATTTCTATGCCAAAACCAAAAAGCAGAACAAAAAGAATAAAAAACGTCCTCCACCTCAATAAATTTATATAACCTGAAAACCTGCTACATTTAACCCTACGCGCGTATTTTCCAAAAGAAAGGCCGCACTATGTGTGAGCTAGGGAAAATTTTCCAGCGGGTAGGAGCATTTTGAAAGAAAAATGCTTGTTGCATTCTACGAGCAAGGTAAGGGACGATAGTGCGGGGAAAGTGGAGCTAGTCGACTGGTGTTGTGGCGATAGTTTAGTCGATGTCTATTTTAGTTAAGAAAGAAATTCTTTGGCCTATATTTAGCATTGCAATTCAGCGTCGCAATGCTGCCAGACTTTTTGGTACTTTTCTCATTGACAACTGCGATGTGGACGATTATTTTTATGCCGATGAGCTTATAATTGACTGTTAATAAGTTATGTTTTAGTGATAATTTGTTTGAGATGATGTTGACTTCACTCTATACACCTTTGTTAGTAAGCTTCCTTTGGGCTTTTTATTATATTGCTGTTATAGTTTAGTTGTACTATAGGTACACCTCTGCCTAACCCTTCGGGGAATACAGAGGTGATATTATGTTATGTGTTATGCTATAGTTTAGTTTGTGTTTGAATAAGATTTGGTTACACAGTAAAAAAATAATTAAAGCTATATAATTTTTTACGCATACTGATTTATCTAATGTAGCCATGAATAAGAATTGAAAAATTAAGTATCGGTTACATAGGTTAGATGAGGTAGAGTTTTTTTTCGAGCAGGTTCACTATTTTATAGCAAAAATTCAATTAGCTATCTCTAACATTCAAAACCATAAAAGAATAAAGAATGAAGAAACTTTTAGTCGATTACAGTTCATAATCGACTCGCATCCCCTCACTAAACCACCTCAAACTGCATTGAGTTCGCTCTAGTTCTATATAGGTTTTGTTTCTGTTTTTAGTGTTATGCAGTGAAATTTGTGTTTACTTAATTAAATTCCAGTCTTTAGTATATCGTTGTACTTAGGCGTGGGGGGTTTCGGTTAACTTACAATAAACATATATTAGGAGGTAGATACTCAGCCGCATCTGAAAACCGACCACTTTGGCAAAGGTTAGGAGAATGTTAATGCTAACACTAGTTCCGTGTAGAAAATACCTGTATAAAAACCTATGGGTCAACTTAAGTGAAGTGACCTGTTATTCCATATGCTAGGGATTAACACTATTGACAGTTCACTTCAAGCTCACTTCACCTAACTTTTCACGGTGAGATTTTTACAGAATACCATGTTGTGCCAGTGTTTGCAGATTATTAAAGAAAGCTTGATACACAATAAGTTTTGAACAAGAGTTTTTTTGTGGGGTGTTGTCGGAGAATACGTAGGGCGTCCATGGAAATCCCTTACTAGAGTTTTCATTTTTTTGGCTTACTCAATACTCAATATCTTTATTGCTTTACCATAATTTATACTTAGGTGGTAAGTATCATTATGAACCCTGTAGGGCACAGCAAAAGGGTAGGAGGAAGCCCTCTTAAGGAGATCATTAAGTTGTTGTAAGATACTAACATTCGCTTATCTGTTATTTATGTATTATTTTATCTTTATTATTATTGCTATTGAATTAATATTTTTGTTATATTATTTATTATTATTTATTCATAATTACCGTATCATTAATATATTTTAAGCTTCGATTTAAGCTTCGAGATATTCTTTTCTCATGGAAATTTATTTTATTTTATTTACTTTCATAGTATTTACAAAACATATACACTAACTGACTTAAAATAGTAATATGTAGGTACATGTATATAAAAACGGGAGGGGAAAGGGTCATAGGGCATCAAAAAATTCTGCCGCATCGGTGTCAACAGGAAAGGTGCTCAAGAGGCTGGCAGCATACCATGTTGTATAGCAATGCTGATTCTCTGGCCAAAAAATAAACCAGCCCTCTGGTCACGTGAAGAGTCGACCAACCGCTTGGCGATGTCTTGGAAAACCAAGTGAGCACTCGGACCCCATGGCCTTAGTGTATCAACCCCACACGGCTCGAACGAATAAGATTGGAATATTTTCGCAGTTTGAGGTTTTCGACGCCTGCAGTAAGCGCTCCAGCACAGCCGTCTTTCAAGTGTTGTGATCTATACGAGTCGTGTTGTTGTCATGCAGTCCAAAATGATTGGCCAGTCACCAAGGTTGGAAGCAAATTCGCCTGCGAAAGGGGCCAGCGTACCTACTTAATCATTTCCCTGTCCCATGGTTCAGGTTTATTTATTGTTGGATTTTCAACTGTCAGCGCTACGCAGTGCGTTGCAAATCCAGTGCACGATAAAAAAATCACCAGTGGGTACGAGGGCTTAGAAGCTTTTAAAAGCTTTCCCTGATAAAACAAATCAAACTAAAGTACAGAATATATTAGCTTATAAAAAAAATACTAACAATAATAGCAACAATTACCACGATCCTGTAATCGTTAACCACTGGTTTGTAATTAGTTTCTGCGGAATTTTAACTGCGATATAAATGTTTGCGAGCTACTAGTATGTGGCGGGCTCTGGCGGTTTCACGGGGTACTAAATGAACGAATAAGCTTAGTTAGTGCTGGGAAGCTAATAATGACAGTTGGCTGTGTTAATGTACTCAGTTTTGTTTTGATTGTAGGGAAATGTAGGTGTACTTCGACATTTCTGCCTATCCTGACGTGGAATTTTGTTATTATGATGTGCATTACCCATGCAGGCGCCATTGGATGCTTGGTGGGCACCATGCTTTCACATTCCCAACTGTCCGGGCCAACACGGAGAAGTAAGAAAAAAAAAAAACTTATACAACTTTACTTGCATGACTGCGACCAATATTGCTGTGTTGTCGACTTTTGATTCTTTTCAGGAACTGACTAACACTCGCTTTTATGTTCTGTTGCACAGAGGTGTGTTTACCTTCATTTCGCAAGATTTGTTCATTTTTATACGATAAGTACAGTCAGGCCATTTTAATAGGTAACATTTGACGTCTGTCAGTTTATGGCATGAAATAAGAACTGCACAATTGCTTAACTTTTTTCAATTACGATTACATATTTATTGTAATAATGACCGATACGAGTAATTTTACGATTTGCTTTCACTAATAAACCATTCTAAACATTAAATTTAATATAAACTGACAGACGTCAAATGTTACCTATTAAAATGGCCTGACTGTAAGTAAAAAGTTCGCGGGTTTTTTTGTATCATGTATGTTTATCGATTTTTTTGTGGTTGCTGGGATGATTAACGAGGTAGAGGAAGGTCGGGATGCGGTTCCATATAAATGTTATTAACTTTACTCGGGTAGTTTTTGAGTTAGCTTCAAATAACGTACGTATTTCGTTCGTACGTGTTTCGTTCTTTGGTGTTGATGATTTTCTAAAACTTCCTGACACTGTTTTTTTCATAACAAGTTGTTTACGAATTTGTGTGGGGTAGGTACAACTAAAACTTAAAAAAAAAGCAACTGACTTCGGAAGTTGGTTGTTCTTTTTTAGAAAAATAGTTTTTTGTGTTATTATATTGTTATAAACAAACAAGTTAACAGTTTACAATAATATGATTGTCACGTCAATTTTAATTAGTCTTTAACTCCCTAACTTTTACATGCGGAGACAGCCCGCAGGCGGGGTAATGAAAATCATAAGTCGATAATGCGGTCGGTACACTGAATGTTCCCCGCATACGAGCCCTATCGACCAATGACAATGAGCATTTATGAATGAAGTTTGATGTACCGTATGAACATAGAATATAATAAATTAACTAAACAATTACCTGTTTAATTGGTTACGCTATTTAGTGATTAACTGCATTATCTGTTTAATACATGTAGAGTACTGTATTAGGTGTTTGATTGAAAATGATTTATGTTCAAATACAACAGTTTTAGTAGAGCTTCTGTGGTGCAATGAAACAGGTTCCAAAAATAGGAATAATAAGGAAATACTTAAATATACGCCTGGCGTGTCCTAAAGGGCAGCTAGCCCTGTTACCATCTCGCCGAATGGCCTAATGCCAACACAGAAATAAAAAAAAATGTTTATTCCGCACAATCTAAACGCACAATACAAAAATATTACATAAAACACTCATATACAAAGTATCTAAAAGCTTCGTATTCAATAGTCAAAAGTAATCATTTGACAAATTTTGTCCATTGCTTATTGCGTAATATATTGCGATACTAGCGAATGAAAACAAACAAACAATCAAAACATAATATACAAAATGCCGATTGCAGAGTGGAATAATAACGAAAGTGTGGGAGAAGAAGAAGGATCTCTATGAGTTATAAGATATAGATTAATCAACCTTAGATATCATTACAGCTTCCATTAAACCACCCACTACTAAACAGGAACCCACCATAACTTCCTTAATACATAATATAAATAAAATGAAAAGCAGGTGGAACTCGCAGAGTTTATTGTAATATCTAAAACAAATGAGTCGATCGCTCGTCGAAACGCTCTCCTTCTACGGTCAATTTGGGATCCAATTACGTCCGGCTTAGTGGGAAAAAATCCCGGGTAATCCCGCTCTGAAGATGTGGTGTAAGTTATGAGGGAATCGCGACGTATCCGACATTCTTAAAATAGATGCAACGCAAAAAAGTTTCGGTGTCGCTTAGGTGAAGTGAGCCGTCAATGCTAAGGATTTACACTATTGACAGCTCATTTTAAGCTCTCTTCACCTATGTTTTCTCGGTGAGATTTTTACAGAATAGATCGTCTGAACTGTAAATTATTACAGGCTAATGCTCCCGGTTATGTATCCAATAAGAATAACGCAGCATACCTACCCCGTACAGCACCCAATATGCAGAGCTGTTCCACTTTTCTTAATTCCCGCTTCAGCTTAGATATTGTAAAACGTCCAGTGTCCAGGGTCCCGGCTCGAGATTCGTCCGTTGAGTCCCGCATCAAAACACAATCAGCCCCGACAGAAAGGATTAAGATCACCCCCACACAACTATAAGACGTTTTGTTCTTTGAATTATTTATGTGTTTTTTGAATGAATTTCTGTTACTTCGTTACCCAAGCCTAGTTTTTGTGAAAACAAAGTGCTAACTTACTTTATTTTAAATAACTTTGTCCCGAACTTCTTAAGAAGTTTTTTTTTCTTTTTTGTAATATGTTGGCTATTTGTAAATAGACACTGTCGCGCCTACAATTCGACCATTGGACGATCGTGAAACGTATGTGGGTCCATCAATGCCTGGTTGCGACCAAGGCTCGTATAGTACTTTTCTCAAATAATGCCCGGAAATTCAAACAAAGTAAATTAATTATAATTTCCAACATCAATGACGGACAACGCCGATATGTTCATTTGTTTCTTCTTTACTGTAAATAGCTCTATCTGCAAGACAAATCGAAATTTAAATAAAATCTTTGATAAGTACCGCCTTGGTTGCCATGTGTTGAAGTAAAAAGTTCGTTCCATTTTTAAATAACGCGATAGATTGATTGGATTTTCATAGTAATATTGTCGGTCGCTTGTTCATCACTTGTTTTTGACCAGTACAGCAATTTCGTTTATCTCGAAGAAGGTTGTCAAAATAATGATCGAATTTCCAAGCATGTTTGAGAAAAAACTATATGTATGTAGTAGGTACCTTATGGATGTGTACAACGATCACCCAATTCGTTATATTTTAGATTAATCAAATTGTAATAATTTGCTGATCAATTTATTTAAGGTCGGGTAAAAAATGCAAATGCTCGATCGAAGTCCTTTAGAAAATACCAACTTACAATCTTTGAACATAAACAGAACAGATGACCCTATTCTTTCCCACCTCTTCACCTACATTTTCCACTCAAAAGCATAGACTTTCAAATCGATAGACTCGTAATGAAGCAGAAGGCATCAGCTCTGCGAACAAACAGTCCGCTTGGCACCTCTCCAAGCAATTAAGCCATCCGCACTGACGGATGCGCGCATGGAATCCTCGCTCCTCATTACTGCTTAGCTCCCTTCCTCACTTGTTACGGTTTATTAGAAAAGAAGCTGGTGATAGTAGCGGCCGATAATATGGCACGTCGAGTATTAGAAAATCTTCGGCTTTGTGGTCTACAAAGTCGATCTATTTTGTCAAAATCGTGATCGTGAAGCGTCAAACTGAGCTTGTGGCTGTCAACAGTGTCAATCCCAAGCACCAGGAGGAATGCCAGTTCACTTCAAGTTCAATAAATTCATCGTAAGTTTTCACGGTGAGATTTTTACAGAATAGATGGCATGTGACTGACTCTTTCTGAAATTCGGTGTGCTATACCTATACGCCTCGCGGGTACTGTACAAGCTCTCTTGAATGTACCGGGGAACAACCTTGGATCAACATTTTCAAAGGAACTTCTTTGTCATCTCATATAAAGTATCGGTAATGTTATTATTTTTACTCGATTACATCGTGTGTATGAGGCTTTACCCTATCACGTAACTATAAACGTCTGATCTTGGATGAAATTGACACAATACGAAGGCATGCGTACCGAGGAAAACGGGATGCAAAACAGTCAAACCTTTAAATTTTTCATTTTGGTTTTTAACACCTATTTCCAATGCAACTAACAACAAAATCCATTTACTGCGGTGTGCGAGTTTAGTTAGTTTCTCAGTTAACTGAACAATGCAGGTGAATGTATTTCTTGCCGCCATAGCCTGGCGTTTGTTGCCTCCGAATAGTTTTAGCGCAGGTGTATATTTATTAAATTTTATTCTCGCAGTTCCACTCACTAGTGTGAATAGTTAGCAGCAAGAAATGGATAATGTGGTGACCAAAATTTGTCTGTCAAAGTGGTTTGTAAGTTTGTGATACATTACTACGTGGATCAATTAATTCGTATATATCTACTGGTTTATTCTGGTTGTCAATCAGTAAAACATTGCCAAAAGATGTCTTCTGTAGGTCTTGTAAGATACCTGCAAAATCTGACATTTATCTACACTTAGAACCCAGACTATGTATCCAAATATACATTTAAAAAAATCCTGCCCCAGGATCGATCCATCCAAAAAAATAACAACACGTAATTAAATGACACAAATACATACATAACCTCACGCCTTTTTCCTATGAGGGTAGGCAGAAAATACAGCACGACAATTGCAAAAAAAATACTTTCATTGATTTTTGTGACACGTAGTTCAAAGTACACGAGTACACTAAACACTTTAACACAACACACTAAACAACTCTTTTCTCTCTTTGCATACATCCTTTTATCACAAAGGTACAACACACGCCCTTCTAAAAAAACAATGAGAAAACAGTTTGTGTCGACAGCTGCCGATTTGTCGAAGACGTCCCCTTGTAAGACATAGGGGAAGCAAACAGAGCCCGCAGTGTCCATATACAATATAAATAAAACCGTCACGAGAGAAAATACTGACCAGAGAGACAAGAGAAAAAGTTCCCGGTTAAAATATCATGTTTCTAATCATTCAATTCCTAACTATATCGTGTTAGATTGAGTATCTGCACTGTACATTCCTTCAAGACTTCGCAAAAAGTTTCATCCAGTCATTAATGACAAATAATTTATTCAAAACAAACCCAATTTGCAAGAAGGCTTAAAGGATCTCAATGATGGAACTCAAGAGGCTAAATTATATACTTACATAATTTCATGTAGCCAGTTTGACCTACCTATATAACGTACCTGTATAAAACAAAGAAATTTTAGGGAAAAAAACAGTTGCAAGTGTAACAAAAATAGAACAAAATTTTATCTATACAATGTTCATGTTTTGCGAATTTGAAATATGGAAAAAATAATGGTTTTTTAGATATTTCGATATCATAAACACTAAATCCTTTGTATTTTTCCTAACATGTAACTTTTAAAAAGTATATGAAATATTGCTCACAATTTAGTGTTTTGCATAAAACACTGCACCAAAAACAAAATGCCTTTTTTCATTGTTTGCCTTTTAGTTTCAATTTCATGCCTTTTGAATTTTGCAATTTTCTTAAAGATCGTCAGTAAATGAATTACTTTTGCACATAAAATCAATACACAACTAAAAACAATACTTTGTCCACCAAAATTTATAACAGTTCTATAATAAAATAAAAATAAAACGAGAACTCATCTTAATCTTTTCTTTAAGACGTATCTAATATCGTGCAATAATTCATCTTGCTGAGTATGACGCCGCGGATTCTGCACGACACTATTTTATTTCGCACGACACTTTAAATTGGTTTCGCAGGAGTTCGCGCGACAAGCGACGCGACGTCGCGCGTCACCGCTGAGGGGTGAATTGTTCCCCAAGTTTTATTGTTTAATTGAAATCACCGTCTTTGTTCAACGAACAATTCTTGGGTTTATTTTTTTGTTGGGCTTTAATAAGGAAATGCTCTGGAGCAAGAGAATTGTTGCTGTGATTCTGTAAGTTGCAAATGTTTTAAGCATAGGATTGATAAAACTGTTAAATTGATTTAGCGGTTTTAAAGGACTGTTTTCTGGTTATTTTTTGCTTTAAAACCGAGAAAGTAAAAAAATCTCCTCAACACAATGTCATTTCAAGTAATTCAACCAATCGTTTTACAGAAGCTTTGTTTGTTTTAAGAATATGTAGTAAGAGAAAGAGAGAGAGTCTGATTACCAAGATTATCGACAATATGAGTCTGCTTCATTTTCCCGGGTTAGTGGGTAAATATTTAATTAAAGTACCCAAAATAGTAGGTACTTAAGTGACATTTCCTCATCCTCATTTAGTTAATTATGATCCCATTAATTTAACAATATTAACGGTATTTTACGAATAATTTAATTCTTTTACTTTTAAGTAAAAGAGAAACAAAAATATATGTTTTCCAACACTGCTTATGCGTAGTTTCTATGAAAGACTTAAGAATTGTCTAACCGGTTTTTTACAGAATCATTTTGCATTTGACATTATAAAATGGCATTTGAAATGCTTTACCGCAAAAGGGCCAAGTGGGTTGCCAGTTTCCCTTGTGGTTCCTGCTGCTTATTCCATTTTGAATAATTACTGATGCATAACCTTAAATTACGCCTAATTATAGACAAATAGACATTAATTGGTGTAATGTAGTCGTGCATGCGATCAAAGCAGTGATTGGCATCAAAGCATATGATTCGGTAAGAGGGAGGCATCTAATCAGTTGGAATACAGCACGGAAATGAAACTTCGGCTGATATTTTTAGTACCTACGATTCAATGGTGACATTTTTTAGAGGGTTAAATACTTGTCATAGAGAAAAATATTTAATAAATACTTTGACAGTACCTTAAGGCGTTTACATCTTTCGATAGTCCGCCTCTGTACATTTGTGTGCTTGAAGTATTAAATAAATAAATAAATAAATAGATTATAAAATTACCGCAAAAATCAAGCTTTCTAATGTTTTTATAAGTTTTTTTTTCAATTCTAATAGTCCATTCTCATCTGTAATTGCATTGAGCTCGATGGACTGATGGTCCCAATCAATCGAATAAAGCGCTGGAATCGATTCCACCTAAATTGATATCAATCGATATGTATGAGGTTCAGAAATAATTGCATTTAATTTGTTCGCCCGTTGTTGCCAAATTACTCTGTTCTCGATCCGAAATTCGCTTTCAAAGTACCCTTTACGAGAGATAATGAATATTTGATACAGCGCTCGCATTGGCTTGTTGCTACATAGATGTTAGAAATTAGTTTTTTTTAAATATATTCTTTTGGATGTGTTACTTTTGGCTTATGACATAAGTCTGTTAATCTTAGACATCACTGTTTGGCAGTGAACGAAAATAATAATTTTACGGGGAAATCTGACCTTGTAATGGTCTGAAAACGCTCAGCCGCACTTGGCATCATCATCTTTAGTCTGAAGATGTTCATTGCTGAACGTAGGCATCTCCAATGTAAGTTCTTATCTTGCGCGGTGTAGCTCTGTATAAGAAGAAGCCTATTATCTCTCCAGTGATAGTTCAGTACCGTATATTCTCTAACCGATGCCACATCCCACGACACCGCGATCGCCGTTAGATCGCGATCCACGTTCCCGACTGGTTTACGTAAGTAATTATTTTGGAAATCCGCCAAATAATAACAGAACCTATGGCTAGAGGTGCTCCCAGATTTGGCAGTATATCCCACGGTTGTATCAAATTTTGTATCTTCGTTTGCATTGAAAATACAAATCAATTTTATTCAATAGAGGTGTAATGAAATGCGCCAAATTGTGATAGTATAATCCTTTTGGTTTGGTTTCACATATTCTGGAATTTAGTAATTGTTCTTGTATTTAATAGTAGGTAAAACTCGATTTTTATAACTGTGCGCTTGGAGCTGTCAAAGTCGTTGGTTGTTAGTATTGAATTCACCCGCACGGTTACCTCCTCAAGTGCACCGACGGTCTACACAACTCGTGTCGTCTCCACAGTTTATTTATTTATTATTTATTAAAACTTTATGCACAAGTAAAAAAAATACTGTACAAAGGCGGAATTAATGGCTGAGGCAGTTCTGTTTTAATATTCGTTAAGTTGTAAGTGTTCATATTTAAACCACATAGACTTGTTTTGATCTTCTAACACCATGATTCTTATACATTACTAGCTTTTGCCAACGGAACGCACTATCGAGATTTATAAAGTATTCTATGTGTTAGGTTATAAACTATACGGCACTTTTGGCTGTGCCAAATTGCATCCAAATCGGTTCAGCCGTTATTGCATGATTATACGTTATTGAATAAAAGCATCCAAACATACAAACTTTCACATTTATAATATTAAAGTAGGATCTTTGTATAATTACCACTGGAACAACTATTGGGCTCCTAGTAAAAAAAAATGAGCAAATAGAACATTCCTTTCAATCATCCATTTTATGTAGGTAGGTATTACCTACTAAAGAAGTTTCCTGAACTAGTTTTTTTATAGTTTACCGACAACTTCGTAAGTATAGGTTTTTCTTACTCCCATAAAATCTATGAAACATAAAAGTAAGGGCAAACTAACTTTAGTTGTGAACACCAACAATAAGTAAAGATTTAGGTACTAGTCGCACTCGCCAGCACTAATCCGAAATACATTATATTTATACAGGCTGTAAGATTCATCGACGCGCGAACCTGTAAAAAGAAACCGTATAGGCATTACACTATAGCTGTATTTTTATATAACCGTCGAAAAATTTCTGTATTGGGGGTCGAGAATCATTAAGTCCCATATATCGTTTATTTAAAAAAAATAACACTAAAAGGTAGACTAATCAGTTAGCATATTTCCATCAAATGTTTTTTGGTTGGCTACTGTAATGGAATTCGCAGGTTTTTTCGTTTGAGTAGATACATTTTACCAACCGTCCATATTATTCAAATTGGAACGCAGCAACGTTACTTTTGTTACTGGCCAGGAATGGTACTAATGGACAGTGGTGGTACTGCTTCGTACGAACTCTTTCACAAGTAGCTCAACTGCCACTAAAATGAAAGTGTGATTAGTGCTTTAGGGTAGGGTTCCACTATACCGTATCGTGCGGCCATGCACCGCTCATCCGGAAAAAATAAATATAGTCAGCATCACATGTTTTACCTTTTACAATTGGCGATAGTTCCATGTACGACCGGCGAGTCTTGGGCAGTCAGCCTCGTTACTGCCTTGCTTCTGACTTATGGCATCGGCATCGCAGTAGTTGTAATACATCACAGATGATTGTATAAATCGACTTTCCCGACATCCAATGTAAATGTAATCATGCAGAGTTGTTTTAATAAGTGTCATAGTTCGAGTTAACTTATCTTTTATGCACGTGCTTTTTTGCCAATAAAACGATATTTCTTTATTTCAAATACGGTGATTATCATCCGAACACAACACGGTACAGATAGGTTAGGCTCAGCCCTAATCCACAGCCGATGACGTCACGAATCCTAAGGCGTAGTCGTAAAGAGCTGGTCGGCTGGCTACGAATGGCTTCCACGTCGATTTACTGCTAGAACACAGTAACTACATAGTTAAAGGGCTTGGTTTATTGTGCTCGGGTTAGAACGTAGGTTAGTGATATATTTGGATATTTGGAAATAGGTGAAGGTTGAATATAAGCAAACTTACGGTCATAACAATAAATGTTAAGGTTTTCACCCTCCTTTAGTAAAGACTAGGCCTTAGTAACAGACAGATGTTGAAGGAAAGTATGGAGACCACTTCATACATTAAAACCTACATGGTCCTCATATTATGATCTGATAATGGACTGAGACTTTGAGCTCTGAATTTTTCGGCGTTACTTCTTGGAATAGTCGGCGAGGAAACACCTACATCACTTAGATTTAATAAAAAAATATAAAAAAAGTATTATTTTTAATCAATTTACAAAATAAGTATCATTTAGGGAAGCTGTGGGACAAATCAGACTTATGATGATATTAAGGTACACACGGCTACATATGAAGCTATATATTTCCAGTAAAAGCGGACCTCTCATTGTACGGAAATGCTATACAATGCGAGATCAGCTTATACTGGAAGTTATAGCGTGATAAATGTAGCCGTGTGTACCATTATTCATTTTAACGGTTGTATTCTCGTTTTTGTTTAGCAATTGCTTGATTGACTGATTTCGAACTTGAGCCCTCTTTTCTTCCAAAACTATGAAAAATAGACCGTGAACAGTCTAGTCGAGCTGAAGCCAGGTAGATTTAAATTGCTTTTAAAATGTTATCCTACCTACTTATTGTTAGAAAAACTTTTCTCTAGAACGTAAACCTAGGAGTATAGAGCGTCTACTTAATAGGTAACTCACAAAACTTTGCTGAACCACTCAAAAAGAGTAATAAGGTCGTAAAATGGCTTGTTCCTTTACTTACCTTACATTTAGGAGTTCTGGAGCTTAGTTACGATACCTATAGTGCTATATAACATAATTTCACGCCAGATTACGACAAAGGGGTCGGCAGACATGCATACTTCTTTCACATTTTACTAGCTATGATAAGTCCTAGGGAGCGGGAGTGTACAAGTTAGGTTTAAAAGTTTTAAGTTCCGTTTGTTTTTAAACCGTTTGAATGTTTATGTATCATGAGTTATATGGGACGGCCACACGGCGCAGCAAGTGGCGCTATCTAGTTTTATTACGAGGTTACTGGAATCACCGAGAAGGTCGGATAAGAGTGATACTGGCTGGTGACTGCCACTCTAGCGGACCGTCACGTCAATGGTTGCGTGGTGGTTGACTTCTGATTGGAGATGATGTCAGAGGAGCCGCCGTCGACGACGTCGCTGACGAACAGCGATATTCCGGCACGATTCTGATAATTATTGAAGCTGCTGAACCACTAATACGATGACCACTTTTGGTAAAGGTTATCTTGTGACGTTATAGGCGAATATATCTTTTATACGAAACTTACTCTCAGAAAGGACAGTCAGCGAAAACATTACAAAGAAGGTTCATTGCCCTAATCTATGTATATTGTTACTGTATAAGTACTAGGCTGATTAGATATCTGTATCATGTGTATTAATGCGTCCATTGTCATACAATATCTACAAGCATTTCAAATCCAGGCTTAGCAAATAACAAACGCTAATAACCAGGTCCTATGGGCAATCCTGTTAATTTATACGTGCTCGATAATATTACAACTGAGCACATTCACCAATTTAACTGGACCTCTGATTAGCTAAACATTGTTCCCTATACTATCGGCTATGTTAGGATGAAGAGGGGAGGGAAGTCTCAACTGTCATTGGTCCTTAGCGGCAGTAAAGTCGTAATTAGCACCTGCGTTTCGCTAAGTTTGCAACGCGTAACTTTGCATGAATTTCGAACTGTTACACTGAAGATACTGTGCTGACACTGCAGTTAAATACCGAAGATACAAGCGACACAGTGTCGCAGTTTCGCGTGTAGCTAGAAAACTAAAGTTCAGTCGGATTGCGGGACATCTAATTGTTTCGGAGCTAACGTTCTGTTAATTCAATGATTGAAGATTATTGGGAATTAGTGGCGTGTACTAATGTCGTGCTGAGGTAAGTACTTGTATTACAAATCAATCATTATAACTGGCACAGATTAGTGAATCATTATATTATCATAATCTTATGTCGTCTGCTAAACGCACAAACGATCATCTAATGGTCAGTATTGATTAATGTTTCTATTATCAGCAAAATTAAAGGATCCGTGATCACAGTTTAAAGGTTCCCATAGGTAGGTGTGACGCGGCGGCTCGAACCGACTCTGGTAGAACAGTTTCTATGAAAACTTCACGGAAATTGTTCTACGGATGTCGCGTCGCGCCCTTTATATTAAACACGCGTGAGTATGCTTGTGCTTCTCAGTACCGACTCGTGAGTTACAACTTGATGAGCACTTAGTTGAAAAGTTCTTGTCGAAGAGTTCGTACGGGTATTAAATACAAATGTAGGTACATACCGCTAGCTATTTTTCTCGCCGTGTTAAGGTTTAAATTGGTACCGGTGAAATTGTAGCACAGGAGACATGAATAACTTTGACTTTGTTGAAAAGTCTTGTTATATCTAATGTTAAACAAAGGTTCGTGGCAAAACGGGGGGTATAATCTGTGGATTGTGAATAGACATATTAGACAATATTAGGTATATAAGATCTTTTTTTAACAATATTGAGAAGATATAGAGCTCTTCGCCAATTCAGATGTACAGACCGTTCACTATAACTTGTCCCTTGCCGTCATTTTGGCGCGGTTGCTTGTCAAGCCTAGTTTCAATAATAATAGAGTTCAAAATGGCAACTAACTGAACAGTGCTACCTTCGCGTCGCGGGACATGCTCGCGCGCAGCGTTTCATTGTTCGTTGTCATGTTATGAGCATGTAATGCGGAGGAGTGGGGAAAATGTCGTGAGGAAAGTTTTGAGTATGAATGTGTATGGCCATAAGGAAATATCAAAGAAGCGATGGATGGATTGTGTAAAAGATGATATGGCTAGAAAGGTGGTGATACCGAGATGACGACTAATAGAGAAGTATGGAAGACAAAGACGTGTTGCGCCGACCACAAATAAATTGGGATAAGGGGAAAAGAATGATGATGTGTAACCTTCTGTTACATTATTCCTGACAAACACACACACATGTATAGATCGCTATTCAGTAACATACACTCCGCACATTTTCCTAACATTAACTTTTCCGTCCGCCTCTTGAACAAAAAAGTCGCCATAAACGGAAAGTTTACCCCCACTCACCTCACTCTTGCTCTCATTAAAAGTTGGAGTAGTTTTGACTAATTACTGAACGCGACACACGACTGATGTCTGCAATTTGTTACTGCAACTTTGCCCGCTCTTCCCCGTGATGCATAAAGTAAGGGGGAATTTCAGCTGAATTAATTTTTCCGGCAGAATTTATGTTGTTTTTAAATCACGCGTGGATTTTCTGATTTTCTGCGAGGTTGAAAAGTTTGTGTGCATTTAAAATTACAAGTTAAGCTTTTCGGTATTGTAATGGAAACGTGTCGTTTTTTTGGAGAATTTAGTTACCTGACTATATCTCCAGAAAATGATTTTTGATTTTACCATATTTTAGAGTAAAACATATCGCGAACATATCAGACGAAAGTTTTCAATATAAACCAAAATTCGGTAAAAGGTATCACTTTAATTTATTGCCTGTTAATTGGTTTGAAGAATCACTACCAGATGGCGCACTTATGATTTTACAAAATTGTCCCCTCTCTACCAGAGCGTAGGGTAACTATAATGGTTATAATCAAGAACAAATTATCAGTCAAAGTAAACCTTTGCAAAATGAATTAGGAATGTGTTGACTGTGTCAATGACCAAATTTTAATTTAAAACAAATGTGAAGAATTTAAAGAAAAACTTTGCGAATAATATTTTCATGTACCTATGTATGAACCAAACTACGAATTAAAATTTTGATATTTTTAATTTTCTACTGGTAGGTTTATCCTGTTTTTAATTTTCTTCAGAATGGTTAACCTACTCGTACGGCAATTATAAGTTTCAGCACGTAACAATGACAAAATTTGCTTATAAACGCTAAAGATTAGAAGTAAAAATAAATTGAGAGTCAAAAAATTTGTGTTCGTATTTACTTAACCTTCAAGATTTGTGCTAAGGGAGGCTGGCACAGGTGTTGAATTTTAATAGGATTTCGTTGAATAAAAAGTAATTGTAATTTTAATTAATTTTGAAAGATACCTACACACTGTTGAGCACCTTAAGGTACCTACTTTATTCTTCCCACTTATTGTAAACGTTTTGAATGAGCATGACGCTGACAGTTTCAAAAAGGTGACAGGCGCCGACTATGAGAGAAAGGATTTTTTTGTTTAACTGCTTAACTGTTTTGCTCCTTGACACTCGCACACACACACACACACAAACACAGTCATCGGTGTGGCAAATGTCTTATTTCGTAAATATCACAATTAGCTACTAAAATATTATTTCTTAGAATCAGTGAATCGAAAACTTCGCTTGAATTATTCATTGATGGACTGTACAACACTAGAACGTGAGTCGCAAGGTTGTCAAAATGTAATTCGGGATATTCATTTTTATGCACCAAAAATCAATTTAGTCAAACTCAAGCATTTATTTCAATTTAACCATTTACAGGCACATTTGCCCAGCACATTCCAAAGCGTAGTAGGTACCTATGGAGAAGAACGGGCAAGAAACTTCACGAACACTCTTTTTAAATAAAAAAAATGTGAATAAATATTGATGTTGAAAGTATACATTCAGAGAACAATGTAGAAAGGCGTACACGTTAAAAGCAACCGTCGTAAAAAGATGAAAAAATAGAATAAGCCATGGCAGCTAAGAGATGACCAGTCCCAACTGACGGCCCTTTTCACATGACGTATGGATCAGCAACATGTAGCTCAACCATTTTGAAGGGAGCTAAATGATACAACGCACGCAGTAGGTTGTTAAGCATTGCAGCAATTGATAGATATCTATTTACCTGATTGCTGATTGGAAATAGCGACTGTGGTATGCTCTGTGCTACATCCAAGTTGCAGTCGTGTGGTTAGTGAGTGGACCAAAATATAGGACTTATTTGAGGTCAAAAGCGCAATCATTACATTAGTGTTCAATAATAGTTTTAGTAAAGCAAAATGTGAATTATTTGAGGTTTGATTAAATAAGTGCCATTGCTTTGATTAATCTAATAAAATTATAACTATTTTTAAAATAAAAATGAAATAATCTGCTGCTAGTCGTATTCTTATTTTGTTCTTTACAGTTTAAGAACTTTTTTATTCATTCCTCGGTTGGCATATGCAATTTAAACCAATCGATGTAGTGTCACCCTGGTGAAATTATTCGGGTAACCATCCCACCGAGCAATGACAGCCGGATATTTACTTCAAATTGAAACTTAGGTCCGAAGAACCTAATATTTCCCTCAAACAGTAAACAGTGCACAACCCTACTCAGGTACCAGTCAATTTGTGGCGATCGAGGGTTCTTTCAAACGTCCGTTTGAAACCAGGTACGGACCTATATCCGGCCTTCTTTTGAGGCTCGCCATACCGTGAAATTGACTCCCTCGATTGTCTGTCCGATTTAAAAGACTTGTTTGGTGAACGAGGTTCCTGTTCTTTCGTAATTTCGATAATCTCAACTTTTATTGGAGGTAATCTTTTGACAATTGTTTGTTCGCTCGAACTAACTGGTTTGTGAGCCCTGTTTTTTAGGGTCAGCAACCAAGTATGTCGCAGTATGCATTCAAACTACTTGAATATGAAGGGTGTATTCAAGGTGGCGCAGGAAGAGTCTAGGAATAATTTGAGGAAGGCCATTAGGTAAATTGCTAATCAGTGAGACGATAAATAAAAATAAAAACATTTTATCCCTTGACTTTTTATGTTTATCACCAGAAAAAAAACAATAATTTTTTTAACATTACAATATAATATCAAAATTATTGCTGTTCATCAAAATAATAATACAAAATAAACTATTCTGTTTGAATTAAACTATTTTGCATAGTCATGATTTTTTGTAACGTTGTATCAATGACGATACAGTGTTACAAAAAAACATTCAACTTGTCTAAATAAATAATATTAATAGTGTAGTAATTTTTCAAAACGACAGACCTGTGTAAATTAATTCAAATGATTCAATTGTTTGTAGCTGATAAGTAGCGTACATATATTTGTACGCTACTTATCAGCTTGTGTCGACGTGACGACACGTCGTCGTCGACAAATATTTGTCTGACTAAAAACTAATAATAACATGAGTATCACAATATGCTTTACTTACTCTTCGATTCTTAAGAAGCACAAACCAAACTTTTCACAAAGATTTAGAAATTAAAACATAAATACCACTCTACAGTTGCCCAGTCGATCCCGCCTATATCCAATCGGACACTGACTTGGTACTGAAATGATTAATGGAGAATTAACACAATTCCCTTTCTCATCTTTCACAGCTCCTTCAGGACACTTCAGTATAACTCCGTCTTCATCTTCCTCAGCTTCTGCAACCATCTGTTTGCCATGATACTTCGGTTCTATGATTTCTACATCATCATTTAGAGTATCCCATTCAGAGTCGTTTTTTATAACTCCAGTGTTGTCCTCGGTTGTTGTTTCATCGATCGCGAAATCCGGCTCCTCGAATTTCGTCGCCCATCTATCGTAAATACAGTTCTTGTAAAACAGCATCACTTGGCTGAAACACGACACTATAATATTTGTGGTCTTCGACGGCTTACTATCTTCTTTGAATATCTCGTTGTCATTCACTTTGTGGAATGAGAATATCTTTATTCTGTTCACTAATACGTCTGCGAGCAGCTCGTTCCACGTCAAAGGTTTCTCATCTTTCGGGTCTTGGAAATTTTGCAATTTTCTTAAGAGTGTCCTTTGTTCCTCCAAAATTTTAATGCTCGTGGTGTCTTCAATGAAACACTCTGTTTCGCCCATAAGTATGATTATACCGACAATATATATGGATTTCATTTTTTTTGTGAGTTTTGTACAACGCGTACACAATGGTGTAGCCGACTGCGAGATTTTAGTGAGATAAGGTAAAAGCGCATTTACTTGGTACTGTCGTTAACAAGAGTGCTAGTGGAATTAACATCAGTTCTCAACATTTTAATATAACTGTGACTTTATTGGAAATAGTTTATTAGAATCTAGACGAAGTCTATCACGAAGTTCGCGGAAAAGCAAGTGAATACAATGTTTCCTCCGCTTGACATTTGCATGCTTTTTATACTTTACGAGCGTGTTATCTGGAAAATATAGATTTTTCAGGCGCGATGATATTATGTTATGGTTATAACGTTTAGTAATGTTGATGCTGATAATTAAAGAACTGTATGTCTCATTTTCATGAAGGTTGCTGGAACTGGTCATCAAAACCAGAAACTATTTTATCCTGACGTATTATTATACTATACACAAATCTATACTTATAATAAATCTGTAGAAGGGAAAATTCTGTACATTGAAAATATCAAAAAAATAAATGGCAGGGGGTGTTACTGGACCGACACCGAACCCAAAAATTTGATTAATTTTTTTTTTGTCTGTCTGTCTGTCTGTCTGTCTGTTTGTTCAGGCATGACGCAAAAACTACCGGTTCGATTACGATGAAACTTGGTATAATTATTCTTTAATATCCTGGGCACCACACTGGGTACTTTTTATCCCGGAAAAGTATCCTATCCTACGGTTGGGGGGTGTCAAAGTTTGTATGGAAGAATTTTAACGCACTGTCCGATTAACTCGAAACTCAATATTTATACTTAAACCCAAAAATTAAGAATAACGTGTATCAGGATTTTTCGAAATTCAATCCCTAAGGGGGTAAAATAAGGGATGAAAGTTTGTATGAAAAATCTTATTCCTTGAGGTAATAAACATGAAACTTCGCACGAATAGTTATCTAAATCAATTATAAAGTTTGTAGTTTGTAGTTTTTTGTTTTTCTAAATTACCCCCTAAAGGGGGGTTTGGGGGTGTCAGTGTTTGTATGGAAGAATTTTAACGCGCTGATTTATACTTAAAACCCATGGGGATGTATGGGGTAATTTCCGACACTCACGCGGGCGAAGCCGCGGGCAGCAGCTAGTACTAAATAAATGTACAAAACTCAATGAATAAATTGCCGAAGTATAATATTGCCATTCTCCACGACTGTACCCCGCTATCACTTTGATAACGATAGCAGCAGAACCGCTAAACCAAATATTGACCTAGTGACGTTCAGTTAACGGAAAAAACTATACACAAACAGTGCTCCATGAAAACAAAATCGTAATCTCAAGTGCTTCAAATTGTATCAAGGACGTTGATAGTGGATCATGTTTCATTTTTAAATTTATTGTAGTCTGTGTATGTAATTTCTATGATAATACCGTCTTTACATTGTTAAATTTTAAGTTTATAGAGGTATGAGAAACAGGGTTTACTCATCTTCCATAGAAAAGGTGATGTGAAGGTGGGCTACTGCCCCACGATTGATGTCGGGACGTTGTATATATGCTAGTCGCGGTAAACTCTGCTTGCAGGATTTTGCGTGAAATTATTGTAATGCGTAGTTCGCATGTGGCGATGTAGATGCTGCGACAAGTTTAGGTTCATTTTAATTTATTTTACTCTACAATTAACTCTCTTTTTCTGAGTCTTTTTTGGGCATAAATACATAGAATGTTTATTGTCTTGTTTATTGTTGGAAAATGCCACGTAGAAGTTTTGGAGTCCCCTACTACAAGCTATTCGTTGTTTAAAAGGTGACTCCAAACGTCTTAAAGAAATATAAGTTCTTTGAACTAAACTTTTTCTTTTTTAGGGTTCCATGGTCAACAAGGAACCTTTATAGTTTCGCCATGTCCGTCTGTCTGTCTGTCTGTCCCCGGCTAAATATTAAGCTTAAAAGTGCTAATTTTTGTTAGAGTCAAGTGTCGTCCCCCCCGCCAGCTAAATGGTAAGTTCTGGTTATGTGGATAAATTCACAGCAGTAGTATATATAACGAAATTAAAAGGAAAAATCACAGTTAAGTAGGCTCTACAAGTTAACGAGTAATATTATCGACCAACTTACATTTGCAGTTGCAAAAACATGTTCTTCCATAGGAGAATATATTTTTCAACTACAATGTTAAATTTGTTCTTGGGATAAATTCAACCCAGCTACGGAACCCTTCATTGTGCGTGGTCCGACACGCACTTGGCCGGTTTTTTCTCTCTGACCGTAAGTACGCTTATAATTTGAAAACTTTGTTACCCGATTTATTAGTGAAGTGTTTATTTGAAATAATTTGAAATGTTCTCAGGCTAAGTTTTGAACGTTTGTATATACTTAATAAAAGGGACTTTTGGTGTCAGCGATTAGGAGACTGCATTGCGGCATCGCATTTTGGCGACTTTTGTTAGTCGATCGCCCTGCTAAATGTACCATGTCTGCTATGGTTGTTAGTCCATGCTACCGTGGTACCGTGAGCATAAAGTAAGTTTAAAAATAAACGCGTCCACAACACAAGCTCAAACAGGCTCAGTCAACATCAGGCGAGCACCAATAACATTGAAAATGCAACAAACAATCGAATTTTATTCCCTTTTCATCGCGAACACGCTAGGGCTGGCACTATTTGATTGGACCCTTGATTTTTTTAATGAAAAAACGTGTTGTTTAATGGAATTTTTATCGTTCCTGTTTTTTTTGTACCACGAGTAGCTTTTGTTCAATGTTAGGCGTTATTAAAAACGTAGTTTCCTCTTTTTCATAACGATCGTGGAGCATGATTTTAGAAATGCGAAAATGATTCGATGTTTTACCACTTTCATAAAATAATTATTTTTTTTCAAAATTTTAGGTTCAATAGTTTCGGAGATAAGGGTGAATGGTATATTTTATTAAATAACTATAAAACTATTTACTTTCAAATTATAAAAAGAGTATGTTTGAGACCCTCACAGTAGCCTTTCACTTGACCCTTTCATTTGATATCTTACACGGTACAATTTGCAAAACAATTTTTTCCCCCAAAAGCGACGCCTAAATTAAAAAATCATTTATTGACATTACAGATCCGTGTTTGGGTCACAGAAATTCATATGTGATTCGGAGAAATTGGCTGTGACAGACGGACAGACAGCCAGCCAGCCAGCCAGACAGAGACACGAGTGATCATATAAGGGTTCCGTTTTTTCATTCGGACGTATGGAACCCTAAAAATAGGGAGTAGCAACCCTAACAGCAATTCTATAAGGGCCTCCGTTTTACGTTTACTTCTTACACTTCCACTCGCTTGTTTGTATTTATTTGATTTTATTGAAACCTTGCTGTATACAAATGTATTAGCTGTACTTTTCTACCTATCTGTTCCAAAACAATACCTGTGCGAAGCCAAAAAGGCTCCTCTTAGTATAATACATGTAAGGAGTTTAGTTACAAAGAGACTAACCTTTAACGTCTTATTACAAAACAAGGTCGCAAACCCAGGTGCATGCAGACATTTTTGAATTACGAACTTTACTCCGACGACGACGGTAAACTTCTTAATACAAAACTGAAAACAACTTAGCGACGGACTAATTGTCAGTTTTGTTTATAAATCTGTATTTCAATCACACTTACATTCTTATTACAAAAATTGAAGAAAACCTTGTTTTGGTTTTTAAGGCTAAAGAAGTTAAAGACAAATGCGTGAAGGCGGATTAAAAAAATAGGCGATGGACCCACATGATAAATGAACATCGGCCACTGTGTAAACGACTTGTTACAACTTAACGATATCATAAAGTCGTATGTATACATAGGAAGCCTTCAAGATGTGACTAACTGTCGTAACTCCTGCTTTATAGGTCCTTTAACTACCTAAATGGGTTAATAATTGCGGTTTATTAAGTAGCCTATTAGGAGGTAGTATTAACTTCTTAAATATTGCCCATATTCATAGGTCATATTTTCTATAATTTATATGTATAATATATGGACTGTAAAGAAATCTTAGGTGTGCCATGATCACTGTGGGTGTCTTACTTAAAACTCCTATATTTTCATGTATACGCGTATGTACCTACAGTAATTTTTTTTAATCCACGACGGGGAATCTCTTGGCCTGAATCTCACCTGATGGTAAGTGATGATCAGGTGGAAGCGAGCTTCACCCGGAATCCTCAACCACAGAGGAACTGGCTATCTTAGGTCTTTTTTTTTTTTTTTTTCGGAAATCATCAAATAACTTCTCCCGCTCTGGGCGGAGCGGGAGGGCGTGTCAGACTCTTACTGACTAAAACCCACCCGTGTTCCTTCAGTTGCCTAAACTGCCGAAACACAACAATAATATAAATATTCAATATTTCCGAATTACGGAATGTATTTGTTTCGGTTTTTAATGTTTCATTTTCTGATGAAGAACTTCGGTGATAAAGAATAACTACATAACAAAAACTATCTGTAGTGGCATCGATCGTTGTTCACTTATCAGTAATCTATGAAGCAACAACTTTGCTAAAAATAGCCCAAGTCCCTGAAACAAACCGAAATAATTCAGCGCAATACCTAGCAACACATACATATATCATTTGTTTCCAAAACATTCAACAATAAAATAGAAATAGTTTTTACGGCCGGGTTACCGGTCCGTATAATCGAGCCGGCCATCCGAACTCCGGCGGCACTGACCGACAATATTGTTCGCAGCCAACGTGTGACCGACGCGGTCGCGTTGACGGCCGAATTTTTTGCCAGAAAATGGTATTTTTTGGAGCGAAATAGCAATTTTTGGAGCGCAACGTTTTAACCGGTGTGTTGATTTCTAAGCTCTCCGGGCTCTGATCGAGCCTGCCTACGCTCTTTTGGAATTGTTTGCTACATCGGGGTATGATCACGACGATCCACTTAAAAGTATGTGAGCTTTCGATAGTTCGGTCCCCACTCTTTGCAATATAGACGCGAAGTCACGTCTATCACAAGTATTATGTACAAGCTCAGTTGGAGCAACCTTTTTTATGGAAAAGTTGAGAATAGTTGCTGCATGTGATTTCACTGGCTTCATTTCAACGACTATAAAACTATTTATTTCAAAAATTATTTAAAAAAAACATTGTTTGAGACCCCACGGTAAACCCCCGCCCCCTTTCATTTGATATGTCATACGGTACACTTTGCAAAACTTTTTATTTTATTTTATTATTTGCCCCCCAAAAATGACCCCCAAATTCATTTATTTACGTTAGGCGGCCGTGTTTACACAGAAATACATATATATGTACCTTTAAACTAAATCACTCCATTCGATTCGGAGCAAGTTGGCTGTGACAGACGGGCAGACAGACACACGAGTGATCCTATAGGGGTTCCATTTTTTCATTCAAACGTACGGAACTCTAAAAATAAGGAAAATATGGAAAAATAAAAATGAGTAATTACGGAACACGCGTTCCAAACAGATACCTGTACGTAAAAGGTTTTCAAAGAGAATATTTCCTGAACGTGGGCCGGTGCCTGAAAAGGCTGTTAATACCGGGTAACAAATAAACTCGTCTGACTACTTAATTTTATGCCCGCGCGCTCCGAGGCTGTTAATGAGCGAGAGGCAAGGCGCCATTGTTAACCGGAGATGTATTAAAAAATAAACTTTAGTAGTAGTTCTTAGGGAAAAAGTTTGCAACTAAAGTAAAACGAAGAATAACGATTCACACCATAACAGTTCATGTTTAAAGATTTTATCTGCACAACACATAAAAAATCATAGTCATGGCTAAAGAGGTAAAATTATTAAGTACATCTGCATCACCACATGCGAGCTACGCGTCACACTGACGTCACGCGAAATCCTGCATCGCGCAAGCAAAGTTTACCGCGCGAACAGCATATTTATATCTTCCCGACTTCAATCGATGCGCAGTTGCCCGCCAGACACGATACCCTGTCTATTCGGAGGATCCTGCCTTTTGTGAACTTTACACCCTGATCCTGATGGATGCATGAGTGAACTTTACACCATGTTCCCAAAATACCAAAAACAAGAGAATTTTTTTTCAGGTTGTGCCCTCGGACACGGGGTCAAACAGAGTAGATAAGAGATCTGAAAAACTATCGCTGTTTATCCAACTTCTGATTTCAATACATCTGTGTATATTGGACCGAGCATACCCAAGTCGAAAGTTCAAAGGAGTTACTACAATTCTCTAGAGGTGGGAATTGATTAAAATATTTGCATATATTTCATCTCCACTCTGAATTTTCTCTATTATATTTTTTACTTCTCTATCTGGTTTTAGCTTTTTTATTTTTTACTGTTTTACGTGTTCAGTAATTTTTGAAAAAAAAAATTGGTATTTGCTTAAATTCTGTTATTAAGACGAACTCAACGAAGTCACCTAAAAGGTATAAATAAGATATTACAGACACAAGGAGTCACACGTAATCTGTTGATTTATGCCCTAACTCTGGATTTGTAGTTTGTATGTATGTGATGGCTTGTTATACCTTTTTAGTTGACTTTTCTCGAGTTTTAGTTTTTATTACTTTTATTTTTATTGCACCTTATTTTGTCTTCTGTATAAGGGATTTGTTTCAAGGTTTGGTTATGTGAAAAATGATTGGCAAGGCGTAACACAATTTTGTAAACGATCAAGACTAATCTGTTACATTTTGACAGTTCAGCAACATTCATTGCGTTATTTACGCTGTTGAGTAGATTTTTTTTTAACATGAAGCAATGGATTAGCAATTTGTTTCGAAACGATTCAAATTGTGATTGATCGTGTATTACGCAATTAGGGGGCTGGGTCTAGCTGTTAAAACATGTGAGCTATGTATCAATAAAAACATATAAATACCATACCCATACTTATTAACAGAAAGTACTGTGGCGGCATCTACACCGCCACATACGAACTAAGCATCAAAGACCTGACGTCACAAGTCCTACATCGCGGTGTAAGAGTTTACCGAGCGATTAACATTATATAAGACTATCCGACATCAATCCTTGGGCAATTGCCCGCCAGACACAACACCCGCCTGGTCGGAGGATCCTCCCTTTTCTATGGGGGATGAGAGAACTTTACACCCTGTTCCTCATACCCCTAAAGTACTACTTAAACCGCTCAGTGCTCAAGACAATATTGATAGTCAATAAGTCAGTCAATCTGTTAAACCAATCTGTTAAAACGCTATTTTAGTTTATCTATTTAGTTGACGGCTAAATAATATACACGTCTGTAGTTGTGCTATCTAAAATCGAATCGAATTGAAGCCGTTTCAAGCGCCATCGAGACTGATGAAAGGAGAAACTCAGTCGCTTAGCATTGAATGGAGCATCGTCATACATCTCATACAGCTTAGGTCCTAACTGAAACATTTAGCTTTGAATAGGCAGATACGTATACCTCGACCACTAAGGGGCACGTGGCTAAATAATAACAGCTGCACGGGTCGATCTTTAAGAGGGTGCGTTCTGAAAGTGGGCAACGTCGCAAATAGATGTCAAATATATCGCTGTTTTGATTCATTTGGCAATATTACTGTATGAAAATATGAAATATGGCTAACTAGTGAACTAGAATATTGACTATGAAATGCAATAATAAATATCTTAACACCGAATATTAGTTTTAGACGTAAAAATGTATTTGGAAACTTTCCAAATGACTTTTTTTACACCTAAAACGGTTACAACATCAAATTCAGTGCTAGGTATAATTGCAATTCAATATTAATATTCTAGTTCACTAGTTAGCGATATTTTATATTTCCATACAATAATATTGCGAAATTAATCAAAACAGGTAAATATTTGACAGCTATTTGCGACGTTGCCAACTTTAAGAAAAAACGGCGCGGCGCGGCGCGCGGCGTGGCGGAGGCGCGTGCCTCCACCACGCCACTTTCTCGCCTGTGCCGCGTCGCTTGATATACAGTATGAGAAGTATTTATGCACTGAAACGTCAAGCTACAAACTTTTTTTTTTGTAAGTTACATAAACTTTTTGTGTGCATGCAGAGTTTACCTATATGTGATTGTTACACTATAATCTGATGTATTGTATTGTATTGCGTCTGTTTCATTTCCTTATACAATTGTTGGTGAACCAAATAAAATCGTAGACCCGTGTCTACTACAACTAGTAGGTAATTCTTGAGAGAGAGTGATGTGTAGGCAGCGTTTGGCAAGTAAGTTGCTTATGTCAATATTCCCAGAATACACTTTCCATCAGGCGAGATTAAGTTCAAAAGCAGGCGCATATGGCAATTTTTTTTTTTTTTTTCTAACTGGCGATAGGAAAGTCAACTCATCTCCCTCGTCCTCAGCTCAGCTCATCTCTGGCTTAGCTCTAGAAGCCACTCCACCCTAACAAGAAAACTATTTTTGTCCGGCGAGTCATGCAGCTAAGTAGAATTGTTGGCTCGTTAGCGAATCACCATCAGTTTTAACTGACAGTCGGCAAAGGTAATTAGCGGTTAGAATTAGCCAACTTTAGGACTTATTACTAAAAATAATCTTCTGAGTTCCTGATTCATATATTTATTTCCTTTCCTATGCTGTGAGATTACAATTCTAAGGCTTTCTCCATAATAACCTATATTAAGCGTTATTTCATTAGGACTAACTGACTAGACAGGTCCACTCAATCTGTGGGGTTCTTCCTCAAAATACCATTTCAGACACTCTACGTGTTCTTCACATGATCTGACCAATTTTATGTCTGGACTACAAAAGAGTCTGTGACCTCTGAGTTTGTTTCGGCCTTTCTTTTCAGAGTAGGTAAGAAACCTCATCTAGTTCTTAAAATATTATTGACGTGTAAAAGTGTTTCTATAAACCTATTTACAGAAAATATTTGTTTCATTGCACACAAGGTTGGCGATATGTAGGACGTATCCATTCTACTAATGGTTGTTACATTTAGGTCTTTATAGCTAAGAGATTCAGTCAATATTTCAGGAGTATATCATTCTGACACAGGATAAGGAGGCTTGACACAAAAAGTTGTCCATCTATTATCTATTCAAACCCTTGTTTACAATTTATATCAATTCCGCTTAAACAAATTTCAACTTTATAACGTAATATAAATAATAATAAAAAAAAATGTTGTTTTTTATAAAAAAATATTGGTTAGACCACCTGTCTCAGACCCAGAGGTCCCGGGTTCGATTCCCAGTGAGGGCAAAAAATTCTGCTCGGTTTGGTTGGTGGTAGGGCTTGTTCTAAGTCCGCCTGGCTAGCTACCACCATCTTATCTAAGTCTGTCGCCATAAGAAAAATGTTAACAGCATTGTTGTGTTTCGGCAGTGAAAGATAAGATAGCCAGTTCCTCTGTGGTTGAGGATTCCGGGCGAAGCTCGCTTCCACCTGCGGCCTGATCATCACTTACCATCAGGTGAGATTCAGGCCAAGAGATTCCCCATCGTGGAAAAAAAAACTGTACTTTATGTGTGGGTATTAAAGTTGTTATTCCAAAAACACATATTTGTTTACATTTTTGCGAACTAAATCGCGAACTCAATATAGATTCAACACTTATGGTGAGTAGATTACTTATAGTAACCACTCGTAGCTTGAAAGGTCCCTGATAAATTGAATAGTTTCAGTCCTACTTTTTTCGAGTATTTGAAAACGGTCAATATATAAGATGTTAGAATAAACGAATCTACCCTTTAAGCGAAGATGTCTACTGGGATTGCAAAAGGTTTCGAAACTGTTTTAAACTAGTTTCACCTCAATATTAAGAAAAAGTTTAACTTAGTTTAGTAGTTGTGAGAAGGGTTAGATTTAGTTTAGAAGTTTTCCCACAAATAAGAATAGGGTTAAAATAGTTTGAGGGTAAGCCTAAAAACATACACATACTCCAAATACGGTTTTAACTTCATCATTGAAATACAAATCCTATCAACACCAATTTTAATAGATTATTAGGGTGGTGAAAAAAGATTTGAATGAAAATGTCCTGTTAAAATTATGAACGATAGAGACTGCCAAAAGTGGACGGCAGTAACTGTAGGAACGCGGACATTAACTAACGCAATGAAAGGTTCATGCTTAGTAGATGCTACAAGCATCATGACGTCATCTCTAAAGATAGCCATAGATGTCCACCACTGAGTACGAACACCGTACCCTTTAACGGGTCAGCATAAAACAATTTTATACCAAGTTGTTTACACCAAGTAATTACACAGCACACGAAGACATCCCCGGCTATCCCCAAGGGAAATTACACGTCAGACTGTCCCTCATACGTGGTTATTACGTCATGAAGATACGGCGACAAACGCTGATTCTATTTGACCTCTGAATATAAAATAGAAACGAAGAATTCATTTTTTTTTGTCAAAGGATTTTTGTATATTTCGTAGTCGCAGAAGGCGCAAATAATATTACAGCTTGGTTGTATTGCCCAAAGGAATATGCAGAAACGTTTAGGTACACTCTCGTCTACAATTAATTCTTTTGAAAAGGGCTTATCGTCAGAAATCGCGTACAAATCTAGACTCCTAGGCGTATGCTGGGAAGGAATCCAACAACTTTAATACCATCGTCACTCGGAAATAAAATCCGGAACCACAAGCTCGTGTTTGGGACCACTACAACAACGATGACCATATGTATTGTCTACCGGTCTCTTGCTAGATCATCGGGGATCTAAGGGATTGCTCCAAAATACATGCAGAATTTTCATGATCTCTATAACAGTTCGTAAGTTTTCATTACCGAGTTCGTTAATTCATTCCTTGGAGCCACAGAGCGGTCAATAGAATTTGAGTTTTCATAAAATTTGAGTTGACTGAAATTGTGAAGCATTGTATCGGCGCTGTATCAGTCCCAAGAGTAGGTACCAAACGTAGAAAGACATTTTCTTTTATTTCCCCCGTAAAAAAGTTTTTTAACAGCGTACTTTATTTCTGTAATAGAAGTATTTGATGATGAATAATACGGAATTGATATTACTCTTCCAGTTGGTGAAGAAGTAACTATTAAATCATTATAGAAGATGACAGGATGTAACGTTTTGATGATCTGTAAAATATTCTATTTGGTAAAAGACTAATAAAACTAGCTTGTAAAAATAAGTGCTGTATTTTACGAGCACCGTTAAACTGTTGGCTCGATAAAATTTTATCTTCAATCCTTAGCCTTCGCAGTGTAGGTAGGTAAAGGGTAGGACTTTTATGGACGAACGTGATCGAAATTATGTTCAGCTAAAGTCTCAAGTTTTTATTAGTACAAGTTGGATATTTTATTACTTTGTTTCTTCGTCTTTTGAATCTTGAGAGCTTGAGTTTTGCGATGTTTTCAACAAACTCTAGTTACTGAAGTCTGTTGACTGTTATATAACTTTTGACCTTTGTTATTTTGTGTGGATTCATTTTGAGTTTATGACCATGTTTTCGGTTTGTTTTAATAACGTTTTTGTTAAGAAATGTTAGGACCCAATTAGCTTTAAAAGTAATTTATACAGAATAATATTATATAATATATAATATTATATAATATAGAATATTATTGCTATTAAAACTCGTTGTCCTTCTCACATCAATCTAAAAACGAAATTTCACTATGTTTACTTATTCTCTACAAAACAAAGCCCAGAAACTTTCCAGCATTGATATTCAAAGCCAGTCCGTTACCACTCGCCGTACATAGACAATATTCGAGAATGTTCTACAAATGTGCTCTTTTTTTTTCTTAGCTTATCGATGGCAAATAAGAATTTTGTTGTGCTATATTTTAGCCCAAAATTCAGCCACGCGAATTCCGTTCGCGGACGCAGTCATAAGATCCTCAAGTGCGCATGTGACAGAGCATGCGGCGCAACATGGCAGGTGGGCCATTGCTTGTGGAGAGACACCGCATATTCACTTGAGGTCGGAGTTTATATGCTATGGCTGACTTGGGTTTGAAGTCTATTTAGAGAAGTCGGCCACGGTACCGCGTGCCCAGGTGGAAGGCTCTAAGATGGCTCGATAAAGCTGTGTAGGGGGTAAGCAGCTCTCGCCAGAGATCACGGTCTAGTTGTAGAGGCGTTGCCATTAGCTGGAACCACGCACTTTGACGGCTTTTAAGCTTCTGAGGCACTGAGACGTATTTGTGCATTGGGTGGCGTGAGTCCGCTTGTAGCTTTGTAGCCATACAATAATAAATAAATTTATATGTAAATAACAAGAAGCTAATGTACTCTGGAGCCATACAATAGAGCAGATAAGCTGCTGTGAAGATTAGAATCTCTTACCAAGTCCATGTCTACGTACGTTTTTCCATATGGAATTAATCAGTACCAGCCCGGAGTCTGGATTTGTGCCCTGAGTACAGCTCTGCCTAACGCTACGGGGAAACAAGGCGTGATGTTATATTATGTTACCAATAAATACGTCAATTTTATTTATTTGTATGTATATACATATAAATAAAGCGACCAAGGCAAATTACATTAGTCACAGACAATAACTTTATCATATAGTATCGTTTTGCTTTCTGCTGTGCAGTCTCATCTCAGAGATACTTTCCTACCTATAAATAGTTCCCTGATCATTGACACGCGTGTCACAGCACAAATCCTTTGAGTCAGATCCCTGCTTCACGATTGAACGGAGATCAAACGTAAAGTACTGCGCAGAGATACAGAAAATTCACAATAATCATGCTTGAAAACACGGTAGTATGAAAACGTTCATACATACTGTAACTTGAATTTTTTGTTACTTGGTAAACTAGCAGATGTGTGATGTAACGCAAGTGGATAGAATAAGAAATGAGATTATAAGAGGAACTCTGAAAGTAGCATCGGCGACTGAAAACTTGCTGGGCTATATGTAATGTGGAAAATGTAGTGAGGATAGTTATTAGTACCTATGAATTAATTGAATGATCGCAATAAGAGGATGGAAGACCAAACTCAAAACATTTCATTTTGCATTAAAATAAACCAATTACAGGCGCTTTTGAATTGTTAAGGGGGTCGGTCAGTCAGAAAGATAAAGCTAGTTGCTCATTCCAAAGCGTAGTAGGTTCCTATGGAGAGGAACGGGCAAGAACCTCCATGGGCACTCTTTTAAATTAAAATATGGTTACAAAATATTGGTTACATCATTTATGTTGAAATTATAAATGTGACCAAAGATGAATGGACTGTGTGAAGAAAGGGGGTGAAAACTGAGCTGACGATAGCGACGATGAGGGGGTGAATAGATTTATTTGGAAGAAGAGGACATGTTGCGGCGACCCCAAATATGTTGGGATAAGAGCAAGAGAATGATAGTAGGTGACAAACTAGCAGGTGGCGCCAAGAAGTATACATAAGACTATATTTTTTATCCTTTTTGACCTCGCACAGGCCGATTTTTTTTTGTTGAATTTTTTTAGTTTTAAATGCTTCTTTTTTGCTGTTAATATTTCCTGGCGTGTCCCAAACAAAATATTTTTTTCTTTCTTTCTTTCTATATACGTCTGTAATACATAAATTAACGTAGCCATCATAGATGCGTTACCATCACAGGATAAATCTGAAATATCTCGAGCACCTGTAATTGAAATGGCAGCTGCTGGGCGGCAGAAATAGTTATAATGGTATTACTTCCTCGGACAAGTCAAAAAAGAGGAGAAAACCCACAACCAAAGTTTATTTTGTGTAAAAATTAGTATTTTTTTAAACTGACAGGTGACAGATGACAAGCTGCAGTCCGACAATTTCACACAAGGTTTTTTCATACATTTTCTGCTTTAAATAGCACTTGTCGTGAAAATGTAAAAGTTAAATATAGATTTTTTTGACAAATTATGTCGCATTTTCGCATATTCAATAAATAGGGCTTTGTTGTTTCTGCATGTTTAGCCTGACCAAAATAGAAACGGGTTTTTTCGACGGAAGAATAGACAAAATGACAGATTCTGATGGTGCATGTGACATGTCTATTCTTCTGTCGACAAAACTCGTTTCTATGATGGTTATGCTACGCGTGTTGGGGCCTAAGTCTACTAATTTATAAACGTTACAGTGGTTTCTCAATGGTGAGTTTTTGACAGATTTACCATGCACAAACTGTCAAAAACTCACCATTGAGAGACCATTGTAACGTTTATAAATTATGAGACTTAGGCCCGATTACCTGTAACACCAACGTTCAGTAATGGGATAAACAATCCCTTCTCAAATGTTTTTCCTATCAATGCCTGTTATAATACATTTTTCTAAACATTTAGTGGGTACTATGACGTAGCATTATGAAGCCTTAGTTGTGAGGTCATTAGCAGCGTCTGACGTCATTAACGTGGGAAGGGATCCGGAAATAGACAGCTTGTTATTTTTCTTTCCTGCCAGTAAAGGGAAGTAATAGATTCTAAGAGGCGTTTATTGTATAAATTATGATATAACTAGTTGGTTGTTATTATTTATGTCGTTTTTATATTCCATATAATTTCTAAATAAATGATTGTTAAAACTACGCAGTAGAATCGTTAGATGCAAGTATCAAGTATTCATGCTATGATATTAAAAAAGCAAAGGAATGATGCAAGTTAAAGAAAGAAAGAAAGAAATTAAATTTATTTAGCACAGACACAGACAAAGGCACACAACAAAACATATTGTACTACAAGTAAAAGATATTAAAATAAAAAAAATAAAAAAACAAGTTAAAAATGTAAAGTGCGTTGTAGGATTTGGCAGGAATGTGTGCCTCCCGGCTGCGCCAAAAAAGCCCAGTTCAGCAAAAATGCCAGACAACTAGTGCCTGACGCTGGTTTTCAACTGGACCTGAAGGGTGGTGAGGTGACGGATGTAAATCAGTTTTATACTGTAATATGTGTATGTAAATGTAAAAATGTGTGTGTATATAAAGCTTGTAAAAAGATTATCAATTAGCAAATTGTTTTATGTTCGTATACATAGGACATAGAAACAATTGTATACATGGAACATAAGACCCATCTGTACACGTTTTGTGGGGCTTAGAGAATTCACTAACCTTTCAGGAGAACATCTTAGAGACCGCCAATCAAGACCTAGGCGGATAGTGCTTTCCCTCCAGGACATTGGGCGCTCAAGAGGAGTCGATGCTGATTTCAGGTAAGTTAGGTACCTCGGAAGCAATGTGCCACTTGGGCCACTTGGCAAGGAGACACTACTTTTTGAGAGGGTAAATGCAATAAAAATGCGCTTCAATCACGAACCCAAGAGGTTGTAAACGGATTTTAAAAAAAGGCAAATAATTTCCGGTAACATAACCACCGACTTACAGCGGGCGAGTATGTTACTTTTATAACTTTAAGACGATCATAAAATTATCGCCAACTCCCAGGAAGCGAGGCTCCGTTAAAACTTCACAATCACTTACATTTAGACTTTAAGTATGAAGTTTTTAGTTGGCGATACTTCAAAGAATAATTACCTTATTTACGCGTAATATGATTTTCACGTTTATAGTAGCAATATTATAGGTGTAGTAGGTATAGCGCTACAAGGTTCTTTTGGCGTGTGGCCAAAATCGGAACTAATGCAGCCATCTTGTGTTTTCAATACATTTCACAAAATCGTTGCTCAAATGTTTACGAACAGCACCATCCTGTCAACGTCATTCGAGCGCCAAAAGCCGTGTAGGTATATATAGCAGGTATTTTTAGGGTTCCGTACCCAAAGGGTGGCAACGGGACCCTATTAATTAGGCTCCGTTGTCCGTCCGTCCGTCTGTTTCTCACAGGGCTTTATTTTTTGAACCGTAATAGTGAGACACTTGAAATTGTCACAGAGTGTGCACTACGATGGCCGCAAAAACAAAAAAATAAATAAAAAATTGTTGACTTTATTTTACCATACAAGGAACTTGCTTCTTTCGGCGTTTTTTATCTAATTGTTAGCCGCAGTGTCTACCACCTCGACATTTGCAAATGCATACAATGCAGCACTTTCTTACAAGATGTATAGAACTTTTTTACTTACAAACAATACGCATTACCTTATTAAATACAAATTAGGTCACTAGCATCAATATCGTGTACATCCGCGGGGTGTGCCGCCCTAATCCCTTCGCCCCTAACAAAGGGACGGCTTCCCTCACATTATTTAGATAAAGCCCTACATCTCTCCCGTTGTTGTGCTATTAAGCTGTAGGTAATGAGTTGACATGTTCATTATAATGTAATTAATTATAACTGAATTAAGTCTTTGTTGTATGCTGTTAGGGTAAGTGATATGTGGTGTATAACTAACTTATTGTGTGTTGTAGTACGGATGCTAAATTGTAAGGTTTTGGAGTTATATTTGCTCATCAGCCAAAATTTATTTATTTTGATCTCATGCACATTACACATTTTAAAATATATTAATATTTTTATTTAATAATAATAATAAATTATATTTAATATTTATAATTTGGTATTTTGCTGGAGATAGGGTTTAGCAGAGGAACGTGCCACGATCGTTACGCTTGCTTAATGTAAGTGGTAGATTTCGGGCTTCGTTTTTGATATTATTAGATATTGTGCACTTTTATCATTTCTAACGTGCCGATATTATCGTGGACGTCCACGACCATAAAATGTGTGGAAATACGTGCACGTTATAATGTTATTGTGGACGGAAAGTGTCTTCATACTTTTTACTTTCCTGTGTTATCGTAATGCAGTGACGTGGAGGTGGACCTCCACGATAATATCGTCACGTAAGAAATTATAAAATCGCGCATTGGAAAACGTATTGACGTTTTCTAAAAAGCAAATAAAATATCTTCTACATATTATCGTCTCAGCTAAAGTTTTGATCAAATCTATGGACAGATGGTGCCTTTTTAAATAACTTAGACCCTAAAGTTTAAAAAATATTATAAAAGTTATCAGCCGACCATGTTGAAACTTTTCAATTTTATTTATATAATTTATGACAAAAGGGGTGAAGAGTGTATAATGTTATTATTCGGTTACAACCCTACTCTCGTATAAAGTGTGAAATATTATTATGATAAGTAACTATGTTAAAATTTCAACGTTTTTACATTGAAAAGTTATTTTTTTAACTAAAAGCATCGTGGTTTACTAGTCCGATGGGCTGTTAATTGTATTAAAAAAAAAACTTTTAATTAAGATAATTAATGTACATCGTGTCATCTCTCACATGCACCGTCATGTTGTGGTGAATACTCTAATCAAAATCAAAAGTCATTTATTCAAACTAGGCTGAGAATCAGCACTTTTCGAACGTCACAATTACGTAAGACAGTCCCCCAAACGCCCACCCTTCACCACTTCCTAGTGCTTTAGCTGGGAAGAAGAAGTGGCGCAACAAACTCCCCAGCAGCACAGCTGTCTGTACAGTTAGAAAAAAAATATGATTCTATACAATTATAGTACGCAAAATCATTTACCTTACGCAACACAAAACATACATCAAATTGTTAGCCATATGTCAGTGCTAGTAATATACCAACCAAAAACATCGAGAAGTAATACTCAAGGAGAAATAAAAACTAAAAGTAAACAGAACTTAATATCTAGATAAAAGCCTCCAGACATAAAGGGCGTGCAGCGGGCAGTAATTGCAAGTTATAAATGATAAACTAGGACCATCGAAGTAAAATAATTAAACAGTTAATTACTAATAACAATTACAAAACCATGATCAGCAAGACAAGCAGTCACGACGAGCAGCACCCGTTCCCGATCATAATGCTAAGTGCATTCGCGATTCATAATCAGCTTACAGGTTTGTAGAAAAGCTGACTGTACAAGAAATGTAAGACCCATCCCCATATAAACGTATTAAAATAAAATGATATTCAGAAATATGATATTTGCTCATAGTAACATGATACGGTCATGTCACTATCCAATAACACGAATGTCACCAATTTCCAATATGCAATTTTTCAATTATCCGTCGGTAACAATTTCGAGTACAGCTCCATTCCATTGTCAGATCAATTTATTAATTCAACAGAATCAAGCGTTTTCACAATAACATGCTCAATTTATGTGTCCACTACTGAAATAACAATAGGTTTGAAACAGTCGCGGGGGCAGAGTTCTGAGGGCGAAAATTGCAACTTTTAATGGGCCCACCGGGCATACACTTTTGTGCATTTTGGAACAAATCCAACTATGTGCAAGTTGTATTCGAAACTTTGCAATATACATTATCCATTTACGGTTTTCCGTGTAAAAAGTTTATTTTGTAGATATTCAATTTTTGTGCGAGCGTTGTATATTGTTTATTGTTTGAGAAGTTGTTGATTTTGTGTTCAGTCGGCGATGTATTCGTACATAAGGTCATTTATATTGAGCCATTTATACGCCTGAGGCAATTGTTACTTGAAGTCATTTAGTAAAACTCATTTTTTTATTAGCACTGGAGGTGACATCTTTTTAACACAATTCACGTACTGACATTTTGTTCCAAACACTGTTATATCATCACATTTGCTCTGATTTCTATGTAATTCTATCACCATTCTCTTATTCACCGTTTGATATTGAACGAAATTTCGCAGTCTCGCATCGCCTTTTAATATTACCCAGAACTGATCCGGGATCCTCCGCGTGTAAGTGAGGCTTCAGTTACGGAATTTCACGCGGCAAGTTTGACGTGTAATTCTAGTGTTGCGTTACACTGAGCTTGAAATAATGTGTTATAATGCAACGTCTGAGTTAGTAGTTTAGTATTTGGTCCTTTGGTACTGAAAATAGTAGCCTGCCTCAACAGTGGTATCGAGTTGTAAAAGTGCAGATTCTGAGGTCCTATTTGAAGGAAATGGGATTAATTCGCTTATCGTTATTCCAAGAAAATTGTAGGTAGGTTTTCGCACGTTTGAATTACATAAGTATAACTTAGACAAAAGTTAATTTTAGTATCTTTACCTAAACAAAGATTGGCGTCTTTCTATAAATGTTATGACGTCCTTACATAAATGTAAATCTGTATCTATTATTTCCCGCTTTTAGCTCAGGACTAGCGTGCAGCAAAAATGTCACCGTTAAAACTTAGGTGAAGTGAGCTATCAATTCACCTGATGCTAGGAATTGACACCATTAACAGCTCACTTCACCTAAGTTTTAACGGTGAGATGTGACAGTATAGCACCCTAGGAGCCATATAGAAAAAAAACGATAATGCTATTTCCCATGAAGAAACGGAAGTGACGGATAGGTAACATTATTCTTTCATTCATAGTCTGAAGAGTACTTTATTAAGTTATTCAAGATTCCACCAGCTGCGGGAACAAAGGAGACTGTTTCATCTTAGTTCAGTGCTTCAATAGAGGCTTAGGGATATAATTAATCATTGGCCTTTAGAGGTTATTGTCCTCGACGATTAAGACGATGATTACGTCACGAAATTGACCTTTTGTGTTATGTCTTAGCTGAATAATTAGCTGGAGCGAGTAAAATAGTTGATAACCTGTTTCCCGCGAGTTTGTTTGCGTGTATTGTGTTTTTCATCATTTTTAATACATATATCCAGGGTGAAAAGTAGACTATGTGTCTTCTCTAGGTGCTAGGCTACCTGTCTGTCAAATTTATCTATCTATAAATCTCATTGTGAAAGTAGGTGAAGTGAGCTGTCAATAGTGTCAATCCCTAGCATGAGGTGGAATGACAGCTCACTTCAAGCTCTCTGATGCTAGGGAGTAGTTGAGTTTGAGTTTATTGGATTTTAATTGATTTGATTTAATTTTATTTGTTTCAGTTTAATTGTATTTTATTTGTAATATTAATTTATATGTGTAGGTGTTATTTTACTGAAATAAATGAATTTATAAATTGTCGTATGGGTTTGTTGTTTTAGTGGGTGGTAAGCATCTTGGTTGTTAGATTGGTGATAGAAACGCATTTTTTTTTTAAACAGAGAAGCAACGAGCATTGATCACGTTTAATGACAGTGGTTTGGCGTCAGTAAAGCCAGTGATGTCTTAGAATGAAGATATGAGATACCACGTGTATATGTGCTTAATAGCGGAGTGCACCACAGGTCAGGTGCGTAGTACTCGCAACCGGCGTGCGTGTATGACCAAATGTATGAACGTTAAGGAGGCAAAAGGAGTATTTATTCTGCCTACCCCCATGGGAAGAAGGCGTGAGTTTATGTATGTATGTATGTACCATCGTATTGGTAAAAGAAGAATGGTCTTCTTTTAAATATATCGAAATACTGGAAAGGTTTCATAAAACTAGGCTCTAAAAAGATGATCAAGAACATCATAATTCATAATAAGCCACATACGTTTAAAATAACATCCAGCAAATTCTGCATCTGTATCACGCAGCCATACGTTATCTGTGACAATGGACACATGATGTATCGGTGGCGCACTGTACCCGTATTTTAATGTCCTCCGTACGGCCTGTGATTAATCATTTTCGGGCTCAACCTTTGACCTTTGTCCTTCCATGGAGGTTATACCGTTCTTTGCAAAGGACATATTTATGGGAAAGACAAAATGGAGGTTTGAAATCATTGTGCTTTTAGTACTAGGACATTTTTGATGCATTGTTTTCGCAAATATGAATCTTAAAATTATTCTTTTATTATCTTACCAGCTGAATTTATATTAACTTGTAAATGTTAATTGCTAGATAAAAGATCTTTAAAGTATCTAATTATTGTTTTAAAGTCACACTTTGTAACATAGTTGTGTGTAGGTACTGAAATCTTCGATCAAACTATCTTTCATCTTCCTGACTGACCTACTCCTTTGACAATTCAAAAGTGTGCATTCTAAAATTTGCCAACGTCGATATAGCTATCAAATAATCACCTATTTTTATATATTAATTTGTTAATATTATTGTATGGAAATATGAAATATCACTAACTAGTAACCTACAATATTAATTGTGTCATACAACACTGAATTTGATGATGTAATCAATTTTGGTGTAGAAAGGGCATTTGGAAAGTTTCCAAATATTTTTTTACATCGAAAAGTAAACATGCAGTGTTGCATTATTTACCTATTTCATTTCATAATCATCATTTTAGTACACTATAGAGCGATATTTCATAATTGAATACTGTAAGTAATAAGTATTGCCAATTTAATCAAAATAGCGAAACATTTGACAGATACTTGCGACGTTGCCCACTTTTAGAATGCAGTCAATGATATTCTAATAAACAGATATGTTATACACGTACAAAACAACAGAAAAAAGTGTTCCCCGCCGAGCGGCACACTCGTAAGCGTGTGTGGCTCAGACTAAAGGCAATATTTCCCAATTGGGTACTTTTCTAGTCTTCACTTTTTGCGCGCTCATAACATATCTGTTTACTAAAACATCATTGATGCACGTTCTTAATTGAAATAAATGAATTTAAAAAGCTGTGTGTGTGGGTTGGGTTTGTAAAGGGCACAGATTTTTCTGAGTGGGTCGGCAACCCACACAGAAAAGAAGGAACTCTTTGTTGCGACTCATCAACGGATAGTTCATTTGGTATTTTTAAACCTACCAACTGCTAAATAAAGATATTCTATATTTGTCGCGATATTATTCTACTGCTCATCACTTTCTAAGGAAAACATCTACGCAATCTGCGCTAATTCCATGCTATCAGAAGCACAAAACCTCAACAAAAAATCACCGCATAAAAAGTCCCTTAACGCAATAATGAGAGGAAGTTGAGCATCCCTCTCGTCCAGGGGTCAATTGGGACAGATGTCGCGGCTCGTCCACTTATTTACGTTGACCTAATCTTATTTCAACTTAATTTGGACCCGAATTTCCAACAAAATATGTTAATTTGTATACAATTCGGGGGACAGTCGGTTAGGTGTGTTGTGTATCGCAAGATAGCGTAGATAGCGATAGCAATATAGGTAGCTATGGGGAGCAATAAAATAGCTCCAAAGACGAGTTTTTAATGTACGCACGGCGCAACCTGGATAGTCATTCTTTAAGAGAAAGTTTGAGCAGATACCGGAGAGGAAATGGTTGTGATGATTTTTTAAATGTAGGTATAACCACTAACCTACAAGGCGTGATGTTTTTTTTATGTCTGTCTGGAATTCCTCAATAGTAGCCTTGACTCTGAATTTGTCCCCGATTGATGGCAATAGGCTTGCCCTCTTTTACATAGGACTTAAACATAACTTGCGAAATGTGGGTGTACTGTACCCTCAAATTGTCGAGGTGCACCTCTGCCGAACATCTCTGGGAATACAGGCGTGATGTTATGTAATATTCCAGCATAGTACATCTTATAGCTTGGCCTACACCACCAGCCTTACCATCAAGCCATCACTATTTATTTAGGAGGAGACAATTAATCAGTCCGGAGTGTTTAGTGCCTGTTTAAATAACACTACTCCGTTTGAAATTCCGTCACTGACTTCATTTTCGACGCGTTTACGATTTGTTTGTCTCTTAAGTGGCTTTAGAGCTTCATTTGTTTGTGTAGTAAGTGTGTTTTTAGTTGTCGATTGTCCTTTGTTTTCTTCGTTTGAATTTAATTTGTTCTTTTGCCGGTTGTCAACATTATTTTGCACATTAGCTTTTGTTGATACGTACACATTACCTACACCATATTATTAAAGTTGTTCCTTTAATTACTTTTTACTTCATTCAAATTGACAACTGTAGTTGTTTGTAATTTGAAAAGTTGTTTGTAAGTTAAAAATAATCGTACAAAAACAACCAGAAACACATCAGAGACCACCCGACGGAATATTTAATTTTCTTACTCAAGATAATAAAATAACCTCATCCTTTTTGGAAGTCGGAAATGACGCCGTCTTGCACGTTTAATCGGGTTAAATGAATAAATGTACAGTTTGTGAAATCGGAGTTAGGTAATTAACATTTTAAAGCGTTGCGCCACTAAAAGTCACACCGGTTCAGTTAGCCTGACATTAAGTGTTTTTTGAGGTGGGAACATTCCAGTTCAATCGACGAAACATAAAATAGAATTGCAATGTCTATACCCTGACATGTAATCCGGCTAAAAATTTATGAAAGAACAATGAACGGAAATTGTAGGTATACCCATCTCTTTTACACTACATTACGGTATCATGTAATCTCTATGTAATACTTTCTTGTCGTTGAATTTTATAACATGGCATTTCATTTTAATCACATTGTATGTGGTTTCCATGGAGATTTAGTTTATTGATTGACGAACTTCAGATAAGAAAAAGTATGTTTTAAGTTTTTAATAATTTGTATTTATTTTTATATGAGTTCATGAATATATTGCCTGCTCATATAGTACCAAATTTTCACTTACTATAACTTCGCACAATATAAAATACAAAAGTTACCTCATAACGTCAATTTACTTTGACATTACTAGCACTAACCCAGAGTTTAGCGACTTAACTCCCCCATATCGGAGGGTTAAATATTTAAAAGTTTAACTCTAGGTTTACTTCTAAATCTTGGTGGCGCAAGATGAATTATTTGATTAACCCTGAGTTAGGTGTTAACTCTGAGTAATTTCGGATAATCCACGAACGCGCAAGTGGGCGGAAGAATATTAAAGGCTAAGCCATTAATAACGCCACATAGGCTTACACAGAGTTTAATCACCAAGACTGACATGATACCCCACCTTTCCAAATTCTCTGCACTCAACAACACCGTGTTGTAATCCTATTTGGTAAACAAGCAGCTTAATCCCATCCCTTCAAAATAAAACGTTTGTAATCCGAACGTCACTATTCCGATATAATATTCCCACAGCGTTACAGGTCATTAATGATTCCGTGTGAGTCCAGCGATGGAGGGTAATCCCAAATATTCATAGGGATGGGCGTTGTAGGATAACTTGGAAGCCAACTGTGATATAAGGAATGTGGGGAAAATAAATGAAAGTTGTTTTTTTTTGTGTTATGAACATCTAGCCCATTTTGTAACGATGACTATTTGGGGAAAATTATGCTTTGCAATAAGTACTTACATAAAATCAGGGTTTTTTCCATGGGGAAGGTATACATTTCAAAACGCCACATGTTACAATACTACTATGGAATGTACAGCATGAGATCAACACTTGATTGAGGCCTGACTCCTTATTCCCTATCTATAAATGGCGCATGTCTTGAGAAAGGCTGGACCAATTTTGCTATTTTCTATTTTAAAATGTTTGTAATACTCCGAATCAGGTTTTTATGGAAAATTTTAAAATTGGATCATTGACTGGCGTTACGAGTCGTCAGAAGCACGACAGTCTGACAACCAGTCTTACCAAGGGGTATCGTGTTACCCAGTAACTGGGTTGTGGAGGTCAGATAGGCAGTCGCTCCATGTAAAATATAGCTGCATCCAGTTAAAAGGCTAGGTAGATTAATTTTGATATAATAATATCTCATGCTAGCTGAAATTATTGGCATTCAGAATCGGGGATTTACAGTAATCGTATCTTCAATGTGCTTAGAGAAAAATATTCTGCATGATAATATTATGTTTGGCTGAAATTACCTACATTAACATTTATATTTCGAGTCCACTGCTTATATCCCCCATCTCTACGATACATAATTATTGCCTTTGATGTCCTCTACATTAAATACACGGAGAAAACTCGAAGGGAGGCGAACATCAAACGTGTGTCATGTTCGTGAGTTTCCGACTGGGACGGATTACTTGTGACCGAACGTGTTGTTGCTGGATAGATGGGGCACGGCAGACATGTTGTTGTTTGGTCCTGGGAGATTTCTTTCGTCCTTGTTTACGGAAGTATTTCAATTATAGGACTGTGTACAGAACTTTTTCCTTCCTCGTACTTATTATCTTAAAATTAAGGTTAAAAGGTGTACTATGGCTAACTATACAAAAACAAAAGGACATTTAAGAGTCGAAGTACTCGACCGCATTGCTGTCATTCGGAAACGCTCCCAGTAGACTGGCAGCATTGCCACGTTGAATGGCAATGCTAATTCTTTGGCCAAAGAACGAGTCAGCCCTCTGGTCACGTACGTCATACTTTTATACTTATTTCGCATGTTTTACTTTAATACTTATTTTATCGAATATATTCGATTTGTTAAAATAATGTCTGTTCTATTCTATAAATAATGATTCAGTACATGTATCTACCGGTAGATGGTAATTAAATTTGTACAAATTGAAAGCTTTGATTTGATTATTTGAATACTCAAACCCGAATTGGGTGTACTGTAGGTACACCTCTGCCAAACTATTCGGGTATTACAGGCGTGATGTTATCTTTCTAATTTGAATCACGTTTAAGATGTTTTTCATTTAACAATTGAGGTTCATTTTATAACTTAAATTTTCTTTGATGACTTATATTGGAAAAAGTGAAAAGTAAATTTGAAACTTTCGAAATACAAGAATTTAACCTGAACACGGTTTGTTTACACTCTAATTAGATACTTTTGAACAGGCAGTAGGTAATTAGCATCCAGGAGCTTGTCAGTCAACGTTTAGAACTTTGAGTTTACAATCAGTCAGTTTGTAACACTGTAGCTCAAGTTCCCTTGAAGCGCGTATCGTGAGGCTAAGGAAAGAAAACAAGATGATTTCGCTTTAAATAACCACTTTAGTACATAACATAATGTACGAGGCATTTTACAGTCATTAAAATACCACGTAAATGGGGAGTTTTCCAATAGGCTGTTTCAATAAAAGGTCACTAAGAAAATACGTTCTGAAAATATGTCTCGATGGAAAAGGTGTGCTGCGTTTTCTCTCACTATGATCTCTTTCTTTGCCTAAACCTCTGGAGTTAAAGAATAAAAATGCTAACCGAATACCTCGTCTCTCGCTTGTTATTTTTGTCTACTTGACATATTTTTGAGGCTGTAAGGTTGGGTAAAACTTGAACGAGTTTAGAGGTAGTACAATCAAAGTCTGTCTTCTCTTCTGTTCAAGAGACTGTCATCATTGTTTGAGAAACGTTTAGCAAGCTATAAAGGAAAATTCATATTTGAGACTGCCTCATTGGTCTAGTGGTCGCAAAGGGTACTGCTGAGCATCAGGTCCTGGGTTCGATTCCTAGGTCAGACAAAGCGTTATTGGGTGTTTCCATCGGGCAGGTTGGGACTTAAACATAATTGGCGAAATGTGGGTGTTACTATAGGGACATCTCTGCCTAACCTTTCGGGGAATACAAGCGTCATGTTATGGGTTTATATTATTAGATGAAGGTCTTCAATCAGTGCGTCCAGCCTGTTATGACTTACGGAACCGATATCTGGACACTCACGGTACGTCTGGTCCATTAATTTAAGAGCAATGGTCTATGCTTGGAGTCTCTCTGAAGTATCGAATAAGGTGATCTGGCAGAGTTGTTGACAGCTCACAGAATAAGCAAGCTGTAGTGGCAATGTGGCCGGCCCATTGCCACTTATGAGATGTAGAACAGATGACCGTTGAGATAGACGTGTTCTTGATTGGAGACCTCGAATCGCCAAACGTAAGGTAGGCCGCCCTGAGGCTAAGTCTAGCGACGATCTTCGCAGGGCGGCTCGTAGAAGCTGGATGAGAGTTGCCGAGAATCGAGCTGAATGGCGTGCAATTGCAGAGGCCTTTGTCCAGCAGGGGATTGCTATCTGGCTGATGATGAATATTATTTTGATTGAATGAGTGTATTGACATCTCCGACAGGGACTCCTGCCAACTGAAGTGTTAATTAATTTCATTCCGCCACCGCTCCGCCACCAAGGACCAAACAATCGAACGTCTTCTTACTAAATTAAACAAAATTAATTAGATTATAAATCACGGAGCATATCGCGAAGTTCCCACTTGTTACCCCTTTCATGTTAACGCAAATTAATCAATTACTTAATGTCACGACAATTTATTATAACGATAATGATATTTGAATTGTGTTCTCACACGAAGAGTCCCGCAGTCCCGCAGTCCCGCAATCCCGCTGTATTCCACGAAGCTACCGCTTAATTAATAATTTGAACAGTTTCTAGAGAGTGAAAATAAAGCGATTCTGTTATCGTATTCGCAAACATTTGACTTCGCAATCCGACGAAGAGTTGGAAGCGCAATGCTTAGAGTGAGCGCTTCTCGAGTAAATTCTTTGAATGATAATAGCTTTCCTAATTAGAATTTAATGGAGATGCGTAGACAGCCTGTGTGGCCTGTATGAGAGAGGATCTTTGACGCTTTTGAATAGGATTTTAAAAGGCTTACCTTTTGAGAGCGATGGAGTGAATTACTTTTTACTTACCACGCTTAAACATCACCTAAGTAGGAAAATTCGCAATTCGTTTTTTTTTTAATATGTTTGTAAGTGCTGTGCACTATAGTGATATATTTATATCTATTTTTTGCAAATGAAGAACTATATACCAGTGGCGAAGGGTCATTTTTTGGGGTAGGTAAGCCGCCTTTTCAAATTCTAATTTCGATTTACTTTTCTAATATGAGCTTCATGCGAATTACCGAAAAATGATTCTGTCCTACTAGTCCCGAACTCATGTACTTACCTAACTCTAAAAGTTACAAATATGTTTTTCATTCTGAACATGTTTTTGGGATGAAATCGTCACATTATCTGTAAAACCCCCTTTATTCCACAAACTACTAGAATCGGATAAAAGTAGACACGGAACGCAATACATTTTATTTAATTTACAACTGCCAATGAACCATTGATATTTATCGTAAACAGATAGGTACTTACATAAAATGTTTAATCACGTACGCAAAACGTACTAAGTACTTACTTTTCAAATCTACTCTAAATAAGTAATTTCAACATATAAACTATCTACTTACCCCAAATACCTAATTACAACGCACACTCTCACTAAACACTAACTATAATCACTGTTTTATACCAACAAATAAATAGGTACTACTAACTAATACAGATAAACTAATTAATTCAACGAATAAAAATAAATAGTTGCAAATTAACTGCAAGTGTAAACAAACACCACACAACGAAAACTACCGAAGGCGAATCGTGATATCGGTCGTTCGCTCCATCTCGTTCACGCGCACGCAATTTCGAGTACAATCTTCACAGCAAGCCGTTGCAGACCGGCTTGCCTCGCGCATACGAAACCGGGGAGTCACGTGACCGAAGTGACGTAATGACCTTAAGAATTTTGAATGAATAGCAAGCCGGCGGCCGGTCGGGTTATTAGAGAGAAAAATGTTTTGCTGTTGGGCGACAACAAAGACAAAACATTGAATTTAGGCGTTTTGTATAGTTTTATTTAAGGTGTTTACCCATAGTGTGATTATTGTACAGGCATTTTAAAAATACTACTGAATGTGTTATTTTATTTATTTTAATGACGAAAGAGTGGTTTTATTCCGAATGTCGTAAGGGAAGCCGGTAGGAATCGGCTTATAGGCTATCCTCGCCACTGCTATATACCCCTTTATTTATATAATTAATCAGGAGCGGTCTTAATCACCATGGGCAATTCAAACCACTATGGGCAATTCAAACTACCAAGGGCAATTCAAACCACCAAGGGCAATTGAAATTACCATGGGCAATTGAAGCTACCAAGGGCAATTCAAACTAACATGGATAATTCAAACCACCATGGGCAATTCAAACCACCATGGGCAATTCAAACCACTATGGGCAATTCAAACTACCAAGGGCAATTCAAACCACCAAGGGCAATTGAAATTACCATGGGCAATTGAAGCTACCAAGGGCAATTCAAACTAACATGGATAATTCAAACCACCATGGGCAATTCAAACCACCATGGGCAATTCAAACCACCATGGGCAATTTAAACAACCATGGGCAATTCAAACCACCAGGGGCAACACAAACCTTGGCACCTGGTTTTACCTATCTGCCTAAAATAACTTAATTACTACAGCCTCAAGTTATCGCAAATTAAGGTATGATTTTCTTGTATTTTTCGTTTTTTATTATTATTTTCGTCCTTGTCAAAGTTATTGTTCCTACTTTATAAGTGAACGATGTGGTCTCCGATGTTTGAAAAGCACAATAATATTTTTGTTCTTGTAACTTGTATGTAATTGTGTAGCCTCTGTTGGAGATCTAATAAATAGATGAATAAAACATTTTCTGTTGCATAAAATATTTGTCTATTACTATAAACTTTTTAATAGTTACCAATGGAACAGTTTAACTCCAATCTATGACACTATTTGCGTATTCAAAGCAAATATTCCGTGTAAATAGTCCGCTCGAATTACATGAATGGCGATATGTATTCGACCATGTTAAAGTACATTGCAATTTAGCAGCTCAATAATATATTTTGCGCTTCGTAATTCCACACAGTCCACAATTTGAGTTGTCGGCAAATAATTAGCATTTTAATTGTACCGCGGCAAACAACGAGCTAACGCGTGAGCTAAGGGCGACAGAGGGGGTGAGGGCTTGGGGGGGAGGCGCGGGGGGGAGTTTATTAATAGGGTTCTTCTAAAATGCTGATTCCATCCTTTATGTGCTTTCGTGTTTTGTATATCAAGCCTGCTCCATATTATAAATTATAAACTTTATTTATTATTGTGGGCTCCGGTTGTGCGAGATTTCCTTGACAACATAAAGTTGACGAATGATTTGTTATAGAAAGAAATTAATTATGGTTTTCCAAAATCAAAAACAGGAACATTAGTCCCTGTACTTATAAGAGACGAGCTTTGTGATAAAATAGTACTTAACAAGAGGCATTTCTAAAAAAATGGCGCCTTTAAAAACAAAAGTCTTGACCACACGCTTGCTGACCACAGAACAGCTTGAGCGAAATATCTGAAAACCGAAAAAGTGGAAGAAAGAAAAGCAAAATAAATGATTAAATAGGTGAGTAAAGCAGTAGGAGATTGCATCACAAAATATGTATCCTTTTCTCATAAACCTTTTGTTCAACCAAATCATACTGAGCAAATACACTACCGGACACCTGAATCGAGCCACCCTGCATATTTTTGTTTAAAGGTCTCTATCTTTTTAAATAATGGTCGTACAAAGAAACAAAACGGGGGCCTTTGTCTCACTATTATTTCCGTTTGTCATTGTTTCAAAGAAATCGAAATACTAAAAAAAAACAGTTTAATTGCAATAAGTCGTCTTTTCGCGTTTCTCGGGGGCAAAATGAGCGTGGAATTTTTGAAAACAATGGTTTACATAGAGAAAACGTTTCTTTCCTCTAAGAGCATTTACGATGACTGTCATTAAGTTCTTCCAAGATGGCATATTTCAGCTTCTGCATAGTTTCTGGAGCTGGTTGGTTAGTTTAGCTCATCCCATATTATGTGCTCTATTGGATTCATATCGCGGCTTCTTGCTGACCATTGCATTATTGCGATACTAACGTCATGCAGGTGTTCTTGAAGCTGTTTTTGCACCTGTACTGAGGCCAGGTCACGATTATGCAGGCTGGTGGTAAAGATGAAGCGATCTCGTCCTCCTGGACGGCACGAAGCCGCCAGTCTCCAGGTAACGATGGAAAAAAATTAAACGGCAGAACAAACTTTCATGAGGTTCGGTTGTGAACTTAGGTACCGCTGATTAAGCCCAGACTGAAGAAGTGCCACAGCTTGCCTCTCGCAAGCTGTGGTACTTCAGGTGCAGTATCCATAATTTAGAATGTTAAAAAATAAAAAGTTAGAATGGATTAAACAATAAGGAAAAACAATTTCAAATAAAAATGCAAGGTGGCTCAATTTAGGAGTCCGGTAGTGTATTTTAAACAAACGATTTAATATTGAACAAAATAAAGATAGAATAACAATACCGTATGTTTGTTCCGCTGATTGGAAAAATCTCATTTCCTTCGGGATATGAGGGGATTCTTTGAAGGTCCCATCTGTAGGACAATGGGAGTTATACGTTTTTATTTACTAATCTCTGAAAAGAGTATATTCCGATGGTTTGGTCATGTTGAGAGGATGAATGAGAGGCGACTAACAAAAGGGATCTACAAGGCAGATGTGTGTGGAAACGCCGTGAGGAGACGCCCTAGAATGACATAATTATAGTGACCTTAATTGTGATGTTCTTCAGACTGCGTAGTACTCGCAACCGACGAGCTTGTATGACCAGATGCAAAAGGAGTACCTACGTAAGAATCTTAGCAGGTGGCGTTCTGTAGTTTCTGCCATGGGCAGAAGGCGTGATTGTATGTAGGTATTTAAAATAAATAATTTAATAATCAGAATAATCTCTCAGTATGATGTTGGTTTTGTAAATAAGCCGCTTCAAACAACTAGGGACGTAAATGCTTGGAACCCACAGGCTCACTTATAGGTATGTACAAATTATAAGCGTTACTAACGACACTATCGGTATTTATTAATAGTTACGTTTGACCAATCTATACCCGGCATTAAACCATTGTACTGCAAGCAGGATGGCGATCGACCGCGTACTACACTCGAACAAATGACGTGCGGTGCGCTGGCGTTCCAAACTTAAATAATTTCAAATTAAAATTCTTTATTTATTTGTGACACATTGATAAATTGAATCAAAGCCTTTTCAGCAGTTATCTATTTATTACGAGGTACTTTAAGTCCATATTTGTAAAGTAGGTAATTTTTTCTCTTTTTTTCTAAGTTATTTTGATCACAAGGACAAGAATACGTACTTATTGTGTTATTTCGAACAAAGTTATGTTAAGGTTCCAATTTTCAAGTTGGTTGGTATGGCAACGTTTTTTCCTCAAAGTAAGTTTATTTTTAGAAAAGTAGAATTAATGAAAAAGTAATTAGTGAAATTAGAACTGTTAACTTATTCAGAAGACGGCAACGACAATGCGATTTTTTTTAAAGAACTTTATCGTCTCATTCGATCACTATTCGATTACTCTCTATTTTTTGCCTACTCTATGATAACAAGAGAATACTCGTAGGGCAGACGCTATGCAAGGCACGTCTCACTCGAATTTACAGGCAATTCATTGGATATTGGATTATTAGGAATTGATCTTTTTAAAATTTCCCGATTTACTGTGGAATATACGGACGATGAGAGTGTTGCGGACGAGAACGCGCGTTTACTAGTTAATGCAACGGCACGTAAAATTTGGATCGGAGCAACCGAATGACGAGAATGGTAATCTGAGTCGTCTTGAAGTGATACCGATCCCCCCCGTACCGTCCGAATGGACCCCATTTTGTTCGTTGCCCCTCCGATCCAAATTTTACGTGTCACTGCCTTGAATATACGCGTTTTTAATACTTACTTTATTGTGGTTTGGATGAACAGGTTAAGTCCATTTTCAAAGGTCTGTACTGATAAAGACTCTGCATCGTAGTTATTGATCAAATAGTAGCAAAAGATTGACTATAAAACAGTTCTACGTTTTCTTCTTCGTTTGATGAGGAACGCGATATTTATAGACTCCAAGGTAACTGGTCTTTTAAAGTGTGGGCCAATAAAACGAAACTTGAACTACCTGCGATCATTCATTTAAAAGACAATTAGTCTTTTGGCTTTTAGAAGTTTTTCTTATAACAGCCATATATTTCTAGAAACGAAGGCGACCGGCGCGGTTCGCCCCGGCCCGTATGTTTCCACACGAGGCACAAGAGAACTGTCCCCAAATCCCAATTTGGTTCAATGAGAAAATAATGTAAAACGATCCGATTGTGCGCGTATAGAATTTTTAAAACTCACGCCTTTTTGTCATCGCTTTTTTTCACCTTTTTTCGGTAATCAAAAGCTTGTTAACCTGGAAAGCTTCTCCGAAATAAATTTTATTTTTACCTCGAATAAAGGTTTCTATTGAATTTTTTTATCATAAATAATGTAAATCGTAGGCTTAGAGTTCTTTTTTTATTGAATATTTCCTTACTTTTAATTTTGTCGGTAAATAGTTTGTAATCATCATCTGCCTTTTCTCAACTTAGCTGCTTGTTAGCTTCCAGTCTAACCGGATGCAACTGAATACCGGTATTTTACATGGAGAGGTTGCCTTTGGAACTCCACAACCCAGTTACTGGGTACCACAATACCTCTTGGTAAGACTGGTTGTCAGACTTTTGGGCTTCTCACGACCCCTCCATCAATCAGCTCAGCCTATCGCAGTCCACTGCAGGACATAGGCCTCTCCTAGGCTGTTCCACAACTCTGACTATTATTTACTGTTTTAGCGTAATAATTGGGATCTTTAGATTAATTTAAAACATTTTATACAACATCTTGTCAGCTCTGACTATCTAATATTTTCTTTTATTCCAAAGACATTACTTAATTATTTTCAATTTTAAATACAAATCAATGTTTATCTCGTAATTATGCCAACTCACTTATGACAGACTCGTGGAGGTTGCATGCTAACACCATGTCAGGTTACAGCATCTACTTACTATATTTTGATTAGTAAGAACCATCTAATATTACCTACCAAAAAAGAGGCTTCAATAACCAAATTCTCACATCTGCAGATAATAAACAAAAACTTCAAACAAGTAGGTGTCATTTATATAAGAAGTCTAAGCGATAACAATTGAACACACTCACCGCACAAGCGTTATTATCCATCTGTTTATGAATACTGCGTCAAGCTCAGCAGAAGTGTGAGGGAACTTTTAATTAAACACTAATGCTATTCGCGAGCGAATTTACAATTAAAATAGGGACGCGGGATACAAGGCGCGTCGATATTAAAGGGTTAAAAAGTTTTGACTTATTTTTTTAAGGTTTTTTCGACCGCGATGTTTTTAGCCTTAAATTATGTGTCTCTTTTGCAGTAATTAAACATATAGTCCACTGTTTTTGTGGTATGTGAAATCCAATAAGCTGTCGTGTAGGTTTTTCAAGTTTATTCTTAATTTGAATGAATGTTTTTTTTTGTTGTGTTAAAGAAAAAAGGGGACACTCACTGGACACATATAGCACCCCTATATGTGTATATGTGTCCAGTACTTCTTACTTGCAACTTAAATGCTCCTTGTTTATAATATCTATCGAATAACACAGACTAACAAGTTTTATATTTTATCGATGTCGTCGCTTCCCCTCTCTAATACACACATGGGCGGGATGAAGAAATTAATTCATATTTTACTTGTTCTAATGAAACAGCCGACTGACTTTCATTAACAACAACATATTTTAGTTCAACAACAACAATTACTTTGTACCTAGCCTAGACCTAGACGTATTTGGTCTGAAAAGCAATCATGATTTTCAGTGAAAGATGCTTTTAAAAGCATTAGCATTGTTTCTGATGGCAACGAACTTTCTATGCTTCTGGCATTGCTGATGCCCAAAGCATAGAAAGTTAGTCTCACTTCTGGGCGAAAGTCTACCACAACTTTCCACTCTTCTCCTTGTCTTACCTCCTCCGGCCAATCTTTCATAGACGCCTCTAATGCGGGTTGCAGACCAAGTAAGCTAAGTTGGTTTAGTTTAGTTCGCAAGTTTTTCATACTTGTGTGCAGAACACAACACAGATTTGTATGAAAAATTTGCGAGCTAGGCTAAACTAACTTAGCTTAGCTCTTGGTCTGCAACCCGCATAAGTCACTTAATAATTTAAAATATTTTATTAGTAATTTTAGAGGATTGAAATCTATAATTATAATATTAGGTATGTTAGTACCCTGCCGGGGTTGCGGGAAAGTCCGAAAGGGATACCCACCCAAAAAAAAAAAAAAAGAAAAGGTATGTTAGTACATTGTCTAATTGGCGTGCGGTTATGTCTCGTAAAAACTCGATAAGCTCGATTGTGATGAAACTATGGGAGGGTTGTTTGCGCACCGGAGAAGGTTACTAACTAAAAAAAAGGCATTGCAACGCATGGGTTTTAGCTAGTTATTTATAAAAGTAGCCATATTAAACAACATGAAGTTGAACACAATTTTTTTTTCACGGCAAATAATTTCTCAACTCCGAACCATACAAGCGACAGCCTCAAAGGCCTGTTAGTAATTTGTTAAGCGGCTTTAAAGCAAACATCTGAACTGGCAGGCGAGTTGGCACGCAGCAAAAAGTATCCACTCGCTATGGAGTCGGTCGTTACGAGAAAATTAAATGGCCCCATTAAGTGGCAGCCGCCCGGATTATGCACTTTGCTTCAATTGGTTAGGTACCAGCAAGGGGATAAAATTCCCTAAGTTGCACTTTTAGTGCACGCCAGTGTTTTAGGGTTGAATCACCGCTTATGACGTGTTTTTATTCCAGTTTAAAAAATGTGTCATGTTTTTACTTTCATAGAACACTGCTGGAATACACAATAACACATGCTATGAAGTAGTACAAAAGTATGCTAATTTCGATAAAATGCTATCTCAATCAACAACAATTCAATCTATCGCAGTGCACTGCCGAGGACCATAAAAAGGTGGCTGGGACAGAATGGGTGAGGACGGGTGTTGTGGCGTAGCCTGGGAGATGTACACAATTAGCATGTGTATACGAAAAGAGTATGATCACTTTGCACACGGAGAGCTAAAAATAAGCATGGTACTTACTAGCAAACAAGCATGGTTTTTAATAGCATATGTATTTAAGCCTATAGGGTCTTTACATATAACAACGTTTACCTAAGCGCGTCTCGATATGATATGAAACTACACAACTAGATTCGTGTGAAATGTGACAATTTATTTATAAATAAAAGAACTTACTGACATATAATAGTCTATTTTATTGGTTTTTTTTATACCCTATACCATATTTCGCCTTTTATCTAAGCTTTTGAGACCAACAGACAGACTGGATGATATCGTCAAGTTATGCATGAATATTGTTCTAGAAATCTAGAATATGGTAAATGTCAGTCAGTAATTAAAAGAGAGTTTTTTTTATGGCTTGATATCATGAATTTATAAGCCAACAACAAGTAGTGAAATAAATCAGAATTGGTGAAACATTCGATTCCAAACTGAAATCACGATAAAAAATCGGAGTTAAACTTTTAAATCAGAAATAATGGTTCTCTTTTGGTGCACATCTGTATTTTAGGGTTAAGTCTACGCGTATGACGTTTTTAATTTCGGCTTGTAGTATTTTGTTTTCTTTTTTTAATTCGTCTTCTTTGTCATAAAATAATGCTGGGTTTGGCTTCTATACTAGGTCAGATTCGTCAGATTACCGAACACTTTTTAAGGCTGATTGTTACGAGGGTGTTTTTTCTAGGTGCATCGTCTTCACTTATAATTACTTTTACAAAATCTTGTAAAAAAAATGTAATAGTAACGGTAGAGTTTCTTGCCCATTCTTCTTCATACGAAACTACATTTTGGAAGGGGCAACTAGAATCAATTCTATTTTTTTGTTAATTTCTGACATTCAAATGTGACTTTGACTCCTGTTTCATGCAATCGATTGCAATCTATGCTGGGACATTCAACAATAGGCAGATGATTACGACGGACTGCCTCGTTGGTCAAGCGGTCGCAGGCGCTACTGCTGAGCATGAGGTCCTGGGTTCAATTCCCGGGTCAGACAAAGTATTTTATATCCATCTTGTTTTTTTCGTTTGCAGCCTGGAGCCTGGACTTGTGCCCGGTTGATGGCAATAGGCTCGCTCCCTATTACATGGGATTTAAACATAACTAGCGAAATGTGGGAGTGCTATATGTAAACCTTAACCCAACCCTTCGGGGAAACAAGGCGTGATGATATATGTTGTTTTGAGAATAATTAGTTTATAACAAAAACAATGCTTTTGGTGCCTGTTAGCAGGTAGTTCGTTACAACTAAACGTTGTTATAGTATCTCAATTTATAATGTAAACAAAGTTTTGCTGCAATTAGATTTCAAAATAAGCTTGGATATTCCATTAATATTTTATACGATTAACTGATATAATAATATCGTTATCCTACTATCCCTATATTATAAATGTGAAAGTTCGTATGTGTAGATGATATTTGTTACTCAATAACACAAAAACGACTGAAGGGGTTTGGATGAAATTGGGCACGCAGATAGTTTATAGCCTGGATTAACACACAGGATACTTTGTATTCCGTTTCCGTGGGATACCTAATTTCCGACATACACGCGGGTGAAGCCGCGGGCAAAAAGCTAGTTATAAATAAACATTGAAACTGAATGTTGAAGTTTTGCGCTTTTCATTAATAACGTTGAACAGAATTTAGAGATTTCTAATATCTTCTTTTTAACGTAGGTAGAAACCTCTAGGGGATAGAATATAAACTGATATATTTGTGAAAACATATAGATGTACCTAATCATGTACTTACTATATGCCAAATATATTTTACCTTTCATCCCCAAATGGGCGTAGAATCAACATTTTTTATTATTCTCCTTATCTCCTAGTCATATAGTATTTTCATCTAAGCAAACAGTATCATTGAAAGTTTTATTCTCAATAAAACAAGGAATGTTAACGAGATCGCTGAATAAATACAAACAAGGGGCGGCGGCCGGAAAAAACAGAATAGTTTTATTTTTTACATCAAAACTTATTCGTACTGGCCTGTTACTAGGTTGTTCGAAAAATAAAACGAATTGTTTTTTTTTTGGTCCTTTTTTCTTTGCTGTATTTGTGAACATTTTATGGCGAAAATTGTCTTAAGCTACAGTTAGAACAGCGGTGTCCGCCCACATAGCGTTCGCAATTAACCGGCGAATTACGCCACTGTAATGTAACGTTATTTATGAAAGTAGGTTGGCGTGTTTTCCTCGAGAGTGTGTAATGTCAAATACCGCTGACATTTCCCTGACAGTCGTAACTGCAGCAGTTATGTAGGAGCCACCGTTCTTCTAGGAAACCGTATCTTTTTAGTCTTGACGTCATGAGGTCATTGAAATCACATCCTCATATAATTTAGATGTTCAATGTTCTGATAGCATTTTGGTAATTATTTCAAAACGGATCAGTAAGCTAGGATTCAAGAAACCAACATCAACTGGAAATGTTGATGACTTCCGATTTGTTCAAGGCAAAAACATGTAAAAAACCTTCAGAAATCTTTATATTCTATCCCGTCAAACATACGTAACAAAACTGAAGAAAAACACCGACATATCGTACCTACGTTATATAGCTCATGTGGAATTACGATCGGAGACTCACAAACAAATAAATATGTTGTGTTGCATGCTTGGAAAGACTTACTGGGTGTGCAAAGAAGATATTTCAGCTGTTTTTCTTTTTTTCTACATGGTTGGCATCTGACTTGGCACCTGATTGAAGAAAAGTGTTTATTTCTGCGTTGCCTTCCAAAGGCATAGTGTCGATAATTTTATGCCTTTATTTCAGATATCGCTTCTATGTATAAACTACTAATAAAGACAAACGCAAAAAAAGAAATAAAGTTTATTCTGCACAAATTACGAACTTAACAAAAAAAATATACATGAAACACGCATTTACAAATTAAGGTGATGGAGATGGTGGTGGTGAGGTGGTGGTGGTGGTATTTTTTTTAAGTAGGAGCCTTTATGTTTCACCGTCAAAACTTGACCCATAGAATTCGAAAGTATATTCCAAGGTAGTCTACCGTAGAATTTGGTAATTCTACAATTTGCCAATCCTGCCCAATGGAAAAACGAAGGTTGCAAAATCTTCGTAGGTATTGATGAGACAAGACAATACTCGTTAAGAATGGTCACCCATCCATGAAGTGATGACTGCTTAAGCTGTCAGATTGTTATAGGCACGAGTAAGCAATAAAAACAAAATAAACCTACGCTAGTATGCTGGCATGATCTGAAAACCTTTCGTTTTGCTTCGTTCACTTAAGACTAGGTAACATTCTATCAATCAAATTGAATCAATCTAACCCTATAGAGGTTCAGGGGGCTACAGGACTGACCTCAAAGGTTAAACATTCGGCTGCCTGTCGCACCTCAAATATTTAAGGAATGGGATCGAGAATTTGAATTAAATTCCACCATGTTTGTACGCAGATCGAGTAGAAGTAATTGTGTTAGAAGAAAATATTGGAGGTTTTACACTTAAAGAGTGATGAAAGATGTCGGGTCAACGTATAGGGCAGAGATCTGTTCACACACTAATAAATAATTAAATAAAATAAAAAATGGGGAATAAAAAATAAACCTGAATTGAGAACCTTCTCCTTTTTTTTGAAGTCGGTCGGAAAGAAAGGTTAAAAAAAAAGAATAATATTCTATTGTGCACAAATGAAATACACGTCATTATAAAAATTATACACGGTAATACTAACGCCAAAAGCCTAGGCGGTTGGTTGCTCAGAATTTACTATTTTCAATGTCTTATTATCTATAATTTTATTTTTGATTAAAAAACAAAGTAATTTTCACCAAACCATAATTTTGTAAGCCCGTAGGCATTTACCGTATAATGTTAACCGTAGTGATTTATTTATTTATTTACAATTTTACTTACTCGGTTATAAACCTTAATTACTTATTAAAATACCCCAAAAATTATAAACACCGTAAATTTCGAAGTTAAGAGCAGGCATTGGGCAATAAAAAAAAAGTATGTGAGTTTATGGAACTACAAAATAGCTCCCTTTAATTAGTTCAAGCATTGTAATTTAATACATTAGTAGTATTCTCGTACCTACTTGTGAGTAGCGAATGGCGCGCCTTATCTCAAAAGGTTTTATATACAGGGTTACTTGTAATTCGACGTATATCCGTCAGGAGCTGATAGGGGGGCCAGAATACAACAGATTGAACACCCCATATGTATGGCCGAAATTCAGTAGTTTTCGAGATATTTGAACTTTAAGAGTTTTTCGATATTTACCCAAAATTTGACATTTAATTCCAAATTAAAAAAGAACTACGTATTGAATGCGTACCATTAAAGAACGATATCGTAGCTGGCACTTCAATCTAGCTATGAACCTAATTAAAAGTACTTATTTCAACGAAATAATTAAAATTATGAGTGATTTAAGAATAATATCTTACCAATATTTTCATTTTATGCTTCAAAAATGTTGTCTCGTCAAAAAAATTACTATGACGTTAGTCGTACAAATAACTAAAACAACTTGCCTATTCTGTAAGCTTTCCAAAAAGCTATAAAAGTTATATTATTGATACGTAATTCGTGGCATGGCATGTGTTTGAATCAGCGCGGGGACAGAAATCATCTGTGTTTTTAGTTTAGGATCCTCCTAAAACTACCGAGTTTACTGGTGAAATTCTTCGTGATGGGTCGGGGTGTACGGGCTGTTTTATAACCGTTGCAGAACTTATATCGGCACATAGGAACCCAATGGGAAACGTGAGTATTCATCGATCACAGTTATTATGTACTATTGTACTTATTTCTTGTATTGGAAGGTACATAATAACTGTGATTGATGAATACTCAAATGTCTGGACCTTTAAAATCAATACTTTATCTCTCCATAGGTGAAGTAGCTTTTATCAAGATTGGACCTGGCAAGGCAGATCTGTAGAATTTTATTTGTATTTTAGAACAATGTTCTCCAGCTGGAGAACATCAAATATTTGAAGCAGAATGCCAGGCCACTGAAAATTCAACTACTCAGCGAAGAACGACGAGAGATCGTAGGCTTCCAAGCCGCTACTGGGATTACGTTCTGAACTGAATAGCTGTTCTCTTTTAGTAGTTCCAATCCCTCGGGGCGGTCGAAAGTTACTAAGGAAGGGGACGCTAGCGCAGCAGAAGCCTTTTATTTCCCCGCCCGCACACCGTGCCCCATCACGAAGAATTTCGCCAGTAAAATCGGTAGTTTTAGGGAGAACACAGATGACTAAACTGAAAACACAGATGATTTCTGTCCACGCGCTGATTCAAACACATGCCATGCCACGAATTACGTATCTTAAATTTAACTTTTATACCTTTTTGGAAAGCTTACAGAATAGGCAAGTTATTTTAGTTATTTGTACGACTAACGTCATAGTAATTTTTTTGACGAGACAACATTTTTGAAGCGTAAAATGAAAATATTGGTAAGATATTATTCTTAAATCACTCATAATTTTAATTATTTCGTTGAAATAAGTACTTTTAATTAGGTTCATAGCTTGATTGAAGTGCCAGCTACGATATCGTTCTTTAATGGTACGCATTCAATACGTAGTTCTTTTTTAATTTGGAATTAAATGTCAAATTTTGGGTAAATATCGAAAAACCCGTAAAATTCAAATATCTCGAAAACTATTGAATTTCGGCCATACTTATGGGATGTTCTATTTGTTGCATTCTGGCCCCCCTATCAGCTCCTGACGGATATACGTCGAATTACAAGTAACCCTGTATATATATATATAATATAGGTGTTATATATGTATAATATAGCTCCGATGTGGCTGGAAAATGAGATGCTCCACAGATACCTACTGAGTTTTGAATAAATAACGTCGTACTATAGCAGGAAATAGTTTTAACCCTTTTAACTTAAAGAATGAGTCGGTAAAGGTAAGGCAAAAGTTTAATGTAAAAAACGTGTAAAAAGTTTGGCATTCAGTTATATGGGCTTTTAAATGATTGGGGATTTCCGCCCACATTATCTTTCGTTCTCATAGGAAAACTGTTTTGGCATTAGTTACGATCTTTTTACCCATACCATTGCCTTATAATAAATATATAATTACCATAAATTGCCCTAAATATATAATTACCAACTATAGTGAGAGTTTACACAAGTATTTTTTTTTGTTTTTTTTTTTTGTTTTGAACCAGACACTTTACGGTTCTTGGTTTACATTTTTTCTAATTGTGCCTAGGTTAGTACTAGATTACTTCAACACTTTACAATATTACTCCTTGAAAGTCGAATACGGCGATGGGCTTTAAGATTCAGTGACACGCGGACTTACTCCTATGTATATAATTATAGGGACCTACCTCGACGCCCCCACCTCCCTGCCCCTTAACCCTCCACCAAAACAATGAGCGATTCATAACTAACCCGTGCGATTATAACGCACAACTTGATAATGCCACCTAAGAACATAAGTCTGATACTCCCAATATTTTACCAGTAACCCGAGTTCTAAGCCCGGTTCCATTATTATGTATGAAGTTTGAAGCATGACTCAATTGTCCGTAAACAAACATAGGTACATTATGCGGAGGCACGATCCGTTTGCGATAGTCCGCACTAGGGACTTGTGTCTTAGACGCGTTCATACGTCACGTCGATGTAGGGTGTGTTTAGGGCCCGAATACACTGGACAAAACTCTCACGGCTAATTAATTTTCATATTACATACAAATTCTCCTGCGCGACCTCGGTCGGGTATTACGCTCAATCTTGAAGTCCTCTGCTGCGAGCAGTACGCGGCGTAAGGTACGCTCAGAGTGTTTCGGCCCTTAAGGTTTGCGTTTGGCTGTGGTTTTGTTTTGCTCGGTATTGAAAATCTTACCTACAAGGTGTCTTAACTTTAAAATAATGTAATAGTGACGGTCCCGAAACATGTTCACTTTTGCCGAAACCCGGTGATCACAAAACTGGTGGTTAAACCCCCCTAAAAGTGAATGAATCAACTGAAGTCGCAGAACCAAAACCGTCCCCTAGAAAATTTTCCAAAAACTCTGACCTCTTTTCATATTTCCTGCAAAAGATTCTAGTGAGGATACAAACGTCCAAATGGTTCGGAAAACCTTGCCAACTGCCTCTGCCTACTTTGGCATCCCGTTTTCAAGACCTCGCCTTCCCTGTGTGGTCTAATACGCAGTGTATTTGAATGGTTTTATTTGCATACAAATGCAACTGTTTTCATGCCATTTTCCGAACAGTGAAAAGTATTTTATTCTGTAAGGAGGTAAGGAGTATCTAAGGTAAATAGTTTTCGGATAGTATACAGTACTGTATGCTGATAGTTGGGCGCTTTATCTAAACTTTATAAAACATTTGCGTTATTTTATCTTTGCAATCTGGTTATATTTATATATTATATGTACCTATGATCAGAACAGACACTTAATTGATTCAGGCGTGACTTGGCGGAAATCCATTATAAAATAAAATAGACGTAGATATATTTAGTAACCTATTCCGCTTAACTATTCTTAAAGAGTCTTAAAAAACCCTACGTCTATTGTATTTCAGAACAGACACATCTTAATCTCATCTGGGGGCACGGTTGTGCCCCCGCTAAGACGAGCCAAGCGAAGTGCAAGGCCCAATTCACATGGGTGTAAGGTTCTTATAGTAACTTGTGAAGTTAGAGCTTGTACAGTTAGGGCGTGTAGAGTTATCAGATCTTATGTAGAGCTTGGCTCTACATAAGATCTGATAACTTTTTGACAATACGAGCCGCATGGTCGCGTCTTGGCAACATTTTACATGAAAATGTTTTTGGTGGGATCTTATTTTCTAAAAGTTTTTATTAGGTATACAAGTGGCATGAAAATTGTAATTGTTATTATGATTGTTTTAATTAAAAAAGGTTTTGATAACATTATCTGCCTAGACTTTTCCCGACTATGTTGGGGTTTGCTTCTAGTCTAACCGCATGTAGCTGAATACCAGTATTTTACATGGAGTGACTGCCTATCTGATCTTCACAACCAAGGTACTGGGTAATACGATACAGTATCGACTGTCAAAGATCTACAAATACAACTTTCTGAGGCATGGAAAGTAATATGTAATTGATGGTCACCCATCCACGGACTGACCTCGGCAAGCGTAGCTTAACCTTTGATCACCCCGTGCGGCTCTTATTATTTAACCACAAGCCCCTCTAATAACAGCTAGACCGAATACAATTTCAGTTGTATTACTTACGACAAATCATAATATATTTGTCGTTTGGAAGGTGTAAGTAGGTACATCAATGCTCTTAGCACACAAAAACGAATATTTACTAGCAAAACTAAACAAAAGTTTCTAGCCCTTTTTTCAATAAGAAGACTATCTTCACACCTGTCGAAAGTTGCCATACTTTCAGTATTTTTACGATGTTAGACTTGCTTTATGTCACCTTCGGGACCAGGACCCGGTTTCTTTTGGTCCTGAGATACGAGATACGGTACACAGTATTTATTTAGAACAATGATTGTTTTGTTCACGTTGTTGATTTCAATGGCAGTTGTATATAGTAACTCCAGTTATAGATTGTGAATACCTATAGAATTTGCCTTTAACCATGTGCAAAGGGATTTAAAATATGTTAACAATAATGTCACTGTTCAAATCGGCTCATTAATTCCGCCAGAGATCCCACATTTGGATAATCAGCCTATAATATTCCCACTGGTCTCCTCTCTTCGAGAAGAATGAGTTGTAATCTACCACACGGGCCCAGTGCGGGTTGGTAGATGTCACATGTCTTAGAATTTTAGGTTCTAGGACATGCCGGTTTCCTCACGATGTATTCCTTCACCGTTTTGAGAGCAGTAGTGATGAAATTGTTTACACAAATAAAGCGCCTGTCTCAGTTCTAACCCACGACCTACTTACTCGCCCACCCACTGACCCCACATTACTAAAATATAAATCAGTCAAAGTAAATGACGAAACAGATATTTATGAATAAATTATTAGTTGTCAGTGATTAATAATAACATTATTAATCCGTTAAACTATGTTAATGTTTTCTATTTGATTTCTACCAAAATGAACCACAATATTAATACTACCACATAATCCCGATACAACGCAAAACCAATATATTCAAGAATTAAAATAATACCCGTATATCATGTTCATTCCGATATCGGCTCATTGGAGCAATGCAATGGTAGAAATCAATTTAGTAAATTCACTAACCAATTGTAAACATGTCAGGTAAATTAATTAATATTGTAAACGATTGTAATTCGCTAATTGAATCGAATCTCGTTCGGAATAAATGAAGGCGCACTTAAGGTACAGCCGTATTAATTGTAAATGATTTCAAAGGTTCCTATTGTATTGTATCAGTGGAACACTCCTTGTGAAACACGTTTTCCAAGAAAGCAGGTACCTACAGCGAATTACCCGCCTTCTAAAAAGGAGTTCGATATAACATATACGCACTAGTCTATAAAGACGACGTAAGCATTGTATTTTGAATACGTTGCATTGTACGCTACAGTTTAAAGTTTTTTTTTCACACCAAATATAAAAGTAATTTTTCAGCAATTCATTTTACATTGGTAGGTACTTAGCCTTGGTTGAATGTACGGAATGCGTAGATGCTTTGCGATGGGTTGTTTGACAACCTGTTCAACTCATGCCAAGAAGTTAACCCTGTTCGTACCCAAGGACTATTATTGTCAAATGATTTTTAATAAAGGCCATTATGATTTTTAATATAGCCCTTAACCATTGCTCATCCATCACAGCTTGGGGCAAACATCCACGGACTGGATTTGTTCGACGTAATTATTTAGAAACGTCCCGAGCTGTGTTAGTTATTTCGTTCAATGTTTACTTGTCAACTGATTTTGATTTATATGTTTTAAATTATTGCAATATTTTGAGGGCAAAAGTTTGATTGAAGTCGCTTTTCATGAATTAGGGGTGCCGAAACCGTTGCCGTTTTAGAATGGCATTAAATTGTTGAATAAATGTTGCACGTCTTTTAAGTATACAACTGTTGAGTATCGAGCTCCAGGTGTGCTGCTGGTATTGACTTCCTAATATTTGTTTATTATTATTTCAATAACAATTATAACAACTATATGGACTCATCCAAGGCGATGTTATTAGTAAGTCACCGACAAAAAATAAAATAAAAATAGAATGACCTGTAAGCAGAATATTACAAGGAATTATGTACCTACTTATCATAAACATGACAACATTTATAAGGTATATAACCACTTGTTTATAACCACTTCTTTTCGATGATATAACAAGTACATTATTTCTTGGGTACTGATTATAATTTTAATGAGACGACCGATGAGTGCACACGCTGAAGTTGTCGACAACCGAGAGATTGGCGGGGGAAGATCATGGCGTGTTGGTGTGGCCGAATGTGACGTCAGGAACACAAGTCAGAACTGAAGGTAAAGCAAATAAAAAATCTGCACAGATATATTCCTTTCTTTTCTCAAAACCACAAAATTATCATATTTTTGTTAGACAAGTAAAGAAAATTATACACAGCCATTACTTTGAGTAACACCTGATAGAAACACTAAAGATTGCCGCAATTACTGGCAGGTTATTAAAGTTTACTACTTAGAAGCCCTCCAACTTAATGATCCTGGCTTGAGTGAAGAATCAAAATCTAGATATAGGCATAACTGGAAGTGATAGGATAACATTTGTGTGCTCCGAGCGTAAAGCGTAGTACGGAAGGGGCACTGGTCTGCTCAACCGCAGAAATCGTAGCGCTTATGTAAGGGCGGCTGAGATAAGTGGTTTTAGTCGACAGGAGTCCAATAAATTATTGATTGATGCCTATATTAATGAAAAAAGAGAAGGAAAATTATGTGTATTTGTCATAAAAACATGTACATACAAAAAATAATGCACTCTTAAAATAGATCTATAATCACGAGCACAGAACAGAAATAGTCGGCAACTGCACGGCGACACTTAAATAAACGTGGAAATTGGCGAAAGTGTAAACAATTTTCAACTCTTCAAACTGTGCTTCTTAAATTCTTAATGTGTTTAGAGAAAAATCCAAACCAAAGATTAAAACCAGGATCCAACTGTGCGCAATCGCACTAGTGGCCACATTTAAACTGTTACAAGTGACTTTTAATCCAAAAGCTAAGGCATCTCGTAATTTTATGACATATAAAATCAGATGTGGTGGCGATCTGTAGCTTCTGTCTACCCCCGTGTGAAGAAAGCGTCAGTTTGTGTATGTATGTATAAAATCAGGTTTCTGATTTTCTTCTTTCAAAAAGGACCAAAATTATTTATATGTTAATGCCACTTCCAGTCTCATTACAATGTAGGTTAAAAGCCCTCGAAAAGATACGGTAATGAGCCCCCTATCTCGCCCATTGACTCGGTAAGATTACTTGATAAGCCTCCAATATTTACTTAACGCATAAATTAATACAAATTAACTTTATTTTACATACATTTTGGATGTTTTAGGAGTCTTATCAGACAAAGACTTGTGATGATGTCTTGATTTTCAGTAAAAGTGTTGGCAAGACAGTTACTTCTACATCATCATCATGATGACCCTGAGCCATGCAGTCCACTGCTGGACATCGGCCTCTCCTCTGCCCGTCAATAGTCTGCGCCATTTAGCTGTAAAGTTTTTATTTATTAACTATCTTCGCCTCGCAGTTTTACCTACATAAGTCTCGATACCATGGGAATATCGGAATAAAAACAAGTACAATATTATAGACACAAATATCACATGCACAGACCCGACTTAAGGTGGAAGCGTCAAGATAGCCCGCGAAATTCAAATTTTCTTACGTTTCTTGCAATTTGCAGGTCAGTGTCTGGTTGTATGTTGATTAAAATATAATTATGATTAGCGATCGTAACAGATATGGCTTTACGGAATTATAATCATTAGAATTAGCAATATATAACTCCTTAAGTTAGAATAATCCTCAAATGATTTCACGAAATAGTCATTCAATAGGATTATAAATGAACTTAAGAGAGTTGTATTGATTATATGATTACAATTCTATAAATAAATATCTGATACGGCCGCGAATCATATTTAGATCAACATACAACCTGATACTGACCTGCAAATTGCAAAAAAAACGTATGAAAGTTTAAATTTTGCGGGCTATTGTGACCCTTCCACCGCCGGGTCTGTGCATGTGAGATTTGTGTCTATAATTGTAATAAATACATGGTCCTATTGTTTTATTATGGGATATGCCATTTTTTTGTAAGTGGGACAATCCCGTTTTTGCCACTAAGCAGTGAAGCAGTGTTCCAGTTTGAAAAGGTGTAGGTGTAATAACAGGCGTGAGAGGCATTTATCTTTGTCTCTGGATGACGGAACAATAGACAATATGACAGATTGTGATTGTGCATCTGTGGTCATAGTACGCGTGCTGTAATGCCTCTGGAATTGTAGATTTTTGGCCATCAGGTCATATGAGCCTGTTGAGTTCCACTGCAGAGCAAAGAGCCATTTTCCATTTATCTCTCTCTTTTGCGATTTGAGCCCAATCCTTTAGGAGCCTGACTCATCACGACATCTCCTGGGTCTACCACGTTGCCGCATGATGAATAAAAAAAAAAACTATGTGAAACAAATTAAGGCGAGAACCGTTTTCAAATACTACTTTCAAGAAACGTATTTTTCTTTTCAAATACGAATAGGTACAGAGACATAACTTCAGTACATAAATTATCCTTACTCAATGTTTTAAGCAAGAACGCACAGAGTGGCAGAGAGATTCCAAGTTTGTTTATAAATTTAACAAAAAGAAAAGTATCTTACGGTCTTGCCCCTAGAACTTCATCAAAGTTTTCCCTTCACATTTATTTCTGTTTTTGAGATACAACCTTCAGGAAGAATTAACTTAGGTATGTACGGGACGGAAATATTTTGTTTTCCTAATGCCTTTTGCTAGATTTTGAAGGACTTAGGGCAGATTTCTAACTGAAAGCGATCAGCGCTTGTAAAACGTATTCAAGAGCTGTCAGTGTCATCATTGTTATGGAATATTTGACACTGACAGCTCTTGAATGCGTTTAAGATGAGCCGATCCACGTTCAGTTTTTAATACGTCGCCCTTAGATGTTTAATGAGGTATTAAATGTATATTGACAGGTGTTATCATCAGGTATTTATAGGTTATGCATGAAATAAAATGCGAATCAATGGCTAATGATCTTAAAAGTCTTATTTCACGTTGATTTTACAGCTTGTAGACCTCCAAACTGAACCGCAGCAACTAACTTACCAAATCTACTTGAAAAGCATCTAAAGCCGTATTAAAATCTTAGTTTCCTACGTCAAAGCCACGTTTTCAAAGCTGCATTACAAATTTCATAATGAATACAAGTTTGCTTAGTCCCCCAGGGTTCTGTACCGTCACTTTGAGCGGAGTGCCACAGAATAGATAGCTACAGAAGGTCCATACAAAGTCCGAAAAGGCACACACACGTTGACACGCTTTACGTACAGCGAGTGCAACCGCATTCGCGACTGGCATTCGTTTGAGATTGCTGTACGTACGTGTCTGTGTGCGTGTGAGCCTGTTTTCGCTCGATGTATGCAGCCGGCCTTCTGTTTATATTTATTCTCTGGCGCAGTGGTCTAGGAAACAACCGTTTACTTATTTAATTCTTTTGTACCTACACGTTAAGAAAATTGCTTCGGAGAAATCGTTGGCAAATGTTTACCGTCGCTAGGAAACTATTCAATGGAGGAAAAGGATGGTTTTAGAGTTGGTTTTGTTTGAGTTTTGAAAGGCCTTGTTTGTTTTGGTACCTTGTTAACAGTTTAGACTGAACTGATTCATTGTATAATAAACTAGCTTCTGCTCGCGAATTCGTTCACGTGGAAGTAGTAAGATACCACAATATACTAAAATAACAGCCACATGCACGCGATAACTTCGATCTCGGTTAGCGGTCTTTCTGACTTTTTGTTCCACAGATTAGCGCGTTCAAACACACAAATGAACAACAAAACTCTTCAGCTTTATATGTATTAGTATAGATTGTCCTAACTACTTTTTTGTGGATGTTATTAAAACTTTAGAAGGTATTTTTTTTATCAAAGCATCTGATCAGGGTTCACTTTGTTCAATCTCTGTGTTATTTTCCTAATCACTCTTTTTTTTTAAAAGCTTATCCTCTTTATTGATTCATGTCTGTATGTCCCCTTAACTTATTGAACACAATTAAACAGTACTTACAAACATTTTACTACCTACCTACCTACCTACCTACTTATGTAACAGAAGCCTTACGTACGTATTTACATACAACCTCTCACCTTATCAGCGGCGGTCGTGAATTATGACTGTCTTGTCACATGTCGTCGTAGAGCGACAGCGTCGGATAAACGCGGGGAAGCAGCGACACATGTCGCGTTGTGACAGATTGTGATTATTTTTGGGTATATTGTAAATTAACAGATACTTATCAAGCAAATTGATGCGATTTTAAACAGTTTATTAATAAATAGTACATTGGCGTTTTGAATTGCGAATTTCATTAAGTGTTTATCAGTATTTATTATATTAAATGAAATAGTCATGTCTATTAATTACGCTTAAAAACATTAAAGTCAGATAAAATGCCATATTTCCTTCTCCAAAAATAGTTTTCTTGGAACTGGAAATGATTAAAATGTGGAACCTAACAAAAATATACAATATGGTACCTAAATGGACCAGTTGCCATTTAGGTACAACGTTCTCTCTAGCTCGGAAACGAATGCATTCTATTGTTCTGATTCAAACCCCCAAGGATATGCTCGTGACAGTAAAAGTTATGAACTGTCTCTATTACCATTATCTTGAAAATATGTATTAAATTCAACAATATTATGCAAATATGCATTCTCTATTTATTTTATATTAATTCCTAGTGTTTTATTGTGGCTGTTTCGTGAGTTTTACTCATGTTACAGGGTGTAAAGTTCACTCATCCTCTATAGAAAAGGGAGGGTCCTCCGACCAGGCAGGTGTAGTGTCTGGTGGACAACTGCACAACGATTGATGTCGGGAAGTTATATACCTATATATAAATATGCTGATCGCGCGGTCAACGCTGCTTGCGCGATACAGGATTTCGCGTGACGTCAGTGTAAGGCGTAGCTCGCATGTGGCGATGTGGATGCCGCCACGTAGATGTAGATTATCCGATCTGAGGTAATAAAAGAAAAAATATCAGCTTGAATAAAACACAATTTTTAATGTACCTACTGTTTTTCACACTTTGTTCTTAACATGCATAACAATTCGTGTTATGTAAGAAGGAAGCCACGTAGATAAACAATTAAATTTATTTGTTTTTGCGCACATGTGAGGATAATTCGTTTGAGAATAATTAAGAACCGAGTTAATAAATTATATGGAGAGATAAAACAAAGGCATTTATTAGGGATACACCACGTTGGGCTTCAAGTTACGCTTCCTCCACACTGCTTGACGTGGATACGTCTAACCCGGGTGCTACGATATTAGCTATTTTCATTCACCAAGAAAAATCAAAGAAAATTGCGCTAAGGTAGCCCGTGTAAATACAAATTTTCGTAGGTTTTTTGGCAATTTACAGGTCAGTGTCAGGTTCTATGTTGATTAAAATATGATTCGCGACCGTAACAAATATGTATTTACAGAATTATAATTATTAGAATCATCAATACTGCTCTCTAACTTAGAATTGGCCTCAAATCAACTCAAATGTCAGATTTCATGAAATAGTCATTCAATAGGCTACTTTAAGCCTAGAGCAAACTGGCGCCACGCGACTTTAACAATACAATTTCTAAAAAAACTTCACTGTAGAACAATGCGGTACACGGTACAACAACCGGTGTCGCGTCGCACCAGTCTGCACGAGGCTTTAAACATAGAGCCAACAAGACACAAAAAGTTCAGCATAAGTATTCATATTGTAAATAAGTAAACATACATCGTATTTAAATTCAATTTGCTTGTTTATGAGCGCGTGCGGCATTTTAATCTCTATACGTGTTCCTTGTCAGCTCCACGCCTTGCTACGTTTTAGCAGCGCAGCTGCGGTCTGCCTAGATGTGCGCCGTATTTATTATAATTACAGCTTCAGTCTGCAGTAATTAGATATTTTTCAAACTCATTTACTGATGCTGAGGGTAAAAGAAAGTAGATTTACTGATATAAAATAAGATAATCATTTATTTGGTCAAACATGAGTACTTACATTAACTGTATACATATGTCACCGTAAGGTTGTGAGAACTGTTAGTGTATAAACTATCGGTATTATTTCCGTTAGATTCTAAACTGTCGCAAAATTGTGAACTGCGTGAAATGTTAAGTTAGAATTGTGACCAACGGGTGAGCGCTAATTCAAAGTAGCAGCTAGGCAGGCTATTTAGTATTAGCGCAAGGTGCGTTACGTCGCAAGCAAGTTTGATACCAGTTCACAGTTTTTCGATTTCCCATGGATTGATTATAAACTATCGAAAAATAATGCGTTCAATTGGAAATGGTTTGTTGCAGTGCACAATTTTTCGACAATTTAATAATTTAACGGAAATAATACCGATAGATTCTAAACTAGCGAACTTCAGAATTCATTCGTAATTGTAAGCTTTACTTTTAACGAGTACAACACTCCCTGAAAGTTAGTCAATCAATCGATAACATAACAGTGTATAAGGTAGGTAGGTACGTAGGACCACTAACTTGAACGATAAATCTTGATCCACGCGTCTTACTTTTGATTTGTGACGCCAAAGACCTCTGTCACTTCAGCAGATGTGCAATAAAACCTGGTTCAGATACGTAGATTGTAAAAATAAGATTGGGAACGTTGTGTCTGCTCCACAGTTCGCCGGAACACTTCGCGCTGGTTGGCTCGAAGGACCAGAAGATAGCGATTTGGTAATAACTAGAAACCATTTAGGTTTTGAATGATTGAAAAAATGTATAGAAATAGATTACTGTTTATTGCAAACTAAGTAAAGGAAAAAGCAGAAGACTGTCGTTTCTTTATGTATTTTCGTTTTCTTTATATGTGTGAATAAATAATTAGATAAATTAACGAGGAGGAAAGAGATGTGGGAGTTGTGATAAAGTCAATACTTTCACAAAATACGGAACAAAGGCCATGTGAGTAAACGTTCTGCGGCATGATCTGTCTCAGGACCAATACATATTTTGGTTGCTAATCCTTCACCTCTTTTAAGCAGTGTTAGTTCATTACTGAAATGGGAACAGTATGAAGTTCTCATGTCGTAACATCCTCCAGTGACAAGATCAAACAACTACGAGTATGTGTTAAGACTATCCAGCTCACGATCCAGTTGTCTAAGAACGAAATCTAAAGCAATGAATATTTAAGGCACCATATTCATATATTTTTTACGTTATAAAATGTTAATAAGATCTTACAATGGCTTAACCTAATTACGGATACAATACGAACCAGCAAATCAAAAAAAAAAACAGTTAACAATTTTGAGATATTATAGATATTATTATTAATAACATCTAGCAGTCTGGATTTGTGCTCAGTTGATGGCAATATGCTCGCCCTCTATTACATCGGCGAAATGTGGGTGTACTATAGTTACACCTCTGCCTAACCCTTCTACACTAACACTTAATATTATAAATGCAAAAGTGAGTTTGTTTCTTTGTTACGCTTTCACGCTAAAACGGCTTGACGGATTTGGATGAAATTTGGCACACGGGTAGACCATGACCTGGAGAAGGCCATATGCTACTTTTGATCCTGGATCGCAGACAAAGTCGTGGGCAACAGCTAGTGCTTCATAATTATTACGAAGATACATCGTAGCCGGTCCGCTACTGCCGCTGCCTTGCTCCCCTCCCATCCGAAACGTGAACACAATATAATGAGGGAGTGGAGCTTCAGAGAGCAAAGTTTGGAGCGGACTCAAAAGTGCTCCCAGTAATTTTTCCTGCTTGATTTAAAACGATCGCATTGTAACAGAGTTTGTCGTCCATTCTTGTTCGCAATTGTGTTTTGTAGTTGTTATATGAGTTTTTTGGTCTTTCGGCAAAATTTTTGGCGCATAAGAATGATATTTGAATTGAAGAACAATAAAAAATAACAGAATTTTTCAATGTTCTTTTTGTATTATAGGTTATTTAGCGTGCGGGCTTATTATCTTAGCAAACAAACTAACAGCAGAGTCAGTGACGTATGCGAGAAGGAAATAAAATTATTATTTGCTATTCTACATGGAAAACCAAACTTACACAACGGCAGGCTACTACGAAACAATATAACGTTATAACAAATAAATTAATCAGCCCGTGTTGTCGCACTGCAAGGCAAAACACCCTTTCCTTTTTCCACAGATTTCCATTCCACTCGATCCTGCGCCAACATGGACCAATCCATCAAGCTCGTCCATCGCCATCTAAATCTGGTTCTGCCGTCTCTTATGTTATAATCATTATTGTTTAGCTTACTTAATACCTTAAAACTCATACCATTTCAATAGTCTGCTCCTTAGCGTTTTTATGGTAATCTAAATAGCCTCGGCCCAGAATTCGGCCATGTGTTTGGCGCTATCGATAGCGTCCATCAATTCCTGTAACGTGCAGCTGACAGGACACGCAGGATACGACATTAAGTGTCCCATCGTTTACGGAACAGCACCACATTTACTTCGGCCAACCTGGGTCCGTAGTCTGTTTAAATACTTCCAGGTTATATCCAAGGAAACTCTTGTCCAAATGAGAGATCTTCAGCAGGTGGAACTAATGGTGAAAAATAGTGACTGTCGATATAATCCTTCTTCTTTCAAACTTAATCCCAATATTTCTTTATAAATTACTCGACCAAATAATAAATACATCAGAAGTTTACAAGCAATATGGCGTGCAGGCGGCCCTAGAAATGCATGAAATGAAACATGAATAGAAAGTATCGCACAAAGGAATCGCCTTAATGCGTGAAGCACTAACCACGCTGTTGCCGTATAATATTCTACTAAGACGCTACCACGAGGAAATTGTCGGGGTAAGTGGAGGATTTTGAAGTAAAACGGTAAAATATAGATGTTTTAAAGGAAATTGGTGCTTGTAGTATTGGTCCTCGAGAACATTTAGCTGGAAATAAAACCACTTTTAAACCTCATATTCTCTTGTGATACATGAGGGGAGTTTGTGATAGTGATATTTGGTTATAACATTAGCCATTCGGTACGACAACGATTATTTCGTGGAAGGAACAATCGGAAACGGATGTTTTCGCCGAACCGTCCCGACGTCAAACGATTATATCGTATGCTGTGTTTCAAAAGTGAAAGTGGCACTCACATTAAGTATCTACAGATACGTTTCCTGATACATTTGTTTACGTTTTCATCGAATACTTTTGGTAAAACCTCCAGGTGACCCCGAATATTCGAATAGCCAGTCACGGAAAATTCGAAAAAACATTCCTATCTCTTTCTTATTTTGAGGAACTACTCGTACACTAAATACAGTGCCTGATAATGTTAATATACACAGAACTTGGTAATTATCCTCCGGCAGTTAGTCGGAGTGACCGATGTCTTCAATTTCCTTGTCGTGCCTTTTAATCTAACTAGCGTCGCCACTAAGAATGGGTCGCGCAGACAAAATGTTTAATTGTTCACATTTATGTGCGAGGTACTTATACTGGTAAGGAATATATTAAAGTTTGTAACTGAAAACTCTTTATTATACACGCCATTTAATTACAAATGTAAATTTTGAAAATTACTTTGGGTGACCAATATGGGCTGTCTTATCGCTAAAACCTTACAGGCAGATCATAAGTTCTCTCAAATCTTAGTGTAGCATTTGGACTACACTAAAAAAAAAAACAGTCCGATCTAGTGCCATCCACCATCAATCACCAATTCTAGTTTAAAAAAGATTTACAGAACTCCATATCATAGCTGAATATTTCCCTTGATTCCTGACAACACGTTCAAACACTATTAGCACAGACCACGGTCGTCGGTCTACTAAGCTAACACTGAATCATATCTGCCCGCACCGTTAAAAGCAATACGACACACACGTAAATCAGAATCACACCTCTCACGCTTGCAACCTCACAAATACAGCTGGCTATAGGCAACAATTTACGCTCGATATGTTTGGCAACTTTGCACGACGTTGCACGATGTCGCCAGATGTCGCGAAATTACATCAACTTTTAGAAAGAGATTGCCACACAGGTTTAATTGACAGAAATGATGGTTAGTGTCTAGTACTAGGCTTTTGTGGACTCTGAGTTATTACAGTTGTAATGAAAATCATGTCATATGGTTTTTTTTTTTTTTTTCTATTTTAATTACTTTATAAATAGATTCTGTCCTCCCATACCTATTAACATTTGTATCTTGGTGAGCACAACACTACTAACACTGTTAGTGCAAAATTGTAATTCATAATAACTTAAATTAACAACAAAAATGGTAGTGTCAAAGGTGAGTAAGTGTGGGGTGTAAATGTGAGTGAGGGTATAATGTATTTTAACAGATATTGTGTACGTATTAACTTGTGCTACAAAGTTCCTAAGCTATCTATTCAATATATCAATCTAACCAATAAACTGACTGTGACCTCTGAGTTTGTTTCGGCCTTTCTTCTCAGAGTAGTCAGATAGGAAACGCTGACCTCATCTAGTACGGTACTTAAAATATTATTGACATATAAAAGTGTTTTGTACAAACCTATTTGCAGAAAATATAATCATTTCATCATTTCATTTCATTATATTTCTTCAGAAGTCCGGCCCAGCTGCCATTCTTCTTTCGTGCTAGGTGCACGGTTCCAATTGGTCGTTTCCTATGGATAGCTCCATTTCACCGGCTTCATAAGGTGCATAACTCATTTGCTGGGCTTGGTATAAACTTGTATAACAAGCTACCCTCTTCTTTGTTAGATTTGCCTTTTAATGCGTTTAAAGCTAAAGTAAAATCCAACCTTTGTTCAAAGGCATACTATAGAATAGTATGCCTTTGAACAAAGGTTGGATTTATGATATGATATGATTTTCAACGACTACTTAAATGATAAGAATAGTTGGTCGCTGTGATTAACTCAAGACAATGTTTATGTTCTTTCTCCAGAATTAGTTTACCTACTGACAGGTATATGAGTACATATTGTTTATTTTATTTGACTCTGTATGTCAATTTATTTTTATTATTTATTTATTGTTGACATGATCAACTCATTATAATGTTTTTTCATGAGTTGTATTGCAATATGTAGTTAGCTAGCGACCTCGACAATAATTGATCATATTGTAATTAACTTTTTATTTATTTTACTTCGATGGTCCTAGTTTATCATTTATGACTTCCATTTACTGCGATATGTGGGCGGGCACGCCCTTTATGCCTGGAGGCTTTTATCTAGATATTAAGTTCGGTTTACCTTTAGTTTTTTTTATTTCTGCTTGAGTATTAGTTCTCGATGTTTTGGTTGGTATATTGGCGTGTGCTAGCTGACATATGGCTGTTCATTAAATGTATGTTTTGCGAAACTATTGTATAGAATCAATTTTTCTAACTGAACAGACAGCTGTGCTGCTGGGGAGTTTGTTGCGCCACTTCTTCTTCCCAGCTAAAGCACTAGGAAGTGGTGAAGGGCGGGCGTTTTGGGGGACTGTCTTATGTAATTTTGACGTTCAAAAAGTGCTGATTCTCAGCCTAATTTGAATAAATGACTTTTGATTTTGATTTTGATAAGAGCCGGCAAGAAACTCCATGGTTACTCTTTTAAAAATAAATGGGTTTTACAATGTTTTCAAGTTACAGTGTGAATAGGTATGAGACACTATCCGTGTAGGCTAGTCAACAAGAACCATAACAAAATAGAAAATAGTCTGCAAATGAACAGTCTGTTAAGCCTACAACGTTCTCACATTCACAAAATCACTTTCTAACATTGTGGGAAGCGCCTCCGTTACCCTGTCACGCCAAGGTAAGTTCAAACAAAATTTAATTGGTCCTCTATTTTACAAACAACCGTTCCAATCGAAACCAATTATCGTTTTCGCGTTCGAATATCGAAAGTTCGTAGCAGGTGCGCGTAACGTCTCGGTTTGAGGAAGAGGAGGTAGCGGGCGGGCAGGTACCTCGGAGGTTATAGGTACCGCTTGTACCCTTAAAGTGGGTAGCTGTGGTATGAGAAGGGCCCGACGAGTGATGCTGTGTTCTTTTCTTTGGGATCTCTCATCTAGTACTTAAAATATTATTTACGTGGAAAAGTGTTTGTACAAACCTATTTACAGAAAATAAAGTCATTTCATCATCATTTAATTTCAACAAGATATGACATACATGTACATAGTCTACACATACATAAATAGTCAGAATCTACCAAACATCTTTTGCTTCTTCCACGTTAAAACTTGTTTATGTGAGACGGTTGTGAGAACAGCTGACCACTTGACATTTTTGAAGGATTTTATCTATCCACTGAAACTTAAACAACATAGTACAATAACATTTAGCATGCTATTCTAACTATCTTCCGTAGCCCAAATTCTGCTTATGTTTTTTTTTCAGAATGTATCCATTTCATCATGCTTGGCGCTTAGAAACTGCAATGCTTGTCAATAATTATCTCCCTTAACCGTTCCATAAAGATATTGTTGGAGTGATTGTATCCGCACAAGACGCATAAAGCTGAAATGTTGCTACACATGTTGTTGTTATACATCATACATAAATTCACGCCTTCTTCCCATGGGGCAGAAACTACACAACGCCACTACTACGATCCTTAAATACTACTTTTGCTTCGTTTACGTTCATACAATGATCAGTTCATACACGCATGCCGGTTGCAAGTATTACGAACCTGACCTTTCTGAAGTAAATCACCAAGAAGGGCTTCAAAATAATGGACTTTAAGGTACTGGTACAAATCTGTTGTATTCTGAATTTCTGATACAAGTTCTGAATCTGAATAATGAAATAATTAGCGATAACGTCGTCAGCCATGCGAATCTGATGATTTTTCTGTTCATGTTCAACGACTCCTGGCAAGTGGCAAAGTGAAAGCGCGTTGCGGCATGGCTACACGCAGGCATGGCGATTGTAACTCCTGCCGTGCGCCATCTGGCGGCGGCGGGGCCGTAACAGGCTCTATATGTCCTTATAGGGGGCACATCTACCTTGTAAATAACTTTTGTTAGTGTCCGCTATTAGTACATAAATTATACCACATTTATAGCCGTCGGTGTCGGCATATAAATCACGATTGGCCAGGCTGGCCGAGTCATTAGTGGGCGACCGCGGTACCAAGTCGGATTGAATTGTGACCGTGTTTAGCGTCTACACTAGCTCTCCGCCTATCTGGATTCAGTTAGTAGTTGTTGTTAATACGCGCCTCGAGGTGCGTGTGGTTTGTATTGTTTTAATTGGATGGCTGGGTTATGTATAAGTAGGTAGGTACATATTAAGACCATTTCAAGACGCTGAGCTCTTTGAGTTCTGAGTTGAGCTGCACGATTACTGACAAATGCGTGCACTGACTGGACCGGTCCACTCAATCTGTGTAGTTCTTCACTCAAAAGACCATTTCAGACACAAATCTACCTACATGGTCTTCGCATGATCTGACCAAGATTATGTCTGGAATTTATCGATTGATGTACTCTCGATATCTACTGAAGTTCAAGTCTGAATGTTTTCCTCCCAAACAAGTGTTCGGTGATCTTTTGCAAAAAAAAAAGTTTTTTTTTGTATCGACATGTCTTTACCGGAATAACGAACAGAGAAATATCTCTCAGGAGGTTGGTAGCCAAGCTGACTGCCCAGGATTTATCGGAAGAACGCTTAGTACCGTTATTCGGAATTCCGTCTTTTATCTTACCAAAATAAATCAACCTTATCCTCTCCAAAACAGACAGCCATACTTTAAAACGAGAAAGGGAGGTTGAGTACAGAGACAGCATGATTGCACGTCGTTGACAATACAAACTCAATAACTCAATGGTGTCCGGCTAAGCCGCTTACTGCATAGAGCGGGATCGGGAAGCGGGATCTGTAGCGCGCAGTGGGACAAAACGGTGCAGCTCCATTCATAGTATTTTTTGGAGATTTAAAATGGTTGACAGATCTTGGTAAATGAAGCTTTTGCTTGGACTATGGTTTTTGGTCTGATAGTTATTGACTGGATTTGGAGCAAAGTTGGACAAAATGGTGCTGTTTCTTGGCTAATCTTAAAAACCCGTGGCCTAAAACCTTACATGATTTCATAACAAAAAATTCTGTTCCATTTCTAAGGTGGTAGTTAGTGTCTATCTAAATACTGAAACAAAAGCAGGTCGTTATAGTAATTAATATATCCAAGACTTTATATCTTGCTATATGCAGCAGTCGGGCCATATGTATTCATAGTTTGTCATCCTCGTCGACATCCTGACTTCACCCACTGCAGCTGCCTCTCGATTCTAACATCTACACTGCTGAACCAGTCTCATACAGACATACCTGCGATAGCAATAATGTCAATGATATACACTCCTAGATCCAGCTCTTTAACGCCACTCAATCGCAGTCATTTCCACGCCTATCATACAAAGTTAAAACCTAATCAACACCCCAAACAATTGATTAAATCGGTCTCTGATATATCTACAAGTTTCCTCAACAAAGTTCTCCAGTATTGGGTCAATGTACCGACACATTTGCTTTAACTACGTCAAATTACGAGCAAAGGGTTCCGTTGCGCGCTTCGATCTAATTGCGACTTCGTGACTGCTCCTACCCTCTTCCATTAGCACCTCGTACTACGGAACCCTGTTATGGAATAATATTTCGATGTTAACAGTATCCATCGACGCTTTTGATCCGAACGTCAGTGTTACACACGACAGTTAAGAGGCAATGGATTAGACATGAATTATACGGATAAAATTCTCATCGTTTCTTGATAACATCACGTTGAAATCGTTAAAAGTCTAGACACAGGGTGATTCAATTTCTTATTTACGTTGATTTCTATATAAATAAATGGCATTTCTAATGTTATGACTTATTCGTTCAAGTCTAATAAGAATCATGTTCAGATTACTTGAGTGTGAACTGATATATAATTTTTCGGAGTATTTTTGGATAAAATTTCTCGTTCGAGTGTTTATTGAGTTTTTCAAAGTGGTTTGGGAGTGTGAAATTACGGTTAAAGATATTTCATCGATATTTATCAAATTCACTCATAGAGAAAACATAAATAGGTTTAAACAATTAATGTGCCATCAAGCGTAGCTTAAAATAAAATAAAATAATCATATTGAAAATAAAAATAAACTAAACTTAAAACATAATAATATCACTTTGACGATTTAGTAATAGTGTGGTCAAACCAAAAAAGTAGTTCTACGCAAGGAACAATTATATTCTGTTAAATAGGACCAATAAACACAATATCATCTACTGCGGCCTAGCTGTAATATGATGGTTCTTACTTGATAGTTGCAGGAATAGTCCTTGATAAAAAAGTCTTAAATAACCAATTTTTCTTTATATGTTCGTTTATTTTTTCAAGCGGCGTCCAATGGTCACCCTGCCTTGCAAAACCAACCTTCGAAAATCCTTGAAAGTCCAAAAACAAGGTAACTTGTCACTGAGTTAGTGATTGAGGAGATTAACAAGATGAACAGTCCTGTAACCTGGGTAATGTCCCAATGGATTCGGACTTTGGTCCCGGGAAAATATTGTGTCAGCTTACTTCGCACCTTGAGGATATCTTTGGCGAACTCATTGGATCGGTCGTTCTAATATTTTATAATTATTTTGTTTATGTACAGTGTTAGCATTTTCGATATAATTAACGACTAAGCCATTTTTTTTGTAAGATTATCATTATTATTTTTATCATCATTTGATATACTTACACCAAATAACCGCGAAAATTCGTGGCTTTAAAAAATATTGGCACTTCTTTAGGTCATGAGCTATCTAAAAAATATTTGGCCTAGGTCTTAACCCTCTACCGCATGAATTATGAAATAAATGAATTAAAAAAATAAAGTGTGGTGAATAGTTTTTATTGAAGACAAAGAAGTAACAAAACACAAGAAAAAAATTTTTACTACTTTTAGAAAGTGAAAAAAAAAAAATGACCATATATGGGTTAGTATGCAGTGCGGTGACTTTGCATCAAAAAGTTAGGGGCCATATATGGGTTAACATGCATCAGTAGGAAAACAATATTCTTTTTTTTATTTATACAAACCAAGTATAATTTTAGTATGTGCGTAATTAGTACTTAAGTTAAATATGTAATAATTATTTATTCACTTTACTCATGGAACTTGATGAAGCAATTGCGTTTATCTTTATAGCACTTTGCATTTTCTGCATTTCGTGAATGTTTTTTTGTCCCAAACAAAATTTGGCATTTTTGCCTCTTCTTTTGCCACTCTGGCATATGATCGACATGGTCGGATCTCACCGAGGTCAGTGGCATGTCTTGAGGCCTTCTTTGGTTGCGTTGGTGTGCCCGGATTAGAAAAAACTGGACTGCTATAGCTTGCATAGCCTAATGGTGTTCAATCCCTACTGTGGTTTCCTGCTGGGTTTCACGGTCTTCCTCTTTTGCGGGAAATGGCTTTGCCCGATTAACATATATGCTCAGATGCAGCTTGCTTGAAAGTAAAGAGCTCATGTATTCATTTTTGTGCTTTCTTCAAAAATCCCCGGATGCATAGTAAACCATATATGGTATAGCCAAAATGCAGTTGTAGTCTGCGAATGCATACTAACCCATATATGGTTCACTGTAATTAGTCCTTCAAAATAGTAGGTAAGCCCAAAAAAAGTTAGATTTTCGTTCACTAATGCTTAGACGAAGGGTAAACGCAACCAAAAACAATTTTCACAAGACAGAAACTTTCCTTTATCTTCCCAATAATCCTTCTTGAATAAACTCGTTTTCGACATCGACACGAACTTCACACCCACCAACGAAAAAGTGCATGTGGAACGTTATGTGATTAGAACATACACTCCTATTTTTTTTTGTGCATTAACAAGACCTTAGACAATGAGTATAAGTTGCGTTTTTTTTCTCCTCACGTTTAATAAGTAACAAAAAAAAAGGTTAATTTAGAGAACCATATATGGGTTAGTATGCGGTAAAGGGTTAAGGGGGAGGCGTGAAAATTGATTCGCTGTTACATTGTATAATATATATTCTATTCATTCAATAAATGTGTTTGCGTAATTTACATGGTGTATTGTCTCATATATTATATCATTCACTCCGACACTTCACACTCTGACGTTCGTTCGTTCGTGGATTTGATAGCATTGCACACGCGAAGACAGGCATTCTAGTCTGGTGTCTAGTCATGTAAGGTTGATTTGTGAAGTGTCAAGTGATTAAAAGTGATTATCCCGAAGAACTTGTTTCCTTTAAAATATTTGGATGCCCGTCCATGGTGAGTCACGTAGATTATAACCCTATTATTAAGACCATTATTGTACCATGTTTAAATGCAAATAAATAAAATTCTGTGTGTGTATTGAACTGTGTTCTCATTTCTTGACCCAAAAAAAACCAGTTAGCTGCATTCGTGGTTTACGTCATATTTAGGAATACCTCTGTGCGGGGAGTTCCTAATTACTGCTGGCGTTTGTACTGTGACCAAAATGTTGCATAACATCAAAAAATTGATACGTCTTTTTCGGAATAACTGTGCTCGAAGATTAAAAACATAAACCCGCTTATACGAAGTTTCAAAAACAAACTTGCTTATTAAAAGCAATCTACTATGTACGGGTAAAAATATCGTAAAGTCTGACATTATCTAAGTACTATAATTACTTTAATAACTTTTCTCTACGTCAACTCCAACAGTCGAGATTTAGATGACACTTCCACAATTACATTCAACCAAGTTTAAAGCAGTCGCTCATAGCAAAGAGAAACTAATGTAACTTTCTTTGCACAAAGTTGAAACAAAAAAAAGTGTCTGACTCGCAGGATGAGAAGCATAAAGCTATACATAGTAAGGGCTTTACCACACGGGCGCTTGTCGGATGGATCGACTTTATACCGACAACTTTCGAGGTTTACGCATGGATACAACGTAAGGGTGTATTCACGTGCCGATATGCAAGATTTTATAGAATAGAAGGGTGTTAACACCTTTCATTTTTCCATGGTAGATCTTGTATTTTTTTTTAGTATCTACGTAAGTGAATAAGTCACTAAAATTAAATAATTGATAGCTCTCCGACGAGACCTGTTGTCCAGCCATGAGTTTCCATAATTTCAGAGATGCGTACGCCCGATAAACGCCAAGCCAGTCTGATACGAACTTAAACTCCCCCCCTCCCCGGAAGCCGACGCTCCCCGACAAATTCACTTTTCCTGTCGACGAACGGAAACGAATCCAGAGCACCTTTATACCGTAATAATATTGTATTAAAGAGCCCTTACGGACAGAAATCTTTTTGTAGAATTTCCGCTTCGAGTGTGTGGCAATGATTTTTCTATATTTTTCTCTTCGCTAGTCTATGGTATATGTGTATCTTGCGGGGTGTTAAAATGGCCTCTATGAGTGGATGAAATAATTATAAGAACGTGCGGAACACCCTGAACAGTCAGCCCCACTAGCACCTTGCAGACTGGCTAATATTTTATTACGCAATGAAAAGATATTTGTTCATAGAGTAATGGTTGAAAATATTTCATAATTTCTGTAATTGTATTTAACAATTACTGTTTCTAATTCACTTAATATGAGTTATTTAAACTGCCCTGGCTCGAAAGGTAGAGGGTGTACCCAACTATGTTGTAAATAGTAAACTTTATTATTAGTAACAGATGCGATGTGTACCTAAGGTAAGGTAGGCTAATAATATCGAGCAGTGGGTCGACAGCTGTTGGGTTGAAATAACATAACATCACTCCTGTATTCCCCGACGGCATAGGCTGATGTGTACCTAAAGGAAAACCTGGAATAATGGGTTGAAGATGATGAACGGAAATGTACAAGACGTAGTTAAATATAACTGCTAGTAAGTCTTTAGAACCGGTTCAAATACAGAGTGGTCAGTTTATGCCGCCATAAAAATATGAACCGCGAGGCTGATTGCACAGGCTGAGTCATTTATCCTATTGCTTCATTACCGTTCATACACCCAGGTGTGTACTCCAACCGGCGCTGGCGTGCGTGTATGACTAGTCAGACACGCACGCCGGTTGAGAGTACTACGCACCCGACCTTTCTGAAGAACTTCACCAATAATGTCACTGTCAACACAAAACTGTCAAGCGCCCTTAAATCCTTTTTCCATTGGATCCCATGGTCTGAAATATTTTTTTAAACTTGAATTTGAATTAAATTACTGTGGTAGTAATTAGTTGACTGCATTATAAACAGCCAATCGGGTTACTTGCTTTGCGTTTAATTTTGACACGTCGATAATTTTCGTTCCGGTTTTAAATGTGTACCAGATAACAATAGGTAACTAAAGGCCCGACAAAAGCCATAAAGACTCCACAAAGCCATCCAACTATAACGTCAATTCGCCATAGAGTCGGTATAAAAATTCATAGGAACGGTAAAGTGAGGGCATAGGTACTTGAACAAATTCATTTTTCTTGTTATGCTCGCGCCTCGAGCGAGTGGCCCGGTAATCGAATCTCGTGCCTTGGTTCGCCGGAGACTATTCCACGCTTTTCTTATAAGCTATAGCTGGTATTTATAGAAGATATCGTCAATGGAAGGAGTATCAGTTTGTATAGCGACATTGACATTTCTAGGGGAATTTTTCTGGATACGTTCATGACATTTTCCGTCTCAATACAAAACGAGTTCTCACTTTATTTCAGTTTAAACCTTTGCGACAGTTAATACAAATTTGACAACTTACAATCGGTTTTATAGTCAGGTTTTGTAATTAGAACTTAAACACTGTAAAAATAAAGTTCGAAATTGAAAAATGGCCCAATGGTTTAAACCTGAGTCTAAAGATAATCATTGTATTGTAATAAGGCCATTTGTGACTGCTAGTAGGTCCTGAAGAAGTCAGAATGTATTTTTTTAATATTATGAAGAACGTAGAAATTAAAGAAATATTTGTTCAATATAAAATTGTTTTATTTCACTTAAATGGGCACTTAGGAAACTTTAGAAGTTAGGTGCACGATTCAAGTTTATCGTTTCCTATTGAGAAGAAACTCCATGGTTTCTCATTGAGCTGCAATAGAACCTGTGATGTGGTTGCCTGCGTTCGATAGGGTGCTTACACGTGTCAATTATCAAATCCATGTTGTAATTATTTTAGTAACTAACTTGCTTGATTTGTTCAAGGATTAAGAAGTTAACAAAGGCAACCAAAAACCAATTTCCTACTTTCCTGAAGTTTGTATCTTCTATCGTGTGGTCATGAGTTACAAATGATTGTCGAGCCAGTACGTCAATTTGCCGTGATAAAGCCTTTTCATATAACTGTCAAATAATGACTTGAATTGATGGACATTTTAAGTTTACCTTCAATTAATTTTCCTGACGTCTTTTTTATTCTGGGTTTTTATTACATTTTCTGTCTTTTTTACATTAAAAATATTGCCACGCATCATTGCGTCACATCGTCATTTACATGTCTGTGGAAATATTGAACCAGGAACTACAGAACTGATTTCTAACTTTCATAAGCCTGGTTATTTATTTGTTAGTTGGCCTGAATTTATCACTCCAAGAAGAAGGTAAAGGTATGCGAGAATATCTCATGCCGAATCCACAGAAGAACCATCGTCATGTTAATGTAATTTAATTAAGTGTGATTGTTCGTTGTCGCCTATCAACGCTTGTTCACTTGAAACAGTTAAATTGATTCCCCAGAAATTGGTAATTTAATTCATTCCGCGTAACAGAAAATTGTTCAGCCGGAATTTATGAAGTAATGACTTTGTTGAAATTTGTTTTTGGTCCTTTTTCTTTTTGCTTGGACAGTTGGGGATAGATGGACAGATACTGTCCAGTTCCTACTGTAGGAGCTAAACATGAATAAAAATTTAGTAAGCAGAGGGCGGGCTCCCCTTAGCAAAATATTATATTTTAAGAATAAAGCCTAAGGTCCATCGCCCACGACGCTATTCAAAAGTAACGTGTTACAAACTCAAATCAACAATCAATAGCCAGAATGTCACACATGAGTATTACATCACGCGACTTACGAACGCGTTATTAATAGTTTGTGATTGGTTACGTCGTGTACGGACCGCCATTGAAATACTAGTGCTAGACATTCTGGCTACTCATTGGTGAATTGAGTTTCTAACTGTGGGGCAATTAGAATTAAAAGTATTTAAAAGAACGTTCGCATTTTAAGCTCAATCTAAATGTGTCAAAAAGACCTCTAAATTTCATACATTTTTGACAAGTTTTTGACATTGATTGTCACTGAGACGACATTGTGACTAGATTTTGAATGTTTTTAATTATGGGAATTAGCCCGGTTATTTTTAAGTAGCGAAGTGGACGGTCGTCCTAACACGCTCATAGAAAAACTCCTTACAGAAAAACCTAGACATTAGGGCTGTAACAAACATGCCATGATAAATGGGGTCCAAAGGTAAGTGTAGTATAAAGCCAGCGTTCTATTATGTTCAGTAAACGGAGAATAAAGCCACGCCCAAGTTATTATGGCCAAGTTATTTATTGCCAAGAAAATGTACTCGCTACAGTTGGTATGAACGATTTGAAAACGGTTGGGTATAATGTAACGTATGGGTTTTGCTAGTCTCTCTCGTTGGGTCAGTGGTGAAAATGCGGCTTTTGGGCGAAATGGATTTGATATTTACATCTTTTTGCTTTTTAGATAGACTTTTTTTAAAGTAAAAAAAAAACCTATAATTGATATTTAGTTAAGAGCAGTAAACCTCGTGATAACTTGCACAACTATGAGATCACTCTACCCAGTGTAACACCTATATCTAAATTTTTTGTAGTCTGTTATAAACACGTACCTATTAGAAGCATGTTTCAAAATAAGATATAAAAAAAAAGTAATTTAAATCTTAAGTTTTCATTGCTTCTTTATCTTTGATTATTCAATCCTGGCATTTCCTGAATAAGCAAAAATAATTGATTTCACAAAACGGATCATTGCTGCAGAAATGTTTTTACCATTGTCTAATTATCTAGTCGCACGCAGGTTGTACGATTCGTCATTTTGAACTGAGTGAAATAGGTTCGGTTAGGTTAAAACTGTGAAAAACCGCGCGCGAGCCGAGCGAGCGCTACTTTCAAGTTGCTTGCAGAAATGTTTTCACCATTGTCTAATTATCCGTTAAAAAGAAAGTTAAGAAAACACAAAAATCGTTGAATCATTGTTTATTTACATATAATTTGGTAATAAAATAAGTTGAAGTCAAAACATAGGTATTTCATACATAGTTGAAATTTCGGTTGGAATTTTGTTTTTTTTTGGTATCGTATTACCCAGTTACTGGGTTGTGGAGGTCAGATAGGCAGTCGCTCCATGTAAAATACTGGTATTCAGCTGCATCCGGTTAGACTGGAAGCCAACCCCAACATGATTGGGAAAAGGCTAGGCAGAGTGATATGAGTTGAAATTTCCAATATCATAAAAAAATCATTAGATTAATCGTTCGTTAGTGCGATTAATTTTAGTCGACCAATAAGCGTTATGAACATAATTATGTGAATCAATCGTAGGTATCTTGAAAATAGTTAGAATAAACTTAGGTATTTATAACACGTAACCCATTGGTCTACATGTTTACGTCATAATCGCTACTACGTATTTTGTGCCTTGCCACAGACAGTGCGCTCTATGATTTATAGCTGACACCACTCAACGGGAAAATGTAGTTTAAGTACTTTAGTGAAACAATTGATAAGCGTTTATTATAATTATCGTTTACTCACAAATGCAACACATCAAATGTTGAACGGAGGGACCGAACTTGTCCATAACATAAAAATATCATACCTGTTTCCCGAAAGAATGGAGCAGAGGTGTACCTATAGTACACCCACATTTCGCCAGTTATGTTTAAGTCCGATGTAATAGGAGGCGACTCTTTTGCCATCAACTGCTATCTAACTACGTAAAACGTAAACGATTCCAACTAATCTGTTTCATTTTGACAGTTCAACAACATTAATTGCGTTATTTACGTTGTTGAGCAGATTTTTTTTCAAACATATGAAGCAATGGATTAGCAATCTGTTTCAAACCGATCCAGATTGTGATAAATTGTGTATTACGCAATTAGGGTGCTGGGTACAAATCCAGACTCCGGGCTGCTACTGATAAATTCCCGATTCCGTTAGCTTTTAAACGCCTCAGTCATTTTTGTTTTCGCTTTCATACTATTTTTTTATTCATAACTTATATAAATACGCTCATTTTTATACAAAATCATAGTAGTTTGGTTAAAAATGGCTCCGCAAAATTACGCATAGCTCCCATTAGAAATAAACGTTTAAAACTCCAGTTGTAAATGTAAAAAGCTTAAATAAAAGCAAAAGAGTTGAGACAGAAAGAATAATGATCGCGTGATAACGACTCTTTTTCAGCTATTCAGTTCAGCTTAATGGCGCAATAGGATGAATACTGTTCAGACAGATTATGTAGGCTGTGTAATGAATATAGGTAGTTCTAACGTTGTTTTTTGTATTTTGAGGACGTAAACGCACCCAGGAGACTAGAGAAATACTAGTGGGAATTTCATATTAATATTATTCTTGTGCCTCTTTTTTTTAGCATATAAAAGTAGTTTCATTAGAAGATATCCAAATAGAAGAATAATGATTACACAACTAACTATTTAAACTATTACACTAGACACTAAAACTATACAAATAAATACAAAAACAAAAGGACACTTAGGCGTTAAAGTACTCGTCCGCATCGCTGTCATCTGGAAACGTGTCCAGAAAACTGGCAGCATTGCCACGTTGAATGGCAATGCTAATTCTTTGGCCAAAGAACGCACCAGCCCTCTGGTCACGTGAAACGTTGACCAGCCGGCGAGAAATTTTGAGCTCCTATAATGTTACCTGCCCACATTTTGTAAGAACAAATCTACAGGCTGATCATAGTACTTAGTGATTGCTGCAAATGCTCTGTTAGGATGGTCAAATAAGATTTGCAAAACGAATAATAGGTACTTAGGATTAGGAAATTCTCAGTAGCAGGGTCTGGATTTTCGTCTGATAATGAAAATAGGCTCATCCATTATTATGGTTATAGCTTTAATCCATCCAAAGGTTGTCTGTAAAAGATCGCTTTTAGCGATAAGACCGCCCATTGTGTCACCCTATATAAAATTTCTATATGTATGTCTGTATTTTTTATAGTATAATAAAGAGTATTCTATATAAAAGGATTTATTATATTTTCTGGCAAAAATGACCTTCGAGGAATACATGGTTCATGGTTAAGTGTACGAAGTTTGAAAAAATACAGCTTTTTCGTTTGGAATCTTTGTGTTTACGCGATGGTCCAGTGGTTACGGTCAGGCGTCTCGTGCACGAGGTTGTGGGATCGAATCCGGGGAAGTACAAATGTGACTGTTTCAGTTCATATGTAAGTACATTCTGAGTTTATATTGGGCGTTACTGACGTCGGTGGAAGAAAACATCGTAAGATAATCTGGACTTATATAGTAAATACATACATACATACATAAACGCACGCCTTTTTCCCATGGGGGTAGGCAGAAACTACAGAACGCCACCTGCTACGATCCTTACAAACTCCTTTTGCCTCATTAACGTTCATATATCTGGTCATACACGCACGCCGGTTGCGAGTACTACGCACCTGACCTTTCTGAAGAACATCCCCAATAAGGTCACTATATGTCCTCCTAGGGCGTCCCCTCCCGGCGTTTCCACTCACACTTGCCTTGTAAATACATTTTGTTAGTCGCCGTTCATTCATCCTCTCAACATGACCGAACCATCTAAGCATACTCTTTTAAATTTTTGTCAGTATATAGTTAATAAAAGTCTGAAATCACCAACCTGTCTTGAACACGCGCTATCACTGCTCGTCGTGCCTCCTCTTTATGAGAATAGGCCTTTGCCCTGCAGTGGGACAGTAATGGGCTGGTATTACTATTATTACTATTTTTCATGGTTCACTTGGTGTTGCCTAAAGAACAAAGACTTGTAAGACCGAGGAACTGAGCACTTGAACGCAGTATATAATGTTTATTGGTGCTCTCTGGTGGCGGGCTGGTACGTAAATATGGTGGTACGTAGTGCCGTGCGGTGCTGGGCCACTAACTGCTCGTTTAGCGGTCACCAACTGGGCGGGGAGGTTGGACAACTGGAAGTGGTAAGAACAAAATAAATGACGATGTTGAGGTATTTACAATACATCGCTTTAATATTAAGAGCTGCAAAAAAACTTGTGGCCTTCGGCGTGCTTGAGACCGAAGAGGATTGCTGATCCAGATCCTGCAAGGTTCTGTATACATTCCCGAGTGCGCATCTCCTTTTTAAGAAAATCGTTCTTTGGCTACAGAATTTGCATTGCCTTTCAACGTGGCAACGCTGCTAGTCTTCTGGGCACGTCTTGGATGACAGCGATGTGGACGAGTACTTCGACGCCTAAGTGTCCTATTTTGTATTTATTTGTATAGTTAGTTATTTAGTCATTTAATTTAGTAAGTACCTAGTGTGAATAGTTACTGATATAACACCCATGACGATTCTATTAAAGTTTCTAACAAACAATGACGTTTACTCATTTAATTCTGGATGTTGCTGCCAAAAACAAAAATATCAACATATTTCATTTTAAACCATTGACAAAAAATATTACAGATGAAACGCATGACGACAATTTTTTTTTTTTTTAAGTAGCAACTTTATATTTAGTAATTACTATACCTAACAGATTTTAGATTGCACTTACTACCTACTTCAAAAAAATACAAGAGTCAAATACACCCAAGAATTTTGATGTGTTTTCGTAAAGGTCTCATCCAGTCTTCTAAAATTCTTGTGCCATGTGTTCAGTGGACAATCGAGGCAGACATGAACACAATTAAACCGTTACTGCCCCGACATTGCATACCCCTTGCGTTCCCCTTCATTGCACTACGGTATATATTTTAGTTACTTCTACGACTGGAGTATTTGAACTGCTTTGTTGAATTAATGTTAAACGTAGGACCTCTGCAGCATCAGGATGGTTGAAAAATACAGTTTTATGATTTGCTAACATTTTATAAAGGTATGACGAACAGGGTGTAAAGTTAACTTTTCCATAGAAAAGGTGGGATCGTCTGACTAGACGGGTGTTGTGTCTGGTGGGCTACTGCCCGACGATTGATGTCGGGTTGTATAATGCTCGTCGGTAGACTCTGCTTACGGAATACACGCTCGGCGTGCTAACACGTCGTGTACGGGTTCGCGACAAGTCAATCGTCATCCTAAGGATGCCTCGTTGAGAGGTGAAACACGTGTCGATTTCTTACAGGGTTTTTTAAGACTCTTTAAGAATAGTAAAGCGGAATAGTTTACTAAATATATCTACGTCTATTGTATTTTTTTTATAATGGATTTCCGCCAAGTCACGCCTGAATCAATAAACTATGAAAAATTCTTACAAAATGTAATAAAAAGTACGATCTCAAACATCGCCCTGAAATTCATTACTCCGTTTCTCCGTTTGATTGTTTCTCATCAGATCTGTTTACAAAATAGCTCCAACGAAGTTGGCACAACACGTTTAACCGGCCTAGCTGTTTGCCAGCCTTCATTTACCTGCAATAAATAACAAAATTGAGATAAATTTTTGTCTCATAAGTTGTTGGTATACAAAATATCTCGAATCTCAGAACGCAGAACCTACATGGGAGTTATGATTCGGTAACTACAACTAAAACCTAGGTTTGGACGTCAGGACAGTAAAGAGTGAAAAAAAAAATCCTCAATACTAGATGTATGTACAAACCAAATAACTTTTACATCAGAACTTTCAACATTTCTACGAAAATTTCGCAATTAATGCTAACTCATGGTGTGATTTTTCCTGGCAGTGCAGCGGGCGCAATTTGGATTGGAAAAAAAACTAAAAATTGCCATGACACTTATTTTAAAATTATTCAGCAATAGTACATAAAATAAAAATGTAATATCCTTTAACCTAACTAAAACTATTTACAAACTAATATATCGCGTCGATGTACCCAAGAGACCGGCGGATTGCCACCTTGTATCGCAACGCTTAGCCTCTGGCCAAGGTAAAAGCCAGCCCTTGGGTCGCGGGAAGGGTCAACCAGCCGTTTGGAGATTTCGTTGAAAAAACCGTGAGCACTCACTTCAAGGCCCAACGTTTCAACCCCAAACTGCTTGAAAATATAGTTACATAAGGTTCTTAGAGTTTTTGGTTCTAGGACATGCCGGTTTCCTCAAGATGTTGATGAAATACCACACCGTTGGTGTGATACTATGTTAGACTAATATTTTATATTCTTATAGCGTTCAACTGTCACTAACGAGACACAATAGATTTGATGATATTTTAAGTGAGATGTCTAACCTGTTATGACATGACTATTTAATATTAGCTGTTTTTTACATGCAAGACATGACATTTCCCTTTTTCTTCATTTTTTTAATATTTAAGCTATTAGAGGTCGCACATTGCACATATACAGCTAATCGCTTATTTATCTTCAAACAAACATCGGAATTGTCTCGTTTATCGCCTGCCTATGTGGTACATCACGGAGGTAAATAAAACGTGGTGCGCCGTGAACCGGTCCGCTCGCTAAACCGTTTTGCGGTTTAAATAAACTAATTATTATGAATCGTCAAATTTAAATAAGCTTCACAAGTTCCATTCGTGAAATTGGGTTTATACTGTAAATATAAATTCCGGGAATTGCTGTAAATGATATTATTGAGAGGGATGAGTTATGAACGCTTTTCAATGTTTGCAATTACGTGTAGACTGGTAGAGTTCAGTGGTTTTCAGAATTTTGGACCTGAACACACCTAATTTTGAATTTGTGTTTGCGTATATTATGCATATATAGCATTTCTGCAAATCGATTGAATTACCTACTTATGACATGGCACGATAAAACACAAAACACCAACTCTGTTGGGTGCATAAAATAACCCCTCTGAGATAAGATAAGATAAGATATATTTATTTTTTTAAACATGAGTACAGTATTAAAAGGTCTTATAATTATTATGAGGTGCTAACATGCTTTGCCGTTTATGGCGTACAAAATCAGTTGCACAAGACAAACAATACAAGAAAGAAAATTACAGTATAAAAATTAAAATTACAATGTCAAAATTTAAATTAAATTCAAAATCACAAATCCTCTGCTACCAAGCTTGTCTTTCAGCTGACTTTTCATGCGTACACATGCGTTTCACATTTACGTATCACACTCATAGAAGTGTTTTTAATTCACTTCAATAATAAAATTGGTTTTCACCGATTCTTTCAATGACGTGAAAAGACTTAAGAATATTCTTAGCTTTCGAAGCTAACTCAAAATACTGTCCTATCATTCTTACGTATATTGTTCCTAGCGCTAACACAGGATGAAGCAGCAATAACGTAATGGCTTCAAAGATTACAGGCACGTCGGAACATGTTGCGCGCACATGATTTACAACACCAACAACGCTGTTTACAGCTGCGATAGACTGCTGGTATTTTAAGGAACATGTCATATTTTTCTAGGTATTGTACTTTGCTATTGGATAACATGTATGTGTGACCGCGTTGGTCATCATTATTTAGATAGTTTTTCCCCATTATTTATACCTACATATAATTTATTCTGGAAGATTTATTTGTATAGCATAAGCATAATCAGCCTGTAATGTTCATAATGCTGGGACACGTGCCTCCTCTCTTCGAGTGGGAGTGGGTTGTAATCTACCACGTGGGCCCAGTGCGGGTTGTTATCTAACAACCCGCACTGGGCCCGCGTGGCGTGTAATTTCGAAGATTTGGTTCTAGGACATGCCGGAGGTTTCCTTACAATGTTTTCCTTCACCGTATTGAGAGCAGTGGTGATGAAATTAAATAAACAAAGTAAAGCGCATGTCTGGTTTCGAACCCACGACCTACAACTCGTTAGTCGGGGCCACTACCACTGGGCCACCACTGCTCTCTTCTGTGTATATTTAATTAATATTAAACTAAGATATAATAAAGAAATCTTGATATTTTATCAAGACGTAAAAACCTTGTGAAACAAGGATTGAATGGTTACTCGAATATAACCATTCAATAACATAAGATCAAGACCTTTCTACATGAATTACAAGAAAGCCACTTGCCAAAATGTTCTAGGTATAAATAATGCCGACAATTCACGTGTTTGTGAATACTTAAGAACGATGTGTGGTATTAGTCTGCAGGAACACACTTGTCTTCTAAACCAAACGGAAGAACAAATTAATATCATGAAGAATATTAACAATTTTCCTTTAAGCCGTTTTTCTTAAAAATCATTTTCAATGAGCAAGCTCCTTCACATAAGTGCCTAATAATAAGTCGTAAGATTAATTAAAAGCTCTACATGTAAAGTACGTCATAATTGCCGACGTAAGTACTTGGCTATAAAGGCGGTTTAAGTTTTTTTTGCGATAAAGCTGGGTACACAAAGTTGAGGGTCGACCGGAGCGTGAATAGGATTGCATTGTGCGAGTACTAATTGCGGTTTTTAAGCGGCAGTACCGTATGAGGCCAATTATGTGCGCCACGCTTTATATTTGGATGTAGCTCACACCGAAGTGAATGTATAATGACGACGTCAAGATTGAAATTCACCCGTTCGTCGAAAAAAGTCTTTTGGCATTCGAATGACGTTGACAGGGTGGCGCTGTTGGTAAACATTTGTGTGAAATTCACTTGAAATGTATTTAAAAAATAAGATGGCGGCGTTACTCCCGATTTTGGCCACGCGCCAAAATAACCTTAAGCTTAATAAGCTGTGCTGTATTTAAGTTAAAGCAATAAACATCAAGGTTTAAAAAAAATGTTCTCGTGTAAGTCCAGAAAAAGATTGAACATTTTTTAATTAAATTCTAGGCTTTGGTCTCCTATTTTATGCTTTAAGCGGCGTCTGACTTCAGCGTCAACGTTCCAATGAACGTCTGAACGTAACGCACAGCGTCGGCGGTCAATACGTTCTGCAGTGGATGACGACGCTTCAAGGCTCCTACAAACAGGAGCGACGCGATATCGCGGCGCGACTTTAATAATAAAATTTCTCAGAAAACTTCACGGTAGAACAATTACCGGTGGCGTGTGGCGCGACAATTCACGCCTGTTTGCGTCTCCTGTTTCGTGTGACACTTGCCACGATCTGACGCTGCAATGGTTCGAAATAACTAGAGACACGACGCATGGCGTTTGGTGCCACGTACGCCATGACGCTGTAAGTAGCCGACGGCGTTTATAAAAAACCATAGATAGCCTTACATTCTTTCGTTTAGACTTAATTTCATAGCATAATTAAAAAATTAATTATTCACAGCTGATAAAAGAAAAATCTTGAGTCTTAATTGAAGTATCATCCAGCTTTACTTAATTAAGAAGTCTCGAGAAACTTAATCAACCTTATTCTGGGGGTATATCCATCCATAGAAAGTTGTTTATAAATCAATTATTAACGGGTACTAATGATAAGTCTCGAACTCTAGATCTAATAAAGATCTATACTTACTAGCACCCGCCCCTGCTTCACACGGTTTTAGCGACTTAACGTCGAGATTTCTATATTTTAGGTACTACGTACTACTAAGTTAAACATTAATGGTTTTAAACACGTAAACCATACGGAATATATTCGCTAAATGTTATTGAAAACCCCATCAAAATCTGTTGCGTGGTTTTTAGGCAGGCAACAGATAAAGTGCACTGAAGCAATAATCTTTTTCCAAAAAAAAAAATTGATTGGACTAAACAATTAAAATACTATTACGTTAATATGTTGCTTGTAGATTGCAGAATAATCTGACAAAAAAATCAGAAAGATTGCATGTATATTAATAATTATGGTATTTAGTCTTTGTGATTTTTTTATCGTATCAAATTCGTCACCATCTAACTAGCATATATCCTGAAGAGCTGTTTACTGCAGCTGATAATATACAAGAATTACTGGGTCACACAGACATACAAAAAACGACTTTTATTTATAATATTTATGTATCGATATAGATTATCAACTAGACTCGTTAGTTCACCACCCTTTTGCAGTATGAGAAAGGTGGATTAGAAAAATGTTGTTAGACCCGACCACTGTGTCGTATCATTCTTTAAATAGCTGCTAGATCAGCTAACGTTATGATAGAATAGAATAGAATAGATAGAACATAAATTAAAATTTAATAAAATACATTACACTAACGACATACCATCGCATTTTTTTTTGTTCTTTTTGCATTTTTCTTCATTCCTAGTAAGTATTCATATTTACGCTTCGGTGTGAATGCGGTATTTCATTCAGCGTACATTAGAATAACGGCTAGTATATTAATTCCGGATTTTTCAAACGTCTCTATTATGCGCAGTGGTGAATGTGGTGCCGTGTTACGGAACCCCATTTAGTTTACGTAAATATGTGTATGAGAATTTAAATAGTACAAAATATGAATAAGGAGATATTGCATGTTGTATACAAAATATAAGGAGATGTTGTTTTTAAGTATTTTATTAGAAATAATTTGCGGAAAAACCCGCCTTTGTGTCTTCTGTTTTTGAAACCCCCTTGCACCCTCAAAGTGCACGGCTGATTATTGAAGTGTAAGAGTATAGTTGTAATGGTTTTTTTGATGGTGTTATCGTGTGGTTTACGTGTGTTTGTTACGATATAAAGTAAAAATATGATCAAGACCGTTTTCTCGTCAAATCAGTCCAGATGAGCAATCTAGTTGAGCTGTGGGGAAGAAGTGCCTATTATACACGTCATGTCGATTTTTAAACATTGTCTAAAACGTCGACATGATTGAAAATATCAGTAAATCGTAGTTTTAACTCTCCGTATAAAATAAGAGTAAAAATAATAATAAAAAAACATATTCATAATTAAGCTTTGATATAAAAAGTGTTTAGCTCGTAATTCAACAAAAACTAGACACATTTAAATTAAATTCAACGCCACAGAATTTTCAGATTCATGATTCATTTTTTTTTTTTATTGATGGGTGGATCCCTTCGCTTTACCTCATTTGCATTTGGACCACTCAGTTTGAGACAACCTGTATAATTATCACTTGCTTCAAAAACGGTGAAGGAAAATATCGTGAGGAAACCGGCATGTCTGAGAGATATTTTTCGACGGCATGTGAAGCCAAGTCAGAGGCCCATGGGTGGCAAAAAAACTCTGACACCAGTTTAGTCACTAACCACATGAAAAAGAAAGAATTAAATTCAATCCCCGCATAGCTAAGAACTCTCTGCCATCAAAAATAACTAGACTGGAAAACTATAAACCACACTGAGTATTCAATGATAATAAATTTATTAACGCCCACAGACGCAGTGGCGACCGAACGAATAGAAAAACACATTACATACATTACGCAGTCCTCAATAAGAAATCATGTTATCACTCCAGTTCACGAAATGGTCGAGAACTTGTAAAAGGGAGTTTGGTTTGAGCTATAGGCGATAGCGATTCTGTTTTCATCTGAAAAGGCAATGAAAAGTCAAAATAAGTCTAACACGAAGCATATTTATTTCAATTAAATTAATTACAGTCACTTCAGAATTTTCAAGGGGGTAATAAGAGAGTAGTAAGAAAGATGAAGCTAGTTGCCCAATCCATAGCGAAGTAGGTACACACGGCTACACATCAAGCTATATTTTTCTAGTATAAGCTGACCTCTCATTGTAGGAAAATCCTATACAATGCTAGATCAGCTTATACTGGAAATGTATAGCTTGATATGTAGACGTACGGGCAAGAAACTCCCCGGACACTCTTATAAATCAAAATAATGGTTAAATCATCCATGTTGAAATTATACATGTGAGAACGTTATAGAATGACGTGCTCGTTATAAGCGGACGTAAAAAAAAAATTAAAGAGAGAAAATAAGTTTATTATATTAAAATATAATAAACTTATTTAAAATATAATCGTTTATTATATTAAAATATAATAAACTTATACTAACTTATATTAAAATAAATTAAAGCTGTGAAAAGGTATTTTAAAATACTGGCTAACACGATATTCTTATAGTCCATACTGGTATGATTACACGACAACGTCTCAGTTGCTATAAAAAACGCAGCTTTTCGATTAAAGTCAGGTCACAAATGTTTATCAAATTACTACTAGACTACGAACTTAAATTGTCTGTAAATTCGAATGAAAACTGCCATTCTTTGACAGTGAAACGGCTATAACATGACAAATTAACGAACGTGCGTCTATTTGATAAACATATATTTCCCTGACTGTAGGTAAATACGTATTATTTGAGTAAGGAACCTCCTTTTTAAATTAATTAAGTTGTAGTATGTATACAAACGGACACTTAATTAATAAAAGGCATTCAAATTACTCTTTTTCTTACAAGAGGTTCTTTTCAGTCATGCCATACATATTTCTTAGCTCGCAAAATCGTACAACTTACGCCTCATGACCGAGAAGGCATAATAAAAACTTTTTCGTATACATTAATAATTCAAGAGCATCGTTGGCGAAAGTCATTCTAAGGGCGATTTATATTAAATTTAATTTTACTTCACCCTGTTGTTAATTATTCACTTTGTCACTGTTATCATTTTAACTGAAATTGTGGTCCCAGCGGTTTGAAAATTAGTCTGTGATACAGATATTTGATATAACGACGAGCTAATTATTTAATTTAAAATAATGATCCTAAAGCGATAATTTTCATAAAATTAATCCCTGATGACTCTTGCTCAGTCACATCCAAAATTAGAAATAGAATAATAATACACCTCAAATTCACAATAATGAAAATCTGAACAATGTCTTTTAACAGTTTTACAACATTTGTTGTGCGTGCTTTTATAAGCTTTTATGCGCTTTTACGCAAGACTAGATCATTGCATACTTTTGGTACCCACCGGTTTGTTTCCGTTACAATTGGGATCCACTTTTAATCAATCTGCCCATCAATCTGTCTGCTACGAGTATGTAAGGGTCGGCTTCTAGTATAATAGGATGCAGCTGCATACCAGTATTTTACATGGAGCGACTACCAAGACTGTGGATGTCAATTACCTTCACAAATCAGATACTTGGTAACACAATACCACCGGGATCCAATTTGGTGGTATTCATATTAAGGGCAGCAACTTGGCATATTTGCACGAAGCTTCATATTGCTAAATAGTAGAAAAAGACAAATAGAACACAGAACAGAGATTCAATACTCATTGTAGTGTATCTAATAATAATAGATATGTAAACACTATCTCATGCACGTCAGCAGTGAGCTCGCTGTCACTAATGTCAACTGTCAGTTCACCACGAATGGCGGGAAAGTTGGTCTGGTGATGAGCCAGTGTAGTGATATAATCAGCTTAAATACGGGATCAACAGGATTCTACACTCATTATTAATCTTTTAAATATAATAAGGGCACTAAAAATTACATTTGAATAAATAAATTCCATTTCAACATCCAAACATCAATTATAATAATAGCCTATAAACATTACATTGTACATTATTGCAGTTGCCGGCAGTCACACCGTAACCGTGGTCACAGTTCCGCGGCATAATTCTATTCGTCCCTCGGGCAAAATTGTTCGGTGTAGTTGCGGTCATACCTTGTTGCGAAATCTACATTTTGTTTATTTTATATTAAAATGTCTGCTGTGTAAAAATTATGGTATTTAGATATTTATGTTTCGGAGAGTTTAAATTGTTTATTTAATTTTGTACTTTTATATTTTCAAGCGTGAAACTTCGAGCTAGAAGTTTACCATTTTATTTATTAAACTAACTTTTACCGCGGCTCTACCTCTAAATGAAATACTTAAGTACATAGGTTTTGGACTAAAACTGTTTAAAAATATGTTCTTTTTAGTACTTACTCAAAATTTCTGCATACAAATAATCTAAATCCTAATTACAAATAATAAGTAATAAGAACGGCTGAGCTGTAACATAAAAAAATATTGACTTAAAAATTGAAGATGTTTGAATGTTTGTTAGATACAGTAAAATGGCTAAACGGCTGATTTTTTTATCCCGGATGTATGTTCCCGTGGGATATTTTCGGGTATCCAAACCCCCAGGTTTCGTGGAAATCCCACTAAATTAACAATACTGCTTTTCTACGATTTTTTCATTCGCCAAAAATAATAAAAACGTAAAAAGAAAAACCTTTTATTACGTTTTCGTTTTTTGGTTTAAAAAAATGGTTTTCATTTTGCGGCAATCATTGTAGGTACATTTTGATTTTTACGCACGATATTTATGAAAGCACAATAATTCGGAAACAAATAATTCCTATATGTTTAAACATAACGCTTCAACGAAACAGTCTATGCACAATTATCAGGTACAACCCTATAAAATTAGGCAAGATCTAAATGCAAATATGGTAACCGATCCCGACTGGAGTTGGTTTCGTTTCAGAACCGCATTCAAAAACAATAAGTGTTACACAATTAGGGTGCTGGCTTTCTTTAACTCCCTCACCAACCTGGAAAACAAGACCTACACGAATTATGTCAAGTTTAAACAAGTCTTACAAATCCGCGGTTAGGATATATTTTTATATCTCTTCTTAGAGGTGACAAGGCGGCATCTTTACACTCCTAATAGAGTAATTGAGTTGACAGTAAAAGTTATGAAGAGAAAGGCGTCGCGGCGTCGCCTTGCCGGATATCAGCCCCCCTCCACCACTTTTCTTTACCCCTCCCCCCTCTGCGGATACGAGCGTACTGGCAGCAAATAAGTTTAGCTTTATTTGCATTTTCTGTTGGACGGAATTTAGTTTGGTAACTATTAAATTGTGTATTTGAAAGGGATGAGATTTGAATCTGGTTTGAGGAAGTGTTGTTTGCTGTGTCGAGTTTGTGAATAATTTGATTTAATAAACGTACGGTATAAAATAACTCGATATTTTATTAGAATGATTAATATCTCGTGCGAAAAGTATTTCTGATTAAAGCCTACCTTTCTTTTCGATGCATCATTTACAGAAAATTTAAAGAAAAAAAATTACATACCTGCTGATTCTAACCGTTACTTTGAAAATCATTTCTTGTGGTGTAAGAAAGGATTTTCCCCTACATTAAATTCCAAAACATAAGTTAACTTAAGCCAAGATGTAAATAAAACCCATAATTAATTACAACCCAATTGTTCTGCAGCTAGTACTTGTAGAGAACTCATTCTAAAGATCTTCAGATGAACTCAGACTAAAACTTGTTCGTGGGAAGTGAGTCTGTCATTTATTTTTATACGGTCACTATTGTTTAGTAATTTCTCATTTGTAGGCTACAGTAACGTTGCTTCGACTGTATTGTGATATTTATTACGTTTTTTTTGTTGCTAGACTATCGGCGAGTCTGTTGTTTGGGAAAATTTTAAATTGTGGGTAAGCCAATGCAAGACCATAATTTACAACAAAAAAAAAAAAACACTTATTTCGACCCTAGTGAAGTAAAGACGAAAGCAATTTACACAGAGATATGGAGATTACAGGGCACCCGAAATAACTCTCTCTCTGACTAAATATTATACAATGTAACAGCGAATCAATTTTCACGCCTCCCCCTTAAGACCTAGGCCAAATATTTTTTGATATTCGCATACCTCATGGCCTAAAGAGGTGCCATAAAGAATATGAATTAAAAATTAAAAATAAAACCCGAAATTTCGCGGGTATTCTGGTAACATACAAACTACACACGTCATGACACACTGAACAATTAGTTACTAGCACCAGTAAAGACTTGCAGCACCCAGTAGATAGTCTAGAAACTGCTGAGAGAAAGTCAAAGATAAAATTGGAGTGTTTGAACTTAAATGAGTGACATTATTATCTGTAAGACGACTGTATATACAGACATTTTACAGATATTAAAAAAGTAGCAACAACCAAGCCTAATTGACAAGCAAGTGGACAAAAGTATGTACAGATTCCGTCCGTTCAACTAATTGATGTGCTGCATTTGTAAGTAAACAGATATCAAACGTACACGCGTTTATTTCGTACGGATGGTTTGAGAAAAGTGCTGAAGGCTACGTATTCCTGTTGATTGGTGTCAGCTGTAAACAGTTGTTGGGCCTTTAATAGACAGCACTGTCTGTGGTAAGGCACAAAATATGTATAACCGATTAAGCTCAGGCCACACCGAGGCTAATCCCGTGTGGGATGTTGGACGCGACTGCGCGCGCGCGTCGGTTGTTTTAATGATGATGAACACGTCCACAAAAGTTAGTTGACACAATCGGCGCGAGCGAGTTTTGCCCGCATCCCGCACGGTAGGCAGTCAGCTGCGGAACTAAGTAGTTTATTGGTAATTTTTTTCATCAAAAACTGTTCTTGCATGGCGTACCTTTCCATAAAAAGCCTTCCCCGAAGGTTTAGGCAGAGGTGTACCCATAGTAAGTCAATCTGCTTAGCTTTTTCCCAACTATGTTGGGGTCGGCTTTCAGTCTAACCGGATGCAGCTGAATACCAGTATTCAACATGGAGTGACTGCCTATCTGACCTCCAAAACCCAGTTAGTGGGTAATAAGGTACCTCTTGTACCCATAGTAAGTAAACCCACATTTCGCCAGTTATGCAAACAAAAACAAAATAGACTATTCGAAATATAATTTGTCTAGTAATAAGTAGGTACTTCAGAATATCTACACAATTACGTATTTTAAGGAGAGATTTATGAGATCTTGAGACATCAAAGAGTGTCAGTATCATAAGACTTCTTATTTATTATTTTGTGAACGAACTGGCATTATAGAGTCAAATAATAAGGTCGCGTTAAATGAAGGTCATGTAACATCCAAAATAATGATCTGTCTTGTAACATGTAAGTAAGTATAGTAAAACCAAGTTTGTCCAAGTTTGTACAAATAATTTAAAAAATAAACACATTAATAACGTTATAAACATAAACATTACACATTCATACATACTTGGGGCAGCGCATTAGTGTTTAGGACTAATAGGATATGATATTCTTTTTTTAATGCAGGAAAAACTGGTACAGCAAAAGCAGAAAATCTTAAAATGGTTATAATTTGAATAATAATTCAGAACGATAACAGAAGCCTCTGCTACGTGACAAATGATACGTCACTGAGTTAGGCCGGCCATATTATCCAAACTTCATCTAAACTTTATACTTGCACACGAAACCAAGTAATATTCAATGTATTTTTATTCTCTACTCAGCGCAGAAACTAAAATAAGTAGTTGATCCCCTCTCTCTTTGAGCAAAGCCAGGCCATACACTTGTTAAGAGAAACATTATGAAATTCTCGCACATTTCTGATAAAAACTACTAAGACTATTTATTGAAAATGGGGTACTTTTTTCATTTTTCTTTCGTAACTTCAAAGCAAAAGGACCTCTCTGTAATAAGCCTTCGTTTTGTTAACTTTGTAAGTTGAAAATCTTAGAAATATTGATTCTTAGTGCTAACTTTTGAGCCTGTGTTCTACTTTGTGTACTTTATGTTTCAGTCGAATATAATTAAAGAGTGAATTAGGCCAAAATTTTATACCAAGGATAAGCGAAGGTTTCTCTCCCGAATAAATTTGAAATTTTTGACAGTTTCTCCATACAACAAAAACTGTCAGATGCCAATTTTAAACCACGGATAAAATATGTCTGAATTTGGTAAAATCTGCACTTAGGAGGATTTTCTTCAGTCTGTGCTCGTAAGTAATCGAATTGTCATTTGGACAACAATTTTTGAAGATAACGATTTATAATTTTAAAGATAATAAAGATAATACCACATAACATGATGCTGATTGATTGAGATTCGCCAGTCATCAGATTACCAATCTGCGCTGGGTAAGCTGGGCTGCTGACTTTCCAGGGTACCCGGACTGCTTAGTGTAGCTTTTAGCTCTTTTGTAGCTTTTTATGCGAAATGGGCCTGCTCCTGGTCTCGATGTCGCCTTGTGGAAAGCGACGGATGAAGTCTACGATGGAACGGAAGATGCCTGCCTTTTTCTTAATAATTTGCTTGTTTGAATATTAGGATTAAGCCCTAATTAGCTGTCATCTCAGTCTGTTCCATGCCTTATTATTTGCTTGCCCGTAAGTGACTAGGACCCCTGAACACAAGACTTCCTTTGATAATTGGTTACTGATATAATTTACATAACCAAAAGGTTATGTTAGCTCAATCTGGCTATGGGCCTATGCCGCCTATCGCCAAATAAATGGTATTATTATTATATTGTCTTTGACATATCTCGGGACCCCTGGGTCCCGGGCCGAAGCCAACTCGCAGAGGCCCCTTAGACCATTCTAGGTGTTAAGGCACCAACCGACGATTATCCCTGTATGTACTATGCAAATGCACCCAAGGATAATCGCCGGTTGGTGCAGGTCTATTCCAGAACATGGAAACAAAACATATTGGGCTATGGGTTTGGGTGGCTATAGTGGATTGGTAACTTAGAACTATGGAAATACTATGGCCCCTGTCTGACCAATGTTTTATTTATATACACAGATAAAATGGAAGGGGATATTATTATTATTAATACTACAATTTCACACCGGTACAGAACTACCATACTTTACCCTCATTACTAGACTCATAATTTACTAATTTTATCCCCAAGCAAAAGAAAGTTCTACCAAAGGACAGTCCGTATAACACGCCGGGACATTTTATCACCTATTTCCTTTACTAAACAGGGTCCCGGTACTTTAGTACCACGATATATATTCCCGATATAAAAAGGAGGGAGATTTCGAACCGGTACCTGCTTTGCGTCGGTCTCCACTAATGAAACACCATTTATCATTCTGACTGCCAAATAAAAGCTTGGAATAAGGGCTTGGGTTGAGTTGTCAGATGTAGCGAGTGGAAAAAGTAGGGCAGTAGTGGTAGGTGTAGGAATTGTAGTGAATTTTATTGCAGTTTCGTAAAAAGAATAGTAAAAACTTGAGCTGCTGAAAGTAAATAGGTATTTACAGTCCTTTTTATAAGTTTTATAGTTATTTTACCTTTCAGTTTGCATCAGTCAAAATCACCGTGGTGTTATTGTCGTTTTATTAAGGTTGCTTCCACTGACAAGTCTATTAAAATCAGTGATCTTTATTGACGTTAAAATAAGGTTGCTATTGGTTTGCTGTTGTCAGAGGTTAAATATCTGTGAAAGGACTATAGGTTACAAGCTCGTCTGCTGTTTTTAATTCTTTATATCCGCGTAATTTTGAAATAATAAAGTTATTTTTTACAAAATTTGGTATTTTTAAAGATTATTTTAATTAAAATTGTAAATAAAAAGTTGATATCTATTTTACTGGAACTGATCGTTCCGACTTGTCCACGTCTATCTTTATGCAAGCACTCTTGGTCACGAACATTCTGTTGTTGCTTTATTGCAACAGATAGATGGCGTTACTGGTTGCATTATTTATCGCTGGGAACTTTCGCAAAATGAAATTGAGCCACGCAACTAATTAACAACCGCTAAAATTTCTCTCCTTGTACCACAACAAGAATTCAGAGTGCTCGCTATAACTTTAATTAGAACCCGAGGGCAAAGAAAACAGTCCGGGAAGGTGGACTTTCATAAAAATTGCTAGATTTCCAAGAAATTTTGCCGTGACGTGAACTACAAGAATGGTTGTGACATCATAATTGGCTTGTTACGCTAGAATGGCTTTTACTGGCTTCCAATGTTCCTTCGTTTCCAGTTCATCAAAGATTTTTTAGAATAAAATAACATAACACACATTCCGCGTTCAGGTACATTACACTAAATTACACTACATTTCTTGCTGAACCAAATTGTAACAGAATAGAATGGCTCCCACACTGAACTACTTCAAGAATCGACTGGACAGATTAAATACCTATCAATAACTACATTGTTCTCACATGTATAATTTCAACATGTATGATGTAAACAATTTTTTTGTAACAATTATTTGATTTAAAAGAGTGCCCGTGGAGTTTCTTGCCCGTTCTTCTCCATAGGTACAGTCAACAAAGCTATTTGGTATACAGGCAAAATTATTCAAATCCCACTACACTGCCAATATTATTTTTTATTGTGTGCGTAATGACTTTTTATGCATAATATGGCAAAGGTACTTAAAGCGAGTAAAAGAATTGACTACCCAGCATACTCACAACATTTTTTAAATTAGTTTAAAGTTAGCTGCCTGCATACCAAATAGCTTTGTTGACTGTACCTACTACTCTTTGGAATGGGCAACTAGCTTCATATTTCTGACTGGCCGACTCCGTGGCAATTCAAAAGTGCCTGTAATTGGTTTAGTGGAAATAAATGCTTTGAGTTTGAGTTTGAGTTTGATCTTCAAGCTTTTTTGGAACACACGTATCAGCCGCGTGCTAACGCTGCGTCCTGTTTTTTGCTCGTGTTTTACTTAGATCTATTTTGTTTAATTTTGCTGATTATTTTTATTTTGTTGTATGCACGTGTTTCTTTGACTAATAAACCTACTTTTAGCCCCCGACGGAAAAAGGGGGTGTTATAAGTTTAACGTCTGTATCTGTGTATCTGTCTGTTTGATTATTATTTTTTAATCAACTCTGGGTTTTTTTTGGGCATCCTCCTTTGCTTGGGCAGTTTTTGAGTTAGCTTTGATAATACGTATTTAATTCACTTTGTGCATTTTGATGATGCTATAATATTTCTTGTTTCTGATATTTAATTAAAAATGATACTCTAAATACACACAGACGAACCCGCAGGTAACAGCTAGTAGTAGAATATAAAATAATAGTTCCCTTAACATGTAATATATTACTGAAGTTTTCCGACACCATAATATTTGTCGGGGCGAAGTAAACCCTCGTTATAATGGCCCGATTATTGGCAGCTTTCAATATGGGAGGGAGTCACGTGGGCTGCAGCCGGCGCCCGTAGCGTGACCCGCGCGGGATTCGAACCTTGGAACGTATGGAAAAAATAATATATCGTTCAAGTGTTGAGGAGGGATCACGTTTGCGTTTGTTGGGATTAATAATAAATTAGTTTCGGTATAAAAGAATATATATAGGCTACACCATGAATTACAACATATCGTTTTTAGCTGAACTTACCTACCCACTACGTATTTATATCTACTGGTAAGTTATTTTAACCCTTACAAAAAAACAACCTTAAATATGATATAATAGAAAATACTTACTTCGGGCTTTCTATTGATTTTTATCTCAAAAACACACATCGTACATATCATATAATTTTACTTTTTGCTTTAACCATCACAACAGGTACCTACATAATTTCTTCTTTTTTGATTTCATTATGGTAATCCTAACGAATACATAAAAATGCATAACGCTTTCATGCTAAAATGGCTGAACGGATTTGGATTAAATTGGGCACGTGGATAGATCATGATTTGAAGATGGACATAGAATACCTTTTATCCCGATATTCCTACGGGATCGAGACTCACGCGGGTGAAACGGCGGGGTGCAGCTAGTTTTATCATAAATACAAATTGAACATAAGACTGTACTACACATAACACTATATTTTTCAGAAATTATTATATAATATAATTATATCAGAACAAAATGAGTCCTAACAAATTATTAGAAGCTCAACAAAAGCTGAGCTACACACAACATTTCGCAAGAAACCTGCTGATTATATATTCTCAAACAAAATTTCTTACATTAAGGTCAAACTCAGATCGTAGAAAATGGAGATATGCCAAAGAGACACTGAATAAATTTAATATATTTTGTGAAGGAATTTTGTTATAGCGCTGTGGTATCCAGAAAAATCGAACTCCCATATTTATTAACATCACTATACAAAATAGTTCGTAGTATTTATTTGTAATTATTATTATTACTTGAATTACAAGGATTCTTCTTTATCTAGTCTGTTTAAAACTTGAATGAATAAAGGGGTAATTTAGTACCTAGGCAATTTTTCATTAATATAAAAGACAGATTTGGTGCGACAGCAAGAATATTTCCAATAGGGAAGAATGCAGATTGGTTCGACACGGCGGTTCACACAATTTTATTAGGTACAGTTACTGTTACGGCATTAATACGAACACTGAGAAACAAAAACAATAAAAAAATGCCAATTCAATCATGCATACGGATTTGTAAGTACAGTATATTATTAAAAGTATTTCTCGTAGTAAGAGTGTCCGTGGAGTTTCTTGGTCATTCTTCTCCACAGGTACCTACTACGCTTTGGAATGGGCAACTAGCTTCATCTTTCTGCCTGACCGATCGTTTTGATAATTCAAAAGTGCCTGTAATTGGTTTATTTGAAATAAATGCTTTGAGTTTGAAAAGTCACGATAGTTTTAAGGAACTACATTCAAGTTTTATTGGATAAAAACATGTCGTGTCGTATCCATAATTTCTTTAATCCATAAGGTCAACAAATCACTTGGTGCTGCCAAAAAAGTAAACTGCGAACTTGTAGCGAAGCAAAAACCACTGATCGGATGTAAACGAGCCGTCTCATAAATAAAGATGTGAAAACTTCAGAAAGGCGAGTTTGGCATGTACCTAGTACATAGGTACATCGCCGTGTGATTCATAGTACATACATGTGAGCAATCAAAACTTGGACACACCAAACATATCGGGCTTCACGTGCGATTTTAGACGCTGCGTTTTAATGGCGTTTTTTTTAGGTTGTTATAGCAGACGTTAATTTGTTTGATAAAACTTGGCGGCCATAGGTAAACAGAAAACGAGTTTTCATAAAGAAATATTTGATCGATTGTGATCTTATTACCCAGTTATTGGGTTGTGGAGGTCAGATAGGCAGTCGCTCCATGTAAAATACTGGTATTCAGCTGCATCCGGTTAGACTGGAAGTCGACCCCAATATTATTGGGAAAAGGATAGGCAGAATGACATATAGTACCTTAGTATAATAAGGAGAAGCTACAAAACCGTCTGCAATATGCACTATCTGAGAACTAAACTACGCTATATATCATGTCAGTCATAAATACCGGCCCGGAGTGACGTCACGTTAACTTGGCAATGGCGAAGTAATTACCTCGATGACTGGGACTTGATCAAGATATTGACGTACAGGTAGGTACCTGCCGGTTTATTCTGTAAACATCTCACCGTGAAAATAAGGTGAAGTGAGCTTGGAGCTGTCAAATTGTGTCAATCCCTGTGGAATGACGGTCACTTCACGCTCACTTCACCTAAGTTTTCACGGTGGGTTTTTTTCCAGAATAGAACGGCTGATGATGAGGAGTATATTTACATTTTAAAGAACATTCATACTTACCCTAAGACATTTTTAAATATTATGCCTAAAATTGCACTAGGAAGTGGTGAAGGGCGTTTTGAAGACTGTCTTATGTAATTTTGACGTTCGAAAAGAGCTGATTCATATGCCTTTATTTTTATGATTACTAGTATTAACCGATAACTTGAGTGTGGTGTCCACTGTGAACATAAGTATTATTAATAAATAAGTCAAAAAAGCAACCGACTTCCAAAAAAACAAAACATACAGAGCGAAAAAATTACCTTAATTTCGGAAGTAGGTGTCAAATCTGTATTTTATCTTTTTGCCGCCAACTTCGGAAATTAAAGTTATTTTTTAACCGACTTCCAAAAAGGAGGAGGTTCGTATGTATGTTTTTTTTGTTTTTTTTTTTTTTCTGTGTATGTCCGTCGATATTTTCGTCAATTGTGGACGGATTTTCAAAATTCTTTTTTTGTTTGAAAGGGTATGCCCTCAAGGTGGTCCCATATAAATTTTATTAACTTAGCTTGAGTACTTTTTAAGTTAGCTTCATTAATACGAATTTTTCCCACTTAGCCTATAATATATGGACGATCTTTTAACATTTTCCTGTCACTGTTATTTACATAGCAGGTCGTGATATTCGAACTAGTAGGGGGTAGGTACCACAACTAAAAAGTGAAAAATAAAAACTTTTTACAAAAAAAACCAACCGACTTCCAAAAAAAACACTAGAAAGTGAAAAATAACTTTAATTTCTGAAGTCGGTGGCTTAAAACGAAAATTCAAAACCAAAGACACCGACTTCCGAAATTAAAGTTATTTTTCACTTTCTAGTGTTTTTTTTGGAAGTCGGTTGTTACTTCAGTGTTTTTTTTGGAAGTCGGTTGTTTTTGTTTTTGTAAAAAAGTTTTGTGTTTTCACTTTTTAGTTATGGTCTCTACCCCACACCAATTCGTATACCACTACTTGCTATACAGGGTGTTAGGGTAAACACCGTTTTCCTCTTAAGGGGTCATTGTACTCATCATTAGGAACAACTTTTACTATGGGACCAAACCTGAAATCGGGAAAAAAAAATCAGCTGTTCCCTACATTTATGTTCGCATAACTCGTCAAAATGTAGGGAACAGCTGATTTTTTTTTCCCGATTTCAGGTTTGGTCCCATAGTAAAAGTTGTTCATAATGATGAGTAGAATGACCCCTTAAGAGGAAAACGGTGTTTACCCTAACACCCTGTATAAACAACAGTGACAGGAAGTATTACAACATCATTAAGGTACACAAAGTAAACTGAATACGTATTATCGAAGCTAACTCAAAAAATACCAAAGCAAAGTTAATAACATTTATATGGGACTTTCGCGCAAGTTTCCTCTGACGAATGAAAAAAGAATTTGCAAAATCGGTCCACAATTGTTGAAACTATCGATCATACATTTAAAAAAAACATACAGACAAACATAACAACCACCTCATTTTTTGAAGTCGGTTAAAAAATATAAGTGAATATGACTAGAAATACAATAGCCGACCGTAAATACAGCACATCTAGGTTTAGTTCGCGTTATCACTCGTGCCTTTTTAAGGCTCAATGTGTCATTATAATCGGGATCTATCCATCAAACCTTGGTGTAGGTATAAATCCATTTCAATATGTGTATCCACTTGTGTATTCATAATTACTTCACCTATATATAAGATTTCTTCATTAGTGAAATTACGATAGATGAAGTAACTCACTGAAATTATTTTAATCTAGTTTGATAGCATATTAAGTCATGTGTAAATAACTACAATCTAATAAGTTTTACAATTACGTACGTCAGTTAAATCACCTTCATAATGAAATAGTTTGCTACGACCTTGCTACGGCGTAGGCTCGTCTACGGCGTAGGCTTGTCTACGAAATCAGGGAGCATTGCATTTTCGTAATAATTATCAAAGTTTAATAATTATAGCTGGTTGCTTTTGAAACATCGCTTAACAGATTTATTATAGTTTATTCCAAATTCGTTAACTGCTGAACATTCATAGCCATCTAATAATTCCATTTAAATGCACGGTAGTGTAACAGCTAGGGCGTTTGAAAGTTAGTGTTGTTCCATTATTATAGTGATGTGCTTAGCAACTTACTAATTGTGAAATATACATTTAATTTAGCATGAGCAACTGGCATGACTAACAATTATTTGTGAGCAGAGTTTTAGTTGTTGTTGAGTTTGAGTTTGAGTTTTTAGTCTGTGCTCAATAATGTATTTTCTTTCTTTCTTCTTTCTTTAGTTCTATCTTATTAATTACCTTAACTGAATGACGGTAACGACCATTTCTTTTTCTGCTTAAATTTTCCTGTACAAGTGTGTTTTTTATCACTGACAAGTCATAATGAGGAAAGAATATACAAAATGGCGCAGTTAGTATTTACTATTATATATAACCAAATATATTCAGCCAAAGAATCAAAAGCTACAGTCAGTATACCTACAAAATGAATATTACAAACGACACAATACATTAGCTTTGTAAAAAAACGCTCATACAATATCATCGTTTTTTTGCGCAAATATATGAACAATCTGAAAAACTTTCACACAATACAACTTTGCGAGAAAGAATAAAAAATGTGTCGAATCGTTGTCGTGAAAATAAATCGCGCTTGTCAAGGCTTGTACAGATTTGTGATAAGTCCTAAACCGTTTTCGTCGGCACGGTTGGCGTAGTGGTTAAGCGATTGACTGCTGCGCTTTGTGTCGCGGGTTCGATTTCCGCACGGAACAAATATTTGTATGACCTACATGATCGATGTACGGAGTTAAATACTACACCCGTATACTGCACTAATAAAACGCACATTACAAATTAATAAAAAAGACATAAAATACACACATACAATGTAGCCAAAAGCCGCGTATCATTCAATAAAAGTTAAACCACCAAAGTTCCAGATTTACAGTACAATCCTAACTTAAACATGATCTGAACCGTCCCTCCATCCTCAGGGAATCGGGAGATCACCAACTTCGACGCCACTTTTTTCCCCGCGTCCGTGTGACCGGACTATATCTTTTTTTTTCTTGAACCACAGTTTGGGAAAAACGTTGATTTATTTCTTATCTTGTATACTCGAGAACTTGTTTATGGGGGTATTGGTTGGTAAGAAATTAGCAGAAGTGAGCAAGAAGTAGGGCCTTGTGGCTAAAGGAACGTGGATTTGTAAGGTTAAATTTTGTTTGCTGCGGTTGGTGTATCTTTTTTTATTTATTTACTAGCTGCTGCCCGCGGCTTCGCCCGCATGAGTGTCGGAAATTACCCCATACATCCCCATGGGTTTTAAGTATAAATATTGAGTTTCGAGTTAATCGGACAGCGCGTTAAAATTCTTCCATACAAACATTGACACCCCCCAACCTTTTAGGGGGTAATTTAGAAAAACAAAAAACTACAAACTTTATAATTTATTTAGATAACTATTCGTGCAAAGTTTCATGTTTATTACCTCAAGGAATAAGATTTTTCATACAAACTTTCATCCCTTATTTTACCCCCTTAGGGGTTGAATTTCGAAAAATCCTGATACACGTTATTCTTAATTTTTGGGTTTAAGTATAAATATTGAGTTTCGAGTTAATCGGACAGCGCGTTACAATTCTTCCATACAAACTTTGACACCCCCCAACCCTAGGATAGGGTACTTTTCCGGGATAAAAAGTACCCAGTGTGGTGCCCAGGATATTAAAGAATAATTATACCAAGTTTCATCGTAATCGAACCGGTAGTTTTTGCGTGATGCCTGAACAAACAGACAGACAGACAGACAGACAGACAGACAGACAAAAAAATTTTTAATCAAATTTTTGGGTTCGGTGTCGGTCTAGTAACACCCCCTGCTATTTATTTTTTTGATATCTTCAATGTACAGAATTTTCACTTCTACAGATTTATTATAAGTATAGATATAGATTTAATACTTCAAGCACAGAAATGTACAGAGGCGGACTTAATGCCTTAGGCATTTTCTACCAGTCAACCTTTGGGTGATGCAGAGACAAACAGTGGTAGGTGCAATTACGAAAAACTGAGAAAAAAAAAATACACATAAAGCTATTACACACTATAAATACTTACACTTTTTTCTTTTTCTTATCTATACTTTCTTTGGATAGTATTTTGAATCATTTCCCAAAGATGATAAAGTCTTTCCACAGTTGAAAGTAAGGCCGTGCATAGCGTAATCAGGTTATAATGTTCCAACCTCGTTCCTGGGACACATGGGCTTCCTCTCTGTAATTGGGAGTGGGCTGTAATCCACCGTAGGAATCCAATCCGGATTGCTGGAAATGACACGTCTCTTCGATTTTTTGGTTTTAAGACATGCCGATTTCCTCACGAGGTTTTCCTTCACCGTATGGAAAGTAGTTGTGAAGAAATAAATTATACAAACTAAAGCCAGGCCTACAACTTGTAAGTCCGGGCCGTGGCCCACGTCGTGCATAGCGTGAGGGAGTAGGCCATAATTTGTCCCAAATCATGCTAAAATTACAATAAACTCCCAGTTACCCAGTTATTTAAGTACGAAAGTTATTTCATATTTTTTTTATGTTGATGAGCCTACTTTAAAATGAAAGTTGCATTTTTACCGCCACTATATTTTATTTGAACCACAGTGGAACGCTGATTAGATTGGCGGTGACTACGTACGGGCCAATGCAAACGTTCGTATTGTCTTCGTTACTATTGGGCCAGCAATGCGTCGTGCATAGACCAGACTCCAAAACGGCCTTCAACCGTTTTTATGAAAGAGAGATAAGTTGACTTCGAAGATAGTTGTCTTCGGTTACTTGAAAGTCTTTTAACAGACTCCGAACCAAGGTGCAGGTGGAGATGGAGTGTGCGATTGGAGACTCACAGATGACTCCACCCTGTAGTGTAAATATGGTGCTGTAACACAAACAATAGGGCACTTAATAGCGTGTCCAGCGTGTCCTGTTGCCTGCACGTTACAGGAACTGTTGAACATTGCTGAGGGTGCCAAACTTGTAGCCAATTCTATTCTCTACGGTAGTCTGCACTAGACAAAACTGCTTTGTGTGTGGTGAGTACAGACTTACTTAGAACTTACAAATGTTCTACTAATTAGAAATGTTACTAACAACTTATCGATTGTCTTATCGCAGTATAGTTCTACTTCTAGTTAAACTTAGGATTATATCACAGTTTGTGAGGCGTTAATAATTTCAGTAACTTAAATTTGGTCTAGACGTAAGAGAGCTTCAATTATTTAAACCATGGGCAAAGTTTAAAGATATTTATTCTCAAAAAAGACACAAAGTCACTTACATGAGAACAATGCTTAAAATAAATTATATTCATTATATATTTTTAAATTAATTATATATTTCGTCACAGACGTCACGGTAGCAATTTATTTATTATGATAGACCCATCTAGTGCATTCAGCTTTTAGGAAGGGTGTTATTTGTGATGAAATATTCAGCTAATTGAGTTTTGAATTAATTGAATGAGATCTTTTTTTTTATACATGAGAGATATTGTATAATTGTGCCCCTTCAAAAGTTATAATTTTTTTGCGAAACTTAGTTCTCATCTTCGGTAAAATCAGAAATGTAGTTCGGCGAGTTCTATATAAATATTAAATATATTTTTTGCATAATCTACGTTACTTTTAAAAGAATTCTATCACAATCTTCTACTTCATTAAAACAAATAAATGAGACAAAAGGAAAACTTTCCAACTACGTCACACATTTTATTTTCACGCGTAGCACTTACCTAAACAATTGTACAATACAATCTAACTGCTCAAGTATTTTTGCATTTTATAATAACCACTTCTTCTACACCCACTCAAATATCAGCCATACTCCTTTGTCATAAGATTCATCCCAACTGCAAAATAAACTTAGTCTCACAACAAACTTACGACATTTTGTAGACAATTGAAATTGGTCTTAATAGTGTTGTGTTTAGAGTTGCTAGTGTTGGTAATGTTAAGTTTGCCAGCACATAATTTGGTTAGCTACGAGTCGTCACGTACAGGTTATCGTATCCGTGTCGCAGCATAACAACTGCCTGTAACTTGGACTCTAGGATAAGTGATAGGTATTTGGTCTTTTGTAATGGCTGGCTTTAAAGGAATATGGGTTATAAGGTAATGTTTAAGTTTTAAATGTATTTCGTTTAGTTTTTGATGATTAAGTTTTTTTATTAAGATGTATTCGGGTATTAAGTTATGTTTACGTTTTTTTTTTACTTTCGCTTGGGTACAGATGCCAATGTTTTTTTGGCGTGTGTTAGCTGACATATATGGCAAATAATTTAATGTTTTGCGTAATGTTAATTATTTAACCGACTTCCAAAAAGGAGGAGGTTATATGTTCGTAGCGTATGTTTTTTTTTTTTTGTGTATGTCCGTCGATATTTTCGTCAATTGTGGACGGATTTTGAAAATTCTTTTTTTGTTTGAAAGGGTATGCTCTCAAGGTGGTCCCATATAAATTTTATTAACTTAGCTTGAGTACTTTTTGAGTTCGCTTCATTAATACGTATTTTTCCCACTTAGCCTATATGGACGATATTTTAATATTTTCCTCTCACTGTTATTTACATAGCAGGTCGTGATATTCGAACTAGTAGGGGGTAGGTACCTCAACTAAAAAGTGAAAAATAAAAACTTTTTACAAAAAAAACCAACCGACTTCCAAAAAAACACTAGAAAGTGAAAAATAACTTTAATTTCGGAAGTCGGTGGCTTAAAACGAAAATTCAAAACCAAAGACACCGACTTCCGAAATTAAAGTTATTTTTCACTTTCTAGTGTTTTTTTGGAAGTCGGTTGGTTTTTTTTTGTTTGCATACAAAGATTTGTGTTTTTTTTTGTATAAATTCAAATCCAGAGTTTGTTGCGCCACTTCTTCCCAGCTAAAGCACTAGGAAGTAGTGAAGGGCTGGCGTTTTGGGGGACTGTCTCATGTAACTTTGACGTTCGAAAAGTGCTGGATCTCAGTCTAGTTTGAATAAATGACTTTTAATTTTGATTTTGATGTCTAGTTATTGGGCTGTAATAAGACGATTGCCCCCGAGTTTTTCTGATAAAATATATCAATTACGTACCGATACGTATAAATTCTGATGTTGAGACCGATAGGATGCATTAATATAATATTGTTATATTTATAATATTTCATTAAGTTCTTCTTGATATTACAAGTTTACAAAAATCACAGACATCCCAGTGAAAAATGCATGCAAATCTATAAAACCACATCGAGATTAAGAAGTAAAAAGTGATTTTTCCTCTAGTGTGTACCAAGTTTAGTGAAGCCAAGTTGATGCGTACTTAAGTTCAGATTTATGTTCGGGGAAAATCCAAGTTTTGCGCACTTTGGAAGTTCTTTGACTGCGAACAGGATAAGGGCGCTTATGTATAATATCGGAAGTGGCATATGTTCTGTGGTTACGAGAAACAAATGTGAGAAAAGTTGGTGTATATTAAGATATGTTTTATAGTATTTGTATCGAGAAATGTGGCTTTTATAAATGATGTGTCGCTAACCATAAATTGCGATCCAGCAATCTGCCTGCCACGATTTATATGTCATTTCCTCTTTGGTTATCTCTGGTGCGTCCGTATGTATGTGTAAGATGTTCTGTAGTTTAAAAAATGTCGTAATGTGTCGTCTACTGATGTGCGTCACTACGTACAGAGCCAATTCATCAGCCCGATGCCCGATGTAAAATAATGGGACTGACATGTCTTGAACGCCTTTAGATGAGCTGATCGGGTTTAGTTTCCTTAATAAAATTCGCCCAGACTACACTATAATGATTTTGGAGTTCAAATTAAAACCTGTCTTCCTCAGTAACCAAAAACATAAAAACCGTTTCCAGAAAGCCAACATTGATTCTCGACTAATTGAATCTGTACATCTCACTGACAGACAGACAATGCATTTTATGACACGAAAATAAAATGAAAACAAAATTGTTCTTTTACTTACCTCAAATTCAATTTGCCAACAGGCAGAACGGGAACGGAGCATTTCATACGCTCAAAGGGGAGCAAAAAATCAATTGCAAGCAAAAAGAACTTCGCCTCGTAACTTGAGATCCACATAGGGAGGGAAAAAATATTTTCACAGATTCCTGCCAAATTTAATATCGTCATTTTAGCGAAATGTTCTAAATTAGCATCGACAGCAGCGTGGATCGGTTTCACCTTCACTCCTAAATTCCAAATTTCATTTCACTTCGATTTTATTGGAAAAGTTAAGCAGTACCTATAAGTTGTTTTACACACTGTTCGGGAGAATAGCTTGCTTTTGTATTTGAAAACGATACCCACTTTATTTATTTTATTATTCTATTCAAAAAGACCAAGAAACAGGTACAATTTATTATCAAAGACAGAAAGAAACAAGAAATACATAAAAGTTAAAGACAATATTGCAGCCCGCAACGCTGTTCACAGATTAGCTACAGGATACAATCAGTGAAAATAAACGCAAGGTTTTTTTTTTTTGTATTTTATTTATTTGTTCTACACGATGGATAGTATTGTACCGTTGCCCAATTAATTTGCTTTGGTTAACATCTCAGTTTCATTTTACGAAAACGAAGTAGTTATTATCGTTATATGAACTGAGAAATTACTCTAGGTGAATGGTCAACTATCTATTCTCTTGTTTGCACTTTTAACAAAATACTTCGATTACCTTGCCATCGCATTATTCACTATTCATCGCATTTCATTTCACCTTATGTTCACCAAACATCGCACCAGTATGTAACAAAGACGTTAAAACAGAGCTCAAATTCCTCTCTGTCGCGTTTCTTTTATTGACTACCAAAGTTTATTAGTGAAATTTCACCTGAGGCTAGCCGATGTCGGAGGGAGCTGAAACAAACTTTATTTACTAAGATCACTTTTTATGCGAGGCATCGACCGGGTTATGTAGAACTTTCGACTGATCGCATTTTTATTTATATTTTAACTTTAGTATCGTAGTTAGTAAGATTCCGTAGCCAAAGGGCGAAAACAGGAACCAATTATCCTCCGCAGCGCGCTGTCTGTCCGTACGTCTATCAGTGCATTTGTTTGTCACAGGGTACAAACCTTTAAATCTATTATAGGTTGGCAGTTATGCAGAAAAAATGTTGCTATGAAAAATTATAGAAAAAATGAAAAATTTGATAGTTTTGATGGTAGGGAAACCTTAGAGCACGAGTTCGAAAATACGTAATATTCCAAATCGGTCAACTTCTATAATGGTGCCGATTCCCTTGTTCACAAACTAAACTAAATTTAAGTTCAGTGCATCTTTTTCTTTGTATTTCAATATGAAGAGGAAAGAAGATAAATTTTAGTTTAGTCCTGTCAAACCTGTCACTACTCCATACAAGTTTAGACGTGATTGGAAACTTGCCTGATAAAATTACGACAATTTACGTCAGGCGCTGATTAATTTGACCGGACTAAACTTAAATTTATCTTTGGCCTTAATGAAATAGAAAGAAAAAGATGCACTGAATTTAAATTTAGTTTAGTTTTTGAACAAGGGAATCGGCACCAATATCAATGATTATTGCATTACTTATCATTAGTTGCAGGAACATTGTAACATTTTAAGACGCTTTCTAAGTTTAATGTGATGATTAAATAGAACTACCTTCCGCGACACGTACTCTAGTTGTAGTGTCGCTGTTTTCGCTCATAATTCTCACAGTTTACGAGTTTTGAAGTGTTCTAAACGATATTAAACACGGCAGAATTACAATTCCTGGAATATTATATGTCGTGGTAAATAGCGTTTAACATTGTTCAAAATTATTGCAGCTGTTAAAGAATTTTCTCGGCAAAATATGAATAATTTACTTGGCATAAAAGTAAATTATTCATAGTTTGCCGAGAAAATTCTTTAACAGCTGCAATAATTTTGAACAATGTTAAACGCTATTTACCACGACATATAATATTCCAGGAATTGTAATTCTGCCGAAGACCAAATATTCTCTACGAGTGTTAACAAACCTATTTGGTATACCTACAGGCAAAATTATTCATTCCTTCACTACACTGCCAATATCCATTTTTATTGTGTGCATAATGAATTTTTAAGCATATGGCATAGGTACATAAAGCCAGTAAAAGAATTGACTACCCAGCATACTCAGAACATTTTTTTAAATAGTTTAAAGTTAGCTGCCTGTATACCAAATAACTTTGTTGACTATACGTCCAGTGCACTCTGGGCAGTCAACCTTGCTTGTTATCCGGCAAATATTTTTACAAAAGCATGATCTTTTAGACTTCGGGTCGATATGAACAACAGCAGCCTCACTATATCTTAATTATATCAAAACGCTCCCGCTTCCGTTTTTCACTTAAATATCACACAAAAAGGTTATTGTTTTAGGTCTCACCACCACTGTCTAAGTTTGCCAACTCTTTGGAATTTGAATAATCAATCAAAGCCAGCTGTTAGGGAGGGGCAGTGTCATGTGCGGGCCACTGCGCAATTGTTATGTGATGAGGTCCAACATAATATAACCTTTATGGTCGTCACCCCTAAAAGGTAAAGGTGTCTGTTTACAATGCATTTCATGGTGACTTGTCAGAGGCTGTGTGTCTTAAATTAAGATCTTGTTATCGTGTACAATATTGTATTATAGAGTCTGACCAACGAAAGCTGTCCAAGAAAAACGGCGGCAATTTTAAAAAATCAAGAGCTGTTAACCCTGGCTATACACTCCTGAAACGGAGTTGATACTTTACAATATTCAATAAATATTATGCAATAGCATCAGTATTTCATATTTATTAATTAGGCGCCATTATTATTATTAATTAGATGCCATAATATAAGTTTAGAAAATAATTCGTGGACAGCTTTCGTTGGTCAGACTCTAGCAATATTCGTAGAGAAGGCTGGTCAAGTCTACTTGAGGACATCAGGTTATTAGAAAAGATTGAGATGTTGAGTGACAAATAAATAATGAGGTCCATTAAAATGAAGAACTGGCAAGTAGAGACACATGCCCATACAAATCTAAGTTTTGTAACTAATTTTCTAACTTAAACACGTGACCAGAGGCCTCGCCTATTTTTAGGCCAAAGAATCAGTATGCCATCCAACGTGGCAACGCTGCTAGCCTTTTGGGCACTTTTCGCACTGACAGCGATGCCGACGAATTTTTTTATGCCTAGTAAACTCTTCCACTTTTTAGTTTTAGTCTTGTACATAGTATAATTATTTGAGTATTAGATTATGTTATGCATTAAAATATAAGTAGTAAGAAATAAATAAAAATTGGATCAAACTGCAGTAGTTTGATAAATTGACTTCAAAGTTATGTCCGGCAAAATTCTGAAAACGAAATTGATTGTTTCTCTGTTGTTTTTGCTCCAGTTTTTAGCAGACGGCGTTGCTATTACGTGTAGCTGAAAACCACCTCTGTGGGCTGCTTATGTGATAAGACCCCCACCTAAATTATAATCATCATGCTCCACATGACCCATAAAACAAAGCCACCGTGAACCCCGAAGCGATTTAAAGCGATAGCCATTAAAACAAGGACGCAATACACTTGAAACCCGTCGCTAACTTAGCGCTATAAAAACTTGAACAACAACGTTAGGTATGAGTTCGCTATCTCATTCGCTGACTTACTGAACTTACCTGACTTCATTAATTCGCCATGCATTTGCTTTGTTGCTGGGAGTTCGCATGAATTGTTTCTCCATGAATTGTGGGATTTCTGAAGATTTTTTTTTACTCCACGCGCTGCTTATTTACTTGGTGCTCTTCGATAGCAGGTCTTAAATAGCAGGTTTCTTCTTTAGAAAACAGCTACTGGTGGTATTTCCGTTGGTCCTGGAGGTTCGTATTACAATCAATGTGTTTTCTCAACTTTGCCAGATGTTATCCACTTAGTGTGATATACAGTACCGGTCAAACATGATGCTGATATGATAACATTAATAATAGTACTTGTTAATTATAAACTCTAGTAAGCACTGCTTTAACTCATGAACATTTGGATGTGATCCAAATGTTGATGAGTTGAAAAGCTTCAATGAGGGGCGATACTTAAATGAGGTCAGACGTACCCTGATAAGAATGCAGAAAAATTGTTCATGGACGATGTCCAAACGAAGCCTTTTAAGAGATCTTTTCACTGAAATATACGATGTGGGGACGACGATAATTATTTATAAATATTTAATTGTACACCACAAAAATACATAACAAAAAATAAATCAAAGACCACAAAATATACAGTGAGTGGTGTTATCGTTACGACGAAAAAACATTAATTTTAACCTCGTTTATCTGGCATCCCTTAAATATATTTGACTAGCTTTCGCCCGCGGCTTCGCCCGCGTGGTGGTCGGAAATTTTCCTACAGGAAAGTACTTGCGGGAAAAAAAGTACCTTATCCAGGTTACAAATCATCAATGTGTCTAATTTAATCCAAATCCGTTCAGCTGTTTTTGTATAATTGAGTAACAAACATCCAAACACTCAAACATACAAACTGTCACCTTTATAATATCAGTAAGATTAAGTCATTATAAATTGTAGCCTATGTGTTATTCTGATGTATAAGCTATATCACTGTAAAGTTTCATCAAAATCCGTTCAGTAGTTTTTGCGTGAAAGAGTAACAAACATCCATACATCCATCCATCCATCCTCACAAACTTTCACATTTATAATATTACTAGCTTTCGCCCGCGGCTTCGCCCGCGTGGTGGTCGGAAATTTTCCTACAGGAAAGTACTTGCGGGAAAAAAAGTACCTTATCCAGGTTACAAATCATCAATGTGTCTAATTTAATCCAAATCCGTTCAGCTGTTTTTGTATAATTGAGTAACAAACATCCAAACACTCAAACATACAAACTGTCACCTTTATAATATCAGTAAGATTAAGTCATTATAAATTGTAGCCTATGTGTTATTCTGATGTATAAGCTATATCACTGTAAAGTTTCATCAAAATCCGTTCAGTAGTTTTTGCGTGAAAGAGTAACAAACATCCATACATCCATCCATCCATCCTCACAAACTTTCACATTTATAATATTATATAAGTAGGATAGTAAGTATGAACACTCCCGAGGAGATATTTAGGACCCTGGCAGCCTCATGGATGTCCAAGGGCATTGAAGTCGGTAGTAGGAGGTTGACAAACCTCCGATTTGCCGACGACATAGTACTGTGTTGCCCCCACAGCTCTAGAACTACAGACTATGCTTCAAGACCTAAGCCCGGCAAGCCTCATCCTATCAGCCTAGGTTCATATTGCTGTGTCGGGGTGTGTCGGGGCGCGCCAGAACGCAATCGCTTACGGTCATTTACTATGAATAGATTCACATTAGTAGGTTGTGTTGTGTACTGCACAGATTCGTTTGATTGGTGTATCCCGCGTCACGACACAACACGACACAGTAATGTGTCGGTGGCTTCACGGTTGGACTCGCGATGAATCGGTCTAAAACAAAAACCATGACCAACAGCACTAAGTGTAGTTTCGAGGTAGATGGGCAGGAAACACATGTCGATGAGTACATCTACTTGGGCCAGTTAGTTGCTTTCGAAAACAGGTAAGAAAAGGAATTCTGTCGCTGCATCGAAAATGCCTGGAAAAGGTACTGGTCTATGAAGACGGTAATAAAAGGCGATCTACCGATCTCCTTGAAGCGAACACTCATCGATATGTGTATTCTGCCCGTCCTAACCTACGCAGTACGCAGACCTGGTCACTTACCGAGTCGCAAAAGTTTCTTCTTGGGGTTTGCCAAAGAGCAATGGAGCGAAGCATTCTAGGCGTAAAACGAACTGACAATTATCAAAACACTACGCTTAGCTCTAAAACGGGGATTCTTTATGTAGGCAAAAAGGGTGCCAAGCTAAAATGGGATTGGGCGGGTCATGTCAGCCGCATGCATAGCGACCGCTGGGCAAGTCTCCACACGGTGGGTGCCTGAGGATGGACGGCGCCACCGAGGCCGGCCCAGGAAGAGGAGGCGCAAGGGTTGGATCGAGGGGGCCCTGGAGAAAGATGCTTGGATGTATTTGGGGAGGCCTTTGCTGAGCAATGGGACAGTGTAGGCTAATCTATAAATATAAAAATGTCGTGTCACGGTGCTTGTGGTCGCACTCCTCCGAAACGGCTCGACCGATGTTTACGAAAATTTTATGTTTATTTGGTAGGTATGACAATAGGTCGTAAAGAGGTAGGTATACAGGTAGGGTAGGTAGGTAAGTAGATAGGTAGGGTAGGGTACGATCAGTGGATAGGTAGGTGTGCCGTAGATAAGCAGTTAGTGCTACCCGTGCGAAACCGGGGTGGGAAGCTAGTATAAAAACAAAAAAAATAAAAATAGCAATATTACTGTGAAGTTTCATCAAAATCCGTTCAGTAGTTTTTGCGTGAAAGAGTAACAAACATCCATTCATCCTCACAAACTTTCGCATTTAAAATATTAGTAGGATAATATAAGTAATTAAAATAAAAACCAATTGCGTAACACACTATCAATCACAATCTGAATGATTTTATGGATATTGCTAATCCGTTGCTTCATTAAAGTCAAAATGAAACCCATTGCTATTAGACCATGGCGCGTCATTATCTGGCCCGCCACTCACCCCCGCTTCATTCTTATCGTTGTAACTTTTAAACTATTCTTTCAAATATCTTAGTGTAAAAGACAAAATTTATCTACATTAAATAACGAAAGCGATGAAGTTATTCATTTTGATAAGAATTAACTAAATACTCCAAAATGTACAATGTAAAAAAAGTCTCCATTTTAAATGTATTTATGGCTCACTATTTTAGCTATAATGGCTTTCACATAAAAGATAGATATATACTGTCGCGGACTTTTATTTAGAACTATTTTAGACAAACAATCCCACGATACATTATCTTCGTATAACTCTAACGGTTTAGGCAGCGCACGCCAAGATAGCTCTCAGAGGGCAAATTTTTTTCCGACTTACTTCATACTTATCGTTATATTATGGCAAAATCAAACAAAATCATTATAAATTGTAGCCTATGTGTTATTCTGATGTATAAGCTATATCACTGTAAAGTTTCATCAAAATCCGTTCAGTAGTTTTTGCGTGAAAGAGTAACAAACATCCATACATCCATCCATCCATCCTCACAAACTTTCACATTTATAATATTAGTAGGATATAAGTAGGATAGTAAGTATGAACACTCCCGAGGAGATATTTAGGACCCTGGCAGCCTCATGGATGTCCAAGGGCATTGAAGTCGGTAGTAGGAGGTTGACAAACCTCCGATTTGCCGACGACATAGTACTGTGTTGCCCCCACAGCTCTAGAACTACAGACTATGCTTCAAGACCTAAGCCCGGCAAGCCTCATCCTATCAGCCTAGGTTCATATTGCTGTGTCGGGGTGTGTCGGGGCGCGCCAGAACGCAATCGCTTACGGTCATTTACTATGAATAGATTCACATTAGTAGGTTGTGTTGTGTACTGCACAGATTCGTTTGATTGGTGTATCCCGCGTCACGACACAACACGACACAGTAATGTGTCGGTGGCTTCACGGTTGGACTCGCGATGAATCGGTCTAAAACAAAAACCATGACCAACAGCACTAAGTGTAGTTTCGAGGTAGATGGGCAGGAAACACATGTCGATGAGTACATCTACTTGGGCCAGTTAGTTGCTTTCGAAAACAGGTAAGAAAAGGAATTCTGTCGCTGCATCGAAAATGCCTGGAAAAGGTACTGGTCTATGAAGACGGTAATAAAAGGCGATCTACCGATCTCCTTGAAGCGAACACTCATCGATATGTGTATTCTGCCCGTCCTAACCTACGCAGTACGCAGACCTGGTCACTTACCGAGTCGCAAAAGTTTCTTCTTGGGGTTTGCCAAAGAGCAATGGAGCGAAGCATTCTAGGCGTAAAACGAACTGACAATTATCAAAACACTACGCTTAGCTCTAAAACGGGGATTCTTTATGTAGGCAAAAAGGGTGCCAAGCTAAAATGGGATTGGGCGGGTCATGTCAGCCGCATGCATAGCGACCGCTGGGCAAGTCTCCACACGGTGGGTGCCTGAGGATGGACGGCGCCACCGAGGCCGGCCCAGGAAGAGGAGGCGCAAGGGTTGGATCGAGGGGGCCCTGGAGAAAGATGCTTGGATGTATTTGGGGAGGCCTTTGCTGAGCAATGGGACAGTGTAGGCTAATCTATAAATATAAAAATGTCGTGTCACGGTGCTTGTGGTCGCACTCCTCCGAAACGGCTCGACCGATGTTTACGAAAATTTTATGTTTATTTGGTAGGTATGACAATAGGTCGTAAAGAGGTAGGTATACAGGTAGGGTAGGTAGGTAAGTAGATAGGTAGGGTAGGGTACGATCAGTGGATAGGTAGGTGTGCCGTAGATAAGCAGTTAGTGCTACCCGTGCGAAACCGGGGTGGGAAGCTAGTATAAAAACAAAAAAAATAAAAATAGCAATATTACTGTGAAGTTTCATCAAAATCCGTTCAGTAGTTTTTGCGTGAAAGAGTAACAAACATCCATTCATCCTCACAAACTTTCGCATTTAAAATATTAGTAGGATAATATAAGTAATTAAAATAAAAACCAATTGCGTAACACACTATCAATCACAATCTGAATGATTTTATGGATATTGCTAATCCGTTGCTTCATTAAAGTCAAAATGAAACCCATTGCTATTAGACCATGGCGCGTCATTATCTGGCCCGCCACTCACCCCCGCTTCATTCTTATCGTTGTAACTTTTAAACTATTCTTTCAAATATCTTAGTGTAAAAGACAAAATTTATCTACATTAAATAACGAAAGCGATGAAGTTATTCATTTTGATAAGAATTAACTAAATACTCCAAAATGTACAATGTAAAAAAAGTCTCCATTTTAAATGTATTTATGGCTCACTATTTTAGCTATAATGGCTTTCACATAAAAGATAGATATATACTGTCGCGGACTTTTATTTAGAACTATTTTAGACAAACAATCCCACGATACATTATCTTCGTATAACTCTAACGGTTTAGGCAGCGCACGCCAAGATAGCTCTCAGAGGGCAAATTTTTTTCCGACTTACTTCATACTTATCGTTATATTATGGCAAAATCAAACAAAATCATTATAAATTGTAGCCTATGTGTTATTCTGATGTATAAGCTATATCACTGTAAAGTTTCATCAAAATCCGTTCAGTAGTTTTTGCGTGAAAGAGTAACAAACATCCATACATCCATCCATCCATCCTCACAAACTTTCACATTTATAATATTAGTAGGATTCAATCAATCAATCATTTATTTGCAACGAATGTAAGTTACATTAAAATACAGGTGGAGTAGATAGGAGAATGCAGACTTGGAAAAGTTCAATCAAATATTTCCAATAGCTGTTTAATCACTATTAGTGGCTAAATAGAGATACATATAAGCTGAGCTCCTTAAGTTCTGAGTTGAGCTCCACGATTACTGACAATTGCTTGCACTGACTCGACAGGTCCACTCAAATCTGTGTGGTTCTTTCCTCAAAAGACCATTTCAGACACTAATGTACATGGTCCTCATATGGCCTGACCAAGATTTTGTCTGGACTTTAAAAGAGACTGTGACCTCTGAGTTTGTTTCGGCCTTTCTTCTCAGAGTAGTCACATAGGAAACGCCGACCTCATCCAGCTTAGCTCTAATAATAATACGACGAATTAATATGACGTGAAAAAGTGATTCTGATATCCTATTTACAGAATGAACAATTTCATTTCATTTCATATAAAACCCATAAAAGGCCCATCACTACTATTTAGTTTGTTGTGCTACTGTATATCTTCTTTTTTTTTCGATACTAATATTTGTTTGATAGGTAGTTTATAAAGTATTTTCATTTGTCGTCGTATTGATATATCTAAATTGAAAAAAAAAATATATATATTATACTTAGTTGACAAAAACCAGCTCTTTAACCAGCGTATCGGAATCCAAATAAAACTAAAAACTGGAACTGTCGATGTTTCCTTGTGCTTGTTTTTTTCCTCTGTTTATATAACCAGTTCGAACGAGCAAGTTTTAGTTTTTCCCTCTCGAAAGCTGCCCGTCGAGGCGGTGATTTATACACCAAGTTGCTCGGCTTGTTCTAAGTTAGCTATAGGTATAACTTGATCATTGTTAGAACAATATCTTAGGGTATTATTGTCTGTGGATAGTTGCTGAAAGTCAGACAGCGTTTGCGGTTTCTTTTGTTAATTAGGTATTAGAATGAATAGGTATAGTCTGTCCATGGTGAAAGAGACGTGCTTGTGGGTTTTATTTCTGTAAATTAATGTGTGGCAAAGACTAGCGCATCTAATTTCAACCTAGGCTGGGAGAAACCCTTATAAGATTGTTTTTCCTAAGTACGGCGTGGCTAGTAGACGTATAGTTACGTTTTTTAATTTTGATTGAATTTGTTGTCTTTTATTACGTTTATGTTTTGTTGCTGTACATTGTTGTTTACATAAGTGGATGAAGCGATACCAATTTTTTATAAATAACTATTGTACAGTACACTACACTTATGTTCAGAAGCTTTTTCAAACTTTAAATTTTAAATACACAATATTTATATAATAATCCGCCGATCAGGGAACCGACAGATTATCTCGGAGAACAGTACTTTACCCGTCCTTATTTTATAGCTGAACCTAAATACTACATTTATACAACATTAATTTGTAAACTTTGCAATCCCATTTTGAAATAAACTATTTTTTTTGTTGTTTTTTGTACAGTGGGTCACTCGTGAGTGGTCTTTTATAACTTCGTATTACGCTTGACGAGCTCAAAGGCAAAGTGTTACCATCGATTTGTAATCGACCGTACCCATTGTTAAAATATATAATATAACAATAGCAAGCACATTCATTCAATAAACGTATTAAAACTAAATCCAAAAAAAATAAACTTATTTATGGTACCGAACAACAATATCTGGCCAATCTCATGTTTACAAGGTCCATTTAAAAAAACTTAACTGTTTTGAAGACAATACGAACGTTTGCATTGGCCCGTACGTAGTCACCGCCAATCTAATCAGCGTTCCACTGTGGTTCAAATAAAATATATTAGCGGTAAAAATGCAACTTTCATTTTAAAGTAGGCTCGTCTTCATTTAAAAAAAATGAAATAAGTTTCGTACTTAAATAACTGGGTAAGTGGGAGTTTATGTAATTTTAGCATGATGTGGGACGAATTACGGCCTACTCCGTCACGCTATGCACGACGCAGTGTTGGCCCACTGGTAACAGCCCAGAATTACGAGTTGTAGGTCGCGTAATCGAGTACTGGTCGTGTGTCAAGGGAATTAATTGTTAAACAAATTGACACCCTACATCGACTATTTGCCAGAAAAATGACAGTTGTGATTTGAATATACAGGAAATTTAAGTTGGTTTGGGTAACTGTGGCGGCATAGGCGAACTACGCATCTAAGACCTGACGTCACACAAATCCTGCATCGCGCTATTAGAGTTTACGGCGCGATTAACATATATAAGACTTTCCGTCATCAATCGCTGGGCAGTTGCCCGCCAGACACAACACTGGTCGAAGTTCCCCCCTTTTCAATAGAGGATGAGTGAACTTAACTGTTCCTCATACCTGTAAATAATTAAAATTAAATTTTAAATAACCCCCGACACAATTCCAGGTGATGCGGCAGTATGGGTGCAAGGACGGAAAAAGAGAATAATTAGCTGACCTAAAAAATATCTCAAAAAGCTTATAACTTGCACCAACTACTGCAAGTTTCTCTGGACTATATCCAAGTGCTTGGTTGGCTACCTCAGAAGTTAAACGTAAACGTATATAAAATTGCTGTATACTTTACTGATTGCAGCCGCTATTGGTTAACATGCTCCCAAGTACCAATATAGTTCACTCAATTGCTGTCGATAAAAATTTGTTGCCGAGCTGTGGTGTGTTCATAGATTTGATATTTGTTGGGCGTTTCAAATATCACGTTTATACTTGTTTTAACCAGAGGAGCTAGTGGCTATATAATAACAGCCGAAGGGGCGATCGATCAGGTTAAGCTGCGCTTGCCGGGGTTGGTCCGTGGATGGGTGACCATCTTTACATATCGAGACTCCTCCGTGCTTCGGAAAGTACGTTAAGCCGTTGGTCCCGGCTGTCATTCGTGGATCTTTGACAGTGGTTACGAGTCGTCAGAAACCCGAAAGTCTGACAACCAGTCTTACCAAGAGGTATTCTGGGTTGTGGAGGTCAGATACGCAGTCGCTCCATGCAAAATACTGGTATTCAGCATCCGGTTAGACTGGAAGCCGACCCCAACATGATTGGGAAAAGGCTGGGCAGAATGATGATGATGCTTTGTTTTAACCAGACTGCTCCAGAAAGAGGGTAATGTTTGTGTTTTGATGTTTTTGTTTAGTGATGATGTGTTCTTATCATGGAGCAATAGACCCTTCGGGAGTCATCACTCCCGAAGGGTCTTTTAGTCTTGTTCTTCTCTTCTTCTTAGGTTTTCGGATAGTCTTATATAATATGCCGGTCGCGCCTAAAACTCTAATTGCGCGATGCAGGTTGTGTGGCGTCAGGTCTTTGATGCGTAGTTCGCATGTGGCGATGTAGATGCCGCCACAATGCATAGTTCACATGTGGCGATGTAGATGCCGCCACATTGTTACCGTAGAGGCCAACTGTACCTAAACATCATCATTCTCCTACCCCTTATTCCCATTTATTATGCGTGTTGGCGCAAAACTTCTTGCATACTTCTCTATAAGGCTTCCTGTACATGACGCTGGAGCCGCACTGGCGCCGCGTAGATTTTACACTTATTCTGAATTATTTTGATTTTTTTTCATCTTGCGGTCTGGCGCCGTTTTGGTGCCGGTGCGGCGACGATGCGATGGCGGAGCGGTGGCGGAGCGGCGGCGGTGCAGTAGCAGTGCGACGGTGATGCGACGGTGGTGCGGCGGCGGTGCGGTGTCGGTGCGGCGACGGTGCGGCGCATGGATGATATTCATTCGTAGGTATACACAAACATGTGGTCCGGCACCAGTGCGGCTCCGGCGTTCAGGAAGCCTAGTCGTCATTTCCATAGTCACCTGTTTTACAGCCGCATCAATCCCATCCAAAGCCTACTGTAACTAAGCGCAGCAGCTATTTGTTCTCATGAATTCGCCCCTACCAGGCAGTTACTTCGCTTACTAGTGGGTACGTCGTATTATGTATAATCCCATGTTATTATCGCTTTAAGGAACGATTGTTATCTAAATAAAGCTCGGAGCGTGAGTTGGTAATGCATACGAATTTTATCATTAAGCGGATTGAGCTACTTTTCTTGTTGATTATACTGCTATGAGGTACATAGATTGTAATTATAAATAGACGGAAGTTGGATGTATATATGTATAGGTATATGTACTAACGTCTTAATTATGTCAGAATTTCAAATGAATCTTTGATTAAAGCTTCATCATACCTGTCCACGTCGTAGCCTCCTATCTACGTCGTAGCCACCTTTCTACATCGTAGCCACCTGTCTACGCCGTAGTCAACTGCCTACGCCGTAGTCGACGGTCTACGCCGTAGCTACTGAAAAACTTAAACGATTTACCAAATAATTCTGTTTGTATGCTTTGTGTTTCTATGTATAGTACAAAGTAACATTGTTACAATATACTGCGCACATTCGCACCACGGTATACAAACGACAGACATCAAAGTGTTCTTCGGCAAAGAACTGAGATTACACTTGCGAGCAGAAATATGTACAGCGTTTTCTTCAAATGAATATACTTGAGGTACACTTTTATTAGTACTAGAAGTTATCCGTATAATTATTACCTCTAAAACCAAACTATTTTTTATTGTGTCCATTTTCAAGTCAGTAACAAGATATACGTATGATAGTAATACATAACATAACATCACGCCTGCATTCCCCGAAGGGTTAGGCAGAGGTGTACCAATAGTACACCCACATTTCGCCAGTTATGTTTAAGTCTCATATATATAATAGGGGGCGAGCCTATTGTCATCAACGGGGCACAAATACAGACTCCGGGCTGCTACTGAGCAATTCCAGATGGAAAAACCCAATAACACTTTGCCCGACCCGGGAATCGAACCCAGGACCTCAAGTTCGATTAGACCTCGAGGCAGTAGTAATAGTCTTAATAAATCTTCGGCTGGGGCTTGTGGCTAAGTAACAGTCACACGGGTCGATCGATCAGGCTAAGCTACACTTGCCGCGGTTGGTCGGTGGATGGGTGACCATCTTTACATACCAAGACCCCTCCGTGCCTCGAAAAGCATGTTAAGCCGTTGGTCCCGGCTCTCATTTATTGTAGATCTTTGACAGTTGTTACGAGTCTACAGAAGCCCGGAAGTCTGACCACCAGTCTTACCAAGGGGTATTGTGTTACCCAGTAACTGGGTTGTGGCGGTCAGATAGGTAGTCGATCCATGTAGAATACTGATATTCAGCTGTATCCGGTTAGACTGGAAGCCGACCTCAATATAGTTGAAATTATGTGGAAAATGAATAGTCATAGTAAATCTTATTCTCATTTATAATTCTCTATATTTATGATGACATCAAATTATTAATCTGATCAGAGATGACAGATCATTTACAAAGCAATTTTTGATTGTCAATAGCAGGTTCATTCAAAAGCATTACTTACTTTTAAAAACAAAAGACTTCAAGCAAATTCGTTTAAAAATTAATTAAAAATAAACAACTGAGACTGCATTAAAAAAATCATGAGTACATTTATTTTCTAACGAAATTCAAAGGTGAACTTCAACTTAAACTAGCAAAGCGAAGTTTTAAATTTACGAGAATTCTTAGATTTAGACCTTTTATCGGCCTCAAGTGTAACTGAATTCTTTGATCTGCGTCACAGTAAGTAAAAAGCGTTTTAGAGAGAAAAAAAGTTTCGCGGAAAATTCGTTTTCGTGCCGTCAAAGGAGAAAACTATTAAAGTCTTTGTTATGTAGATGCAAACAGAATAGTGGAGTTATGCGAGTGTTTAATTTTGCAGTTTTTAGTTCAGTGGGTCAAGAACAGTAGCGGATTTAGGTGATTTAAACAAAAATGGTGGTCAGAAGTAACGTAAAGATGCAATATCGTTTTTTTATCTATTTATTTATTTAAACTTGTCTCACTCAAAGAGAGGTACAAAGGCGGACTTAATGCCTTTTTTTTGTAATTTTATATTCCGTTAGGTATGTTCTGAATCTTAAGTTTAAAAAGTATTTTGCCATTATTAAATTCTAGAGCCTATAGAAATAGGACGTTCAGTTTTCCCGAATTTGAAACTTTTCTATATTTTTTTTTAAACAAAAAAAAGCCAAATCGATCCAGCCGTTCTCAAGTGATGCTCGTCCCAACGAACAGCATTTAATTATTATTTTTTAGTTATGGGCCTGCTCTTGTCCTCACTTGCCTGATGAAAAACGATGGATAAAGTATAAGATGGAACTAGCAAGCCCAGGTGATGCCTGTTCACTCTTGCTTGTTTCAACACCAACAATACACAATATCGGGTTTTAAATCCTTATAATCTACACATATAACTATTACGAAGTCAAAGTCAAAGTCAAAGATTTATTTACAAACTAAGTGTATATTTTGGTGTTCTTTTACATTGTAGGTACTTAAAACTTGGCGGCCTTTTCCAGGCATCGGAACTTTGAGCGTTATTTTGCATTAAAAAATTACTATAACTATGCTATTCACACGATTTTACAGTTATTTATTCAAATAATAATAATATACACATTTTTATAATTCAATAATAATATTAATACATTTTTTATTAATTTTAACGAATTACTTATTTATAATCTTACAGTGTTAATAACACCAAAGACTGAAGATACGACAACAAGGGAACACTAATAATATTTCTCGCAAATTCGCCGCGAATACAACATTTACCTCTACAAGATAATCTAATTAGCATACAAGTTCGAACGCTAGTTGCGAGCTTAGTTTACGCCACGGAGTAATCAGGGAATGGAGATATCATTCCTAATTAGATTCAATTTCATTAAAATCTTTTATTTCGGACCCGTAATTATAGTCCATTTGGTTAGTATACACACAACTTAGGAACTAGTGTTAGTACAATACATTTACCAGAAAAACAACACAAACTAAATTCATTACTACGCTACAGTGCTGGCATGTAGCCGTATCCAATGTCGCAGTATGGGGCTGTCCCACCTATCAGCTATAGTTTTCAGGATGCTGTAATGAGGAGCGTCTGCATCTCAGCATTGATTTGTCCAAATATTTGAGGAGCTGACGGTTTAAAGAGAGCGAGCCATACGCCATTAATCAGAACTTTAATTCTAAACACAGTGAAGTACTTTAGTGTTAAATAATGTCCCTTAGATGTCACTATTTTATTTAGCGTCGGTGTGGCCTTCCCTCAAATATGGCGTGGGGGGTAATGGCTGATCTTGCATCTTGAATGCTGCACCGCTTATCGTCATCACGCGACAGGCGGCGTGCTGTCGCTGAAAACCCAGCGCTGGGCTCTGTCTCGCATAGCAGATGCAGAATTATGCTGAGAGATTCTGAGTCGTTTTGCGTTGATGTGACGCATATTTTCCCCCAAACTTGTTCTTCTATTAAATTGCGTTTTGTTCGTGAACGGTTGCTGCTTGGGTTGACTTCTTGGGTTGTCTTGCTAACCATGGTTTTTTGTATATGTAAGCGGACACGCCTTTTATGACTGGAGGCTTTAACTTAGGTATTAACTTCTGTTTACGTTTTTATTTTTTACTAGCTGCGCCTCGTGGTTCACCAGCATAAGTATCGATGTAAGTATTCATATCCTAACCTAGATCATGGTTTACCAATGTTCCAATGTCATTCAATTCTGATCAGCCGTTTTAGCGTGAAAGCGTTACAAACAAACAAACAAACTTACTTTCGCATTTATAATATTAAAGTTAGGATGAGTATAGTTAGTTTTTGTTTTTTTTTGTTGTATGCTAGTTGACAATGGATTTCATGTTTTATGTTGAGTAATGTAAATTATTTTGCATACCTACTATTAGAATAAAGTTTTTCTAACTGAACAGACGGCTGCGCTCCCCAGCAGCGCAGCCGTTCTACTTCTTCCCAGCTAAAGCACTAGGTAGTGGTGAACGGCAGTCGTTTTGGAGGACTATTTTATATGTAACTTTGACGTTCGAAAAGTCCTGCTTAATTTGATTTCATTTTAACATTTGATTTTGATTTTTGATGGTGATAGTTGGGGAAAGACAAGGCAGATGATGAGAAGGAAAGTGTTCACTCATTATCCCTCCATTCACTACCAACTCCGTGTTTTATAGTCTTTATCGTGTCTTCAGCAGACTACCTTGTATATTTAGCTACAGGTTGGGTTAGTACAATGCCTGCGAGCTACTTACATAATGTTATGTACTAAACGGGGATGTAGGTAACTTGCATACGTTTCGTGGTAAATTTTGAAGCTTAATGTAGGCCAGTTTGGCAGTAAAATTGGGTTGAATGTTGCTTATATCAAGGTATATACTTACTAAGGAACGAAATCCTTGTGGCTTCTCGTAGGCTCTCGAGTTTGCCTTTCACAGGTAAGTCACCAGGGTGAACAGTAGAATCTTAGGCGTGTAACATGAACTGTAATCACCAATCTGAATGTTATCCTTGATGATTTTCATTCATTCAATACTGCTGTTCTACAAAGCGTCTTTTCACCCAGCGTTTGGATAGTATAGGGCAGCGGGGAAGGGATTTCTACAATATCAAGTCTTCCATTTAAAATTAAATGGGATGTAACTATTCACATAACTAATGCTATAAAAAAGCAGAATATAATATTTTTCAGATAGTCTAACAATTGGTAATTAATCTACTTGTATATTTAATCTTGTTTACGTCCAGGTTTGTAAAGTGTATTATATCCAAACTTTATTATGTTTATAATCAAAAACAATAATAATTAAATAACGTCGATGCATAAAACAGCAAGAAAATCTCCGCACCGATAATAAACCAGTAACTGGTAGATAATATAATAAGCGCGGTCAATTTAACAGTTCTATATAACGTAGGTATAACCGCAGTCCCGGCATGATTTATAGAGTGGAGTAAGGTTAAAATATTAGGGGAAAATCATGTGTCTACGGTGCGGGGGAATGTGGGGAATTTCAGATAGTTTTTAGATATTCATGACCCTTTTATGCTATGAATTAAGGTGAACTTAAAGTTTTAAGCGGGAAGGAAAATGTGGCAGGCGAATTCAATTATTAGGTCAAATAAAATTAGCTAGCGAAACTTTTCAGATGATGGTATTGATATCTAAACACGACAAACGAAACGGATTTTTTAAACAGATATTTCAAGTGACTAGACTTACCTGCAGTTGATGACCCCAAAAATGACTTATCAAATTAATTTGTTTCGCTAGCTAAGTTAACTTGACCCTGTATATCTTTTCTATAAAATGAAGAATCAGAGAGGGATAAGTGATTTCTTTTATAATTTGTATTGCATGTCATAAGGAATTTTTGATTTTACCGACTGACGTATTTGACCTCACCCAAGCAAAGCCGTAAAGACCGTCCTTTTTGTTGATATAATAATCTGTAATCATGGTTCCACACGCAGGTAAGTTTTTACATAACATAACATCACGCCTAACCCTTCGGGGAAACAAGGCTTGACCTATAGTAGGTACACCCACATTTCGCCAGTCATGTTTAAGTACCATGCAAAAGGGGGGAGAGCCTATTGCCATCAACTGGGCACAAATCTAGACTCCCGGCTAGTACTGAGAAATTCCAAATGTAAAAACCCAATATCACTTTGCCTGACCTGGGATTTGAACCTAGGACCTCATGCTCAGCAGTAGCGCTTGAAACGACTAGACCAACGAGCCAGTAAGTTTTATACTCTGCATAATATCCAAAAAGGAAACAATGCCTTGCGAGTACAATATAATAATAAGTGTAGGGTGCTGTTGAGGCTTCCACCCTATTGTAGTGCGTCAGGTATGTTCGCTGATGCGCACACTGACGACTATTTTGCAATAATGCGCAAGAAGGTGGCATTGATGACACGCAGAGTGGGAGGAAGCTCCAACAGTATCTTCAGGGTTTTTGCTGAAAGGCTGAATGGGGTTACCAAGGAAAGGTTTATCAAGCTTCATGTATTACATGGGGTTTGATGAAGCTATCTGTGGTCGAATTATTACCTTTTTTTTTCTAAGTATATTCTAACATAGTTTATAAGATATTTTTGATACTAACACAATGTGGGCTTATGTAGTCTGTGAATAAGTTTTTTTTTTATAGTATCCTTTTTCACCATATTGGTGATTGATATGATATATTATGATATAATCTTTCTATGCTTAGCTCATCACGAGATGGAAAAAGATTAGTGTGCCTTCCCAGAGTTCAGAGTTCAAAGCTATAAATTATCAGCATGTTAACGATCTACTAAACCTACTGAAGTATCCTACAGTAACTGTTTAACTCGTAAATGTTAGCAACAGGTAATTACGCAGGTACTTACTTCTTTTATATCTTTAGTTTTAGATTATATTATTTATGAATGCTGATCTTATAGATGATCATAAAAGGTAATTAGAAAATATATTAAAGGACAACAATTATACGACGACTGCTTCGTTGTCTAGTGGTCGCAAGCAGTAGTACTGTTGCAGATGTCCTGAGTTGCATTCCTGGGTCGGGCAAAGTGTAATGTGTTATGGTTAAAGTGGTATGTGAGTGTGTGTGTGTGTGTTTTACCATCTAGAATTTCTCAGCAGTAGGCCGGAGACTGGATTTGTGCCCGGTCGCTGGCAATAGGATCGCCTCCTATTACATGGAACTTAAACATAACTGGCGAAATGAGGGTGTACTATAAGTACACCTTTACTTAACGTTGCGAGGAGTGCGTGTTTTCTTCGAAAATAATTTTCTTTTGCTCATAATGTGACCTGTCATGTGGGCCGTATGACACGAGACATAGACCCTACGTGTATGGATAATAATAATATAATTAAAGTACATGTTTACTTTACTGGTCTCACTCCAAGAACTACCCCCCTGACCTTTGTATGGCTGGCAATACAATACAAAGTTAGAAATTATAAATTAATTAACTGTAAATAATTACACAGCCTCTAGCCATTGTCGGCAGCAAACGTTGCTACATGCTTTACTTATTATAACATTATTTTTTTTCCTTTACTAGGGATATCTGTTACTTAGTTATGGTAGTGAGTTTTTAATTAATCCTGCGTCTTGTTCAATTAATATTGCTCTCGAATCGAAGACTTTGTACCTACTAGCTTCCCTGACATATTTATATGTCTCATGGCACCTGTGCCATCGCCGGCGATTAACGAGCAAGCAAGCGAGTCGCAAGCGTTACTGCTGAGCTTGAGTTCCTGGGTTCGATTCCCGGGTCGGGCAAAGTGTTATTGAGTTTTCCCATCTAGAATTGCTCAGTAGCAGTCGGGGGTCTGGATTTGTGCCCGGTTGATGGCAATAGGCTCGCCCCCTATTACATGGGACTTAAACATAACTGGCGAAATGTGGGTGTAGTATAGGTACACCTTTGCCTAACCCTTTTGGGACTACAGGCGTGATGTTGTGTTCAAATTAAACTATTAAATTGGCTTTAAAACTTAAATTACTAGTATCTCTGGTCAAAATAGAACCTCAACTAAGAGCCGCATAGACGCCAACTATTCACTGCACGTTGTCCTCAGTATTTCACACTGGTGGAGCCACTATCGCACAATGGCGGACAAACGTTTAGTAAAGATTAATTGTCGACTCAGTAGTCCAATTTGTAATGAAAACTACTTTAGACTAATTCCTAAGTCTGGTGACACGTGAGTTTGGATAGTATTTCTGCTGGTTCTCACAAACAGCAGAAATACCTACTATCCGAACTTTTAATCCAAGACTTTATTTATATTACTATTTTTATATTTCAAACTTTAGAAGAAATCATCACCTGCCTAGCCTTTTCCTAATTATGTTGGAGTCAGCTTCCAGTCTAGCCGGGTGCAACTGATCTGACGTGCACAATCCAAACTTTCGACGGAAAAAAAAAACGTTATTGGAGAAAAAACCGTGACTTCATTTGAAATATCCAACTAACATATGCCGAGTGCTGCGTACCTAAGATGTTACTTATATCATACTTACCTAAATACGTTTTGCTTAGTAAGCAGTATTCACAAGCAATAAAATAGAAGCGCTGGTAGCTGCACCCAGCTAGGCATTCTATCAGCACCGCACTAAGCTCAAGGACGCGTACTTTACCGCTGTAATTTAACTTTTAGCTAACCGGCCATATCTTCATTCGGTAACCTTGGCAACCATCCAAGATAATTACGAAAGAGAAGTGTTACTGTGTTAGTTCATGGAAAATTCTAGTTTCAGTTTTATTATGTTTACTTTAGATGCTGATGAGGTTTTGAAGAAAGAAACTGCTTTGTTGTTCGGTTAATCTCCAATTTGTATGACTTACGAATAAATCTTATTTAATTTCAACCCTATTACTTAAACATAACTGGCAAAATATGCATGTAATACTTAAATTCCCGTCGACTGACAGCCGCCGTACAACGAAGCTATCAAATCATAGTTGACTGACACTGCGTACCACGGCAGTTCAATTATGGTCCAATTTTATTGCGACTTTAATGAAACTAAGCTCCCTATCTGTTTTACTTTTCTAGTATAGTGACGACGAAAGACAGGGCTAGCAATAACACATGCCATGCTGTCAACATTAAAACGTCAAAACCAATGCATGGAACTCGAGTTTTCCTTCCTTTAATAAATAAAAATAGCGGAAATCAGAGAATAGAGGCGTCATGTTATGTTATGTGAAAAAATATTTTTCCGCCTAAACTTGTGTCAAATATTTCTTTCAAGATGTATTTCAACGTAGAGTAAATCTCGATTCTACGCTATAAATTATCGAGTTTTGAAGCTCGATTTTATGTCAAAATTCTGTATTCCACAAAACCTACCCAACCCGTGGCCGCTACTACTTGGTATAAAATACCAGCGCACAGTGAATACTTGCACAAGTATGTGTCGAGCGAGCGACTGATATGTGCAGGTGCCCGGGATTCCAGCTGCCCGCGATTGTAGCGTTCCGAACTGACTTGCCATGCTGCTGAGTATTTTCAATAGATATCTCTATGCATCTGAATCTAACGGCCCTTTTATCTCGCTAAGTATACGTTCAAAGATGCACTAAGCAATTCTAAGAGGTTCTACAGAAACTAACACCTACAGTATATAATTATGAATGATTTTATAATGCCGAATGCCAATGAATTTTTTTAGGAAACGCCGGGCAGGGTCGCCCTAGGAGGCCGTATACGTTAACTGACCTTATTGGGGATGTTCTTCAGAAAGATCAGGTGCGTAGTACTCGCAACCGGCGAGCATGTATGACCAGATGTATGAACGTTAACGAGGCAAAAGGAGTTTGTATGGATCGTAGCAGGTGGCGTTCTGTAGTTTCTGCCTACCCCCATGGGAAAAAGGCGTGAGTTTATATATGACATTATAATTTATGTATGTGATTTTAGAATTTCACTGCGTGCATATAATTATGTTCTAGAACATACTTAGCAGTGACAATTGCGGCCTTTGTTACCCATGGACTTTTCTTGCTTATATTGTTATTTCTTTATACAACTATAGCTTGTGTAAATATCCATACTTCTTACAGTTACAGCTTGTTTCACTCGTCAAAAGACTTCACACTTTTTTTTCTTTTTAATTTTTACCTTTCTGGTCCATAGTATAGGTAACGTCAAGTTCTATTCACACAATTCTGGGCCAGAGCTTTCCGTGCTCTAGGCTGTGCGAGCTCAGTTCAGTGTACCTAGTGTGTCAAATATTGCTCCGGAATACTGCGGACCTAAAAAGCCTGGAGCGACCAAGTTAACACAAACTATATGCCATCAAAAAATCTTTTTTTGATCCCAGAAAACTAAGCCCAGATGTCTCAAAATTAGGAAGGACTCGCTGCTAATACGTGTGTCTTTATATATCCCCCTTATTGGTGTTACCACCAAAAAGTATGTATTCATGGTCGTGTTTGTTCTGTGTTAGTATTCCTGGCGTCTTCACGACGTGCCCCTCACAATTACTGTACACGCTAACTACGTCACACGCTATATTTTCACAGGAGATGGTAAAATGACGCTCTGAAATATTCTTGAGTGAGGAACTTGATAAGATGTTTACTGAAGGAATTACGAAACTGAGTTTGTTTCGAAAAAAATAACCACATGAGGAACATGACCTTGAATCTGCATCCGAATGTTATTTAACTCGATTTTAGAAATAATGCTTTCATCAGCGAATAAAGTTCATTATATTTCGCACCTTTATTCCTATTCAAATGCAATAAGATAATAATATGTTGCAGCAGCAGTGGTAGCCCAGCGGTAACGGCCTCGACTAACGAGTTGCAGGTCGTAGGTTCGCACCCAGACAGATGTTTTACTTTGTGTAAATTATTTCATCACCACTGCGGTGAGCGGTGAAGGAAAATATCGTGAGGAAACCGGCATGTAAATTCCAAGATATGTGACATCTACCAACCCTTACTGGGCCCGCGTGGTGGATTACGGCCCACTCCCTCTCACCGTGAGGATGCCTGGGTCTCAGCTGTGGGAACATTATAGGCTGATAATGCTTAATATGCTATGCCACAAATGAATACAGATGGTTTACTCCGCAAAATCATTTAAATAAAAAGCGAACCTTGCTACGACAGAATAAAGTGCAATTCAGGTCACACAGCGATATGTACAGCTACAGTTATATTTACCTAGAAGTTGCCTCTCTTTCTATCGCGTAACTCTTATATCCTGACTACATTACGCCTGGTGAATTTGACAAGTCCTACTTGTAGCTTCATACCTAAAATGCGGAGTGAGCCATCTGTATTAATCTATGGTTATGCTAAGATATGTCGATGGAAATGAAAGTATTTGAAGTTCCAGTTAATCTCAGACTGTCTAAGAATAACTACTCTTTTCCACAGGCCTTTTACCTTTATATTTCAAAATATTCTGTAACTACTGTCAATAAAATAAAAAACAAAATAACATAAGCTTTAATTTACTCAAATTAGTTCTGTCTGCAAATATTTATAAATATTCGTGATAAAAGTTCAACAAGAAGAATAGAACGACGGACAGAAGAGAACAAGAAGAAGAGTAGTCAGATAGGAAACGCTGACCTCATCTAGTACGGTACTTAAAATATTATTGACAAGTAAAAGTGTTTGTACAAACCTATTTACAGAAAATAAAATCATTTCATCATTTCATTTCATTACAATACATTGTGGTGGTCCTGCTGATTCAAAGCCTTTACATAATTTAGACTTTTGCCCTTCCCGTGAGGAAAATACTACATAAAGATAAATAAAAGTTATCTCAATGAGAGGCAGCGTAAATAAGCAGCATTTTAAGGGTCTTAGTCCCAAAGGAATCGCCTTTCCTTGTTGAGAATTATCTGTATCGCTCCACGCGCCAGGATTCCTTTTGCCAAAGGAATATTATGTTTTATATATTTTTTTTCTTATTTCTATCGGCGTTATTTTGGTACATGGCTTTACAGGTTAAATAAGAAAGAGGAAGTATAGGAAAAAAATAAATCATGAATGTAACATAAACATAAAAATAAATGTAATGTTACCATTTCGGCCTTTTATACAAACAGGTATTGATATCATGAAGGTGTCTCAAAGCGTGTTTTCAAATGAAACCATTAAAATTATTCTTCACGTTATTCCTCACGACATTTCAATTAAAATTACCTTTCATATTAGATACAGGAAATCCAAAACCTCTTTACTACAGATAATAAAAAAGGAAGCTATTTATACCCCCTCCCCTCACCCCCGATGGCGTGACACAATCAGCTGTTGGTCCTAAGAGACGGCGGTAAGTGACGTAGCTCGTTAAGGGACCGCACGAGACTTTAAGATGCCTCGAGTTCATTCATTCATGTTAAGGAGACACGCACGTTCGCTTAGCGTGACGTCACCAACTTCATGGTGTGACCAAATTGAGGGCAAAACGTATGTGGTATTTTGTGTCGGGTTAAAGGCAATTCCACTTAATGGCTCGCATCGCATCGGATCGGAACGGATTTTACCATCTTTAAACGATATTTAATCGTGTACTCAGTATTTAAAGTCTTTATTACCAAGCCACACGCAGCAGCTTGACCGTGGGCGTCTTCCGCGAAAGTATGCTGCGATGCGCGACGGGCTCCGTTCGTCTGTCGTCGTATCCGTACGGATCTTTTCCACACATCCTCGTGCATGAAAGGCGAGACCACTGGGCCAACACAAATCTTAAGGCAGAAATATTTTAATTGTATTATTGTATGTATCAAAAAAACAACACACTGTTGTTGCCAAGTTCAGTTCAATGTGTAAGCTCATTATAAATTAATATTGGTGAGCTGTGAGTAGCTACATCGACTACGCCGTAGCGCGTAGCACATGCGCTACGGCGTAGTAGATGCTTGAGATGAAAGTTCTCTTTGCCAAAATTGTTTAAACAATGAGGTTGGATCTTAGGATATTGGCTTTTTAAGGTTACATGATACCGTAACAGGAATTTAAACCTTATCAGTAACAGCTTTTGGAGAGCTCTGAGCAGAATTAACGTAAAAAACTTTAAGTAAACTAACTGCGTCAGGGAAACACTTACTAGGGTAGTGTAAGGTTTTAGCACCATTGTGATAAGCCGTCTTTCAAGTAGTGGATACAAACATTTCAGGCTGGATATAAAATTCTTCCCAAAGGAGTAATTTCTTATAAGGTGACTACGGAGTTTATTTATTTTATTGTAGAAAGAAACTAAAAGATCACTATGTCTAGTTGAAACTAGTAACTTCTGTCAGAAAAATGTAACTAAAAAAATATTTAAAAAAAAATATAACTAGACTTTACTACATACATCTGACAGTGCATTACACCGTCAATTGTCAAATTATTTAATTTTTTAAAAGTCCCAGCTTCCATTAATTTGAAGTGGGACGTAAATCTGCCGACGTTGAGCCACTGGGCGACTAAATTACCGGATTACACGTAAAATCGCGACCGGAATAGAGTAATGATTGCATAATGAGAAGCGGGAGACTGTCCTGTTAATGGTTTAAGTGACCTGCTTGTTTTAGTGTTAAAAGGACTTATGTGCCATTCGTGAACATATTTTTTTGTTGTATTTTTGATTGTGTAGCTTTACGTATATTTTCGAATCTGTACAAATTAGTTGTTTTTTTTTTTGAGTCTTTAATACGAAATCTTGAAGACAGTCTGATAGGATCTCATCGGGGCTTTGGAGTTCCCTTGTTAAGTCAGTCATCTGTCTTACTTTTACTCATTTTTATTATTTTATAACTTTCTTCATCTTCTGCTTGCAAGCGTCACCGCTGAACATGAAGTCTTGAGTTCGATTTCCGGTTGGGCAAAGTATTATTGGGATTTTCCATCTGAAATTTCTCAGTAGTAGCTGAAACAGAGTCTGGATTTGTGCCCGATTGAAGGCAATAGGCTCGCCCCCTATTACATGGGACTTGAAAACATAACTGACGAAATGTGGGTATACTAAGTATAGGTACACCTCTGCCTAACCCTTCGCTGAATGGCATGATGTTATGTTTAAGTTTAGTAGGTACCTACGATCGGTTAAATAATCGTTTAAAAAAAAAAAAAAAATATTGACCTCAGTTATAGAGATGTGTAATTGAAATCGGAACAGAAGTAAAATTGAAAAAATAAAAACTCTTAGCTAAAAAATTAAAAACGTATGTGTAAAACATGATGCGTAAAAGGAGCAGTGTTAAGCAACTTATGTCGCTGACCGTAACTCATAAGTATTATTTAAAAAATCTTTATAAAAAATAAAAAATGGTGGAAAATGTAGGATAAATTTATTTCCACAATAGGTAAGCTTTACCTAGCAACATCCTTTGTTTTTTATGTCCTCCATACGGCTACCATCCGGCCCATCCATGCGCCGTGGGATACGGCTCAAAAATACATCGCAGTTTGTCCGGCCATCCGGTAAAAAAGGAACGGCAATGTTTACGAATCACTATCGGAACACTTTAATCCGGTCTGGAAAACCGGTCGATAGGCCAGTGTTGATAAAAGGATGAACGACTTTTATGTTCTAAAAGTTCAGTTTTGTAATAAGTCGTCGACCCAACGTACTACTTAATGTACTTAATGTTTTTAGTTCATAAATGATGTATTAGTTTATTATTTTTTAAGAATTATTTGTGTATTTTATCTATGGGCCTTAGTTGCCTGAAATAAAGGAATTATTATTATTATGTATTTTATTATAATAGAGCAAAAACAGCCATGTAAAATACTTTTCAATTTAAAAAAAAAAAAATTTAACTCTGATCTCGGCTCACTTGCAGATCAATGGAGAGCACAGGACTTTTCCATAATGAGTCTTAATACTCAGTCCTTCTAAGTCAATAGTATCGCAACAATATACTTCTAATCTTAGACCTTTAAATAACCTTTCCCCAAAAAATTATCGATCACAGTAAAGATTTCCTGAAAATGCGGTGAACGGTCACACAACAACGGCACATACAGCGCCGTTTTTTGACACCTTAATGTCAAATACGGGAGAAAAAGACAGATTTTCATGACAGCTGTATAAATATGACAGAACCGCTCTAACAAAGCTTATGTCGTAAAATATACTGTCGAAACTTAACTGATTCCACAGTACAAATACATGAAGTTTTGAAAAAATACTTACATCAATTAAGCAAACGGTACCTATTCAATTATTCTAAAAACTTGATTCAATTTAATAAGGTAGATTATGTTACGAGCATTATAATCAAACAAATTGCATTTAATAAATCTTTTAATATTGAAAACGTCTTTAGGGAATCTCTTTTTTCCTGAGGCGAAATTTTTTCATAAATCAAACCAGAGCGCTCCCCGGAACGCAACAAAAACTTTTTCTATTACGAATCCTATTTAACGCGAATTTTTTAAAGAAGAAATGTTATAAAGAGAAAACAAATCGAACGTTTAACATTTTTTTTGTTCCTGTTTAAGTTAGGACAAGGTTGATTCAGTTAATTGATTATTTCTTTGTTGAGTTTTAAATTAAAACTATTTGTTAGCGTGTTTGAAGAAACATGGATGTAGCCATTTCATCCGTGTATTACATAACATGGATCGGGCAGGGGACATAGTAGTTCTAGGTTACCAATCCACTATAGCCACCCAAACACATAGCCCAAAATGTTTTATTTCAATGTTCTGCAATAGTGCTGCACCTACCGGGGATTGCCCTTGGGTGCATTTGCATAGTGCATACAGGGATAATCTTTGATTGGTGCCACAACAGCTAAAGCACTAGGAAGTGGTGAAGGGTGGGCGTTTTCTTATGTAATTTTGACGTTCAAAAAGTGCTGATTCTCAGCCTAGTTTGAATAAATGACTTTTGATTTGATTTGATTTGAACATCTTTAATTGTCTAAGGGGCCTCTACGAGTTGGCTTCTTCTTCCAAAGGTCTGGAACCCAAGGATCCCGAGATATATCAAAGACATTTATTATAGCTATACCTGTAATTTTATATATTTGTGTGGGAGACATATTTTCCACGGTCATTACAACCAAGTATGTTGGCGATTTGAAACCTATAAATCTAGGTTTATAGGAGACACAATTGTAATAAGCATATTATGGGCCTTTAGTGTTCCTCAAAGTGTCAAGTCAAATGTGATAAATTACTAGAAAATACTTGAACATTTTTCATAGATCCGACTGACTTGGACAAAAATAAATACGGCTGCTTGAAGCGAACATTATAATCCTCTTTAGTTCAAAAGCCAAAAGAATTAAGTTTATCCTTAATCATAAAAATCGTGGGAATTACGAAGATCGACCAATATTATTATTAAACAAGAAAAACACGATGTCGGCTGCCAAACACCGTCTTAAACCTACTTTTAATAAAACAAAAAATCTTAAAGAAAAGGCAAATCATTGTCTGCTTTATTGTTTGTTTCTAGGCCAAGTAAATTAATTATTTTTCTTTTATATTAAGGAAACAATGAGAATTGTTAATGAGCGTTGGCTATTCTCGTTTCTTTTTTATCTTTCTTGTATTGCGTATTCATTTAGAAATATTGGATGAGGTTCGAGTGTTGGCGGGTTGTAATGAAACTATTTGTTATTGAATTATGGTCCATAGCTAAGGAGTATAAGGGCTGTATAAAATTCTGTGGGCTGATACGAGGGATTCAGATGTTTATGATTGATTTAGTCTGAAATGGTGTCTGGTGGGGTAGACGTGTTCTTGAGTGAGGAACACGAATCGGCAAACGTAAGGTAGGACGCCCTCAGGGTAGGTGGGGCGACGATGTTCGCGCGGTGCCTGCGTGGTAACAGACGGATGAGAGTTGCCGAGAATTGAATTGAATGGCGTAGAATTAGAGAGGCCTATGTCCAGCAGTAGACTGGCTTATGATGATGAGTCTGCAAAGGACATTACTAAATCGAGCCTACATAATATAGTATGTGTCTCTTTGTCCCCTTGTGTCAATATAACTCAGATTTTCCACCAATATATTATGACAGCTTCGATGTTTGAGTGATTTGTGAGTTCAAACGTAAGTACATTATAAAATTTGGATTTCTCTAGGGATTGACGCATCGCAAATCATGTCAGTATACAGCTGTGCATTATGAGTTTGGCAATTTTTTAAATATATTTATTTATTTAGAATCTCCAACAATATAATTAGGTATATACACAATAGACACATAAATAATGGGCAACATCAGGTATTAAGTAGGAATATGACATGTAAAAAACATACTTATCGGCCAATCTCGATTACATAACTTTGTATAGTGAATTTGTTCTTAATTATTCTTATAAAAAAAAAATCTGCCTAGCCTTTTCCCAATCATGTTGGGGTCGGCTTCCAGTCTAACCAGATGCAGCTGAATACCAGTATTTTACATGGAGCGACTGCCTATCTGACCTCCACAACCCATGAGTAACTGGGTAATACGATACCCCTTGGTAAGACTAGTTGTCAGACTTTCGGGCTTCTGACGACTCGTAACGACTGTCAAAGATCCACGAATGACAGCCGGGACCAACCGCTTAACGTGCTTTCCGAAGCACGGAGGAGTCTCGGTATGTAAAGATGGTCACCCATCCATGGACCAACCCTGGCAAGCGCAGCTTAACCTGATGGATCGACCCGTGCGGCTGTTATCACTTAGCCACGAGCTCCTCTACCCTCTTCTTAATTATTCTTATAATCAACATGATTTGAAAAGTTGTTTAAAGAGTAGAGGTAGATTATCTGTGACAGGTTGTTTGTGTTCGTTTTAAGGGTTCCGTAGTCAACAAGGAATCCTTATAGTTTCGCCATGTCCGTCTGTCTGTCGGTCTGTCTGTGTGTGTTAGTACTAGAAAGCTGTAATTTGGCATGAGTACCACCTATACATATTAATTACGCCGACAAAGTGGTAACCTACAATCATGAAAAAAAAGGTTTTTAGGTTACCTCCTATACACGTGACGTGGGTTTTTTTTTCTTTCCCAAGGTTCGTATCGTTGGAAAGGTCGTTCAAAATATTGTGAGTTTGTAAGAACCATTTTTGCAATTGCAAAAACATGTTCTCTCATACATTTTGTATGGGAGAACATGTTTTTCAACTACAATGTTAAGTTTGTTCTTGGGATAAATTCACCCCAGCTACGGAACCCTTCATTGTACGTGGTCCGACACGTACTTGGCCGGTTTTTATTGTGTCTTATTGTCATCGCTATCACTCACAATACAGGAAGAAATGCCTAAGGTCAGTCTAAAAAAACTAGCTTTTGGAAGTCGGACATTATCCCACAGGAACGTGCTACCGGGATAAAAAGAATCCTATGTGCTAACGGCTCCTACACACTGACGTGATATCGCGGGCGCGACAGGCAGCGCTACCATTATCGCGCCTGCGATTTCGCGCCAGTGTGTACGAGCCTTGATCCTATGGTCATGGTCTATCCGTGTGCCAGATTTCGTCCAAATCCGTTAAGGCGTTAAAAGGTCACAAATAGACCGACAGAAAGAGTTACTATTGTGTTTAATATATTATATTATTGTATTGAATGATGAATTTATTATAGGTATTAATTTATGTTTGGCAATGGGTTTAAATTAAGTACCTGAAATAAATTAATTTATTCTTAAGATTCCCCGCTCTCACAGTCGCCTCACCCTAATGGGTTCCCGTTTTCTTGGCACTCGGAAGCTGAAATGTCTGATGAATTGCTAATGATACGCCGAGTTTCTTTTTGTTAAATCTTGTAAATGTTATTCTTAGTTGTATTTCTACGTCGTGATAACCTTTCGAGGTTAATCGTAACTTTTTTATTTGTTACAGAGGACAAGGGACGAATTAGGCTTGTAGGTCAAAGTGATGTTTTAGTTTTTTCTTTATTTGTGGTCTCATTGGGCTAGTTTTTAGGCACGGTTTCTTCCAAATTGGTGTAGATACATCTCAGATCTTGCCTTTTTAAGGGAGATATTACTATTTTAGTTTTATGCTAGATCTATGGCAATATAATAAAGACGTATGAATCATTTGTCACGTTTGGTATAGTCTATATATTTCGTTTATTCTAGATGCGACGTCAACATACTATGTTCTTGTTATTGTTGTTTGCTCGTTACAAAAGTATTTATTATTCCACTCTGTAATCGGAATTTTATATGTTTTGATTGGTTGTTTGTTTACATTTGCTAGTGTATTTATTGAAGAAATGTAAATGTATTATTTTTTAATTAATGATGTTATTTATGAAATTCGAATATGTAATTTGTTTTAATGTGTTAATACTGTGACTGTGTAATTTTGTGTGTAAATTCAGATACAAGTTACTTGTTTATGAATAAATGACTTATGACTTATGTCTCAACACATTCCCAATAATGTACTTTTTTTCTTTTTTTTCTTTATTGAATACGAGGCTTTTGGCTACTTTGTAAATAAATGTTGTATGTAAAAAAAAAATTGTAATGTGCGTTTAGTTTCTGTGCAATATTTCTTTCTTATTAGATATATAGCATAATCATAATCAGCCTGTATTGTTAACACTGCTGGGACAGAGGAGTCCTCGTTTCGAGAGGGAGTGGGTTGTAATCTACCACGCGGGCCCAGTGCGGGTTGGTAGATGTCACATGTTTTACAATTTTTGATTCTAGGATATGCCGGTTTCGTCACGATGTTTTTATTCAACGTTTTGAGAGCAGTGGTGATGAAATTTTAGGAGTATGAGGAACAGGGTGTAAAGTTCACTCATCCTGTATAGAAAAGGGAGTATCCTCCGACAAGACGGGTGTTGTGCCTGGCGGGCAATTGCCCAAGGATTGATGTCGGATAGTCTTATATATGTGAATCGCGCGGTAAACTTAAATAGCGCGATGCAGGATTTGTGACGTCAGGTCTTCGATGCGTAGTTCACATGTGGCGATGTAGATGCTGCCATAAAATTATTTACACAAAGTAAAGCGCCTACCTGGATGCCCACGACCCACAATGGTCTCCACTGGGCCTCGTCCTAGTTATATGATAGTGTAATATCCCTCTAAAACTGGACAAACTAAAAATCTCTTAGGTAGTATCTTGGGTGTCCTGATAAACACTTTTATAACAAGCTTAGTGCTCATAAATGGGCTAAAGCAAAGTCACTCAAGAAAAAGGAAGCTTTAGCCCATTTTACTGTCCAATCTTCGATACGCATCATGTGTCAAAGTCTTCGTTCTTCCACAGAGTCTAATCCTAATGTTGTAACGTAACCTAAAGTTAACAACATGCACGTCAATTCAAAACTTGTAGTAAACTAAACCTGTTCAATATCCTGTTCAGCAGCTCTAACTCTCGCTTCAACTAATAATGCAACGTGCCAAATTCTACTGTTGATCATTTGTTAATAATTAAATACCATTGTTGTTGTTGTTACATACAGATAGACATAGATGTTGTTTAATTAAGTCCTTTTAGTAGTGTAGTAGTACTTCTTAAATCAATGGATAAGACCTAAAAATCTGCCTAGCCTTTTCTCAACTATGTTGAGGTCGGTTTCCAATCTAATTTTCCCGTCGGATGAAGCTGAATACCAGTATTTTACATAGACCTACTGGTACTTAGCTGGTCTTGCTTATATTGGTATTCAGCTGCCTCCGGTTAGACTGGAAGTCGACCCCAACATGATTGGGAAAAGGCTAGGCAGAATGAATGAATGACTATCTGACCTACGGTACGTGTAGCTTAACCTGATAGAGCAACCCGTGCAGCTGTTATTACTTAGCCACGAGCTCCTCTAATGGATATGGCATAATACATATATGTCCATTGCAGTTTCTATTGTGGGCACATAATCAATTCGTCGGAAAGTAAGTTGAGCCAATTTATTTATTGAAGTCTATCTCTAGTCTATTAGAGTGGCTATCGACCGAAAATTGTAGATTCGAAACTAAGTTGGTTTACTATGGATAAAATTCAGTCATTTCATTAACAGTCAGTAAAATCAAGAGTGAACCTTCTGAACACGTTCATTCCATCATCTACCACATCCATCACTTCCCAGCAGGCTATATCGTAGTCTGTTGACCACGGGGCAAATCTAGTAATAAAAAATCTACTTAGCTAGAGTAGGGTAATTCCCAACTTGTTTTTTTTTTCTGAAACAGAAAAACATACATTTCTTTTTATGCGTTCTAGTAAATGTGAACTGTGTCGTTACAGTCTCCTTAGTATATACTAAAAGAGAAACGATAAACAGCTGACATCCAAAATCACCAGAATATTAAAAGAAATGTTTCAATGGCGACCTGATTTTGCATATTATCGTTCAAAATTTGAATAAAGGTACCATCGGATGCATTGGAAAAATATATATTATGTTTTACGTTCATTTTGTGGGAGAGGGCTTATTATGAGTATTTACAGTTTTGAGATTGGTTTGTAAGGTTAATCTACAATTGCCGCGCTCATTGCGTAGATCGGTGACCCACCATTCTTGCCCCATCGAGATTCCTATGCGAATCTACGAGAAGTTCAAACCGTTCTCCAACGCTTATCAATGTTAGTAAGTATTTAGGAGATTTATATTATTGACAATTATGATATAAAAATCAAAATCAAAAGTCATTTATTCAAACTCAGCACTTTTCGACCGTCAAAATTACATAAGACAGTCCCCCAAAACGCCCGCCCTTCACCACTTCCTAGTGTTTTAGCTGTTGAAGGGCGGGCGTTTTAGGGGACTATAAGACTTATAACCTCTTTTAGCTATTTTGTGCTTATAACAATGCATTATGGTGCGGTTTTCAACATAATTTTGGGAATTTATTCCGGGTGGCTTGTCAGTATAGAACATCATATTCGTCTCTTCGTTATTATCAGCCATATTTTAACTACTGTGGGCGTACTATGCGTAGTGTTGGTAATTGCGCAACAGAAAACCCCTGTCCAGTTCAAATCAAATAATAAATTTCGATCAAATTAATCACACTAGCAATTCACACACTGTAGGTCACAACACAACTATACGGAACGCGCGACAGTTTCTAAACGTATTCACTGCTTGACCGCCACCGACTAACTCTGCTTATCCCGAGCCGGCCGAGCGTTGTGTAGTCTATCGAGCGTCCCGATGAGTCAAATCAGTGACGTATTTCCGACAAATATAATAAAGATATGTCGATGTTTTGAAAAGTCGTCAAAACCATGCGGGACAGGGGCCGGTCGCTATTTTATCTTAAAACGAGGGAGGTTCAACATATTCATCCAGCCGATCTTTTCTATAAAACCTTGAGCTTAAACTGAGCTGTCATTCTACTTGATGCAAGGGATTGACACTATTGATAAGCTCACTTCACTTAAGTTTTCACTGCGAAATAACAATTTTTTTTTATAGATCGACTGGTTTTTACCCTCTTACTAAAAACAAAAGACTCTAAAGACTGATCCTCTCTCCAGTTCCCACTAAATCACTGCAGCAAGAACTGTGAAATTCAAACTGCATGCATATTGAGGTACAATTACAAGAGGCTTAGTGGAGGCGTCGCGAGCGGTATTTCCATTATATAGAAGATTATCTGATATTACGCGGATTAACCGTTGTATTAAACGTGCTCCAATGAACGGACTCACAGAATTTGCCTACAAAATTAACATCTTCATAGCATCGACTTCCAGTGTAACCAACGATTAGATTTGTAAAACTAGGTTTTATTTTTCTTGTTTAATACTTACTAACGAAAAACATTACTCTCCTTTTGGGCTCTGCCACAGTCAGGTTGAAATTGCGTATGTTTTTTTTAATTTACTAGCGACTGTACTATTGGCGTCAGGTGGTTGGTGGTCCCAGTCAACCGAGCCAAAAATACTATTGGGCGATTGGGGCCACGCTCCCAGTTTGATAGCGGATCCAGTTGCCTGAGTACTCTGTTACCGCTTTTTCTTTTTAATATCATTATAATACTTTTGGATAGATTGTATTTTTATTGGTTTTATGAGGTTAGAGATTCATAATTTGTTCCAAAAAATAACATATTTATATTCATTGTTTTCTTACGAATATATACATAGCTATAATGGTAATGTGTAGTGCAGCTATAGTTTTATTTTTGTGTAGGTGGCTAATTTTTTGACCTTTCGTACGGTCATTGGTAGTTTCTATAAATAGACAAGTAAGGCCAGCACCCTAATTGCGTTACACACTTTCAATCACAATCTGAATGATTTTGAACGATATTGCTAAACCTCTGCTTCATATGTTCGAAAAAATTGTCTCCTTCTCAACGTAAATAACGCAATTAATGTTGTTGAACTGGCAAAATGAAAGCCATTGGTACTGTAACTGTGTTAACAAGCTAATTTCATCCACTCATTGATAAATACGTAAACAACACAAAAAGCAACTACGTAACAACATAATGAGTATATTCTGTAAGTACTTATTTAATAATATAATATTATATAGAGATATTCGTTTGTTTCTTTGTTAGTTTGTATGTAAGTGGTAAGCTACGGAACTTCTAGTCGAATTTGAAAAAATATTTTTGCATTGGATAGCCCAATTCTTGAGGAAGATTATAGGCTGTGTAACATCACGCTACGACCCTTAGGAGCCGAGCAAAGAAAGAACGCTAAGCGAGAACTAAGTAATACCGCGGGTGGGCATTATGGGGTGCGATGCGATGGGTCGGGGGCCGAAATTTCACGCGGATGAAGTCGCGGGCAGAAGCTAGTTTAGTAATAATACCTACCTATTGTCCCACTGCTGGGCAAAGGCATCTTCTCATACAGAGAAGGCACAAGCATTGATCACCACACTTGCTCAAGACGGGAGGGCGTTTTCAGACTTATATTAATTATAAATCCAGGTTTCCTCACGATGTTTTTCTTTCACCGATGTCAGTAATGTCTTCGATAAACTCAGAAAGTATTATACGAATTGAAAAATTCAGATTGATACTAGCGACGATTTGATCCCACAACCACGTGCATGATAGGCGAGTTAAGCAATAGCCATCACGACCAATAATATAATAATGAACAGTTTAAGCAATAGCTTAACTTAGATACTTCTTGATTAGTGAAACGTAGGTACTTGATCCCTTCAACAAAATATAAACAAGCAAGTATCTATTTCCTCGTTCACCTGATTCTAAACTAAGTAAATCAAAGTAATCAATTCGCGAGCAACACTGCAACGGGGCGCGTATCAAAACGCTCGCAACTGCAACTTAGGAGTTGCAGAGTTCGGCGCCTCACGCGGGGACTAATGAGTGCGCATTGCTAACCTAGAGGTTGGTTACACCGAGGAAGGTTTACCTAGTCGAAGTAAATTAGAGTACGAATCGTCATCTGTTTAAGGATTGTGGTACAGATTTTTTTTTAAAGCACGGGGATTTATTCAGCCTCCACATCATGAATTAGAAGAAATAGAAATTAAAGTTCCAATAAAGAAAAATATTCTCTATAAATATATGTATAATTTTGAATTTAAAATTCTTAAAAGGCTTGTAATTTTTTTTTTAATTCTCATTTGATGTATCAAATGAGAATTTAAAAAAAAATTACAAGCCTTTTAAGAATTTTAAATTCAAAATTATACATATATTTCTGTTTATGCATAACTACCACCAATAAATACACACAATATCACACATGCAATCCTCAAAGAGGTAGCAGAGGTAATTATATCAAGGGAACGTCCTACTGGGATAAAAAGTATCCTGTGTATAACCCAAGTCATGGTCCTTTACAGCGTGAAAAGGTAACAGACAGGCACAGTTACTTTCGCATTTATAATATTTGTATGAATTCCATTCGAGTTCATAAGCGTCGTCAATAAATCTTTAACCACCAGATCAACGGTTACCTAAGCTTCCGTTAACACGGTGCCGTCAGCCTAACAGTCGTGAACTTAAGTGAGTTAGGAGCAAGTGCAGCTGCATTTACAAAGTTAGCAAGTTGACGCATGCGAAGCCTTTGAATCGTACCGGCACCGAACGCCTTGATTTCTTTAATCAGGTTTAGAGGTTTTGAGTTAAAACTTGTGATCTGAGCTCTCTTTGGGATGTTGACGGAATTTAGTTCGTTGTGGAACTGTTCGTTTGTTTTTTCGTTGTCGTCATGGAGACAATCGTGCATTATTTCCTTTTTGGTACAGTTGTTGCTAACATGAGTGGTGGGGTCCTGAGTTTGATCTTTTGGGGAAAAGGTTACTGGGGTTTTTTTAATAGTAGATTTTGAGTAGCAGGCTGTAGTTTGAATGTGTGGTCGATAAATTGCAATAGGACTAACCTGGTGTACTAACTGTATCTAGGTTCTGCTTACATTTTTGAAAGATGCAATGTGTCATGTACCTATACTAAAGGCAATAAGGCTGTACCAATACTAATTGTTTTTACGACTGCATGGTCTTTATGCAAATTGTTTTTTTTTTACGACTTTGCATGCCGTAAGGTAGAATGTAGCAAAAACACTTAGGTAGTGACAGCAGAAACACTTACCATCTTATACCTGCACCTACATTCTTTTAATATATTATAATTAACTGAATTCACATTCAGACACAAAACTAGTCTGAGAAATCACAAAAAGCTCTAATACTGTTATGTCTAGACACACCAAAATCTACATTCGACCAGTAAATTTCACCTCATGAGATAATCAATGCAAATAAAATACCTGTGCCAAAAATAATACTCAGCGTGCGTAAAATAATACTCATACTAATTGTAACAATACCAGGCAGAAATCAAGAAAAATCTGTAAAGTTATAAAAGGGTCTGAAAGGATCGTATCCTGGTTATGTATATAGGGTTCAAGTTATTGCTTTACCGAGTCACAGAATAGATAGTTACAGAAGGCCAACTCCACACAACTAACGAAAACCAGCACCCTAATTGCGTAACAAAACTTTAAATCACAATCTGGATCATTTTGAAGGCTATTGCTAATCCATTGCTTCATATATGCTCGAAAAATTTGTCTGCTCGGCAACGTAAATAACGCAATGAACGTTGTTAAACTGTCAGAATGAAAGCCGTTGCTAATGTTAGTGTGCGCAATTACCCCGCTGCTGGTTCTTCTTGGTCGCATACTTCATTACTGAAGGTCTTGTCCCTGAAAGGAATTTGTGGCTTTATGTATGATGTTCTTCCACTTCGTTGGGTTCTCCGCTTCTGTCAGGGCGGTCGTAACATAGAGTCCAAGAGGGCAGTTACTTGGTTGCTTGGGGGTTGGGGAAATGGCTAGGCAGATTGATATTTACCGTTCGTGAACCGTGACTGTGAGTGTATGCGTTTTTGCTCTTGTATAGAGTTGACCTTCTGTATTTATCTATTTTATGGTTGAATCTTTCTCGTATATATTTTTGCAAGTTTATTTTATTTGAACGCTTAGAACTTAAGATCGATGGCTGGAAGTGAGGCCGAATGTTCTGGCATTTATTTTGTTTCTTTATAGACTGCTGTTTATATTGTGTTAATGATGCGTGAATATGTGATGGGGTGAAGATAAATATTTTGGTGTAATGGCTGAGTTTATGGTTCAGTAGTGATTTAAAACTATATTTCGAGTCAATTTACCTAACTGTATGTGTGATAATACATCTGTAATTTTTTAAACAAAGTTTTCCAACAAAAAAATTAATACCTCTTAATTTTTTTATTGTTTTTATCATTTTACTTTGAACGCTTTTAACGTGCACGTCTTTCTACATTGTTCAACCTGAATGATGTAAGTATTGATTTAAAAAAGTGTTCGTGGAGTTTCTTGCCTGTTCATCTCCATAAGAATCTACTACGCTTTGATATAGGCAACTAGCTTCATCTTTGTGACTGACATTCTGAACTGTTCAGAAAATCCCAGTTTTTATTTTTTTTAATGATAGGTGAATCGCTTCGCTTTACCTCATTTGCCTTTGGACCACTACGTTTGAGACATCCTGTATGTCTGGTCAGTCTATAGGTTATAAATTATCACGATATTTGCTCGGGGGGTGAGCAATATTGCTTAATGTTCATATTCCGGTAGTGCGGTCCCGTGGGGTATTTTCTAACATCCACGCGGGCGAAGCCACGGGTAAAAGCTAGTTAGACATAATGTAGATAAAGTTTTATGTTATTGTCAATGCAACAATTGATCCTCCCTTTACATTTTTATTCATTAAAAAGAACGAACAAAGAAGTAAAATGAACGCAAAATGCTACTCCAAAACGTCAAAACTTCCCTTAACGACGACAAAGTTGGATTGAAAAAAAATCCCTTTAAACACTGTTATTGCAAAAATGAGAGGCGTTCAGAGCCTGAATTTCAACTACCAACATTTTGATTTCAAGGTTTAACCAAAAACGTAACATTCAAAAATGAACTCTAAAAACCCTAATTATATGATTCAGTTTAGTTTGTTGTGTGCTAAGCAGCGTTACTTCAAATGTAACGCATTTTCTTGCAATCTGAGATCAGTACGGAGGGCATATCCGTTGTGGAAGGCAGAAAATGTAACTTTTATGGTGGAGGTTAAAAGTCGAAGTGAATTCGGCCTAGACGAATTTTGGGATCCGCGTTTAAGCTGTGAATCCAGATACAGATGTCAAATAAATGATTGTAATCTCGGTGTGAAAAGTCAAGGAGAAAAAAGAGGACTTTGATTTTTTGAAGTTGTGGAATTGAAATCGATTGAGTCTTTATATTTTCGTTTAAGGGTACATTGACTATTCAAATGTAGGTATTGGGAATTGTTGGCGAAGGTTTTGGAAAATTCAAGTCAACTACGTGTGTTTAGTTGACTTGAATTCAATCGTTCTAATTCCTACTAAGCTATATTATGCCATACCATATTACATAAACAATTTTATTACGTTTTGAGGTTTAAATACCATTTTTTTCTTTCAGGAAAACCATTGGATTCCAAAATTGCGTCATTACATACATACATACGCCTGTATTCCCTGAAGGTTTGGGCAGAGGTGTACCTATAGTACACCCACATTTCAGCAGTTATATTTGAGTCCCATGTAATAAGGGGCGAGAATATTGCCATTTATTTATTTAATTTAAATAGATCGGCCGAAGCCAATTGCTATCAACTGGGCACAAATCCAGACTCCCGAAATTCCAGATGGAAAAACCCAAATACACTTTGCCCGACCTGGCAATCGAACCTCACGCTCAGCAGTAGTGCTTGCGACCAATATACCAACAAGGCAGTTGGTTGGTTAGTTGCGTCATTATCCTAGTAAACTTCATGGCCATCAGGCAGATCACAAATAGGAGTATTCATCAAAAAGAAAAGCGATAATAAGATACAGAACACTAAAAACTAAGTTACAGTCGAACTTCACAACATTTCTTCAGGTGAAATCCTCATTCGGCTTCATTTTATTGGCCGAAGCGACTTTCTGATTTAACCGCGGTAATTCCCGATGCCATTCTCTCTACAATGCAAAACGAAAATAAAAGATAAGACCCGCATAAAAGAATGAATACCGTAATGCTTTACTTTTAAAAGAAATACGTTTATTCTATTTATGAATGAATGGAAGCTAAGTGTGTCCGTTTCTTTTCAAAAGATCTGCGAGTCAAAAGGTGAATGTAATATTTTATTCCACAATATTCTTTGGTGAACTGAGGTCAGTATATTTTTGTAATGATGATCTTTGAGTATCACCTGAAGGGTGACAATATGATCGTTAGTACTTAGATATTACTGTAATGATAGAGTTAAATATCTCTTATATGTTGTTACCTCAATTGTAGCCTTTAGGTACCTATACAGGGTGTAAAAAGACACACAAAGCCGTAAACTAGGCATACCTACTGTACATCTAACTAGCTTAGCGCAAAAGTTATTTATTGCAAGAATAAAAAAAAAACTATTTTTTATTGCAAGCAATGTGTGAGTTAAGCCCCGCTCTTCGCTATACGCGGTACGCGTAGGTACTTGTTGGGTACTGGCTCGCAGGTATGAGGTTATGAAAATTCGTAAAAAAGTAAAATAAATGCGACTTTGATCTTCAATATCTCCAGAACCAACGGATTCCCAAATATGGTCTAGAGGAAAAAAATGATCCAAATAAAGGGTAGAATAGGTGGCTTTCGGCTTTGGAAAGTATCTTTTTACACCCGGTATATACATGTAGATCATAACCCTTTTATTATACCATCTTCGTCTTAATGCAAATAAAAATATTCTATTCCATTCTATTCAAAGACGAAAACCACACATTGCTACATTTCTGCGACCTGTTAAATGATCAAAGTTCTGTGACAAAGGAGAATGGGTAAGAGCGTACCCAGACTCAAAGTTAGTTGTAGCATTATGAACTATGTTGGTCTTTGTTGCCCTTGTGGAGTAGTTTAATTTATCCTAAGACAGCATGTCTGAATTCACTTGGAGAAAAAAGATATTCGAACCTAAACGTTTAAGGTACCTTCCTTGGTTTAAGGTATCAGACAAAGATATTAACAAATAAATATGTAATTAATTATTAATACATAACTAATTAATATTGATTAATTAACAATGTTTAACAATTTTTTTTTTTTTTTTAAATATGATAGAACTAAATGTTTTATCATAAGTAATTATTTACTGGAGAGATGGACCATGTTTTTGTTTTATTGTTTTAAATCTCAGAGTCTATAATAATTGATCTTTATGGTATGCCGGATTTGGTTGTTTAGCAGATAATGCTAAGGGTGAGACTAATATAAATATTCCTAAATATTTATGGTACTTACATAATTAATAAAGTCATATTATATTCTTTAATCAACTTTTATTCAATGTTATAATAGCATAATAATATTAAAATATCATCCTACTACTTATTAAAGCTTTGATTACTAATTTTTTATTGAAGTGGGTAATTAAACATAATATTTTTTATTCACAGCCGGTTATAATGCTGCGATTGCGCAAGTATAGTAGAGTAGATTATTTGTTTGGTCTCTTTTTGAAATTATGTACTCTTCTTCACTCATAGCAACCCTTTTTGTAAATATCTTGGTGAAGTGATATTCATTTGTAGTTTCAAAAGATATTAATACGCATTAGAAATAAATAAAAATAATGTAATAATTAACTTTATTATACAAGAAAAGAAATATTATTTTATTATTATTATTACGTAAACATTTGAATTGTATGAAAATAATTTCAGCATTATCCGCTAAAACCAAATCCGTAAGTTTATTAGGCTATCCTTTACTGGTTTTTGTAAATATCTTGGTGAAGTGATATGCATTTTTGGTTTCAAAAGATATTAATAAACATTAGAAATAAATAAAATGTAAGTAATAATTAACTTTATTATACAAGAAAAGAAATATTATTTTATTCAAATCAATAAAATAAAATTCAATCTAGTGGCTAGGATTATCCACCAGCAACTTGCCTTGCAGTACAACCTGCAGTACGAAACGCAACGAAAGCAGTACTCCTGGACACGGCACGCATTGTGAGGAGGTTCCTCTCTCTAGAGCCCTAAATACCGGCAGCCTGGACCCCGTCCCCGATGCCGATGGAGCACTATTTTTTATGTTTTTTTAAATGTTTTTTTAATGAAAATATTTAAAAATGTAAAGTATATGTTTAAAAAATGAAATGAAAGATAATAATAATGCTGATAATTATTATTAATGTATATTAATTATAATAATTTATAAAAATGATTAAAAACTTTCCTTTTATTTCATGTTTTCTTTTCATTAAAATAATTCAACTTCCATAGTAGGATTATTACCATAATGTTAACTGTTACCATATTGTCACACGACTGTGGGCAATGTTTTTGCCCGGCCCACGTTTCCAGTAATAAATAGTACCGACACCGATTTCATTTATTTATCATGTAGTGTCATGGAAAATTAATTAATTACTACGAAAAATCTGTTAACTTTAAAGGTACATATCTTTTTTGTCCAAGTGAATTTAGATATGCTGTCTTAATATGAATTTAACTACTCCATGAGGGCAACAAACACAGACATAGTTCATAATGCTACAGTCATTTTTTTTTTTGGGTACGGGGTCCATTGTAAATTACCCATTATCCTTTAAACGTTCTTTCCGCACTTTAACCCTCTCTATTTGCGACATCAACTACAAAGGGATTCAAAGCAACGACCAAGCATCAGTGTCAATCGAATTGCTAGCAGCACATACAGCTTGAAACGGCAATACCGCACATTGACACCCTTTGAAATGCAGCCCCAAAAAACACAGTAAATAATATATTCAGCGTACATGAAACACACGTAGTGAAACAAAAACACCAATAATATCCCTTCGGCTCCAACAAAACTTCTGATAAAAAAAATTGGCGGATAAACTGCATCACGCGTTGAAAAAAAATTTAGTAAAAAAAAAGAAACTTTTTGATTTGTCCGCTATGGTACAAACGGTTACATGTACCGGTCCTGGGTGGAATACTAATGAATTGGTTACCTACTCGCCTGGGGAAAAATATGCGACAAGCGTGTTTCGTGATGGACGCAGTTGGTCCGACGGGTTTTTCGCAGTTGGTCTTAAGGGTTGTTTGTTCGTTTTTGAGCGAGGGAGGGTTATGTCCTATCATGTGTAATTGCGTGTGCATGCATTTTGATTTTATGCCATATAAGGTATTTTAATAATTTTTTTATATCAGAGTTTTTCAGAGTACGTAGAATGTAGTCATTATGCTATCAAAACTTCAAAATGTCTACAATTAGCCACAGGATTTTTTTTTTTTAACACTACGGGGTAGCTCTTGGCCTGAATCTCACCTGATGGTAAGTGATGATCAGGCCGAAGGTGGAAGCGAGCTTTACCCGGAATCCTCAACCACAGAGGATTCTTGTAAAATAAGCTTCTTTATTTTTGCTTTTTATCTATGTGATAATATCTATCTATATAATATCTATATCTATACTTATAATAAATCTGTAGAAGTGAAAATTCTGTACATTGAAAATATCAAAAAAATAAATAGCAGGGGGTGTTACTAGGCCGACACCGACCCCAAAAATTTGATAAAAAAATTTTTTGTCTGTCTGTCTGTCTGTCTGTTTGTTCAGGCATCACGCAAAAACTACCGGTTCGATTACGATGAAACTTGGTATAATTATTCTTTAATATCCTGGGCACAACACTGGGTACTTTTTTTCCCGGAAAAGTATCCTATCCTACGGTTGGGGGGAGTCAAAGTTTGTATGGAAGAATTTTAACGCGCTGTCCGATTAACTCGAAACTCAATATTTATACTTAAACCCAAAAATTAAGAATAACGTGTATCAGGATTTTTCGAAATTCAACCCCTAAGGGGGTAAAATAAGGGATGAAAGATTGTATGAAAAATCTTATTCCTTGAGGTAATAAACATGAAACTTCGCACGAATAGTTATCAAAATAAATTATAAAGTTTGTAGTTTTTTGTTTTTCTAAATTACCCCCTAAAGGGGGGTTGGGGGGTGTCAGTGTTTGTATGGAAGAATTTTAACGCGCTGTCCGATTAACTCGAAACTCAATATTTATACTTAAAACCCATGGGGATTTATGGGGTAATTTCCGACACTCACGCGGGCGAAGCCGCGGGCAGCAGCTAGTACATAATAATATACACACAGGGCTCACCATTGAATATTATCATGTGACGTCATAATTTAATCACTGATTTTTAATCAAATAATATTTTTCACAACTGCCTCTTTGGTCTAGTGGTAGCAAGCGCTACTGCTATTGCATGAGGTCCTGGGTTCGATTGCCAGGTCGGGCAAAGTGTTATTGTGTTTTTCTATCTGGAATTTCTCGGTAGCAGCTGGATTTGTGCCCAGTTGATGGCAAAAGGTCCTATTACATGGGACTTAAACATAACTGGCGAAATGTGAGTGTACTATAGGTACACTTCAGCCCAACCATTCGGGGAAAACAAGGCGAAATATTATGTTTAATAATTTATAAGGGATTTTGTGTGCCTCTAGATTAACAGAAAAAAAATCCATCTCTAAAATTCATAAGGCAATCAATCATCACACAAAAGCTTCAAAAGTGTCCATTTGCCCACTCCCACGGAATCCTAAAACAAATTTCAATAAAAACAAAAACTAGAGATACACGCTTTTTGATGGCGACTCGACGCCGGCATGCATATTCATAATCGCGGGATTTCTAACGTGCATCGGAAAATTGAATATTACGATTGTGGATTTGTAATTTACATATACACCGTGTTATTACAGGCTTACTTGGATACGAATATTATTTATCTAGTCTAGCTCGGATAGTATTTATGTAATTCTATTTGAGGATATTACCCATATACATTTCTGTAAGTTAAGTTGATTTTATATTCCAGCTGCTGTGAATTTTCAATATTTATACTGAATGAGGGAAAAATATTCATATTATTTAAATAGCTTACTTGTGAGTTGGTTTCTAGCATTTCTGAGTTTCTTTCCAAAAATTTCTTTTCTTTATGTTAGGCATTAACTCTTGCCCGATAGTTAGGTATCATGGGTTAAAAAGTCATCCACAATTTTCCATAATTATTTAGTTCTTTTTACTGTAGGTTTAACTTGCAAAGATATGAATGAGTAATCAAAAAAATCTGTGAGACTTTTCCCAACTATGTAATGTTGGGGGTCGACTTCCAGTCTAACCGGATGTAAGTAAATACCAGTAATTTACATGGAGCTACTGCCTATCTGACCTCCACAACCCAGTTACTGGGTAACACGATATGCCTTGGTAAGACTGGTTGTCAGACTTTTGGGCTTCTGACTACCCGTAATGACTGTCTAAGATCTATGAATGACAGCCTTAACGTACTTTTCAATGCACGGAGGGGTCTTGATATGTAATGGATGGTGGTAATACTTTTCTGCTTACTGTATTAAAGAACGACAACAACAAGGCAAGTGTGAGTGGGAACGCCGGCAGGGGACGCCCTAGGAGGACATATAGTGACCTTAATGGGGATGTTCTTCAGAAAGGTCAGGTGCGTAGCTGTACTTGGAACCGGCGTGCGTGTATGACCAGATGTATGAACGTTAACGAGGGAATAAGAGTTTGTAAGGATCGTAGCAGGTAGCGTTCTGTAGTTTCTGCCTACCCCCATGGGAAAAAGACGTGAGGTTATGTATGTATGTATTTGTGTATTAAAGTACTCGACTCGAAGCCAGTCATTTATTGTTCTACCGTGAAGTTTTCTTAGAAATTGTATTATTAAAGTCGCGTCGCGTTGTCGCGTCGCGCCTGTTTGTAGGAGCCTTCACAACACCCGTTTAAACACGACCTAAAAATAGAAAAAACTTTATATACGTTCTTTTCGAAGTTCTTTTTTAATTAGATTCCTCTTCAACTTGTTTTTTTTTCTATTTTATTTTTATTTTTGTTTATTCCCGTTCTCACCTCCTAAATTACTTCTTTATAATGAGAAAAGTTTCCCAGTTCCAAGGAACGCTTGAAGATAAGATGTTTAAACGGTGATATAGTTGGGGCGTAATGAAAATGTTTAAGAATTCTTAGTGTATCAGTTATCTTATCTTTTAGCTCTTATTTTATTAAAGGCATGGCAATTTTAAACACTTTGTGTTTTAGCTAAGCCTCTTGTAGCTGTGTGATACTGATAAGGACTTCATTTCATGTTGTTGATAAGAAGTAGCTGGTTAATGAATTGTCTTGTGATTGTTAAGGGTGTGTTGGTCTGCTTAGCTGAGTAAGTTTTTAAATCGAAGTAAAATTGTGGTGTAGGTAGGTACTTTTGTACGGCTACGTGTTATAATCTCCGGGGATGATAACCGCCGAGAAAGTTCATGTTATTTCCGGCTGATTAAAAACAAACAGTATTTTTCAAACTAATCGCCCTCTAGTTCTTCTGTTCCTCAGGCTTGTCTTAGCCCGCAACCTCGTTTGCCATGCACTCTACGTTATGACCAAATAGATAATAATTTTCCAAACCTAAATTAAATTAAACAAAAATTCTCAATATTTCTATCTTTTTTCGCATTTTACATTAAAAGAAAACTTAACAAAGCCTTTTAATTAAATTACTTAAATTAAACATTTAACAAAGACTTTGTTCTCGTAAATTCCGAATTCGTATCTGACCCTGACTACAAAGATGGCTTTTTAAATGGACCGTGTAATCTAGGAGATAATTATTATATTATATCACGATTCATTTCGGAAAAGCAAAGTTATAAAATATTTTTTGTAGGCGCGGGACAAGCGACACACGACAAGCGAAAAAAAAATTAAGCTTAAAATTGCAATGCATTCGAGGTGGCCCTGGATAAGAATACTTGGAAGGATTTGGGGGAGGCCTTTGCTCAGCAGTGGGACAATAAAAAAAGAAAAAAAAAAAAAAAAAATTTTTATAAACTGCATTAGTTTTATGCAGTTTGGGATTTCTTACATGACTTTTATTATTAGTTATTTAGATATATTACAAAAAATATATAACCTTTTAAGTTCTAACTCATAAAAGTTTTATCGATATATATATATAACCATATCCTTAATAATTACTATGTTTAATAACACATAACATCAGCCTATTTTCCTCGAAGGGTTCGGTAGAGACGTACCCTATAGTATGTAAACCCACATTTCGACCGTTTTGAAAAATAAATAAACGTAAAACCGTTTTATTGAATGAAGGTTTACGGCATTAGCCCAATCAGTGGCTCATTAGCAAGTCGTAAAATAAGACTCGTTCATAAAAAAAATATTCTTAGATTATATATTATATTTTGTAATATATACCTAGATGATGAATAACCTCTGTAAGTTCCTACCTTAAACCATCAACTAACGACCCTCTTTCAAATTGAATATTTATATAATGTTCACGAAAAGAGCGTGAAATCGCAAAGAAAACAGAAGTTAACCTCTCTTTGATGTCTTTTTTTTATAATTTAGTACTAATATATATTGTAGGCTTTTGACGTTTCTTGCCTTTGCCTTGTCCAAATAACACTTTCAGAGTCATGTACCTACTGAATATAATTAGCATATTTTTGCGGTAGCCTCTGGGCAACACTATTTCAGATTCACGCTAAAAATATAAACTTGATAAAAATATGGTAAAAAATGTATTATTTTTCGATGAATAAAAGATGTTTTAAAAGCCGTAGTGATACTTGTTACACTCAATGGAAACCTTTTAAAGAAATGACAATTAAATACTAACAAGATTTTTCCCGTCCTATTTGTTTAAATAAAAATTGTTCGTATATTTCCTTTTGAATAAAATTTAAGTAAGCTATTTATAACATCATTATCTGCGTAGCCTTTTCCCAACTACAATGGGTTCGGCTAACAGTCTAACCAGATGCCGCTGGATATCAGTATTTTACATGGTGCGCCTGACTCTGACCTCCACAACTTTACTGGGTAACACGGTATCGTGTTAAAACTGGTTGTCAGACTTTCAGGCTTCTGACTAGTACTGACTGACAAAGATCTACAAAATACAGCCAAAACCAACGGCTTAACGTGCTCTTTATTTGTGAGTTAAAAATATTAAAGAAAATGACCCACAATGATTAATTATCCAAATTATTAATCGGTAAAACAGTATTGTTGCCAGTGTGTATTTTAAAACGTTAAAGTGTCATTTCATGAAATGATGAATTAAAAACTATTTGAACAGACAAACGGTTACGTTGCAGATGCTCAGTGAATAATACCATCGTAACCAACTTATTCTGGACACGGTTATAATGTGAAGCACAGATAATATAATACTACGTACGTGAAGTCAGGCAAAGCTTATTTATGTAGGTATATATCAAGCTAGCATCATCGACGCACAACCTGTTACCATAGATAGATCTATTCTATGATTTTTCCTGCGTTGAAACATCTAGTCATTTTCTTTTATACTGTTGTTTCCTGCAAAAGTGAACCTACGCGGTCAAAATAATATATGGAACAGCATTTTTCTTTTAATAATCGACGAAAAATTTCGACGCAGGGATGTCCAGAATTATGAACCTAGTGAATCCATGGTAACAGGTTGCGTTTAACTCGATGTACCTGCCACCCTGTATACACACAGTACACTTTGTGAAGACAAAGGAGTCTGCTTATTTCAACAGAAACTTCCAGCAAACAGGAGAGTAGGATGAGACATATAAACACATTAATGTTTCATTAAGGCGTAGGGAAAAATACATCAATTTCATCTCATCTGCCCCTTTCCCATATCTTGGGGTCGGATTCTTGTCCTACCGGATGTAGATGAATACCAATATTAAACATTACCAATAAAAAAAATAAAAAAAAATCATCCTTAGTTTAGTTGAGTACCTATCGCTCGTCACGAACACCGAAAATTGTTTTTGACATGTTTATTGAAAAGATAAATGAAGCAGAAATATTTGAGCAGCTTGCTTCGCCATCATACGGAGCATAAGATAATATGGAAAAGAGGTAGGATAATATTATTGGAATCTTTTGAAGACACGAATAATGTAGTAGAGTTTTCTTTTCAGAATCGGTAACAAAATGTTTTCGAACACGAAGAGAAGAATATCTGACCACCATGTCTGACAAATCTCATAGGTAAGCATTCACAGGAATCTGCTCAGCACAGAAGATAAAACAAAAAGTATTTCACACTCTGAGTCCACAAATAAATATACATTGGCATGTGATTTTGTTTGAATAAAATTGTGTAAAGTGTGTAGTGTTAGAGAATTAATAATTTTTATAGAAACTTTTTTTTATTGTCTAAAAAGCTTCCCTTTTACTTCAAATCTTCAACAATTTATTCCCGAAAACGCAACACCGTACCGTTTTCTTCAATACCTCGCATCGTTTACCATAATACGTACGTTTCGTTTTAACATTCACGGCGCGGACCGCGCCGCCGGCGTACGAGACGCGGCTGACTTCAAAGCGCAGCTTAAAAAGGCTTTCGGCAATTAAATATTGAAGACAGCGTCTGTTACAATGTAACGGTGTGGGATATTGTTGCGCTGTTTTTGAGAAGATTTCAGCTAAGAAAATATACAAAAAAAACTGTTTGGAAACGGTTTTATATATTACTACCTGCTGCCCGCAGTTTCGCCCACGTGGACCGAAATTCTTTTTTCTTTTTCTAAACTAAAAGTAGCCCCAGTTACTCCATAAAACATCAGCTATCTGCCAGTGACAGTCCCGCTAAAATCGGTCCAGCCTGACGGCCATGATTAGTCAGAACAAACAGACACTCAGTCAAAAATGTTAAAAACTGTTTTTTTTATTATAAGTACCTACCGTATATATCGTATCTATGCATTTAGTAAAAATACGTTATTTTGACATTACAAATAAACACTTCAATTGTATTTACTTGTATAGATGTATGGGGGTAAATGTCCTGCTGAGTCAAAAGTCTAACTATTTTATGATGCCAGATAACAGTAACGATTTTACATTTATGAAAGTCTTGCAGAAAAAGATCACCTCGAGCCTCTGTCAACAGCTTAATCAGTTATACAAAACTAGGTCATTGTGATCAAAGCATGAATTACAGATTCATCAGCGCAGTTTCAACAGGATTTGATCACGGTAATCAATGCAATAATTACTCGCAATGTTGAGTTTTATCTGAATAAAATTGTAAAAAATACATTTCAGTACAGATGTTTTACCAAAAACAAAAGAACGCTTTTTTTTTTCAATTTTATTCTATTTACTGCAACACCTTTTGTGCCGTTGGTCCCGGCTGTCACTCGTGGTCTTTGACAGTAGTTACGAGTCGTCAGAAGCCCGAAAGTCTGACAACCAGTCTTACCAAGGGGTATCGTATTACCCAGTTACTGGGTTGTGGAGGTCAGATAGGCAGTCGCTTCATGTAGACTGGAAGCCGACCCAACATGATTGGGAAAAGGCTAGGCAGAATGACCTTTTGTGCCATAAAGTTTTTCATTTCATTTTTTTTCAACTCGTTTCCTTGTAGTGCTAATTGAAAAAGATGACTGTAATAAGTTAAGTATGTAGGCAAGTAAGTGTGATGCAGTTCCACACAGTCAAATAATACTGGACTGAATGCAACAAAGGGATTAAAACTTGCAGCGATGTGGATTATCGCCTGGTTGGTCTGCAGTTAACATCCACAATATTTTATTTCATCAGCCCATTATTACAATGTAGTGTTCGAGGTTGGACCGCCTATAGTTATGATCACAGAATAAAAATTAAAAAAAAATCCAATAGTAGCCGGTTATTTTAATTTAAAAAAAAATGTTTGCGGCGGACAAAGTCAGCACGAATTGGTATTTCAGCTTTTTGCTGTCAAAATCAGCAGAGCGTTATTGAAGCTTCAGTTAATTTCTTATTCTAGACAAATATTAATCCAAACCTTAAGGGTTCTAGAAGTACGTTTATCGAATATTTAATACCTACGTTTTAGCGAGAAACGATGTATTTCTCTCTAATATAATTGCTCAGGCTATTCTCGTCAAATCATTTATTTTCGGAGAATCCTGAGGTTCTTGACAGTTCAAATAAGAGGCGAATTATTAAGAAATGACGAAGGCATCTAAAACACAATGGTTCTTGAATTATTTATGTTACAAGTTTTAGATTTAAAGGCGAATTTCTACGTTTAATTTTATCTTTAACGTTGTTTGACTTCAGTCATGCGAATAACTATAGAACGAATGAGATAATTATCTGAACTATTTGATATTTATGGGATTTATTTTTGAATTAAAGTAGTAGCAATGTGTTCTAAAGGTTCAATTTCTCATTGTAATTGCTGCTATACAGGGTTAAATTAAATTAGCTAGCGAAACTCCGCGATGGATATTGATGTCTCAACATGATAAAAGAAAAAAAAATGATTTCTTTTTTTATTTGGGTCAACGACCGTAACCGTAGATATGAGTTGCGATAAACAGTTTTTGTTTTATTGTGTTTTAACATCGATAACCATTACGTTTGCGGAGTTGTCACAAAAACTCTTTTTTAAACTGATACTTGAGTAACATAACAACAGTACTTACGGAAGTTGACCCAAAAACAAAACATCAAATCTTTTTTTCTTGTTTCTATAATCGATACTCATTACGTCTGCGGAGTTTCTCTAAGTAATTTAATTTGACCTTTTATTTCTACAACTCATTTTAATAAAATAGAAAACGTTTAAGGTGGGCAACAGCTAGAAGTTATAATAAATAAATTGTAACTTATACCTATTAAAATATTTGCTTGACTGAGCAACTGAAATTGACATCTCAAGAAACTAAAAACAATGTTAAACAAAATTAATATGAAACATTAAATAAAACTTATAATGTTAAGTTTTAAATTATGAATTATTTACAACTTGATACAACTAATTAACACTTTTGTAACAGTTTAGTTCACAAAATATATTATTTAAAAAATATTTCAAAAGGTACCTGTTATCTAATTGCGTTTTCGTGAACGATTTAAGACTAATTTACGAACGACGACTAACGATTTATGAAGCAATGGGTTAGCAATCGTTTTCAGAACGATTCAGATTTTGATTGATTGTGTATTACGCAATTAGGGTGCTAAGTTATTATCAACATGCCTACGATGCCTCCGTCACTGCTGATGACGTTGTTTCCCACAGGGGCGGTGACTTGTTATCGTCAGGTGAACTTGTTTGCTAATGTATTTTTGCTCGACTATTTAGATAATTAAGTACTACTAGGGTAACTAAAGGCTAATTTCACCAATGAAACTGAACTACGATAAACCCATCAACCCATCTAAACCACGTTCAAGAGCTGTCAGTGTCATCACAGCTTTGGAAATATTGACACTGACAGCTCCTAAACGTGTTTCAGATGTGCTGATCGCGTTCAGTTTCACTGGTGAAATTAGCCCTAAGTAGTATTTACTGACTGCCTCGTTGGTCGCAAGCGCATGAGATCCAGAGTTCGATTCCCAAATGACTGGATTCTGTCGTGGGGCAAAGTGTTATTGGGTTTTCTACCTAGAATTTCTCAGTAGCAGCCCGGAACGTGGATTTGTGCCCGGCAATTACATAGGACTTAAACATAACTGGCGAAATGTGGGTGTATTATAGGTGCAACTCTGCCTAACCCTTCGGGGAATACTGGCGTGATGTTATTTAGAGTAGTATTTACCAGCACGAAGTAAAACAACGCTTCAACGGCCCGGAAGTAACACTCAAACATACTTCAACAGCTGTTGCACTGCAATTTAAGCCTTATGTCGATGACATAAGTCACATGACCCGCACTCGTGATTTACACCGACTATACTATACCATGGACTAATGTGCGGCGATGTGCCGGACAATTGGCCGAAAAGCTTAACTACCATAACTTTGTGATTGTGTTAATGGCTCCCGCGGGACGAGCCGCGCTTTAGAATTTAAAGCTATTGTGAAATTACTGTAACTATCGAATGGCTGCAGTTAAATAAGCGTACCTTGTAATTTACGTATTCAAGAAGTTTCGTTATTAAAAAGTTCGTTAATATAAGTTCAAATATTACTAATTGGCTTTTCCCGCGGCTTCGCCCGCGTGGACTGCCAAATTTCATTCAAAACCGTTCAGCTGTTTTAGCGTGAAAGCGTTACAAACAAAGGGGCGAGCATATTGCCAAAAATTCAAATTCCAGGCTGCTATTGAGAAATAATGTAACGTTCTGCAAAAAAACATCCCTACCTAAATAAAACAGGGGCAAGGGGTAGGAAACCACTTCAAAAATTTGCAAACCACGTCCCACCTCGACCTACTTAACGCCGTCAATCTATTAAGGGTACAAAAAATTGATAAAACATACTACATATTTCATTGCATACCTTAGTTAATGCAAGCCAAGGGTCTTGGACGGTAGGTGAATACCGAGTGGATCCCTTTCGGATAATGCTGTTCAATTTATGATAGCCAGCAGGTAGGTAAACTTCTTTATTGACACCTTTCATTTTGCTTTGAGTTGAGGTTATATATTTTTGGTATCTGTTCGGTTTGTTGGGTTAAGTTTGACCTTTGTAAACTTACTTGGTGTTTTTTTTTTGGATGTCTGATGTAAACACTTTGCCATAAAGTAATTTTAAATCAACAACGGCAAGTTTAATTTAATATACAATGTTTTTTTAGTTATGATAAAATTCTGTCGATAATAATAACATAAAGCACAGAAATGTACAGAGGCGGACTAAATGCCATAGGCATTTTCGACCAGTCAATCTTTGGGTCATGCAAACAGTGGTAGGTGCAAGCTCGTACCACAAAAGAAAAGGTTGCTACGTCGTAGCTTTCACGGCGTAGCCGCTGCTACGGAGCTACGCGTTCGTAGCAGGAAAGTTTGGAAGGTATTTGTAGACTTACAGATACTTCGATTTGTTGACCATTTTCTATTCTGTTCAGTACCTAGTACTTGTTGACAGGCCTACAATGTCCTCATAATAACAGTGTTATTTGGAAACATTGTAAAAATCAATTATTTATAAAAGAGTAACCGTGGAGGTTCTTGCCGGCTCTTCTCCATAGGAAACAACCGTTTGGTACCGTGCACCTAACTTTAGTTTATGTGAAATAAAATAATTTCGTTTAGAATTAATTGTTCAAACACGAATGCTTAACATAATTCGGCCGGAATTAGAACCATGTTGAATTAGTTACATTCCGGTCATCCTCAAAATTTGAAATTTGCATTTGGTTCCACCCTCGGGGATGAAGAACGAGAGAGATTAGAGATAAGCCTTATTACCGAAGTGGTCAAGCAAGGTTGCCATGCTTGGGATTAAAAATATCGGCTTCAAAAAGATGTCGGTTTTTTTAAAACAGTTTCTCTATTCAGCAGATCCTGACACAAATTTAAAAAGTAAACACAACATCGCTTAACGAGAACTTGAAGTACTAGCACCACTGACAAACGACAACGATAATTTACAGTACCTGACCGCTCCGCTATCGTCCCGCTTCGCAAACATTTCGCTTGCCTACTGAAACATCGCCATAAAAAATATGGCACATATTATATTTGTGACGGAGATTGATTGTGGTTGTTAAGGGGTATAACGGTATGCGTTTGTGATTGTTCGGGGCCGATTTTTCAATCATCAGTAAACTTTCAACCGAAGAATGTGTGGCGGCATCTACAACGCCACATGCGAACTACGCATTATAGACCTGACGTCGCACAAATATGCATCGCGCACTTCCCGACATCAATCGTTGGGCAGTTGCCCGCCAGACACGACACCCGGTCGGAAGATCCCCCCTTTTCTATAGAGGATGAGTGAACTTTACACCCTGTTCCTCATATGAACCTCTAAACTGGAAGTCTTATTTAAGTGGTTATATACGTTCGGTAAACTCTAATTGCGCGATGCGGGTGTGTAAAAATCAAAACAATCCCATATGTAGGAGACATATGGGATTGTTTTGTTTTTTTTCTGCTACAGCCTGCGGAGATTACAGGCGTGATGTTATGTTATGTTATGTAATCCCGTTTGTTTTTACCCGACTACGGCAAAGCAAAAAGGAGGGTTATGATTTTGACCGGTATGTATGTATGTATGTATGTATATACATACATACAAATTAAAAATCCGGAGTCACACGTAATCTATTCGATTTATCCCCCCCTAACACGCGTGACTCCGGAGTTTTAATTTGTCTGTCTGAGATGACTTGTTTATACCTTTTTAGTTGACTTTTTTGCCGTAGTTGGGTTTTAGTTTTTATACTTTTTAGTTTTAAATTCAATGTAACAACGTCTTCTATTCATAGATTTCCTAGTATGGAAAACAACATAGCTATTTTGTTGGTCGTTTGTTCTACTTAAGTCCATTATAATTGGATTATCTGCCTAGCAACCAACAAAACATTATAATGATAAACAAAATGATCACAGTTGCTTATAATACGCTTTAGCAAATCCCGAGAGCAACATACCTCTTAATAGATAAGGACTCCAATTTGATAGCCGGTTGACCCTCTCTTTTTCAGCCTAAATAAATGTCATTATATATGTCATTGATTGATTGAAATATTTTTATATTGTGCCTACGGTATATGTCATTTCGGCTACTGCAGTAATTATCCCGATTTTTCCAGAACGGGCTTTTTAATTTATTTTGTTCATCACTTTTATTTTGTTAATTTTTTCAAGCTTTTGTTTATTTGATTGTGTTTTGTTTTTGTTATAATATTAAATGTAACTGATTCTGTATGACATTCTGGATACGCCTAGCCCGGGGCAAAGAATTATTGGTCCTTTTGCCCCGGGATTAGCAGAGATGAACTGGAAATGAAGTTGTTAGAAACAACGTTTTCCTGTTAGCTGTCAACGCGTATAAATACAGACTATAAATGTAAATAAACACAGAAATATGTAAATTGGCGCGCTTAAAGGATTAATCAGATGAGAAAAATAATAAAAACGTGAAACAAAATATCGGTTATTATAGGTACATATACGTCATTCGTAGGTACTCTAGATAGGATGACGTAAAAACGTGAGTGTATCATAATTTTTTCTGTGTTATCCAACCAAATCAAGCCCAACAAATTCCCAGCTAATAAATAATATATCCATGACGTAATACGCAGTTTAAATCCAATTTTATTTCCATTGACATCCACAAGACGGAGCATCTCATCTATAAAATAATAAAATAGATTCGAATGATCCCGTTCAAGTGGGATCATCCCTCAGTAAATAGAACGCCATAATGGACGGGTTTGAGGGAAATTAAATTTAAATGTGGAGGGAAGGTCAAGTGTCGAACTTGATCGTAAAGTGCGGGTAATTGAATGTATTGTGAGTTATTAGTTTTTAATAAGGATGGATTCGAAATTGGGTTAATTGGGGCTTGGTAGGAAAATGAAAGATGGGATTTTTTCGATGCCTAAATTGAGCAGTGGGAGATTAAGTTTATACTCAGGAATAAAGCTTGGAAGGGAGAGGATCAGAGGACTAAAGTGTTTTTAAATGAAATCGTGTATTATATATTATATTCTGAAAAATATCGTACCGTTTTATGGAAGGTAAGTAGATAGGTAGTATAGGTACAGTTTCCAAAAGACCAGTACTTTTTTTAGCTTTTACAAAATTGTTAATCTTTAAAAGAATACGTATCTACTATGTAAAGTTAGGGGAATGATTTGTTTATCAAATTGACTAACAATTTACACCGTCCGTTGGTTTAATCAAAAACTGTCATTCTTTTACAGTTTGACAGATATTAACCATTTAATATATGTCAAACTGCCAAACGCGGTGTCAATTTGAAAAACACTAACTTCCCTGACAGAACAATTTAAAAATACAACTTGCAAGGATTACAGACACCTTTAAATACGAAACTAGCAAAAATCTCGTGATTGAAACTGCTACTTTATCTGAGCAACAATTTATAGGGGGTGTTCCCAATTGATGGGCCGCTAACCGCTGCCCAAGGGGTCTTAGATAAGGATTATGGTCTTAACGGAACGGCCCAAGGTTTTTCTCGAAGGAAAACTTTTAGGCATGTTACATGCGATTGTTGAGTTCTTTACTAAGTGCTTTTCTTTTTGTAATAGGTAGGTTGTAGCAGAAAAAAGTGTAGAATGTTATGTTTAAGGTGGATGCTCTGAAGTAGCCCGCGAAATTCAAAGTTTCTTGCAATTTGCAGGTCAGTGTCAGGTTGTATGTTGATTATAATATAATTCGCGACCGTAACAAATATGGCTTTACAGAATTATAATCATTAGAATCAGCAATACAACTCCTTGCGTTAGAATAATCCTCAAATGTCATAATTTCATGAAATAGTAATTCAATATGATTATACGAACTTAGAGAGTTATGTTGATTATTTTTATGACTTTAATTCTATAAATAAATATCTGATACGGCCGCGAATCATATTTAGATCAACATACAACCTGAATTTTGAAATTGAATTTGAATTTCGCGGAGCATCCAGCTTAACAGCGACAGGAGTACATAACTCGTAATTTTGTTCGTAATTTTACTTACTAATTATGTCTAGTATACAAAATTACACTTTTAGAAGTGTATTTTTTAGAGCTGCAGTTAAGTGGGCTATGTGTGGCTGTTCTCATAGAAATGATTATTCGACTCTGGACATTGCAAGTACGTTCCTATAACAGAACATCTCGCTTATGATCACGTAAGGGTTAGGCAGAGAAGGAAGGAAAGGCAGGAAAGGGTTAAGGGATAGACATAACTGGCGAAATATGGGTGTAATACATAAATATGTAGGACTATAATTAATTGTAAGAATTTCATAAAAATCCTGCTACACACTTTCACACATTATACTGCAGTGTATCGCGAGCAGACTGGTCTATTTGTGTGTGAATCGCTGCCGCTTTCCACATCGGTGTTGAGCTTGTAGCAGGGATTCTCATAACTCTAGGGCAGTCTGTAAGTTAAGTTTACTAACATAGTTGTTATGTAATATTGTTACTAACATATTGAGTCCATTGTTACTTGTTAATTAAATATAAATAAATTATCCCTTTCTTAAATGATTGGCTTGATTCGATGATTGGATCTGCTATTGAACGCAACAACTTATATTTTTAGACGTTTAAGCTTGTCTTAACTTTAAGTACTGTTTGGTAATGTAGGTAATAATTATTTTACTTGTACGAAAACCATCGAAAAAATCACAGACGGAAGTCCTGTAGCGCTTGATAGTGTAAATCAAGCCTTAGCATGTTCGTCGCACGGTTCAATGGTAGGGTCGATAAGCGCTGAGTGATTGCAATTGTTTTCAGATATCTCGGACATAGCTGTAGTGTTCCCGAATGTTGTACTACCTACATAAATACTAATAGGATTGAGATCTTGGATCAAGAGGTTACTGATTCTTAATTTTGTGAATAGCTTCGCCCCGAGGTTTCACCCGCATATTCCCACAGGATTGAGACTGATCCTGTAGGAATATTGGGATAAAAATAATCCTATGTCCCAACCTAGGTCATGGTCTACACATGTGCCATTTCATCCAAATCTGTTCAGCGGTTTTAGTGGGAAAGCGAAACAAACAAACAAACTCACTTGCACATTTCAAATATTAAATAAGCGTATAATATATTATATATTTTAAAAGTTAGGATGTACTTCGAATGTCCTTTTTTATGAGTTTTGACTTGTGATAGTCGTACGTAGCCACAGTTCCGTGAGAAGGGGCCAAAATATTAAAACATTAGTACAGCAGTCAATCGAGTCAATTATTTTTATTTGAAGGATTTCGTTTTAATTAAAAAATATTGAATATTCGTTGAAGAGTTATAGTAAAATCTGATTACCTACTTTTAGTAGCTCTGACGTGAGATCGTTTTAGGTATTTGTTTAAAAAAAATAGACATCAAACTGTTTTGAGTAATAGAATGAAAAGTATTAAATTGAATACTTATTATTATCTGGTCCCCAAGATACAGGCGCCGCCACCTCGTTTGTGGCCGCCGTACAGATCAAAATGAAAATCGCTAACAGATCGAAATTAAGTTAAGCTTATTATAAGGTAATGATTGTAACATTGTTTCAATCAAATATTTTTATAAATCTTTTTAGGTACTTATTTTTATTCATCATCTTCCTAGCCTTGTCCCAACTATATTGGAGTTGGCTTCCAGTCTTACTGGATACAGCTGAATACCAGTATTACATGGAGCGATTGCCTATCGGTTCTCTACAACCCAGTAACTGGGTGACACGATACTCCTTGTTAAGACTGTCGACGACTGTCAAAGATCTACAAAAGACAGCCGTGTCCAACAGCTTAACGTGCTTTCCGAGGTACGGAGGTGTCTCGGTATGCAATGTATGGTCACCCATCCACGGACCGACCTCGGAAAGCGTGGCTTAACCTTGAAGATCGACCTGAGTAGCTGTTATTATTTAGCCACGGGCCCCACGAACGTAATAAGTACATGTATTCGGTATTTACTAGGACATAGTAAATTATGGTGGAAGAGTCTCAACATAAACTGCACAAGTTAATATTAAAAAATACTCCTTTTAACAGTTTTTATCAAAGTTAATATTAATTAGTAACATCTAGTGGTGCTTCGCTTTATTATTTCCCAGCCACCAGTTTTTCTTCTCTGCTCGCTAACTAGAAAATTCTCTTAAATAATGTTGCGTTGGGTATTTTTGCAAAACGTTCAAAAGCGATAAATACCGAAGGAAGTGGCTCTAAAGATTCGTGGTCCTTTGGGTCTGTGTGGAGTTGTGGACCTTATTCAACTCATCTAATTTTCATATACAGGATGTCTCAAACGTAGTGGTCCAAACGCGAAGGGGTTCACCGATTAAAAATTTAAAAGCTGGGATATTCTGGACAGTTCAGAAAAATTCACTATTATAATTTTCAAGAAATTTTACACTTCCACTTGGATTTTTCGACCCTGTGAACATAAATTTCGATGCCTGGCAAGACAGAAAATTTCTAGAAAATAATTAAAATTGCGAAATTTTAGAAAAAAAATAAAGTTCCGTTTGATTCCGAAACGACATACTCCCAAAATTAAACTATAAACAATCATAAACACTAACTTGCTTCAATATTAATTAGCAACATCTCGTGGTTCTGCCCTGTTATTGCCTATTTCGCAGAGAACGGCCGACACTTTTCTTTTTTCACCGCGCTGTCTGCTAACTTTAAAATGTTCTGGGTTTGAATTGTATGGAAACGATTCCATTGAAATTATTTTCATTTACGACTGAAGGACCAGAAAGTATCCTCTCTATGAACGCGTGACGTCCTTTTTTATAACATTAAAGGATGATATTGGTGCCGATTAAGGGAATCGGCACCAATTTCTTTGTATTTCATTAAGAAAAGGATAGAAGATAAATTTTAGTTTAGTTCTGTCAAATTAATCTGCGCCTGACGTAAATTGACGTAATTTTAGTAGACAAGTTTTTAATCACGTCTAAACTTGTATGGAGCAGTGACAGGTTTGACAGGACTAAACTTTGCAAAAAAAAGATGCACTGAACTTAAATTTAGTTTAGTTTGTGAACAAGGGAATCGGCACCATTGTCTTTTCAAATTATAATTTTCACCTTCAAGAATAAATTGCCTCATAAAATTTTGGAAATTATAATTATGTTATTCTTATTTTAGCGAAACTTAGTACTACTATTTATTCTGTGGCGAAGCTGCGTGGTATAGGTACTTGACTTTAATCTAAGCCTTAAGCGTATCCTCCAAATATCCGATATGGAAATTAGAATATGCGACATAAAATGGGAAGCTAAACTGCCTGTATAATGCCGAATCAATCTTGTCTGGAATCTCAGTCACTGTAGTACAGTCTATCGCACGCCTTTATACCTACCTCATACTTGAACTTCGAAAACCACTCTTACTGCTGCGACATAAAAAGCACTGTCAACAGACGTGCGGTTGACTATACAAAGTCCTTGATATATTCCAGTTTTTTTTGCTCGTGTAATCAGGAACACGTTTAGGCTTATCATCTTAACCGTTGTAGATCGGACATCAGATTGCTCGAGCAACAGTTAGGGCTGCAGATAAAAATGTATGCCATTTTCGGGTGAAGGATATTTGGCTGGAAACACGATTGTGTAAGTGATCGATGACGAATACTGTTTAAGAATCGAGATACTGCATAATGCCATAATTAAGTATTGTTAAGGCCTAAGCTTGTGAATGCGTGGTAATCTATAAATTATACTTGTTTGTTTTTGTTTTTTTTTCGTTTAACCTGTACTTCCCTCTGCTGGGCAAAGGCCCCCCTTAGTTTTTCCAGGGACTCTTTTCCCACGCCACCTCCAACCAGCCCTCGCATTTTGCGTCCAAGTAGACTCGCCATCTCTTTCTGGGCCAGCCTCGGCAGCCACGTCTATCTTCTCTTTTTTATTTCTCCACTCTAGAGGGATACGGCACTGATTCTCTTTACTACAGGCTATTGTGTAGCATAAGAGGACAGTACCCCAACCATTTTTGCAGAATTCCAGTGTTCATTTGTAAAGTGTAACTGTTTTTATTGTATTATCTGCAACACCTTTTGTGCAATAAAGTTTTCATTTCATTTCATCTTCAGGCACCCATTGTATGGAAATTCAATAGTTACATCAATTTTTTGTTGTGTTTTACAGATAACAGTATCGAAATTCCTTTCTACTGTTAACATCTAAACATTTTCCGTGAGAGGTACATTTTATCTTGTGATGAGCTCAATCTGAGATGAATACTACGGATCAAATTGTTTTTAGTTTTCAGAATCTAGCACAATAAGTCAGAACTAATGTTTAATGTTAAAATAAGGGACTTTGACAATTCGAGGAGAGATTTATTTAGACTTCTTGCAACATAAGAGAAACAAAGGTGGTCGTAATACCTTGTCAAAATACAATAGACGTAAATATATTTAGTAACCTATTCCTCTTAGTTATGCCTAAAGAGTCACAAAAACCCCTGTAAGAAATCGACACGTGTTTCACCTCTCAACGAGACATCCTCAGGATGACGATTAACTTCTCGCGAACCCGAAAACGACGTCTCGCGACAGGTCAATAGTCTATTGTATTTTATAATGGATTTCCGCCAAGTCACGCCTAAATCAATTAACTATCTGAATACCTTGATTTTATAAAAAAAGCAGTCTCCACACTAGTTTTATCTTCAAATGACCAGTTAATACAGCGTCGCTTTTAATCCACCAACGGATTTCGTTTCCCGGGGAATAATTACGGTTTTCATAGTGGAACCACTAGATGGGCAACCGCCAAGTTCAGTGCAAATCATGAAAAACTACTCGCGTTGGGAAATTGATTTTACTTCAGTGTTCGTCTTTGGGATTTGCTTTGTTATTTCGTTGGTATATTTGGATGGTATTTGGTATTTTAGTCTTATCACGGGGTATCGTATTAACCAGTTACTGGGTTGTGGAGGTCAGATAGGCAGCCGCTCCATCTGAAATACTGGTATTCAGCTGCATCCGGTTAGATTGGAAGCCGACCCCAACATGATTGGGAAAAGGCTAGGTAGAATAAATATTTGGATGGTATTTTGTTTATTTTACTCCAGAAGAATTGGTTGAATTTCATCTTGTTTACATAGTTATTATTTACTCTGGATTCTTCTTGATAACCCTCCGCCAAGTGGGGGAAACTGGTTTATGTTGAACTGTTACCGTTCTGAAATCCACGGGTTGTTCCAGCTGTTTTCAGGCCAGACGAGAAACACTGAGTATTTTTTTTTCGATACCTCAGCAACTGTTTTGCTGTTCACATGTGTGTTACCGGCACTTACCAAAACAGGCGGGTTCTCCGTACCTACCAGCATCACTAAAAAGTTGGGGTTGCAATGCTGCCGCAACATGAATGATGTAACCAATTTTTGTAACAATTTTCTTGATTTAAAAGAGTGTCCGTGGAGTTTCTTGCCCGTTGTTCTCCATAGGTACCTACTACGCTTTGGATGGGCAACTAGCTTCATATGACTGACCGACTCCTTGACAATACAAAAGTGCCTGTAAATGCTTTGAGTTTGAGTTTGCCGCCTCTCTAGCCACTATCACTGAAAATTACCATCACATTAGTGTCATATCCCCTATATCCTAGACCCGTAAACGAAACCAAGCATGATTGACTGCTAAAACAAAGTTATCATCAATCATAAGGTTTTATCTATTGTACTTATAGCGCTATATTTTTCTCCAGACTTAGCTCGTATATCTTAGTCATAGCGATGGGATTTGTACTGTCCTGTATATTAAAGAGGTAGGTATTTCATGATATTGTTTTCTTACCTATTTTGCAGTTGTAAGTACCTTATTAAGAGTTCACTGAGACACAAAGTAGGTACAGTCTGCCTGAAAAGGATTTATACATCGACAAGAATCCATTTTATGGTCTACAATATGTTTGTTGTGTATTTTATATCAACATATTAAGTACCCAATGTATAATTTGTGTGGTATCTACCCATTGATACAATATTAAGCCTCGTGCAGACTGGCGCGACACGACACCGGTAATTGTTCTACCGAGAAGTTTTCTTAGAAATTGCATTGTAAGAGTCGCGTCGCGCCAGTCTGCACGAGTCTTTATGGAAAAAATATTGTAGACAATTAGATGAATTCTTGTCGACGCATATATCTTTTTGAGGCTGACTGCACCTACGAGATTCACATACGCGACAGGACATCAACATCAATAATTAATCAAGAATATTATGCCAGTTTCTACCTCTTCCATGATATTCTTTGTAGATTCAGAAGTCTATGAACCAGCCTTTATACAGCTAAAGACAGCTATTTATGGACGCACATAAAAATCCTACCTACCGTTATATTTCCGCTCGACTTCAAAGCTAAGGAAGAAAAATACGCACTTTGAAACTACCGAACTGTTCCATTACCATAAAACCGGCCATTGTCCTGATCATGAAGAAACGAAACTACACAACGCTCCTACTAGGACATGCAAATGTATCGGTTAACGACGCGATAACTCAGATTTATAAGATACAGAACATCGTTAGAACCATCGATGGATAGGTAAAAACAGAAAAAAAATCCTCCACGGCGCAATATAGGCGGGTTTACAGCATTTTTACGATACCTCCTTATCTTGAGTTATGAGAGAAATCGGTGATTTGCATTGCAAATATTTTACGCCACGCTCCGAGCGATTTGTTGGCGCTCTTGGACTAGAAAAATATGCAATCGATGATAGGTATAAGTGGGTTGTGGGTGTAAAGTTAATTTTGGAACCCGAAGGCATGAGGACTCTTTGTTGGTTATTATTTTGTTAAGAGCGTTTGTTCTTAAAGTTGGCAACGTCGCAAATAGCTGTCAAATGTTTGATTAATTTCGCAATATAAAATATCGAATACTTTTTTTACATCTAAAACTAAATATTCGGTGTTACGATATTCATTATTGCATTTCGTAGTCAATATTCTAGTTAGCCATATTTCATACAGTAATTTTGCCAATTTAATCAAAACAGCGAGATATTTGACATCTATTTGCGACGTTGCCACTTTCAGAATGCACGCTCATAATAACGTAAGTAAAATACTCTTTTCTGCGTTGTATTTAATCTTTGTAACAAAATAATTTAAAATAAATATTTTAGTTATAATTTGGCTTCCTCATTAATTATCGTTTGTGCTTTAATTTAGGCGTAGTGGATTAACTCTTGAAGCTTTTAAGGCATCCTTCACACTGATAAAACATAAAGACGAAAGTAAACTGATCCTTGAACCTCAAAAGCAGACGAAATATCTAAGACTAATTTAGTTTAGAGACTTTGTTTTGTACCTATATTTAATACCCAAATTAGTTACCTACATTTAGAAGATTTTTACTTAAGTACATAAGTACCTACTTATAAAGATTGAATTTATTAACTTTTACCTTAGTTCCTTTTACTTATTCGACTTCTCAACATAACAAAGAAAGTCTAAAAGTAAGTTGAATTACCGGAATATCTGCTTACATGTCTATTAGACGGAACATCTAAGTGGTACTTGTAAGTAAATGATCCCATTCGCACGTCACGTTTCAAAGAATTCCTACGTGTTATCTGTTGAGACATTCTCAGAACACGTAAGATTCGTGACGTGATATTATACCCAATTAATTCCTGAACTTGTAGGTACATACGGCTACGTATCATGCTATACATTTACAATATAAGCTGATCTCGCATTGTATAGGATTACCGTACAATGAGAGGTCAGTTTATACTGGAAATGTATAGCTTGATATGTACCCGTGTGTAGGTACTACTTATACCTACAACTCTTATTAGAAAGTAGTATTTACTTCTTTGAAGTTCTAGTTACCAGGATCTTATTTGTGTACATATTTATTACATGTTGTAGATACTTACTCAAGGAAATTCTTCCAGGGCCATGTCGAGTTTGCCTACAGTTAAACCTCGGTATAATATTGACTGACTAAGATATTGCTTAGTTACATGTACGCCACTGTACAGGCCTATTGATCGATTGCTTGTAGTAGGTACGTCGAGTCTATTATATGCGAAGCTCGAAAGTCTGTTTTTTGTTTCAATTAAAACTAGGTACTAATTTTACCTACATCATCATCATTTTAACCGAAAGACGTCCTCTGCTGGGCAGAGGCCTCCCCCAAGCACCGCCACTTCGACCGGTTCTGTGCTTCTCGCATCCAGCGGATTCCTGGGGCCTTCACAAGGTCATCAGTCAACCTTGCGAGGCCTTCCAAGGCTACGTCTTCCGGTTCGCGGTCGCCACCGCAGAACCTTTCGGCCCCATCGGTCATCTGTTCTGCGGGCAATGTGACCTGACCACTTTTACAACATCATCTAAATTACCATAAACATAACATCATAACATCACCGTAATAGACAGCGAGCCTATTGCCATCAACCGGGCACAAATCCAGACTCCGGACTGCCACTGAGAAATATCTGTTGGAAAAAGCAAATAACGCTTTTCCCGCCCTTGGAAACGAACCCACAGAACATCGTACTCAGTAGTAATGCTAGCGAACACTAGACCAACGAGGCAATTTTAACATAAAATTAAGTTAATCTGTATAATACTTAGTAACTAAGAATATTCTAACTTATAGTTTAAACTGTTACATAGGTACGTACTTTTTTTCCGATTTTAATTTAACATTTATACAACTGACACTATTTACAGGCAAACCATGGAAAAACAGCAAATGTTTTTCCCTACACGCGACACGATAAAAGTCGCATAAACCATACATAACAATATACTTGTTATATGCACCATTACAACATTGTCACAGCCGCCGCCTGATCCAGGGATTAGTTCCAGGTGAGCTGTGCGGGAATATTGACTGGGATTTAAGGAAATCATTCCGGATTGTAAAACTTTTTCTGGGTAAAACATGGTAAGAAAATCTTGTACTAAAAAAGGCTATGATGAAACTCTTTCATAATAGCCTTTTTAGGATGTTTATATCTCAAAAGTACCAGGTAGGTCTTGATAATTCACAAATCATTCATTTCTTGAAGAAATTATTAATGTGAATTGACCATAATCAAAATCAAAGTCAAAAGTCATTTATTGAAACTAGGCTGAAAATCAGCACTTTTCGAACGTCAAAATTACATAAGACAGTCACCCAAAACGCCCACCCTTCACCGCTTCCTAGTGCTTTAGCTGGGAAGAAGTGGCGCAACAAACTCCCCAGCAGCACAGCTGTCTGATCAGTTAGAAAAATGGATTCTACACAATAGTACGCAAAATCATTTACCTTTCGCAACACATAACATACATTAAATGATCAGCCATATGTCAGCTAGCACACGCTAATAGGTATACCAACCAAAAACATCGAGAACTAATACTCAAGCAGAAATAAAAACAAAAGGTAAACCGAACTTAATATCTAGATAAAAGCCTCCAGGCGTAAAGGGCGTGCCCGCCCATATATCGCAGTAAATCATAAATGATAAACTAGGACCATCGAAGTAAAATAAATAAAAAGTTAATTACAATATAATCAATTATTGCCGAGGTCGCTAGCTAACTACATAATGGCAATACAACTCATAATGTTCAAACCCTATGAAGGAAGGATCTAAGACGAGATCGACACTCATAATATTCCTACTCGTTTGAGCCAGGAATATTCGTAAGCCTGCCGGCTGCAGTTGCCTCTGCCTGCCGTTGGCAACGTGCCGCTCGTGTATAGTCGACAAAAAGAAAAAAAGTAGGTAGGTACCTATGCAAATAGCTTGATGACCTTTGTGACAATATCAGAAGAAAGTGATGGTATATCTAGAAATTGTCAGAAAATACTAGAGCGCTTTTTACATGCTAAACTAAATATTATTCCACTTACACAGCTTCATGTATGAATATAAAATGGTAGTGTAAATACACTGATATGTAATTTATTCATGCTCAGTTTCAATTCCGCGGCGTGCCGAGCGCCGTCAACGATTCTATTTGGTTTGTATGCAGAAATGAACGAATGCACCATTTCGATAAACTAAATACTGTGTACCTATAAATTACGGTATTCATGTTTTTTTATAAAGGTCCTTGTTCATGTTGCAGTAGGGATCTTTTTTGCATACCTAAGTACATATCTACATTCATGTTCTATACCTATTTATTTGCATTCCATTGTGTATAAAGATCTTACACAAATACAGATCCTGTAGTGCACAGCAAAAAGTTTATTTTTTATTTTTATAAAATTAGGAATCAATTAACAATTTTTTAAATGATGGGCGGATAAGGTCGGAAATGGGATGGTTTTCTTCTCCAGAATGGCACTATGATAGGTCATCATATTTGGTGGTAATTAAGTTTCTTGCCCCATTTGCCAGTGTTACAGGTACATGAGACATTTCTGTCTCTGGGATAGCAACGCATCTGCGGTACCACTTTATGCAAGCCGTAATACTTATAGCCTAGTGGTGTGACCGTCCGACTGTCTGGCCCTGTTCGAACCCAAGCCTTGAACGCACCTTTGAATTTTCTGATTCATGTATAATTATCATATTAACATAACATAACATCACGCCTTATTCCCCCAAGGGTTGGGCAGAGGTGTGCCTTAGTACACTCACATTACATTTATAAATACCACTGGCTACAAAAATGGCGAAGGAAAACGGCGTGAGGAAAAATGCCTGAGAGATATTTCAAGACGGTGAAGCCAAGTTAGAGGCCCATCTTTGATTTTGTTTAAAAACCTATTGATATGTGGATCTTGGTAGGGATTACTAGTACAAATTTTGTCATTCTTTAATCGAGATTGAAAAAGAAGAAGATGAAAGAAAATACATTTATTTAGCACATACTAAAAGGCACACAGCACACCATAATACAAATAACAATGCAATTAAAAAAAGGAAACAAATAAAAAGTCTTAAGCCGGGTCTGCTGCGCCATGTTTGGATGTTTTAAAAACATCAAACATCAAACACGAACCAATCAGGCATCCGCAAATCAAACACGATGCGATTTGATTGGTTCGTGTTTGATGTTTGATGTTTTTAAAACATCCAAACATGGCGCAGCAGACCCGGCTTTACGTAAGAAATTAACACGATTCATACCAACTCACAAAAGAATCGTTTTTAGTTCAGATATTCACTAAATAACCTTGTTTACTCCAACATAAAATATTAACCACCCACCCACTCATCAATTACTAAGAAAAATAAACAGCTAAAGCATTTATAAACATACATCATTGAAGCAAACCACTTAAACCGTAAATCATAACAGAAGCTTCCTTTATATTTGTCAACGTTTATCCTCGAGTACTGAATGATGGCTGGTCATTAATGAGGAGCTCCATCTAAGGCCATTGGGGGCAGCCCTCCTTGAGCCTATTTGTCCTCGGCTGTTAGTGATAAATGGGAGTGTCCCGGCCACTGGTATTAACTGGAGACATTCGGAAAGAGGCGCTGGGGAAACGCACGGGGCGACGTTTGTGGAAGCGCCGCGCGCCGTGAGCGATTTGTGGATGTGCTGTGGTGATCTGAATTAATTGATCCTAAATGGGTATGGGAGGTCGATGTCCTGGTTTGGGGTCCAAGTTTGGGGTCTAAATAGAACGAGTTAGAAGTAATAAAATGTATGTAACAAACCTAATCATGCAATTTTTTACTCCCCATACACACACAGCTTGGGTAGGTTAGCTTAGCGAGTGTGTGGCGTTATTTTAAAATCAAATAGAGAAACCCCATGTTTAAACAGATTTTAACCAGTACCTACCTACCTACTCTCTTTTTCTACTTGTCAATGTCACGATAGTGTTTTAAACCAGAATATCCGCGTTTCGCGTTGTTGCATAACTTTTTAATTAGTCGAGATTTTTTATTCATATTCTTTATGGCACCTCTTTAGGTCATGAGCTATCCGAATATCAAAAAAAATATTCGGCCTAGGTCTTAATGTATGTGTATATTAGATGCTGGTCCAACTTCGCCTTAAGTTGTATGAAAAATATTGACGATGCTATGATAGTGGCGGTCACGCTCAAATCATAGACCTGTGTATTTCACACACGCACGAAAATAATATTTTCCATTACAAAAGACATGTTTTTACGCAACTTAAGGACCTATACTTATCGCTGTTAATGCTCATTTTCCTTTCAAAAAAGTTTGGTAATGAACGATTATTATTGATGGCACATTTTTGTTGGAACTTACCGTCATAACTATCTATTAAAATAGGCACTTAAGAAGCTAGTACATTCTTACATAACTGTTCATGTGTCTTCTTAATTATTTGATTGAATGTGGGGTTTTCAAAAGCGTTTAACATTAGTGGTAGTAAGTTTCTGAGAAAATATGTTTTTCACACAATTTTAAGCTATGTACCTACTTAGGTACCTATAGGTCGTTGGATAGGTAGGTAGGTACAGTCAACCTCGTAATTGCTTTATCACTTTTATAAATATTCCCAGTTGAGCCCACGTGCGCACGGGCGCTTTTTTATGGCGACGTTTTTCTAATGTAGGTATTCTTCATTTTCAACGCTCAGCTTACCGCCCGCCGCCGAGGGTAGTGAAAATCCAGCTGTGCGCTTTTACAACATGCTAGGGTTTCTGTTGGTTGTCAACGCTGGGCTCGAGCGACGCAGAGTGTTGAAAAACCGGAGTACCTACGGTAAAAAAAAACGTCTAGCTGAAAAACCGCGCATGGGAACGTGGACTAATTGAAACTTAATTCATTAAGAAATTGTCTGACTGTCACATAGACAAATAGACCTTGTCGTTTTATGACTTGCAAGTGACATTCAACTTTAGGGTGGTAAAGTAATTAAGAGGTCGGCTATAATTTACATAATTATATCTACCTACACTTCGTTGATAGGTCCTTTTTACCCGACTTCTCCAGAAGGAGGGTAATGTTTTTTTATTATGATTATTGGATCTTGATCCTAATTAAGATGTTGTACCAGTCTACAGCTGAACGCGACCAGCACACCTAAACCGTCAAGAGTTCGCCGAGTCAGTGTCAATATTCTAATTAAAATATTGACACTGACAGCTCTTAAACGCAGTATATAGCTGTGTGTTGATCGCGTTCAGTTTCATTGGTGAAATTAGAATAAATTATACTCACTTGTTTATCAAAAACATGTATTTTTGAAAGTAATACCTCCAAAAACATTTTCATGTAAAATGCCAAGACGAGACCATGCGGCTCGCATTGTCATAAAGTTATCAGATCTCATGTAGAGCAAAACTGCTAACTCTACACGCTCTAACTGTACAAACTCTAACTTCACAAGCTCTATTCCTCAAAATATGTGGCTTGGCCTTATTTTTACTACGAGAACCTTAAAACAAACAAATAAAAAAACACAAATTAAACTAAGTAAGTACATAAATTATAAAAACACAATGATAAAAGTATATAAAAGAAAATTGTATAACAGAAAAATAAAAAAATGGAAGGCTAAAAGGCCAATCACTAATAGCATCGATGCTAATAGGTAGGTACCTTCTTTGTTCTTAAATACATCCATTCGTTAATTTCCAGGTTAGAATCGTCAATGATCGGCAATAAAACGAATGTTGGGCAGCAAGGCAAAAAGTGTAGGCCGTTTGAGCCGAGTTCCTGAAAAATTGCCCCATAAAAGCACGGTGATAACGACTGCTATGGTGTTTTTCCACAGGGGCTACATTGCTTGTTATACCTTTATGTTTCCCCTATGGGAGTGTTCATGGGCGTTTCTAAGCGTAAACCTGGCTGTTTGTAAAATATTAGTGAGGTCGAATGTTTTATGTGAGTAGTCTGAATTGAACGCAAAAACAATATTGAGCACAAAACCCGTTCAGTAAATATGATTATTTAGCCATATCAGTTGCGACCGGTCACATTCTGGTCGAAACTAGTCCGAAGTGAGTCTTGACTAGTCCGAAGCGAGTCATGACTGGTCCAAAGCTAGTTGTGGCTGGTCCGAAGCTAGTAGTGACTAGTCTGAAGCGAGTCGCGACTAGTCCGAAGCGAGTCGTGACTAGTTCGAAGCGAGTCATGACTAGTCCGAAGCTAGTCGTGGCTAGTCCGAAGCTAGTAGTGACTAGTCCGAAGCTAGTCGTGACTAGTCCGAAGCGAGTCTTGTCTAGTCCAAAGCGAATCTTGACTAGTCCGAAACACACATTTTTTTAAATACAAGCCACGTCTACTGTTTTTGTACGGGCCTACTGGTAGTGGGCTAAAATGAGGTGGAATAGAAAAGAAAACACCAGAATTTTGTGAAATATTTTATTTATAATAATAATATAGTGTACAACATACCATAATTAGTTCACTTCATTAATTCTATGTACAAAAGCAGACAGAGATATCACATCACCATAGTTGGCGCACATCTGAAGATGAAATAATTTTAGAGTTTTTAAATAAATAAAGCCAACATTAATAATTCATTTAACAAGATAAACCAGAGCTGAAACCCATTGAGACTTGTATTTGTCTAAACATGCTAAAATACAATATTCTATTCTTTGTACTATGAAGTACCCATCTTCTTAATGTTCAATAACGAGGGTAGATAGTTATGTTCTTTCACAAATATTGCTCACCTTAAAAATCGAGCGAAATAAATTGCCCATATTTGGCTACGTCGAATCATGTTGAATAGAAACCCATTTGAAGCAATAACTGAGTGGCAATTTTCATATTTTTTGATATCGCAATCACAAATTGTAAATAAAACCCACATTTATAACAAATTCAGCCACACATGTAAATAAACAAAGATACAGTGCATTCCATTTTTGGACCCATTTCGCTCTAGATTTTTTGATCAAGATGTTTTGTTTGATGATATCTGATTGTTTCTGGCACAAACATATTTCAGATTTTTTTTTCTATGACTTCTACTTCATTATTTTCTATTTCTTCCTATTCCGTTATTGATGTAAATTCTATTATTTAGTCCTAGTTTGAGTCCCCACACTAATTCCAACACTATTTTAGTAGGTACAATTATAAAGCGGTAACTTTAAAATCACAAAATCTATATTTACAACACCACACAAAAATTTAATGTGTATTCACAGATTTAAAAACAATTTATTAGTCGATTTAGAATGTATTTCTTAGTCTATTACCGATTGTATATCTAAAGGATAACGCTAGCGTTTAACTAGTTTTACAAAACCATTTTTGATCAAATATTTTGTAAGGGCAATCGGCTGTACAGATTTTAGGTTCCACTTACTTCAAGACTTTTTTAATTTTTGTGTAAAATTGAGTGCACCGGATTTTGCTGTTAACTCCTAATACCGAAAAGACTTAATATGCCTTTAACTAGACATTACCCCCACTACTATTTGTGGACTGGCAAATATGCCACGGCATTAGCTTAAAAGTTCTCGTCGACACAAGAGATTGATTTTTAAAGTTAGCAGTTTATACTAATACTAACTTCCGCCAGTGGCTCCACCCGCGTGATATCTTTATAAATTATAGCCTACTTATGTTACTCAGTAAGAAAATAGCATTCTACTGGTGAAAGAATTTTTTAAATCGGTCAAATAGTTTTTGAGTTTCATTACAAACAAAAATACTAAGTAGTCTTTTTGTTCGTTGAATTTATACCCTAAATAGCACAAAATAACATCGCGGGTAAAACGGAGGTTTACATACAGGGTTATTGGTTATAATTATGTCGGCAATCTATTAAAGGGATGTAGGAGAGGTCATTTACAACCAAATAACCTCTTTTGACTCCTATGCAAATATCATACATTTTCGATTAATTTGACATTTGACATATTTTATTTCAAACATTTTGTAATATAAAAATGTCAAATTACAATAGCATATGAGGGGTCATTTGGTTGCAAATGACCTCTCCTACATTTCCATAACGGATTGGTGACATATAACCAATAACCCTGTATACAATATAGAGTCCCTTAACAATAAGGTTCATAGTCGTATAAAACGCAAACTTTACCCTTAGATCGATACATACTTCCGATGCCTTGAGCAGCAATCTAGTAAGCCTGTTCTACTGGCTTAGTATGTGTAAAAAGTAGAAAAATCTTCAGATGCCAGCCAACTTGAGAGCTTATTCTAAATGGTGCAAGTATAGTCGTAGCACGAGGACTGTTCCTGCTGTCTCCTCTCCTCATTTGATATGCGTATGTTGGATGACGAGCCCCCTGTCTCCCAGAGACCGGGTGTCTCTATGATCTAGGGAGGGAAATGTATAATTAAGGGGGATGCGCTAAGGAAGCCCGCGAAATTCAAATTTTCTTACGTTTTTAGCAATGTTTTCTTAGCATATAATCATCAATACGAAAATTGCTTAAATTGCAAAAAACGTAAGAAAATCATAATTTCGCGATCAGCCCTAGCGCTTTTGGCTTAAGTCATGTGCGAATAGAATAGAATAGAATATTTATTTATTTGCTCGGAATGTAGGTATTTACAATAAGATGGTTACTGACTTGGTTAATGACTTTTCGAATTAGGAAAATTGGCCAAAAATCCGTTTGATCGCCAGTTACGACGTAAAGCGTCTATTCTTCTGCTAGTGAATAATGCATTAATTTTAGGTAAAACAATAAGGTACGATTAGTATTTTATTCGTAACCATAATCTTATCTCCATTACAATTTTACAAATCACTTGTTTAAAGTTGGAAATTAACACGCATTTAAAATTATCCAAGCTAAATTATTAGGATAATCACTGGAACCACAAACATATTAATTGATTAAAGGCCATTTTAGCATCGAATTATGTATAATTTTAATTATTTATGCAATCACTGAAACACCATTTACACCATGCCAGTTTCTTGCCTGCATACAATAACATTGAAACAACTAAATATGACTTGCATCGTCTAAACACTGCACTATTAAAACGGTGCAACTTGTATTGTTGCCACAGCTTATGGTATGCTACAGGCAATTAAATTGCACCATGTAAATCATGCTTAATGCAGTAAAATATTGTTTGAAAATGTGTTCTCACCTTTTGTACGAGTTCTTCAAAAGCCAAGCTGATACCTTCCTGTGTCTTAGCACTGCTCTCAATAAACAGCATTCTGTGTTTCTGTGCGAATGCCTGCCCCTGTTCCCGTTGCACCGCACGATTTTGCTGAAGGAAAAATATTTTGTTTAGTTGATTATGTTTACAAAAGTCAACTATTTTGTCAGTTTACCTACCTAATAATTAATTGCTACTACCTTTAATATATACCAAGACTTTGAAAATAAAATATAGTGATGTCGAGATAAGTAATAAAGTTCTCATATAAACTACATGTGACTAGATAAGTAATTCATTCACTCTAGGCAGCATAAACGGTTCATTTAACAAAGTTTTTTTTTATCATTATAAAAGTTATTTTTTTGTTAAGTATTAAAAAAAAAACCTGGAGAAGGCACAACATAAAGAAAACTGTAAAAGTATGGGAGAGATTAATGCCCAATGGAGGGACAACATAGGTTTACTAATAAAAAAACCTGTTGGTTTACTCAAATATTGCGTTTCAATTTGCAAATTAAATAATAAAACTAAAATATTCTACAAATATCATTACCAAATAAATAAAACCACCGCAACTTACTTTATCAATCTTGTTGCCGACTACTAAGCAGACTATGTTCTTTTTAGTGGAGTATACTTGAAGTTCCTCGACCCACTCGTTCAGCTTTGCTAAGGACTTTGGTTCTGACACATCGTAAACTAAAATAGCACCGTGAGCGTCTCTGTAACAAGGATTTTCTATTAGATTATTTCAATATTTAAAGCATTTTGTTGAGAGCAAATGGTTAGAATTTACTTTGTATAGACGACCTCGTAATTACTTAATAGCCCTAAGGTCATGTGTCCACCGCCAGCGTCAACGGGACGTCAACGAGAACGAGATGACGGCGCCGAAGTCGCGATACATATATTTACTATGGCCTCGTGTTCACCGCACGTCCGGTCTCCGAGCGCCGGAATCTGTCACGTTCGGTTCGAATAACCTCGTTTCTCGTTGATGTCCCGTTGAAGGTGGCATTGGACAAGCGGCCTAAGGCTCATTGTCACTTGCACATAATAAAACGTCAAGGTCTATTTTAGATTTTTGACTAATGTGACAGCTAGAGAGTTTCCTATGTACAGTTCGATTCAAACTTAATGGCGTTTCGGAAGTTAGCTACTCGGTGCGCAGTACCCCACCCCTCACCTACGCTGACACATGAAATTGTTACTGCGCAGCGACTCCCTCATGTTCCGAGCCGCCATTAATTCTGAATCGAACTGTAGTAAAGTTTCAATTTACTGGGAGTTTTTGGCAAAAGGCACCAACGAAACGAAACAGAACGAAAAATAACTAGAATACACGAAAATAATGTGTAACTCCAACTTTCAAGCAAGAGAATGGCACTATCGTTATTCATAATCAAATAATTAAAATATCTTACAGCTGCTGAAAATTACTGCGTCAAAATTCATGCATTTGCGTAAAAAATGTAATAGGACTCTTAATAAAAAATCTTGAATTCATTCACTGACGCACAGCATAAGGGTCTGTGCACACTACGTTTTTTAAACGCGCCGTCGACGCGCGTTTGTAGCGATACAGACGCGATACGCACGCAAGTCAGACCTTTTCTGAAGGATAAAAAACGAGGTGTGCACAGGCCCTAATCCGCTGGGTCTGAGAAGCATTTAATTTTGTACAAGAATTCATTTTATAGCGAAAGTCAGCACTAAGGAAGGATTTTTGAAAATTCATTCCATAGAGGGAATTAGTGGATGGAAGTTTGTCATTTTCGCCGATGGGATATCCCATCGAGCACACAGCTTTATCAAATAATTGTTAACATGGGCGTGCTTGCGTGACTGTACGATTGGCTTCAATTTATTAATGAAGGGCAGAAAAAGAGTTTTTGCTTTTCTTCTTACTCAATGGCTAGATTAATTTCTTTTGTAGCCGAAGCGTGCCTATCAAAAATAAAATTAAAATTCCTTTGTTTGAAATAGTAGACTGAAACAATATGGTATAAAGCAAACAAGCAGCAAGACAATACTAAAGGTGATTCATTTAACTTGGTAGGTCAGCAAGCATAACAATGGTGTCCACATTATTTTTAATATCCAATGAAAATAACAGTAATTCATAGTTCTAATTGCATGAATTTTTCAACATGAATCACCCATTGTTAGTTTGAACAAAAATATTATAAATCGGCATTTTTTATTTTATTATTATAATTTACTGGCTGCGCCCCGCGGTTTCAACCGCATCAGTCTCGATCGCGTGGGTATTTTGGCATAAAAAGTATTCTATGTCCTAATCCAGGTCATGGTCTATTCATGTGCCAAATTTCATCAAAATGTGTTCAGCCGTTTTAGCGTCAAAGGTAACAAACAAACAAACCAAGAAACAAACTCTATTTCGCATATAACATACATAAGTTAGGATTCTAACAAAGGAATGTGCTGCTTAAATTCTTTTACAGTAGACACATGAAAGAAAGAAAGAAAAATTGATTATTCTGAACCAACTAAACGCACATAACAATTTTATTTTACATAAAATACTCATTTACAAAAAAAAAAATTACAATATTTTTATTTACTGATATTTCGAATATACTTTATTGTACACCAAAAACTATAAATGCCGCTTTACAAAATCCTACCGTAGCCTTTGCCGTAACAAAAGGCAAGAGTTCAGTAGTCCTTTACTGCAAATTGTAGTCTTAATTTTCACTAGCTATCTAGAAACTGGTAAAATTATAGCAATCCATGCATACCTGTAAAAACTGGATGTCAATGTTCTGTATCGTTCCTGTCCAGCAGTATCCCAGATACCAAGTTTGACTTTGACACCGTTCACATCCATCACTTTGCATTTGTAATCAACTCCGATTGTGGCCGGGAATGAAGCATTGTAGTCTCCCGTAGTAAATGCTAGGATTATGCTAAAAATAAAATAAATTGCTGTTTATTTATTGAAGCACAGTTTCAATTTTAATATTTTTATTTGATCCGTAAACCGCAAACAAGCCTTTATTTTTTATTTGCTATTACAGCAAAGAAACAAATTCAATATGGGTTTTCTTATGAGGAAAACTACATTCAAATGTATCCTTTCGTAATTATAGTTATCTGTTTTTTTTCTTGGAACACAAACCTAGTTTATTATTATTCTAGAAACAATTTAATTCTATTACTTATAAGTTCCTATTTATAAATAACTAGTAAATAAGAATTGAAAATACAATGGAATTGAGTTGTTTAGAGATAACATAACAGTTAAGAAAACTAAAATTAATAACATACTAGGAATTGGTTGCCGTAGATGTTTTGATTTCTACCATTATGCTTCAGCGTTCATATTTAACTCTCATTCCTAGATAATGATGAAGTGGATACTTTTCAAAGTTATAACAGGGAAAAATACTTGCACAATTTGATAAGTGGTGTAAACAAACATATTGACTGTTATGTACGTAGTACACGGGTTACATGGTAATTGGGTTGTAGAGGTCAAACAAAATATTGATACTCAGCTGTAAATATTAACACTAGAAGATGTCAAAATATCTTGGAAAAGGCATGATAGGTTAAGTACCTAAAGTAGAAACTGGATTTGGAATTATAATAAAATTAAAATATTGTCTGTTTTTATCAATCATCTACTTAAACGATAAAAAATGACGTTTGCGAAAACTACGGAACAAAGTAATCTAGATAATTGTTTTCTAATATATTAAAGTAGTTTAATCATTATAATTATTTAAGTCAAGGTTGAAAAATAGAAAGGTTCGTTGAATTTTAATGTAAGTAAATAATGTTTTTGTTTTGGCATTAGAAATTGCAAATGTATACGTCAGTGCACTTCCGATTACTAATCGTACTTGATGTAAATGGTAGTAAAGTTAAAGTAAGTACCTACATAAGTAATCGGATGACATGACTCAATCGTTTTTTTTAGAAAATAGGTGGGACACTGCAGATGTTTAATCACGCTTCACGAAAGGTAATCTTACCTGGATTTACCCACGCCACTCTCCCCGATAACCAGAATCTTTAAAGTTGCAACAAAATCCGAATTCGCCATAGTTTACAATAGAAATTACGTCGAATTATGAAAAACCAGAGGCGATTTCTTTGTGACGCACTCGCAGTAACAAATGTGAGTTTACACGTTTCAAATCTACACGTACACAACAATAGTCTTATGAATAACACGGTTTTGAAATAAGTTCTAATTATTGTACAATATCTAGCAATTAAATTCACAATTTCTCAATGAAAAAATACGAAAACAATTCTTGACAAATTAGTTTTGACAGTGACATTTTGCGGGTGGTTAATATTTCCCGTTCCGTCATAGTAACGTTTTGTTATTGCATCGGTTCTGTCACCGTTAAAGAGTTGTTTCGAGATAAATATTTTCGTGAGTTATTTTTTTAATGTATTTATAATAATAATTCAAACTTTACTTCAAATATTTAAAAAATAAAACCAAGTTTTATTATCTACTCTCACTCATTTTCTTAGGCAGGTAGGTACTTTTGTAGTTTTGTATTTGCGTGAACCTATTGCTGAGAGCCTCGCAAGAGCAATGGGTTTTCCAGTAGGTGCATATTTTGATCTAAGGTATTTTAGATTATTAGTATGATTTAGTTAAATATCACATCATACGGGCATTATTTTTGCAAGGATTGGTTGGTACTTATAGTCGAGTGTGTTTTGGGCACTTTGGTAAGTAAGTAGGTGGTACCTACTTATTCTTTTCCAAAGCAGAGTTTTGAGTTTTTGTTTCGGGAAGGTCAAGATGTTCATATCCTATCTCTAAGGCTTCTAAGCTAGGTAAGTGTTTTATACAGAGGTTGTTGGGTGTCTACAGACGCGGATCCAACCCTCAAATAAGGTTGTACTCACAGCCACCCGGAAAGCGGCCAAGTGCGAGTCGGTGTATGAATTCGCTCTCATTGAGGCGCGTGTCTAAATGGCACGAGCAATGGCACCAATTTCCACTGCGAAAACTATAAAACGATCTCTCTGTCATAACTACGCTGACCGGGAGATTTACCGGTACTTGTAAGAAAATGTTTATGTTAGAGTACAATAAATTAATCTTGGTTGCATGCTTCAATGAGATGAGCTACCGACTCTGGTATGGAATACCGAATGCGCAATTCTTTAATATTTTTTAAGAGGGCTGTCCCTTACACCCTGTATCTTAAGGCAACAATTTCCTCGGTGAAAAGTAGAAAACCATCTCTGTGTGGTAACTACGCTGACCGGGAGAGTTACCGGTATTTGTAAGAATTTTTTTATGTTAGAGTACAAATTAATCTTGGTTGCATGCTTCAATGAGATGAGCTACCGACTCTGGTATGGAATACCGAATGCGCAATTCTTTAATATTTTTTAAGAGGGCTGTCCCTTACACCCTGTATCTTAAGGCAACAATTTCCTCGGTGAAAAGTAGAAAACCATCTCTGTGTGGTAACTACGCTGACCGGGAGAGTTACCGGTATTTGTAAGATTTTTTTTATGTTAGAGTACAAATTAATCTTGGTTGCATGCTTCAATGAGATGAGCTACCAACTCTGGTATGGAATGCCGAATGCTCAATTCTTTAATATTTTTGCAGAGGGCTGTCCCTTACACCCTGTATGCCTTACTCATCTACATTTTGAAGTAGAAACTAATGACTTTTTAACTAACAACCTCTACCTAGGTACCTACCTACCTGTTATGTGTGTACCTATTGATTTTCAGCAACAGAAACAAGAGAAAGTTATCGCGGGAGTTCACGGTGAGACCGGGAGGGCGCCATAGACAAAATTAGCAGCCTGAGTTAGCCTGACCTTTGTCTACTTCCCCCGTCTCACCGCTCACGTAGGTACCTCAGGCGGTGACTAGAAGTCGCGCACGGACTATGGGCTTGTACACAAAACTGCGATCCGATGCGAATTCGCAACGCAGAAACTTCGTTCCTAAGAATATCTTAGGGTGCCGTCGCAGATTTTTGCGATGCGACATCTCAACGCAGTTTTGTGCATTTGTTCCCACTAGTACCACCGAACAGAACCACCAGTGGTACTAGCGGGATTTTCGTTTCTCTTTTGTACCACCATTAACTTAGTGGTACTAGTGAGACTGTTTGTTCCCAATCTTTGTTCCCACTAGTACCACCGAACTGAACCACCGGTGGTACTACTGCCACCATTTACTTAATCATTTGTTCCCACTAGTACCACCGAACAGAACCACCAGTGGTACTAGCGGGATTTTCGTTTCTCTTTTGTACCACCATTAACTTAGTGGTACTAGTGAGACTGTTTGTTCCCAATCTTTGTTCCCACTAGTACCACCGAACTGAACCACCGGTGGTACTACTGCCACCATTTACTTAATGGTACTGTTTGTTCCCAATAGTACTATGTAAATCGTGTAACCTTATTTTTTACCGTCTGTAAACTTTTGGGACGAAATACCATAATATTGATTAGACGTAGAGTAGTCTATTTTCCTCAAGTGCAGGAAGATAGTGACAATGCTGTCCACTTACAAACTCCGCATAAAACCTCAGACAAATCATTGATCAAAGTTGTCATTGTTGTTTCAACATATTAAATTGCTTTTAGTGAAATTAAATAATACAAACCGCCATTTCATTCAATTAAATAAATAATAAAAATATGTTTTCATTTTAAATACGCAATTATGAGTGAGACCGAACTTAAAATTATAAAAAAAGGGCGTGGAAAAGTGCTGCTTGAAGGTGGGCACCAATATTACCTCCATAAAAAATATAAAAATGAAACTGAAATCTGGAGATGTAAACAATACAAGTTGGATTAAAATGTAAAGGATCGGTAACTTTATCGAAGGTAAGTATTTTCTTTATACCTACTCTTACATAACGGTACAGGCCAGTGCACCTATTTTAAACCAATCCTCGGGATAGTTTTAAAAAGAGTGGCATTGGTGGCATTCATAAAGCGACCATATGCGCTTAAGTTCGAGCATATTTGGACTTAATCTTGATTAGCCGATTTTGACAGATCGTCGATATATTTTCTGTTAAAATCGGCTGGTCAAGATTGAGTCGAACCTGAGTCCGTTTTATGAATGCCACCTTAAATTTCCTACTCCTATCAAATCTGGATCCTTCGAATGCGGTTTTGACGTATTAATGTGAGGGTTTAACTGGTTGTACCTACTTTTTTGTTTTAGAACGGAGATGGTGTTATAAATCGAAATCCAACTAGTGACCAGTGCCAGCCTGACCTTGCCCAGAATTGTATTGATGCTACTATTAGCGAATGTTGTGATGAGGCAGTAAGGGGCGAGGAGCCAGCTCCTAAAGTTTTTAAACGGGCAATAGCTAAAATCACAACAATTCGTTGGGATTTACTCGCCAGTAAGCCAACACCAAGTTTCAATGAAAAAATATCTTCAATTTACAGGCAACGAAATAAAGCTGCCTGCCTGCGTTTTTGGCTGTCAACATCGAACTAATAATTCAGCAGAAGGTTGGCATCATAATTTAAATTCTTACATAAGCAGAAATAAACCAAATTTCTTGCAAATCTTGCATATTTTGTTTCAAGAATCTCATGTATCAACCTTCCGGAGCAACAAATTGAAGAGGTTCAATAAGAGTTCACAACCAAAGCGAGCAAAACAACACATTGATTCTGATGATCGGATAATAGAAGCACAAATGCAATTGACATCAGGAGAAATTTGTATTGGCCACTTTTTAGAAAAACTTCGCTAGTTCACATAAAAACTTTGTTCTTTTATTTTTTTACTTTGTCCGAAAGTTAAGTTTGTTTTTTTGTTTACTTTTGTTTTGCAATTAAAGTGATTTTTCTATTAATTTCTTTATTAAAGTGCAGGTGCCATCTCTATCAGTGGGTAGGTAGGTAATACTACTGGGAACAAACAGTCTTACTAATACCACTAATATTAATTAATATAAATGGTGGTACCTATAGTACCACCATTTATATTAATTACGATTATATTAAGTACTAGCTGCTGCCCGCGGCTTCGCCCGCGTGAGTGTCGGAAATTACCCCATACATCCCCATGGGTTTTAAGTATAAATATTGAGTTTCGAGTTAATCGGACAGCGCGTTAAAATTCTTCCATACAAACACTGACACCCCCCAATCCCCCTTTAGGGGGTAATTTAGAAAAACAAAAAACTACAAACTTTATAATTTATTTAGATAACTATTCGTGCGAAGTTTCATGTTTATTACCTCAAGGAATAAGATTTTTCATACAAACTTTCATCCCTTATTTTACCCCCTTAGGGGTTGAATTTCGAAAAATCCTGATACACGTTATTCTTAATTTTTGGGTTTAAGTATAAATATTGAGTTTCGAGTTAATCGGACAGCGCGTTAAAATTCTTCCATACAAACTTTGACACCCCCCAACCGTAGGATAGGATACTTTTCCGGGATAAAAAGTACCCAGTGTGGTGCCCAGGATACTAAAGAATAATTATACCAAGTTTCATCGCAATCGAACCGGTAGTTTTTGCGTGATACCTGAACAAACAGACAGACAGACAGACAAAAAAAAAATTTAATCACATTTTTGGGTTCGGTGTCGGTCTAGTAACACCCCTGCCATTTATTTTTTTGATATTTTCAATGTACAGAATTTTCACTTCTACAGATTTATTATAAGTATAGAATAGATTACATTTATATTAAGTAAGAGATTTCACGCTAGTGTCACTGGTGGTTCAGTTCGGTGGTACTAGTGGTAACAAAGGTTGGGAACAAACAGTCTCACTAGTACCACTAATATTAATTAATATAAATGGTGGTACTATAGAGAACGAAGTTTCCCGCTAGTACCACCGGTGGTACAGTTCGGTGGTACTAGCGGGAATAAAGGGTTTTGTGTACCTGTTCTATATCTAGCTGTTTTACAGCCACAAAAATAAGTGAAAGTCATCGCAAGAGTTCTCACCGACTTCGCGACTCGCGTACATATTTATTAATGAAAAATAAAAAGACACTTCGACATCAACTCAGTAAAACTGAATTGAAATTTCATTTTTCAAATAAGTACTTTAGTACTTTTCGGAGTTGATCAGGGGAGTCGAAGTTTAAAAGTAAAGTTTATTATTGCTTTCTGAATAAAATAACGCTGCTTTGATGTTTTTTTAGGTAGGTAACTACTGTTAATGTTTTCAGGAGGGGTGAAGCAAGCTTAAAGGTACGTTATGGTACAGTCGCCGTCAGATATATTGTAGCAGACAAGGTGACCAAATACTTCTGAATAATTTAAAATGTCAATAAGTTTCTTATACTTCAAGTTACCATTAATATCTGAACATTAATTACTTCATTAATATCAAAGCATATGCTTGTCAATAGCTGAACATATGATTTATTAAATTATCAAAAAAAGAAATAATTAGGTGTTCTAATAAAAACAAAGCCTACCCTACCTTCACAGCGTGCATACCTAGGTACATAAAACTAACCATTCACACGCAAAAAAATCTGCGATATCAACAGATAGTGCAGTGAATAGCTTGCATAGACCCATTCACCAGTATTTAGGTCTCGACTCAATGCAAGCCGGGACAAAACGTTTCTTTATTTCATTAGAATGCATTCATGGCGCGCTCTATTGTGCCACAGACTATCGCTTCAGCCTCCTTTCTAAACAATTGAATTTTATAGCGAAGAAAATGAAGTGTCTTTTCAACGATATTTCTTGGCATATTTCTTGGAGGAGGTATCTAAATCAATTGAACTGCACTCAGGAAATGGTTTGCAGGTGTATTCTTTTTGTGCACTTTCATTTTTGTTTACTTGTTGATTTGCAATTGGAGCGAGGAATCTTTGATTACTCTTCCTTTCTTCGTTGTTCAGAAAATTTAAAGGAAATTAGTAGATAACTTATTATTTAAACCTGTTGATTCTTTATTAATAGATGATAATATCTATCTATTTGGCCTAATACGTGGAGCTTAAGAATCGAAACAACAAGATTTTGCATCTTAACAACAGTAGGTATAGGTTTTCCTGATTTTAGAATATCAATGAGTTAAATGAGTACCACATTTCAACTAAATTGGTAGGATTCGGAGCAAAATGGCTGTGACAGACGGACAGCCAGACAACCACACGAGTGATCCTTTATGGGTACCGTTTTTTTCCGTTTGAGGTTTGGAACCCTAAAAATAGATGGAATATAAATACCTACTTAGATCATTCGGATTGAAATTTATTTTATGAAACTGCACGGATCTTATATCTATTTACTGTGACGGAACGCATCCCATCGATAAAAGTGTCAACGCAAACTGCGATCAACGATTTTAATAATAATAAAAAAAACAACAAAATCGGAAATACTTTTTGTTTTATAAAAATAGAAGGGTTTGATCACGTCATAACATTCGTTCACAACCCTCCAAACGCGACCGTATTTTTCATCGATAAACATTGTGATCATTCGTTCGTTCGTTCAACGAAAGTGATTTATTCTCGTATTGAATAATGAAGCGCTTTGTATAGCGGGATGAGCGATGAAATGAATGGCCAAATTTAAATACCTGTATTTATAACCCTTTGTTAGGGTTGTCGGATGTCGCTTTATGTATTATAGTTAATGTTTTGGGATTAATAGATAAATTTATTGTTATTCGGGCGATATTTGGGACCGGAGGTTCGACGGAAGTACAATGTATCCGTTTTAATTACAGTCCTGTAAATAATATGGTCAATAATATTTTTGTATACGAAACTTTTCTACGAAAAATAAAATAAAACCCTAGTTTAAATAATTTATTTAAAGCTGACTAATCGCGCCCTTTGGATTGTGCCATAGGTTTCGTAATCTTTTTCAAGATAGAATCTTGAATTCTACCTAATGAGCGCCTGATAGCTATTAAATCAAACTACCTATATTATGTAAACATATCGCATTTTATTAAAATGCGGTAAATTATATAACATGACGAATATTGACGGTTGAGACAACCCTAGGAGTCAATCTTCGTTCATAATGAGGGTACAGCCTCTCATGTAGGTTTATGTTAAACGTTTTGTATCTGATGTTGAGCTATATATTTAACTGTACATATTGTGTAAGTATCTTTAATGTTCTCTAGTAGGTAGGTACCAAAAAAAAGGTACTTAATAGGAATCTGTTCAACAAAACAATGCAACAAAAATATAGGGCTTCACAGCTAAAACGGGTTATCAAAATCTGATTACGTCTCCAACATAATTAAACGCGTTTATCTGATGTGTCAGTTGATACCAGTAATTATTGTGTCCAATTATATACCACACACAAATTATCTAGTGTTCAGACAGGTAGATAGGATAGTAGGTACCTAATCTTGTATTCAGGAGCGGTATACCTACCATTACTCACATTACTGATTGTTGGGCTGTATTTATGCTGTCATAGATTTATGGTATATTATCTGCTAGTGGCGATACTTAAGGCTCCTGCATACTAGCGCGACAAGTCGCGCCGATGCGACACCGGTAATTGTTCTGCCGTGAAGTTTTCTTAGAAATTGTATTGTTAAAGTCACGTCGCGCCTTTTTGTGGGAGCCTTTAAATGAACGTCCGTCGAACTGTAGGCAGTCAACTCCTCTACCATCTTGCCGACTGGCTAATTCGTTATTGTATCGGAGGTGGTTGGGGTGCTTTATTGCAAACGTTCTGAATTTTGTTTCTGTGGTGGTAGATATAGGAGTGCCCGAAGTGCTTCACGACACCCGTGCGATCAGGCCCCTGCTGGGTGAGATCTCTCGTTCCATAGGGAAGGCATGAGCTGATCTAGCAACGTCGGTTTTTGTTGGCGCTCACCTACTGTCCTCGCCCAGGTCTAACCCGTAGCGTTGTAGAGCGCGGGGCGTTGTAGTAAGTATCGACTTTCAGGTATATTAACCTAGGGGACTGCCTAATATATTTATTTACCATACCATTGAAGTATTCGTTCAAATACGAGCTCAGATACAAGACGAGTATTTACATCAAATTAAATCAGTTTACATCCCCTTAGTTTTGGAAGTATGATGAAATATTATTGACGTGTTAGGTCGAATTTCAATAAAACTGAACGCGATCATCACATCTAGAACGCGTTCAAGAGCTGTCAGTGTCAAATATTCGATTACAATGATGACACTGACAGCTTTTGTGTGTAAATGAGCTGATCGCATTCAGTTTCATTCGTGAAGTCCGCCCTTAAAGTTTTATTTTTAACCAATTTACAAATTAAATATATTATTATACGTTAATAGACTATATAATTATGTTAATGTTATGTTGTTATTATATTATATTTTAGCTAGTCTTGATGCCAATAGGCTTATTTTATGGGACTTAAACATAACTGGCGAAATGTGGATGTAGGTACCTACTATAAGTACACCTCTGCCTATCCCTTCGAGAATTACTGTCGTGTGTGTGTTTAGCAAGTCTCTAACTTATTATGAGCTCATAACTTTAGCTGTTGTGATTGTTAACCAAAATAACGACGACCTGTCAATCAGGTTTGAGTAGATTTTCCGATAATCCTTAGATAACAAGTTCTAAGTAACGCGTTGTGTTATTCTAAAAAATAAATGGGTCGCCTAAGTCGTTACACAATGATATGACAAAGGGTTTATCCTCTGGAAAAGCAAAATCTAATGATTGAACCGTTGCTCTTGAGGATAAGTCGTTGTGTGTTCTAAGAAACTATATTTAATTTATTTAATCTCAAAAGAGAGGATAATAATTATGGAAAATTATGAAAGTTCAATTTGTTTTCATACATACATAACATCACGTGTCATCATCCCTGAAGGGTTAGGCAGAGGTATACCTATCGTAACAGCCACATTTAGCCAGTTATTTTTAAGTCCCATGCAAAAGGAAAGAATAACGTGGGCATACATACAGCTATGAAAAGCGACTTTAATTTATATAAGTATGTCGGAGAAGGGAGGTGTGTCTTCGTTATCAACAGCCATATTTAAACTACTGTGGGAATACTATGGGTAGTGTTGGTTATTGCGCAATAGAAAACCCGTTTGTAGTTCAAATCAAATTATAATTTCAGATCAAATTAATCACACTAGCAATACACAGGTACATAAAACAACTACGGAACGCGCGACAGTATCTAGGCACTTGTTGTCCGTACGATGTCCGATGGTAAAGAGAGCTGCTCCACGCTGCTGTAGCCCTCTCGTCGACTCGCACTGACGTCAGGCTAGACTCTTTCAAACGCCGCTATGCGGCGCTGGCACCCCGATTAGTCAAATCACTGATGTATTTCCAATATGTATAGGTAATGTATAAGTTTACAAATTGCTAGCAGTCCATTTTCGATAGAACAAGGATCGCTCATTATCGCGTTCGCAGCATTTCATACATAACAATATAGCCGTATAGCCTACATTCCCGCCCTATTTGGTGACTCGAAGGAAGATAAATTACGAGACAAGATTTATTGGAGAATTCCGTGATGGAAATCTAAGAAAAAACGCGTTATGACAATGGAGGTTGGTATTTCATCTACTTTAATATTATTAAAAGTAATTGTAGCTGAAAAATTTAATAATAGGCACTTACAATAAGACTTAAATGTGTAATTAGAGATTCTCTCGATATGTTGTTGATTAACAAGTATTTTGAAACAAGCGCACGTATCTTGCACACGAGGTTGTTGACATGTGGGAAGTGTAGTCTGCCATCATTGTACCGATAATCGTTACGGATAATGGCCTAGTAGCGGAGAGCCTCGACCAACACCTCAGGAGGCTCTCATTGCGCGGCTGGGTCTTGGCTTGATTCAGAAAGCAGCACTCCTGGACACGGCACGCATAATAAAGAGGTTCCTCTCTCTAGAGCCCTGACCACCGGCAGCCTGGCCCCTGTTCCTGATGCCGATGGGCTAGGTACTATTATTTTTATAATATTTAAAAATGTTAACAGTATGTATTGAAAATGAAATAAAGGTGATAATAATTTGAATAATATATTTTTATTTGATTATTATACTTATTAATAGAATCATATTTATATTTAAATAATATAATAGGTAATTGATTTAGTTCACTCCTCATGGACTAGGAGTGTGGGGACCTCTGAATTTACGGGGAATATTTTAAAAAGAAGCGCTATAGATTTATCTTGAGTTTTTTCTAGATTGAAGGTATAATTTCCATTGGGTAGGTACCTATTCAACTAAAAATCTTCTTAAGCACTGTCTCAGGATTGTAAGACAACTAATGTACTCGTATCAGTATAAAACTTCAGCAAGTAACAAAGGCGAACGATTCAGGAAACAATGAGAACATAATGTACGTACCAAATTGTATTTCCTCTGTTTATTATTCTCCTTTATTGCGTCTTAAAACACAACATAAGGCGAAACTTGCAGAATATGTTTCATAAATTAAAATAATTGTCATAAAGCACCTCTATGAGGTCCGTAACATTATGTAAATCGAGGATAAGTCTTTGTTTACTTGACTTTACCACAGTTGCAGTATTATGGAGTAGGATTAAGTAAAACTTACATAAATTCTGTCATTTATTTTGCATGTGACTAGTTGCATCCTTAACTTTTAAATGTAATTTGCCAATGCAACGTTTAGGATTAAAAAAAATACAGACCTATAAACAAACGAACATTAAGGGCGATGCCACACAGGCGTTGCCGGTGCATTGCGTTGCCGCAGCGCTATGATATCAACCAACCGACGCCGTGCGTTGTGACACCGCATTGCTCATGTGGCACTCGGTTGGTTGATATCATTGCATTGCAACGACGCAACGCACCGGCAACGCCCGTGTGGCTTTCCTTTTAACACTGAATTGTTCACTTCTTTTTGGAAATTTCATTCCATATTTCCTGAAGATGGTTTTTCACCGTAGGTAATTTTTTGAGTACCTACTCTGTTTTTATAAATAAAAGTAGGTCGGTACGATTAATTAAGATTTGGAAGCATGAAAGAAAGAAGAAAAAAACTAAAACAAACAGAAAATAATGATTATAATGCCTAAAGGGCCTCAGCTCAGCATAATCAGAATGACCATTGCTGTGTAAAATTTGATCTTACCTATTATATGAAAAAAGTACTAACCGTAATAAAGCTAACTCTGACAAGCATCTGGTGTTAGATGTCATTGATGCAGTCCTCTGACCTCAGATCTTTAACTTTCCTATTGGGATTGAATATTAAAAGGAGGTACTCAACTCAACTCAAAGCATTTATTTCAAATAAACCAAATTACAGGCACTGTTGAATTGTCAAGAAGGTCGGTCAGTCAGAAAGATGACGGTAGTTGCCCATTCCAAAGCGTAGTAGGTACCTATGGAGAAGAATGGGCAAAAAACTCCACGGACACTCTTTTAAAATATGGTCACACAATATTGGTTCCATCATTCATGTTGAAATTATACATGTGAGAACGATGCAGAACTTTAAAAGCGTCCGTAATAAAAAGATAAAAAAGCAATCCAAAAATTAAATTATAATAAGCCATGGCAGCTAAAAGATGAAAAGTCCCTACTGACGGCGCCCGTTCACGAACCTGACGCATGGATTAGCACCATTCAGCTCAACCATTTTGAAAGGAGCTAAATGATCCAACACACGCGCCACCATCAGCGAGACATTAGAGTGAGCATGACATACTCTCAGCCACCAGGGCACATTCAAGTCAATGAAAGTCGTACCCAATAAATGGTAGCCTTATAGTAGATACATAGAACTCACACAAATGTGCTAGTACCAATGTATAGAACCAATGTACAATACATATTTGGGAAGATGATAGGTACAAAGTATATTTACAATGTAGTTGGTCACTACTTTCTATCCATAGAAAAGCTATCATCAATGAAACCGATAACAATAAAACATCCAGTCATAGTGAACCAACAAAAATTTCATTTTATTCAATCAAGCGCCGTACGAAAATTCCATAAATAGATTGAATAGAAAACAAACAAGTGAACGAGTCAGCGTTTCAAATTATCCGCCGAATGGGACCGATTGAACGAATGAACGGGATGGGACCGAATGGAATGGCTAGCTCGACGGATCTTTAGGTGCTGCTATTATTTTGATTGGAGGTACGAATGTACCCCGGGAATCTTGTATGGGTTAACTTAAGGGCAGGTTGTAAGGAATTAAGATAATTCGTAGGTGGTTCAAATGCGTTGGGATGGCTTTACTCTTGTTACACTAGCGAGGGAAATTGGGTAAGTGTTATTGGCGACTACAGCCTTAAATAATTTTCGTAAAAAAAGGTAGTTTAACACAGGATTCAGGAAACAGGATTCTGCTTTGATAGTTGCCATAATTCCACAAAGGAGTAGAATTAAGTGATTCTGCACTTTCAGCTCTCACATTCAAATTCAAATTCAGAATGAAAATACTTTAAAAAAATACTTAAAACGAAAAATCTCAACCTATTTCAAAATTAAATTAAACTGAATTTAATTTTGAAATAAGTTGAGATTTTTCGTTGTATGTAGTTTTTTTTTAAGTATTAAGTTAGCTTAGCCTTAAGCGTCGGTCTAAAACACCGTGGGCATTTTATTCTTTCGGACAGACCCGGTGTTTGTATCTAGGAGAAAATAGATTTTACTAGACTGTTCATAGACAAGTTAACTTTTAACCCGGACTGACTTGATTTCTTGATTTCTTTATTCTCATATTGTCTCACGTTTTGACTTGATACGGGGAAGATTTGATGTTTTTTTTAATATAGGTAACAATATTTGGCATCAATACGAATGGCTTGCTTTAAAAATGAACAGTGTACTGGAGATATGTAATCAGTTCCCACTGTTGGGACTCAGGCCGGCGTAATCCAACGCAGGCCCAGTGCGGGTTGGTGTATGTCGCATGTTTACGCTAAATAAACACAATAGGCATAACGGACAGTCTTCTGTGCAGGGCGTGCATGGAGGCTGAGGAGACCGTTGCGCACGTGCTCTTCGAATGCATGGGCGTCACCCATATCTTTCACAGACGTTCTGAACAGACCAGGAATTTAAATTAACTTCTGGAGGGAGGTGGGCTGGTTAGAATAATCACCGACGGCCGCCATGGCCCACGTACAATGGTCTACTACCAGGGACTAAGTGCGGAATGTGAGTACTATGTACATGTAAATGTGAGTACTATGTACTATAGAGCTACCATTTACCGGGTAATATTATGTCTTTCATTGACTTGAATGTGCCCTGGCGGCTGTGAGTATGTCATGCTCACTCAGATGTCTCGCTGATGGTGGCGTGTGTGTTGGATCATTTAGCTCCCTTCAAAATGGTTGAGCTGAATGGTGCTAATCCATGCGTCATGTTCGTGAACGGGCGCCGTCAGTTGGGGCTGGTCATCTCTTAGCTGCCATGGCTTATTTGTAATTTTTGAATTGTTTTTATTTTTATGTACGGACGCTTTTTTTATGCACGTCTTTCTACATTGTTCTCACATGTATAAGTAATTTCAACATGAATGATGTAACCAATTTTTGTAACAATTTATTTGATTTAAAAGAGTGTCCGTGGAGTTTCTTGCCAGTTCTTCTCCATAGGTACCTACTACGCTTTGGAATGGGCATCTAGCTTCATATTTTCTGACTGACTGACTCCTTGACAATTCAAAAGTGCCTGTAATTGGTTTAATTGAAATAAATGCTTTGAGTTTGAGTTTGAGTTTGGAAACCAAACCGCGTAATGTAGAACATGTCTAATTCTAGGTTCTAGGACATGCCGGTTTCCTCACGATGTTTTTCTTCACCGTGTGATAGCAATGGTGATGAAATAATTTACTTAAAGAAAAGTGATGCTTGGTTTCGACTTCATGACCTACAATGCTCATAAATCGCGGCCGTTTTTACTGGTCCCCCACTGATCTTATACTAGAGATATAGTTCCGCCTTTTGATTTTAGCTTGGTCAATGAAGCTACCATAATTTTACTACCGTTTCTGGTAGCATTTAGGTTACCTATAACTTTTTATGGTGGTTTCTTTTTACTATAACTTTTGAAAATAATAAAATCAATTTTCTTCTTAGCTTGTGGAAGCAGATTAGGTAAAAATTGAGTTGGTTCTACTGGCGCTGTTGTTTCCACTGCAGTTTCGGTAGCAGTTATTAGCTTTTACCTGGCTTTTGTGTGTCGCTAAAGGTGACAGCAAATGCGGTGCAAGAAAAAAGGTGGGTCATTGTTGTGTTAATCTCGCACAGCAACGAAAGGTGAACTACGAAAAAGTGTTTTGAAGAAGTTTTGTATAAACATGTAATAATTGTTGCAATGATAACAGTTGGCGTTGTTAACTAACAAAACACAACAACATAACAACAACAACAACATTATTACATAGTAACATTATTTTCACTTTTTATTCTGTTTTTGTATTTGTTTTTCACGAACTGTGTCCAAATACACGTTATTCTTCTTTTAAGTTCTAGGGTACTGAGATATTTGAGCATTTCCCCATATTGAGAATAGAGCAAAAGAACTTTTATAAGATTATATTATGCTCTGATGACTTTAATGGACTGGTGATGCTACATCTCATCAATTTATGAGGTAGCCTGGTCTAAGGAGTCCGCTTCAAGACTCGTACACACTGGCGCGATATCGCGGGCGCGACAAGGGTAGCGCTGCCTGTCGCGCCCGCGATATCGCGCTAGTGTGTACTAGCCGTCAAGCAAAATTAGACGAAACGTTTAACACTTCTATAGAAAATGAAAACCGTCATGACGTCAAAGAGGTCGTAATTCTGCAAATCTATTAAAGTTCCTTACCACTCAGCCGCTGCAGCGCTGTATCAGCCTTAATTTGTCTCAGAACAAGCGCTTTCAGCGATAAACGTCACGGTTACAAATATAATAAAAGTCATTGCCAGTTGTATCGTAAAATACAATTTTTATGTTACTTTTAAGTATCAGAACTTTGTTTAACGGCTCCGATGTGCAGTCGTTGTCATTTTATCGATTGTAGTATTCCTTTTGTTATTATTTTAGTTCGTAAAAACTTTGCCGTTTGATGGGGGCTGTACAATCGTGGGGTCGTCATTTGTTTTTAGATCAGCGTCTATCATTGCTCGATCGTCAGTTGTCTACGCTGTCTTGGAGATTTATTTTGTTCGATGATTACATAGTGCAGTTAATTTGTTTTATGATTTCTAACTATTTTCTCAACGTTTTCTGAGTTTGAATAATAATAAGTTGGTATCCATTTACCTACGACGAAGTGTTTCCTCTAACAGATCCTAGAAAAATGAATTTCAATATTTATTTTATTTGCACCAACTACAGAAAATTTATCTAAAGTGTAACCTTAATAGTAAAGTTACCTCTGTCGTAAATTAATATTTTCGATAAACTCGTTCAACTATGAATAATCCTAACTAATATCATAAATGCGAAAGTGACTTTGTTTGTTTGTTTGTTACGCTTTCACGCTAAAACGGCTGAACGGATTTGGATGAAATTTTTCACATGGGTAGATCTTGGATCGCAGACGAAGTAACTTTGAGTAGGTATGAGCCATATTCTTCAAAGCTGTGAATCTGTTTAACTGATGTCCTACTTTAGGGTAAAAACCTCTTTCAAAAACTCCAAACAGTTACCTAGTCTTATCTATAACGTTTAGTTACATCTTCGCATCACATTTTGTTGTCATCGATCCCCCAGTAACGTAATACCGTTATACACTTCGAATTTCCAATTCACACAGCATAAACATTTTGATATGATAGTAAAACACAAGAATATACGTGTTACATGCTCCGCCACAAAACGTGATGACGTTTTGAATGGCAATTTGTACCGTTTAAACTATGCGAACGCCTGAATACAACTATGTTACAAACTTTTAGATAAACCTTATGTGAAAGGAGCAAAGTTTAAAATTGCATGTTTCGTTTACACCCATAAAATTGCACAATGTGCCTACAATTCTGTGTAATGCTGCCCATGTATGGCGTATTCAGTTATGCTAAGGTTTAGTTTTGTTCGTATTAAGAGTTTGAAACTTGTAAAGTCCGAAAATGCAGCGGCTAGAAGGACAAAGTTGTGGTGTAGTGTAGATACAAACTTGCAGTTTGGGTCGTAACTCTCTGTATATTGTTTGGATACATTCGTTTTATATAGTTACGATTCGAATGATGTTCCACATGCTGGATTGTCTATAAATGCTGAATTTTAGGACCTTAACAAAATTGCAGGGGTGGTCATTTGTGATTGTATGACTCAGCGGATTTTAGTCAAATAAAGACGATGTGCAGTTGTTTTAATAGATGGATTAATAGAGCTACCATTTACCGGGTAATATAATGTCTGTCATTGACTTGAATGTGGCGGCTGTGAGTATCTCATGCTCACGCAGATGTCTCGTTGATGGAGGCGCGTGAGTTGGATCATTTAGCTCCCTTTAAAATGGATGAGCTGAATGGTGCTGATCCATGCGTCATGTTCGTGAAAGTGTGCTGCCAGTTGGGGCATGGTCATCTCTTAGCTGTCATGACTCATTCTAATTTATTTGAAATTTTGAATGGTTTTTATCTTTCTATTACGGATGCTTTTAACGGGCACGTCTTTCTACAATGCTCTCACATATATAATTTCAAGATGAATGATGTAACCAATATTTTGTAAAAAGCCAACAAGACAAGAAAATTATCGTAGAAGCAGAAATGTTCATTAAGGTACAAGAATTTAATAAAATACCTGAAAACTTTCCATCCTCACCAAAAATACATTTTCTCGTGCCAAATACATAATTTAAAAGATAAATCAGCCCAAAGTATCAAAATCACCTAGTTCAACGCTTCTGAAGACTTAATTGCAAAAAGATACCGTTGAGAATTTTTAAATTTATTCACAAAAGCGTTTGTAAACGGTTACTCTCTTTAGGTAATTTAAAGAGGACAAGAAGGCTAGGCAAACTGAACATTTTATATAAACTTGCCAAGGTAAAACGGACGTTATTGCTAAGAAATATAGTAGGGCTAAGGCAGACATTGGCGTAAATCAATGTTTCACTTGTCAAGAGACGTTTGCGTCTTGGGCTTTGGTGCCAGCTACGATATACCAAAGGCTTGGAATGTGTTAAATACATAAGTTAGTGTTAAATGAGTACACTGTTCATGCAAACTTAAGTCTAAGCTCCTACATCTTCTGTATAATGTGGAGACGACAATACAACAATAAATGAAAACACTGGCAATATTACTATGACTATGGGTTTTGCCAATCTTTGACTAGCTATAGTGACTAAACTATTCGAGATCTTTGATTGAATTTTCGTATGCAGATTGGGAACGTCATTAGATATGGGTACGCAGTTTAATTTATTTTTGTATTTTCGTCTCCACGTTGTTTACAGCTTCTTAGTTAGGTATTTTAGTTTTTATGTTTATCCATGTAAGAATATTCTTTTTATCTCTTTTCTTATAATTTATAGTTTTTTTTTAAATTTTGACCAACTTTATTTGTTAACCACCTCAATTAAATAAAGAAAGTAGAAGCAAATATAATTTCTTAATTTTCTATGGTAGCCAGCGATGCCACTCGACAAGGGAAGCTGATGTCAGATTTTCTATTAATTTATAGAATATTTAAAAAATGTTTAAGCTAATACCTACACTGTCCTCTTATACCTATTAACATTGTTATTTACAAATATTGTAAAAGGTAATTATTTTCAGGAATGGAGTTTCTTGCCGGCTCTTCTCCATAATGAAACGACCTATTGAAATCGTGCACCTACTCTCTGACATTTCATGAATGCTATGTAGGTTAGTGTAAAATAAACGTGGAGGTATTATGTACTATGGAAATAAAATATTTATTTTGATTTTGAATAAACATACTTTTTTTCCTTTGGGGAAGTTCTCATGGATACCTACATTACCTACCCTCCGAGCGGGGAGAAAGGAGGGTTATGTCAGACTACCAACTAAAACGCCGCGGTTCCATTTACTGACATAAGCCCGGAAGAAACTCGTAGATTCACCGCACCCCCGACTGCCCTGTATCAGCCCTCCATGCCTAGCGGGCCCCACCACCAAGGGCAACCGATCCCACTACGGCACGTCCTAGGGCCACAGGCTAAATCTTCTACACTATTTAGGTAGAGGAAAGAAACTTTTGGACTGTTTATTACCCTCAATTTACAATAGGGGGTACTGTGGGAATAAATCGTATATTTTTGGAATTAATAGAATAATTATAACGGTATCGTTTTACGTTTTTACATCATGACAAACTCAAACTCAAAGCATTTATTTCAATTAAACCATTTACAGGCACTTTTGAATTGTCAAGGAGTCGGTCAGTCAGAAAATATGAAGCTAGTTGCCCATTCCAAAGCGTAGTAGGTACCTATGGAGAAGAACGGGCAAGAAACTCCACGGACACTCTTTTAAATCAAAAAATTGTTACAAAAATTGGTTACATCATTCATGTTGAAATTACTTATACATGTGAGAAAGACGTGCATGATAAAAGCGTCCGTTGATATAAATTATAAAAATAAAAAAAACAATTCAAAAATTAAAAATAAGCCATGGCAGCCAAGAGATGACCAGCCCCAACTGACGGCGCCCGTTCACGAACATGACGCATGGATTAGCACCATTCAGCTCAACCATTTTGAAGGGAGCTAAATGATCCAACACACACGCCACCATCAGCGAGACATCTGAGTGAGCATGACATACTCACAGCCGCCAGGGCACATTCAAGTCAATGAAAGACATAATATTACCCGGTAAATGGTATACAGACACACAATGTTCGCCCCCTAAGCTGACTCCCTAATCTTTTTCTTCTTTTCTGTATACAAATTAGTGCTTGTCTCATCATTATGCCATACACTTATCAAATATTCATAAAGGTTGCATGAAAGCCCCAAACAGGAAAATTCATGGATTCATTGACAATTTAAGTTAGTGCTTAACAACCCCAAACTATACCTAACAACCCCAAAGTGAGCCAAACAACCACTTTGGTTATATATTAATCAGAATGTTGGGCCACAAAAAGGATGAATGAAAGGCAATTGCATGCAGCTGAAATGAGAATGCTAAGAGGGATGTGTGGTGTTACACGAATGGATAGAATAAGAAATGAGTACATAAGAGGAAGTCTGAAAGTGGCACCGGTGCCTGAAAAGTTGTGCGGAAATCGGTTGGCATGGTATGGGCATGTGATGCGGAGGAATGGGGAAAATGTCGTGACGAAAGTTTTTAGTATGAATTTCGATGGCTATAAGACTAGGGGAAGACCAAAGAAACGATGGATGGACTGTTTGAAAGATGATATGGCTAGAAAGGGGGTGACTACCGAGATGACGACTAACAGAGAAGTATGGAAGAAAAAGACATGTTGCGCCGACCACAAATAAATTGGGATAAGGGCAGGAGAATGATGACTAATTAACAATATTTATCCTTCAAAATTAATTATTCTACTAAACCATCCTTTTGTATCCAGGTAGTCAGTTCAGAAGCTTACTTTGAACACAAGAAACAAACTGGTAAGATCTCTTTGTGAACACCTACAAAAGTTTTATAAAGGCTTGCCTTCTGGGAGTTCGTGTATTGGATTTGTTTCATATCGGTCCCTTACTTATTTATGAAAGAATCTTCCAAGTGTCGGACCATTCCTGCGAAGAATGTAAGTAAAGGTAGTCAATGTAATAAGCTTATTCATTTTAACATATATACTTTGAAAAAGAATATGAATTTTCCTACTGTTTTGTGTTTATGAGTTGAAACGATTTGCTTATGGATTCTAGGAAATCTTGTAAAGGTCAAAGTTTACTTAGCTTTGAAATGAAGGAACGTTTTTTTTTTTTTTGCTACAAATGGACTTAAATCTATCCTTTTACTGAGTAGTCTTCAGTTACCTATAACCCGCTAAGACTCAAGTCGATTTAACTGTTGGTTTTTATGATTTGAAGACTTACTTATCTCGTTTGGCCTAATAGGTAAATACGTAGATTTGAGAGCAAACAAAAATGTTGTTTTGTTGGAACCTTATAACAAGGGTCGATTTCTTACAAGGTTTTTTTATGAGTCTTTAGGAATAGTTAAGCGGACTAGGTTACTAAATATTCACGTCTATTGTATTTTATAATGGATTCCCGCCAATTAATTAGTCACGCCTGAATCCATTCGCTATCTTTGTTGTAAAATCTTGAATTAAATCATCGGCGGCGTGCGTGTATGAACGTAAACGAGGCAAATGAGTATGTAAGGATCGTAGCAGGCACTAGCAGGTGGCGTTCTGTTGTTTCTGTCAACCCCCATGGGTATACTCGGCGTGAGTTTATGTGTTAAGCTTCTTCATAACACATAAAGTCACGCCGAGTTTATGTGTTATGTTAAATCTTGAATATTTTTTTCTCTCGTGAACAATTCCAAAAACAACTCATTAACTCCCAAGTTACGTAACAAATTTGCCAAAAAATACGAAGAAAACATGATCGTAAGTGGTGATCGACTTTACATTTCGCATTCGACTCCGCTATAAACCATAACTTTATGTGATCTACGGGAGTTAGCGTTGGGGGGCGAACACCGAATTTTTATATGCCTCCTACACCCTGAATACTGATATGAGGAGGCTTTGGTAACATAATGCTTGCTTAAGTTATGATTCGAGAAATTATCGAGTGTTCGTTGCTATGTATGTAGCTTTGGAAGGCTTATTCTTGGTAAGGAAATGGGAGTTTCGCATGGATCGATTGAGTTACCTAGTTACTTCGAAAGGTATATTTTTGCCTCAGGGATTGAGATGAGCTGGGATTTTGACTAGATATGTTTTTTTTTATGTGTCAGCGTGGAATGGCAATTCTTGGAAACAATTAATCTGTTGATTTACACTTCTCTCTGGCAGTGTCTGGTGATCGGATATTCTGTATCCAAGCGAATAACATTATTGACATGACTGCACTTCAGAATTATATTTTTAATGTAAATGGTAAATAGATTACATTGCTTTGTACATATCGTAAAATAACGGAGTTTATAATACGTTTATACCAAAATAACGAAAGGGTTATAAACCATTATTTGTCTAAGGTATAAATGCTGTATAAGTAGCTACCTAAATAAAAGGACAAACTACGCTCGTGAACAATGATAGCTAAAAAGATTTCAATAGAATACTAAGATTTGAATGAGAGATGAAGATTGAGATGAGAGAGAGAGAGAGACGGTAACAAATGTATGGAAGAGGACATGCTCAGGCGACCCTCAATTTTGGATGATGTTAAGAGAAAGATGATGACTGTTGCCTCTCTCTTTCAGTGTAGTAAGTAGATACTCTAGAAATAGCTTAAGGTACCTGTCATGCCAAAAGCAACCTTCGAGTTAGTCGTTGTTCCAACCAACAGCTCTAACATTACTATAAACCGAAGGACCATTAATACTTAGAGAATGAATACAGAAGCAGGAGATGACTGACAGGCAGTACGCGACGTGGAGGTATCAACGCTAATCCGCGCTCCGTCAGCATTGTCACAGCAGATTAATGTTCACACTATTGTGGTATATAGCGTAGGTATGTTTTCAATAGGGTTCTGTAATCCTGTTATGAATTGGTACTTTTTTTTTATATTTTCGGGTTTTTCAAGGGTTTAAAGTTACATGGAAAAGCGCCGCCTAGCAAGAACGACGGGAAAAACTATGACAAATATCTGTCATGGATTTTTTTTCGTCGTCGAAGAATGGACGAACGTATCCTGCGTATCTACTTACGTATGGGCGATGGTCACCACTTGATTAGGGTGATTAAAAAGATATATAAATACGCTTGAAAAACTTAACCCTGCATTTGCTGTCGCGCAGTCGGTTAACTCTTTCAAAATACATACGGTAAGTATTTAAATAACAGCTGTAGTCAACTCATGGTGTGACCAAGATAATGTCTGGACTTTAAAAGCGACTGTAACATCTCAGTTAGGAAACATCAACGTCATCTAGTTTTACAATAACATTCTACGTGTAAAAGTTTTAACAAGCTCTTATTTAGTTTCACCTGTCCCGATGTCTGTCTGTATTGAAAACTATTATAAAATTACGTAAACATAAAACTTTAATGTTTTCTTAAAAGCTTGAGGCTTTATCTTTAAGTGTAAGAAGGACGTTCACGTCTTAAGCTTTTAAGAAAATATTAAAGTTCTATGTTTACATAAGTTTTATTTAGTAAGTTTTAGTTCATTAAAAGCTTGTTTTAAAAAGATTTTTTCCTATATTTTTAACTTTTTAAGTAGTCCTATTTTTAAGTAACAACTAACAAAAGATATACCCAAAAGATTTCTTTTTAAATCATAAAAAGAAATCGTTTGGGTATTTATTTTTAAAACCATCTTATAAATAAAATATAGTTTATCATAAGTAAATGTATTCTCATCTTTTAAAACGCGTTAAAAGTTTTAGTAACCAAAACCAAGTTCTTTCAGTAACCATTCTAAATCCAATACGTTTACCTACGCAAACCGCTAGACATCTGAATCCTAACTCAAAACAACCAACCCACTTTAGTTAACACAGCGCGATCTTAAGCCCCTTTCATTAGAAATAAGGATATGTGCAAGCACGAGTTAGATTAATGTTTGCATTGCAGTGACTGGATGCTGCTGTAGACGTCCTGTGCTGATGTCATGCGCTAAGGAGGATGTAAGATAACCTTAGTTAAGGCTGCCGGTGGATTGTGCGACAGAATTTGGGATATTGATAATATTTTGTAGTGGTTTTGAGTTGCTAAGACAGAAACTGTGCTAAAATATATGAAAGTATGCAGCAGTTTTCTTTATACGTGATTGGACTTCACGCAGAGAAACTGACTTTTGATTTTATTAACCATGAAAGTGTTAAGGACCTTATGTGATATTCCCATAGTTAATATTTGATTGCAAGCTACCGTAACAGCTTCAGCCGAAATGGCACTGAATACCCCCAAAAGGACTGCAATACGTGAGGTAGGTATACCTTTTCTAGTCACCGGACTTAACATTAAACTTTTCTATCCACCTTTTTCAAGCCTTATAAGAAACTGACAATATTTTCCATTATTACTTCTTAAAAATACTATACGTACAATAACAAAACTAACACAATCATATAAAATCGCAACACCCGTCTAATTCCTAACGTGTTCGCACGTCACAAGCATGAGAGTCGAGACCCTATCCAGTACAACGCATGACAAGTTTAATTATTTCCAGCGAATGTTCTCGAACGCTCTGATAATACAACGCCTTGGAGACACTTTAAGGTATTCGCTCGTTGTAGTGGAACGAGCACGTTGATTAATACTGCAGTAATTAGTTGAATAAAGCTGGATTATTGGTAGAAGCGTTACGAGGGGAAGAAGAGAAATAGTGCCTTGAGCTCATAGTAAAACAAAATGATCTACCAATCGCAGTTAAAATGAAGTACGGAATTATGAGTTTCTTGAATCAGCACTGCTCAATTTATTGCAATCGTTCTACTCAATGAAAATGTCTTACAAGCCAAACCCAAGCCTGTATCTTAAACTGCTTGTCCAACACTGTTCCAAAGAGCATTAAAGTTTTGTCCGTTGACTAAGCTCTTCTGGCAAGTTGGATGCCTGGAGCTGTATAACATGTTAACCTTTGGTATGCCGGGACACAATGGATTTTTAATTGTGTCTGTAATTACAGTATACAAAAGGTTAAAGGTCACTTAAAGCGTTTCCTATTGAAAACCTCCTTTTAGTTCCCAACAGGATCAGGTCAACTGATCGTTATCTCGAAAAAACTGTTTTCTGAACTTCACTCACAGTGGAATAGCATCCTTACTTCAACTGTACGTTGTTTCACATGTTCCCCGCTTAGATAACAGAGATTTATTACTGAAGTACATTTTCTAGTCTAATTACATTGTTCCAATGACTCGTCTACTTTTAGATTGTATTTAGTCATTGGAGGAGGCTTATGTTGACGTCACTAATGTTGTTTGGAATCTACATGTCAAGTAGGTATACTTTAAACATCATTAAGTGACACTTTATGTATCCAACAGAATGCTGTGAAGACGATTGAACTTTTTGATTTAAAACATAAGACGAAAAAATGCCTAAAGTCGTAAAAAGGCACGTTGACATTTGTCATCGCGACCTATCTAGTGAAGTAACCATATTATTTAACGTATTTTTTTTAAACGCTTTATGTAATTAATTATTATTTTATTGTTTCTTTCAGTTTCGTTCCAAGTTACATTCTAGGGTCTTTCTCAAATGTCAAAACGGGCCTTTGCCTTTGCACGGTCATTTTTACCCGTGCATAAAGTTTTAATTAATAAAATACAAACCATCTTAATCTTACCTAGGTTATGCTTACGCACTTACGAAATGTAGCTTGTAGAATAGAAATACTGAATATTATAGGTGAGTTGATTATATTCGTAGATGACTTCTCACATGAAAGGAGGTCCAACCTAACACCTCTAAAATATAGTTCGAACCCAAATCAACGCCCTTGACAAACTCATTAACCCTTTAAGATACAGCGTGACAACAATTTACAAATCAAAATACATATATTATCTACGTATATGTGCAGGACATTGTTAACCCTTTAATGCCGGCCGGGTCGGATTCTATTACGGCCGGGTCTCGGGAGCCGTTGTGGCGTACCACTATTTTTGGCTGGGATAGGCTTTAATAAGGCCTTTCCTAATAAAGAGAATTTATTCTCAGCTGGAACACACGGATATTCGGCGCGTTTTTTTGTCAATTCTACGGTCAAAACAAAACAAACCATGTTTTGTTTTGGTCGCAGGTGGGCTAAGGGACAAAGCGGCAGTTAATAGACAATTGTAGACCCGATGTATAGGATAGCGCAATAATGCTGATAGCTACTGAGCCTTTTCGAACGGAGGTATCTATCTATTTAAGTATTATAAAGAGGAAAGATTTGATTGTTTGTTTGTTTGCATAGAATAGGCTCCGAAACTGCTGGACCGATTTGAAAAATTCTTTCACTGTTCAAAAGCTACACTATCCCCGTCTGACATAGGCTATTTTAAATTTAAAAAAAAAACGGAACCCTTACTAAAACTCCAATAATGAACCCACGGTGTAAAAAAAATACCTAAAATATTCTTTACATCGCGTGCGTGCTTACTTAGTAGTAGTAGTACTTAGGTAGGCTAGGTATTTAAGTATGTAAGTAGGTTGGTATGTAGTTAGGTAGGTACGTAGGTAGTTACGCCGTAGATAAGTACTTAGTGCTACCCGTGCGAAGCCGGGGCGGGCAGCTAGTAACTATAAAATTGACAAAGCTAGGACGATGGTCAATGACTCTCTTTGACTCAATTAAACTAGAAAAAAATGACGAAAATTTCCATCTTTTTTAAAGTTAAATTTTTACGCTGTCAGGTTTTTGAATTTCCTTTTTTTTTCGTCATTTTTTGAGATGTCTTCATAACTATCTGTAAGGTTTAATTCCCTTTCACCTTTTTCCACGATATTCTCCCGAAGTCTCAGTGGAAACGTAGTAGAAAAATTAAAACATTATACTTTGAATGAAAATAGCGAAAGAAGGTGACTTTTCCATATATTTAGCGGCACTTGGCATTAATTTTGGATATAAAGCAGCGTATACCAACGTGCAGTCGAGCTGGCTATGTGATGTCCGGCCGTGACGCTCTGCTATATACAGGATGTTTACATTGTGTTTTTTTGTTAGGCCGCGTCCTAATTGAAAGCGATCGTAGCGCGATCGTCTCGCTCTTATGAATGAGACGTATTTGCGAGATCAATCAAATCGCGTATGTACGTCATTATTAATGTCAACAATCGCGTATTCGTGTCGTCACTTTCGGTTAGGACGCCGGGTCAAAGGAGAACTAATTTTAAGACTTGATGACGATGTTAATTTTGATAATTTAAGATAGACTGTTAATTTATACTTGCAACAGATAAGACCGCTGCCTGAAATAGTTGACTAGTGGAGATTAGAATTAAACTATTCACGGTATCTCACCGTACCTATCTCACCGTATAAATCCGTCTTTAGTAAGACTCCTTTAGCTACTGTTAGCTCACACTAGATCTATCCAACCTTTATATTTGATTGGGTACTTTTCTGTGCTCCTTTAAAATGTCTCGGTTTTTATTTTGAAATTAAAGTGCTACAAAAAAGTAGCAACCTGTATAAGACATTTTCAGTCAGTTTTATATTTCAGCAGGACATAAAGACCCTGTTATTCATACTCGGCGTATCCGGCGACGCTAGTTCCCTCATTTCCGTGTGACGTGTCGCACCCCTAATGTGTCCCACTGTGACCCACCGTTCCCCACTCTGCCCCAATGTGCCCCAATTTGCCTCTAAACTGCCCCATGCACTTCTTCTACTATAATTTTTTATTTTTGAAGTAAAACTTTCACGTTATTATTATGATTAAGGCTTTATTTTATGAGCTGCATTTTTAATAGGATGTGATAAAATGAGGTATTGTTATGAGAAAAGTGCTTTATATTATTTGTTTTAATTAGATAAACCTTTGGAGTGCCGGAACGTGGATCCACACGAGACACAACGGATTTTTAATTGTGTCTATAATTACGGCATAAGAAAGGAAAGATTTAAAGAGAGAGAAGGAAAGATATAAAAAATGGTGAGCACCGGTCAGGGATGGTGAAAGAATGGAGGTGGTTTTTCAACGAACTACACGAAAGAATAGACAGACAGACCAGGGAAGCTTCGCATAAAAAGGAGGAGGCCAATACTCAGTAGTGGGTGGAACAAGGCTGCCAATGAATCTGCTTGGGAGTTTATTGCGCCACTTCTTCTTCCCAGCTAAAGCACTAGGAAGTGGTGATGGGTGGGCGTTTTGGGTGACTGTCTTATGTAATTTTGAGGTTCGAAAAATGCTGATTCTCAGCCTAGTTTGAATAAATGACTTTCGATTTTGATATTGACTATGTTTATGATGTCACGAAAAAAATGCCCTTATCCCAATTTATTCGGGGTCGGCGCAACATGTCTTGTTCTTCCATACTCTCTATTAGTCGTTATCTCGGTAGTCACCCCCTTTCTAGCCATTTCATCTCACACAGACCATCCATCATTCCCCTAGTCTTATAGCCATCGACATTCACACTCAAAACTTAACAACTAACTTAATTGCTTGTTTAAATTCCAGAAAAAAAAAACAAGACAGCAGTGGATGGCCCAGGATGGCCCAAACGTAAAACCTCTTTGATATTTTCACTTTTAGCAAACTTTTTAACGCGATAAAGGAGATACATTTTTAATTTATTTATTTAAACTTTACGCACGTATAAAAATACTGTACAAAGGCGGACTTAACTTTCACATTTCTGCATTGACGAAACTTTTATTTTTCTCATAACAAAAAGATCAGGGACCAGATCAGATCCTGAACTTTTCAGGAAAACATTGTAGATGTCAGTCAAGAAAGCCATATTTATACAAAGTTGAAGGAAACCAAATAAACAAAACTTCCCTTTTGTTGATATTAATATTTTCCATTTGCTTTATTAACTTCGATAACTTCCGTGAAACAACAAAGTCTGTTGTTGTAGAACAGGAATGTAGGAACCGATGCACTATATCAACAAACACTTTCTGTCTCCCATTCTTTTTCTTTCCTTATATCGGAACTTATATCTTTATGAAAATAGGTCATGCTTTGGTTATTTTATATTAGCCAGTCGACAAGGAAATTAACTGCTTATCATATTTTTTTTTTCTAACAAGATAATATTTATAACTAGCTGCTGCCCGCGGCTTCGCCCGCGTGAATGTCGGAAATTACCCCATACATCCCCATGGGTTTTAAGTATAAATATCGAGTTAATCGGACACAGCGTTAAAATTCTTCCATACAAACACTGACACCCCCCAACCCCCCTTTGGGGGGTAATTTAGAAAAACAAAAACTACAAACTTTATAATTTATTTAGATAACTATTCGTGCAAAGTTTCATGTTTATTACCTCAAGGAATAAGGTTTTTCATACAAACTTTCATCCCTTATTTTACCCCCTTAGGGGTTGAATTTCGAAAAATCCTGATACACGTTATTCTTAATTTTTGGGTTTAAGTATAAATATTGAGTTTCGAGTTAATCGGACAGCGCGTTAAAATTCTTCCATACAAACTTTGACACCCCCCAACCGTAGGATAGGATACTTTTCCGGGATAAAAAGTACCCAGTGTGGTGCCCAGGATATTAAAGAATAATTATACCAAGTTTCATCGTAATCGAACCGGTAGTTTTTGCGTGATGCCTGAACAAACAGACAGACAGACAGACCGACAGACAGACAGACAGACAGACAACATTTTTTTAAATCACATTTTTGGGTTCGGTGTCGATCTAGTAACACCCCCTGCCATTATTTTTTTTGATATTTTCAATGTACAGAATTTTCACTTCTACAGATTTATTATAAGTATAGATTATAATATAATTTATAACGAGTCATATAGATGCGATTGTAAAATACTAGTATTCAGCTGGTTAGACTGGAAGCCGACCCCAACATAGTTGGGAAAAAGCTAGGCAGATTGATCGATTGATTGATAGATTCAAATTCATCCAGATAAACCAAAACAACGGTAAATAATATTTATTTATTCACCTCAGCTTTTTTTTTCTCCGCCAATAAAGTTTAATCTCCATAACAACAAAGATAAAATCCTATCTTTTTACCCCCATATCGAACAGCGGAAGTAAAAGATACTGTCATCGTGGGGATGAAAGCGAGTCCCCTAATGTCCCCGTTATCTCGATGTCTTTGTTCTTAATCTGCTAATGCTATTAGGTCAGATTGACTGGCCGTTAGTCGCTGTTAATTGTTTAATTACAATTATTAGGGTCACAGGGAGGATTGCATGTATCGTTATAATTATCATTGGATTTTTATGAGTTTATCGCTTGAATTAGCACAATTAGCACTTTTACTGTGGTAAAAATATCATATCATAATTAAATTGAGAGGTTTTCGTTGTGTGGTTAAAACCAAATTGTGAAATAGGTTAAGTGTTTTAGAAATAAATAAATAATAATATTAATAATACAGGTGCCTCATTCCATTTAAAATTGTATAAGGGGCCTCTGCGAGTTGACTTCGTTCTCGTATGCCTTCCAAAGGACCGGGATCCATGGTCCCGACAATAGTTAAAAACTAAAAAATAATAATAATTAATGTCATATTTATGTGGCGCGTGGGTAATTGCTGCTTTTAATCAGTTTCAAATCAACATCTGTGTGTGTAGCCTTATCCCAACTATGTTGAGGTTGACTTCCAGTGTAATCGGATGCAGTTGAATACTAGTATTGTACATGGAGCAACTGCTTAACTGACCTTCATAATCCAGTTACAGGGTGATATCCTTTGGTAAGACTGGTTTTCAGACTTTCAGGCTTCTGACGACCCGTAAAAACCAGCAGAGCTTAACGTGCTTCCCAGCCAGGCACTTGGTATGTACAGATGGTCACCCATCTACGGACCAACCGAGGTAACCGTGGTAACTGATCGATCGACCCGTGCGGCTGTTTTTACTTAGCCCTTCTAATAAGTTTCAAGATAAGTCACAAGGCTCAGAAACGCAACAATCCTAAAGTATTTTCAAGCTTTTACATCCGAAAATTAGCCTTACAGTCCAATTTATATTCCGCAACATCTCAATCACATTTAAAATTCACTTCGATCAGATAATGGTAGAAATACGTCTATAGCCCAACTCAGGTAACAATAAAACTTGGCCGGTCACTTCACCCTTTACAGTTTTGATGACTTTACCGTACTAAAAGGTCGATTTCGTTGAAAACTCAGAAACTCGTTCCAGAGTTCAAATATTACCGTTTCTTTATTAAATTGTATGGGCCATTGGAATATTGTTACGATTTGCATTTCAGTACAAAAGCGTACTTTTCAGAGTAGAGCCGTCTTTTGTTTAATTTCGCTCCATTGTTGCGATAAATTAATGATTTATGTACAAATTATACTACTTCCGTATTGGTTAATGAGGCGAAAAGTGGCTTTCTGCTTCATAAACTTCAACTACTATTGGGTTATGGGAAAAAATGGGAAATTTTAACTGATCCTCTTAAAACTTATTGATCTGCTAATGATGTACGCTTCTTTATTTCTAACTTATTTATTTAAACGAATGAACCGTTATATCCAAGTTGGTCACAGTTACTTGGGTTATTTACTATTTTTAGAAATAACTAGTAAAAAAAAAAGAGTTATTTGAGGTTCACAAAAAGAGGCGCATTCAAGATATTATTTTGTGTGTAATTATATTTTTAGGAAAGCAAAATAGGAATTATTTGAGGTTCGATTAAATATATTATGCTGAAAAATTGCCTCTAATTAGCCTTACATAGCATCGGCTGGTTAAAAGTAATGTATAAGTTAATGGTGAGCATAGTTTATTGTTATTGGCGGGGGTAGCTGTTATCTATCTTCTTTCTTAACATTATCCCTCCTTTCAATGAAACACAGGGAAGAAGGGGAAGGAGGGGTTAAATATTCTTTGTAATGAAACCCCATATAAGGCCAACATAGGCCTAGCTTTATTCACTGAGTATTTTTAAAAAGGTATCGAGAGTGACCAACTTATATGGTGAAGACCTGCCCTTACAATTTGAAAGACCTCAAACCATGACGACCTAGATACCAAGTAGATACCAAGTTACCCGTTTATTTGCGCAGCGCAATGTATTAAATAAATACGGTTCAGTATGCAATAATAAAAAGAAAAACAAAGTTCCAAATAAGCTTATTTATCGAGAGTTGAGAGTTGTAAAAGTCGACTTAAGGAAATCGTGTTATTAGGGTGAAAGTCGGTGGAGCAGCAACCTATCAATTATAATGATATAAATGAAGGGTGCTACCGACAGCAGCCTGCAGAGTAAGCAAGCTGAAATGGTAGTGGGCTGGCCATGTTTTTGGAAGGACGAATGCAATGGCCGTTAAGGAGCAGACGAGCCCTGGAGTGGAGACCGCGTATCGGCAACCGTAGTGTAGGACGCCCGCCAGCAAGATGGATTGTCGACCTTAAAAAGGTGGCTGGGACAGACTGGATGCGGAAGGCGGAGGACAGGGTGCTGTGGCGCAGCCTGGGAGGGGCCTTAGTCCAGCGTGAACTCAAACTCAAACTTAAAGCATGTATTTAAATTAAACCTTTTACAGGCACTTTTGAATTGTCAAGGAGTCGGTCAGTCAGAAAATATGAAGCTAGTTGCCCATTCCAAAGCGTAATATGTACCTATGGAGAAGAACGGGCAAGAAACTCCACGGACACTCTTGATGAACTGCTATCGGCTGAGTTGATTGATCTAAGAAGGGTGCTTCGCTATATGTTGCTAGCGCATGCTGCAACCCGGGTTGATTCAGTCGAAGATTCATATTTAGTTCCTGGCCTTGAAAAATAAAGTTACAATAATAGATCTGAGAGATGACATAGTAAACTCATATTTCTGTTATGTTTAAGGGCCGAGCCTTCATCATAACAATGTATCAATAAATAACACACATATATCTTTATTATATACGGTTCCAATATACATACATACTCACATAGAATACCCACACGAGACGGAAGGGGGAAGTCGAAAGTAAAACAATTTGGGGACGCCATGTCGCGACATATGGTGCGATTCATCCTCGCGGTATACCGTATCGTATTAGACGAGATTGTGTGTTTATTGAGCAGGTGATACCGAAAAATAAACCTTAAGATTTTTGTAGAAATGATTGTGATAGTGATCATAAGCTCTGTTACGGTTTAGGTGGCATTAATGATGAAATACGAATGAAAGGACAAAGGATTTGTTCAGAAAGGTCATATATGTATGAACGTAAACGAAGCAACGATCGAGGACCTGCTACAATCCTTACATACTCCTAGTAGTATATATGTAAGGATCATAGCAGGTGGTGTTTTGCAGTTTCTGCTCACCTCCATGGGAAAAAGGCGTGAGTTTATGTATGTATGTGAATTTAGTTATGAAAGAGATTACAGAATAATATGAGTGATACGTTTTAATTCTGGGTTCAAATGTTGGTTTTTAAGAGGAGGATTTTCTTTGCTGTTTTAAAATGTCCAACAAGAAACATGAACACAAAACTAAAATTGTCATAGCATAAAGCTACCGCTTACAAATTCTACGGTAAATGTATCTTATCAAAGCCATATCGTACAGAGCAGGCGACATACAGCATTAATTGGTTACCTTTTACGCGTAGAAAAAGGGATGCAGCATATTTTCTAAGCAGTGATGATCAAAAATAGTAATGACCCCGACTTAGGAGTTACAGTAATTCATGGATACTTTACTTTGTGCAATTTGTTTTTTTTTATGTTTTTTGTTTCAGAGCAATGGTGTTCTGAAAACGATGGAAGAAATAAAGGCGACTTGTCTTAAAACAAAAAGTTTGAGGGCGATGTCAAGTTCAAAAACCAAGGGCGGATTCCCATCAGTGGAGATATTGTCCACATTTTTACCACGAAGATACCCCTAGCAAATACCACGGTGTGAGGTATGTATATCGAATCAAGAGAAGTGTGTATCAGTACGCTAGTCCCGCGCACTGATGTCCTCAATCGTACTCATCGAGCCAATCCATACCGCTCGAGCGTTGCCAGTTGCGAATACGTTGCTGTTGTGTGTTCTCAAGTTATAGGAGGTATCGGTAAAAAAAGCACAACAATTTACAAGAGAAAAAAGAAAAACAGACAACGCTAACAAGAAGTGCGAATTATGACAGTTATCCCAATGACGTTTAACGTCCGCCATCTTGGATTTCTTATGACGCCACAAAATAAAGCTAATTTATACTGCGTTATTGAATAATGTTTTGTGATAGTTTAAGGTTAAAAATATCTAGCTAAAATAAACATATACACAGTGTATTAGATAACCTAATCTGACTTCTGCTCGGGTAAAAAGACACAAAATTAAATTGGAATAAATTCAAAGCACCATTAGATCTGTGGTAAATTCAAACGACACCACATTACCATTCCAATTGCCAATTTAAAAGCTAAAGGGAAAATCTTCGTATGCAAACCAAACCATAAGCTGCTTATGTAACACAAAGTGTCTTACTCAGCTATACGTAGGTATCTATTATAGCTTCTCTTCAGACGTGAAGTCGGTACTTAAACGCCACATTCTATGCCACTAAGTACTTCTTTCAATGACAGGAACACATGAAAAAAAAAACTGCTTCTTTTTGGCTTGTCAAAACCAGAACTTATTCAAGAGTAGTCATTTTCATAATTTCAGCTGACATTTCCTACTGTTGGGGATCGACAGCAACGCAAACGCCGATCAGCAGATAGACTTCATTAGAATATAAAGGTACTGCACTAGCAATTATCGTATACATGGTGTGGAAAAATCAGTGGTGTGACAAACAATAAAAAAAATCCTGTTTGTCATACTGGTGTGATAAACTGGTCTGACTACGAGTCGGTAATGACATCGACCAGTCTTGTGCTTGGAACGAGTAGTAACTAAAGATAAAATCAGTCCATTTATGCTTCTTAAAAGTACAGTGTCTTGAAAAGCAGGACATGATGTTAAATCAGCCATGGTTTGCAGCAAAACACCACTGTTATGACTTTTTTAGACTTTGGTCCTAAGCTTATATTTTAATTTAATAAATATTTATTTTAATAAATATTTTGAAATGCATTTTTCTTTTTATAATTCCTCATAAGCATTTATAACATTCTCTCCACCACTTTCATTTTATTTCCCAACATTTCATACACACTCCGCTACATCCTACCACTTGCGCGTATAAATGGTGTGCCAACGATGCACCGTAGCTAAATCGTCGTGCATTTGTCCAAGTAACACCTCTATTTATTTTAGAAAACGCTACCGAAGCCCTGATCAAAACTAAGATGTTACTGCTTGACATCGTAATGCGGTGCAATGTATCGTCTCCTTCTTTCCTATTGCAGTAAATAGCTCCTAAAGATGTTAGTGAGGGGAGCCCTCTTGGGGGTTCATTGGGGTCGTTGCTTATTGGGGTTTATGTGGGAGACACATGGATTGGAAGATTCAGTCATTTATATGCTTAGTTTGTAAGTTTGCGATACTCTAAATATTCATTTAAAGCGTTGCTTAAGAATCACACGTTACTTCATAATAAGTTCCGCATTATAATTTTTCACAGAAAGACTTTAAGGTCTACTTTGTTTGCAACTTTTGAGGAAAAAAAAAAACAAACCTACATGGGCACTTATGATACGTCAGAAGCTAATTTACAATGTTTATTTCCTAACCAAAATTGTACTATATTGAACGATAAACTGGTAAACCAATTAAACAAACCACTGCCCGAGCAACAATAATGATACACTAGACTTTCAAGTAACACGGTCACATTTTGTGAAAACCCATTATAACCCTTACTGACCTTGAAAAACTTATTTGAAAATGGTTTGAAGCAACCACGCATACTTAACAACAACAATACCTACATGAAAACAACCAACAGACAGCTGCCAACTCATAAGCCCTCCAAACTTTGACAAACACTGGAAATGAAATTATATTCACTAAAACAAAAAGTATTATAAACTGGCCTCTCTAATGATGTTTGTGGGCCTCAGGAACAAACAAATTGACTAGCAAAACCTGGCCACCATTGTTTTGTCCAACAATAGGCCCAACATGAATAGGCGTTGATTGTGACGTTGCGAAGCAAATTTAATTTTGTTTTGAACTTCGGTAAAGGTTGTCTGGTCGGGCTACTACTAATTTGTCGCACGTGTATTGAAATAAATTAGCAATTCAGTTAGCGACTACTAACGAGAATCTAACACAAATATTTCCTGAACCGTGAATTCTTCTTCTCCATGTCGGGCATGAAAAATATATTAGGTATAATATTTTTGAAAATGTTGGTATTTCTGCTGTTTCTAGATCCAGAAAACCATTGACTGCTGTCATCTGAAAAAGAGGACCAACGTAGTTAGTAATAGCAAGTAACACCAACAGTGATAAAATCGTGTATAAAATTCTCGCTAGATACACATCATCAAGTTTTCGACCAGAACAGTCATTGAGAAGACTGACTTCGAAAAGTTAGGGCATGCTCCAATGGGAGTAGCGCCCCATATTATGCCAATAGAACCATCTCATCTGCTCATAGTCTAAAAGACTGATCGCATTATAATAAAAAATAAAAAAAAAGTACACATAATTGTATCTTCATCTTTTCAAATCGATGTTACAGCATTCGTCTAGTCAACTAGATTACTTTGATCCAGTAGATGGCCACGTTAAACGCGGTTTCATTGTATGAAATCAGTAATAGTGTGGCGGCATCTACAACGCCACATGCGAATAGAATAGAATAGAATTTATTTATTGTAAAACATGAGTATACATCAAATAATATGTGCAAGGTCTTAAAATAACAGGTAGATCTGCATGTTTTGCCATTTATGGCGTACAAAACAACATATTTTAGGTTTAGAATAAACCATTAAAGAGAGTTGAGTCTACACAACAAACTATGAAGATTGCAAGAATTGTGAAAATGTCGTAATTATAGGAATCTGTTTATTTAATTGCGGTCATTTAAAAATTCCGATATGGTGTAATAGCATTTGGCTATGAGATATTTTTTTAAATGTATTTTAAAGAGAGCAGTGGGCATTTGTCTAATAGGCGAACTACGCCTCAAAAACCTGACGTCACACCAGTGGCGAGGATAGCCTATAAGCCGATTCCTACCGGCTTCCCTTACGACATTCGGAATAAAACCACTCTTTCGTCATTAAAATAAATAAAATAACACATTCAGTAGTATTTTTAAAATGCCTGTACAATAATCACACTATGGGTAAACACCTTAAATTAAAACTATACAAAACGCCTAAATTCAATGTTTTGTCTTTGTTGTCGCCCAACAGCAAAACATTTTTCTCTCTAATAACCCGACCGGCCGCCGGCTTGCTATTCATTCAAAATTCTTAAGGTCATTACGTCACTTCGGTCACGTGACTCCCCGGTTTCGTATGCGCGAGGCAAGCCGGTCTGCAACGGCTTGCTATGAAGATTGTACTCGAAATTGCGTGCGCGTGAACGAGATGGAGCGAACGACCGATATCACGATTCGCCTTCGGTAGTTTTCGTTGTGTGGTGTTTGTTTACACTTGCAGTTAATTTGCAACTATTTATTTTTATTCGTTGAATTAATTAGTTTATCTGTATTAGTTAGTAGTATTTATTTGTTGGTATAAAACAGTGATTATAGTTAGTGTTGAGTTTAGTGAGAGTGTGCGTTGTAATTAGGTATTTGGGGTAAGTAGATAGTTTATATGTTGAAATTACTTATTTAGAGTAGATTTGAAAAGTAAGTACTTAGTACGTTTTGCGTACGTGATTAAACATTTTATGTAAGTACCTATCTCTTTACGATAAATATCAATGGTTCATTGGCAGTTGTAAATTAAATAAAATGTATTGCGTCCCGTGTCTACTTTTATCCGATTCTAGTAGTTTGTGGAATAAAGGGGGTTTTACAGATAATGTGACGATTTCATCCCAAAAACATGTTCAGAATGAAAAACATATTTGTAACTTTTAGAGTTAGGTAAGTACATGAGTTCGGGACTAGTAGGACAGAATCATTTTTCGGTAATTCGCATGAAGCTCATATTAGAAAAGTAAATCGAAATTAGAATTTGAAAAGGTGGCTTACCTATCCCAAAAAATGACCCTTCGCCACTGCGTCACACAAATCCTGTATCGCGCAATTAGAGTTTACGGGGCGATCATCATATTATATAAGACTATCCGACATCAATCGTAGGGCAGTAAACCGCTAGACACGACCCGGTCGGAGGATCGTCCCTTTTCTATAGAGAATGAGTGAATATCTTCATAGGTACCTCTAGAGTGGTATTCTGTAAAAAAAAAACTCACGTAGACTCCCTCGAGTAGACCGATTGATGACTATTGACAGCTTACTTGACCTAGATTTTCACGAGGAGATTTTTACAGAAAAAACCGGCTGAAGACCAATTATTCCATAGATTAAAAAGATGCTAAATCTAGTCGCAATCTCATCTCAATGTCAAAGTCAAAGTCAAAGTAAAAGATTTATTTGCAGATAAATATGGTTATAAAGGTGTTACAATATCTAAGTATACATATAACTCCCGACACCTATCAAAGTATCTCTAAGTATGTCTATCTTTTAATTTTCTCCCAAAAGCTACAGTAGATCGTCTTTAATCTTGCGAATGAAATGCATCCACACATGACGTCGAATCAAATCCGAAACAATTGCGTTACGCTCCGAAGTCGGTTTCAATCGGTTGGATCAACGCGGGAGCAATTTGAATCACATCGTCACATCCAGGTACGAATGCTACACGACAGACAACCCCCGAACTGAACAGTGTTTGTGCTATTTTATCATTTTGGTATGATGCAAGCTTTAGCTTTGAGCTGAAAATACTGGTAATTTTCTAAAATACCGCCATTAATAAATGATAAATGATTTATTTTCTGTAATAGGTTTGTACAAAAACTTTTACACGTCCATCACATGTTTTAAAACTAGATGAGGTTATAATAGGTATTGCGGTTTCAATATTTTGCTATTTTTTCATCAAAGTTAGTAGGTATACAAGATTTCAGGAAATTCATTCATTCAGCTTTTCATGAGAACTTGTAAAGAATCCTCCATAATTGTAATGTATGGAATTCTTGTAAAGGAATTAAAGCTTCTTATTTGTATTCTAAAAAGAGTCCCGTAATAGCAAACACTTTAAGTTAGATATGAAAATATATGGACGTTACTCTTTTTCCAGATAATCACGTGTTTTCCATTCGGTAGTCTTTATGCTCAAAGACGATTTACCCTAAACACCTGCAACAGATAGATCGAAGCATTTATCCGATATTAGGGTAACGACACCAATTCTCGGCACGTCTGCAAGGTGCCGGTTGTTGTGTCATTAGTTTACCATGTCAAAGACGGACATTGGGTAGGGAATACCATAGGACAAGTTCGGAGATGTCTGGAGAAGCGTGAACAGTGTAATTGAAGGCAGGGAAGCTAAATGAACTATTATTGGATGGTGTCCTCAAATGGGGCAGTTGTGGTGTCAGGTTTCTTTTAGTTGGGGTAGCCGAATAGGTTTTTGTGTGTGTCTATAATAGATAGTAAAACTGGGCCCTGTTTTGTGCCCGGTTGATGGCAATAGGCTCGCCCCCTATTACATGGGACTTAAACATAACTGGCGAAATGTGGGTGTACTAAAAGTTCACCTCTGCCTAACCCTTTGGGGAATACAGGCGTGATGTTATGTTATGAGTACAACTGGGACAAAGACAATGGAAATATGACACCCGTAATAGGTTTTTTTGACATACTATAACTAAAGACTAATTCGGAAACAATTGCCAAAATCACAAAGATGATGTTCCTAGAATTTCTCCGTGGTCGCACCTTTCTGGAACGGTCTGGATACGGTCTAAACCTACAGGAGGGAAATGTAAGAACTCTATAACAAGAGAAGGCTGCAGTAATCTTATCTACTAGGTAAGTTCCGTACCCTATTGTGTGTTCTCTGCAGCATAGAACGTTATGATATCGAGTTTCAGAATGCCAAGCGACGGATCCAATCGATTGTGGTCCATATTGTTTCGCCTTGTGAGTGTTCCGTGTCTAAATGTACTGACACTACGTTATGGATGGGATTAAGAGTTGAATGAGGAGAAGAGATTATGTGACTAGTTACTAGTCACATAATCTTCCTCGCATATCAGTCGAACTGCTGTAGTTCGACTGATATGCGAGGAAGGTCTGCCTATAACATTGTTGGTTGGTACCTATAACATTATTGCCATTATACAGTGTGAGTCTTCATAATGTGCACATATCGAAATGGGGGAATCTATGCTTAATTTTATCGACGGAAAAAAAAAAAAAAACTAAATACATTTTTTTTTCCATTTTTTTAATTTAAATTCGTCTTATTGATTTTTTTTTACGATTATTGTAAAAATTGATTAAAAAAACAGATTTTTGGACGAAATAGGTACCTGTTTATTTTCAATTGAGGGTTTTTTGGGTTTAATTGGGAGGGGTTTTTCCCACAATTTTCATTTTATAAGAACACTTTATTACTACCAATCATTATGGAGTTGAGTTTGTTTCATCGCGATAGATCATTTAAAAGTTACACCGTTTTTTTACATTGGGGTAAAAAATACAAAATAAATAAAAAAATAAAAATAGATTTTTTAAAATATTTTTTCCGTTTGTCTAATTAAGCATAGAATCCCTCATTTCGATATGTGCACATTATGAAGACTCACACTGTAGTTGGTACGTATATTGACCACTAACCATAAAACTGGCTACTTAAATCCTATTGTGCCTACTTAAATGCGTAGCTCAGTTACGACGTGATATTGTGCGGAAACAGCACAGATGCACCGACACTTTACACATTGCAAAAAAGACTTATAAGAATCCTAGTAAATAAAGAAGACACCGACATTTGCAAAACCTCTTAATAATTCAAGGATTAGGGGGATTTTGGTATCTTTTTATGGATTAAAAGCCTGGAATAAAAACGTTTAATTGGATTCAATAAAATGCAGCCTAATACGGTTATATCACTAGGATACAATAAATAATGTTCGTGAGATGACTGCTAAATCTATATTGAACTTCTGAATTCCAAACTAGGTAAAAACCTGTATCTTGCAAATGTTATGCATGATTTGTAAATCGAGCTGATACTAACTAGTAGGTATCACATTAGCGTGACGTGTAAGTATACAAGCAGAGTATGATGAAGGCGACAGGCTCGACGCGACAGCGCGACTTGACTTTAACAATATTTTCAATAATTATCAATTTCTAAGAAAACTTCACGGTTGAACAATTACCGGTGTCGCGTCGCGCTACAAGTTGTGCCAGTATGCACGAGCCGTAATTCTTAATACACGGAGATAATGCTGTAAAATAATGACCATAATATTACCGACTAGCAAACAAGCATGACTTTTAATAGCTCGTGTATTCTAGCCTTAACTTCGTCGAGAGACTGAACGTGTGTGTTTTTTTGTGATACTACAGTATCTTTGTTTGTATGGTTTCAATGGTTTCAATAGGCATATATACAGGAAATAGATGTAGATAGAAAGCCTTTAGCGTTCATAGAAAAACACTGTTCAACTATGAACTCACGAAAATATATTTAATAAGAACCAAAAACCCTAACTTGTAAACACATCTATCTTGTATATCACAAATTAAAACTCACAAAATCAACGTTGTACATAAGAACATTTTTACTGTCTAATAAGAACTCGTTACCTATTCAAGAACTAGCTAAAAGCTAGCACTAACCACATCAATAATATTACATCGGGCTACTTACACGGCCTGAAGGAGACAACTCAATTTACCAATTACGAAGGTGGGGGGAGCGCCCCAAGGCACCGTCATTGGCCCCACTAACGACGTTATGTAAGGAAGAATGGCGTCGCGACTGTCAATATTTGGTGCTGCTGCCTTAACTATACAAGATTATTTTTGGTATAGAGAGAGACAGCTCAAAAAGATTGTAATTGGGTACAAGAGAGAAGAAAATTATGACTGAGTTAAAAGCTGGTTTTAAACTTACTGCGATCAATACATTTTAAATCACAATTGTGACAAGCTTGGCAATATGCTTGTAAAAAACGATGTTATTACTTGTCCTGAACAAATAACTTACAAGGTTGCACTACCTATACTAGGTATAATATATAGTGTATTGTTGCTTCCATATCTCTATCATCTAAATGTTATAAATTGGAGTCGTTTTTCATATCTATCTGTGTGACCGTGTTGTTCTACGCAACCGCGTTTCCACCATGATGCGATATATACATTCATAATTATAATATTCAATAATCAATAGGTAATCAAAATAATATAATGTGAGGACAATGTGGGTCATATATTTCTCTCTTTCTCTGTTACTTGTAATGATTATCTGGCAATTTGAGTACTTTATGCGGCCTACCCAAATGTCCTTACTTTGGTACGATTACCGAAAAATGCGTGCACTGACTGGACAGGTCCACTCAAATCTGTATGGTTGTTTCTTCAAAAGGCCATTTCAGACGCATATCTACATGGTCCTCCAATGATTATGTCTGGACTTTAAAAGAGACTGTGACCTCTGAGTTTGTTTCGGCCTTTCTTCTCAGAGTAGTCAGATAGGAAACAACCCCATCTAGTTTTAAAAAGTGTTTGTACAAACCTACTTACAGAAAATAAATCATTTATCAAGAAATCTTGATGTTTTGCACAGTCAATACTGATGTAGGTACCTACGTCTAGAAATATAAATATAAATAGACTACAGGATATGAAAAGAATTGTGTCGGGTAAGCACTTTACTAGCTTAAATTATAATTGGGTCGCTAGACTTGTTTACATAGACAACGAGTTCTTGTCAAAGTTCAACTAATAAGATGGATTACCGTGTTAATAAATTACGTGCACGCGATCTAATAAACATAAATATATCCAACAAAATAAAAATATTTTTATATTTAATATTTATTTAATTCAAACTCAAACTCAAATTCTTTATTGCATTCATGTTTATACCAGCTGTTAATTCTCACCATCTCAATTTTTAATGGTGAGAATTAAATATTTTTTATTTTTATTAAACAGGGTTATCTATACTAATATTATAAAGAGGTAAAATTTGTTTGTATGTAGGGGTAATCTTCGGAACTACCAGTCGGATTTGAAAAATTATTTTTGCATTGGGTAGCCCAATTCTTGAGGAAGGTTATAGGCTACGTAACATCACGCTACGACACTTAGGAGCCGAGCAAAACGAAAAAAGTGTAATAGCGCAGGCTGGCGATGGGAAGCGACGCGGTGGGCCGGGGGCCGAAATTTCATGCAGAAGCTAGTTGGTAATATGTCGGCAATCCATTAACGGGATTTAGGAAAGGTCGTTTAAAATCAAATGACCCCTTTTGATTCCCATGCAAATGTTAACAATTTTCAAGTCATTTGACATTTTGTACTTTTATTTTATACATTTTAAAATGTCAAATTACTCGAAAATTGTTGACATTGGCTTAGTGGTCATGAAGGGTTAATTAATCATTCAACCTGTCTTTGGGTGATTCTTTTAACCATTCTTTATGTCACCGTATCGTCTTTAGTTTATAATCTATCGATTTTTTTCCGTTAGATTATTAACTACCGAAAAATTGTGAACTTCAACAAACCATTTACAATTTAACGTATTATTTTTCGATATTCATGGCAAACCGACAAATTGTGAACTTTTATCAAACTTGCTTGCAACGTAACGTACCTCGCGCGAATACTAAATAGCTTCCCTAGTTGCGAGCAACTTAAAGGTAGCACTCGCCAGCCGTGCCGCTCGCTTCAATCGCTCGGCTCGCGCGCGGTTTGTCACTGTTCTACCCTAACCTTTTTTCACAATTTTTTGACAGATTATAATCTAACGGAAATAGTGCCGATAAATTATAAACTAACGGTTCTCAAAATCTTATAGTGACAAATACAAACCTCTATAATAAGATTTGGTATTTATTATGAGATTAATCGTTTGCAAATAATTTTTCAAGTGTCAATCCTCTACTCTCTCTATACTCCAGTGTGAGTTTACTTTGCCCTAAGTCCATGCTCTTTATGGACCTCACAACCCATTTCACGTGCACAAACCAAGATTTCACAGTGTCGTTTTATTAAAATGTATAGTTGCAAATAATACTATTACAAACGCTTGATTCCAATAGATCATTGACATCAACATCATTGGAATGTTGACCTCTCATTGGGCGTCAACAAAAATGTAATATAATAATTTTATAGAAAAAATTAAATGCCCCTGGGTCGAGCTTTATAAATGTAGATATAAAAATATGTCGCCAGATTCTGAGTCGCTTTCTTGAAATAATTATGGGATTACGTTTTTTTATGGAAGGAAAGAATTTCTTCAATAAAAAATGGAAGAATGGTGTCAGGGGTGGAATTAGGGCGTCGGATTCAACGTTCCATTTACTTTATTCAGAACACCTCAATTTAATTAATTTAAGTAACGTAGGTAGGTTTAAAAAAAATGCAGAAATGAACTCAGTTCATGAAAAATTGTTTATTTCGCATCATATAATTTAATGTGTTTTATGTTTTAACCGTTCCAATTTTATAAAAGTTGAATAAAATAAACTACACATAAATCCAGTGTTATCATCGACGATTCCTTTTATTCAAACTCTTTTCTAACATAAATAAATAAATAAAAAATCAGCGTGTCAGCGTAAATAAATCTGTAGACAATATCAGCGTAACTTGCCAGTGTTTTATTTATTACAATTCCTGTCCTGACAACTACTTACGAATTTCGCCTATAGGTATTGAAGGCTCTAAGTAACTATCAGCTTTCACGCAGCGAAAAAAGCCAACTTTACCTAATTTATCTTTACCAAAAACACAACAAAGAAAATATAATTTACAGCATCCATTGCGCTACCAATTTAACGGTGTGATAACAAAAAATAATGCCATAATAATGTGTAACCTAACCTAAACACACAGGGTTGTAATGGCGGGCGCCATGTTTGTACTCGCGGCCGTGTCATACATGACCGGACGGGGATTATCCGGCTACTGAGGGCCGGTTGCGGGAAAAAATTGACCGGAATATTTTATATTGCTGGCGATTTTTAATGTTTTTGCATTCATTTTTATTAAAATTTGTTATATTTTCGGATTATGTTTTGTTATTTTGTTGATTAAATGTAATTGCTTGGATTTAACACGTTGGGTATTATTAAATTGTTATTTTTTTGTTAGTACCTGAATGTTTAGTAATAATTTTCATTTTGAGATTTTTTAACCTGTACAACACTGTCGCAACCGCTTTACGTCTTTAAGCTTTATCTATACTAATACTATTACTTATGTACTAAAAATAATATAATAATAATAATTAATAAAATAAATAGGTAAAATTAGTTTGTTTGTAAGTTTGCATGTAAGGTAGGTAAGGTAATCTCAAGAAATTCCGGTCCGATTTGAAAAATTCTTGTTTCTTCAGATAGCCCAATTCTTGAGGAAGGTTATAGGCCATCACGCTACGACCCATAGGAGTCGAGCAAAAAGAAAAAAAAGTCAGAAAGAAAGCTAAGTGAAAACGAAGTAATAGCGCGGGCGGGCAATGGGGTGCGACGCGCTGGGTCGGGGCCGAAATTTCACGCGAACGAAGTCGCGGACAGAAGCTAGTGTTCTAATATAACTAATATTATGAAGAGTACATTTGTATTTTTTTTGTAATTAATAAACTAAAAATAACTAGACTGAATAAAAAAATTCTTTCACCAGTAGAATGCTATACAGGCTGATTTTGAAAACATGCGACAAAATGGGTAAAACACCCCCTTAAATTTTGTCGCATGTTTTCAAAGTCAGCCTGTATTATCACTGAGTAATACAGACTATCTATACTTCTATACTTAATAATATTATAAAGGGGAAAGATTTTTTTGTTTGTTTGTTTGTACCGAATAGGCTCCGAAACTACTGGACCGATTTAAAAAATTCTTTTATCATTAGAAAGCTACTTCTTTACCGAGTAACATAGGCTATATTATATAATAAAAATAAATAAAAAAATGAGGTCCCTACCTAAAATGGAACAATGTAAACCAACGTATCAAAATGTTGCCTATAAAAGTCATTATGTTGCGTGCGCTGCGAAATTAGTAACTTATAAAGATATGACGCAGGCGAAGCTGCTCGCGGAAGCTAGTGCTCTAGCATAGGCAACAAAACTGCATGACGGTAATTATAATATACCACTTAACTATACTTATTCCTATTGCAATTTCAGGAACATCTTATTTATCTCAGCATTCCCTTGAAAGCTTAAACAACCAATTCAATATTAACCTCATCACATTTAAAAAAAAGCAAGGGTAAAATAAAAACAAATATCAAAGAAAAGCTCAATCCACTTACTTAGTCCCAAGAGACCTTTCTTAAAACAGAACAAGAACAAAAACTAGACAAAACCAACACAAACTCAGACAAACATTTATTAATACTTACTAAAGTCAAAGACAAAACTGCCATTTTAATTATTAATACCAAATGGATAAAGATTCAGTTGGAGTAAAGCAATCAACTTGGACCCTCTTCTGTAACTGTCATGTACAATCAAATGCTTGTGCTTCGGGGTAAGTACCACGATAACTTTACATGCAGACACACTTCTATTTTTATTAACACAGGGTTGAATTTAGGTTGTCCTAGATCCAAATGAAAAAGTCAGAGAATTGGCTATTTTTGATGTAACGTTCAACGGTAGAAAACAAAGAAAGTTCGCGGTAAGTTTGATAGACATTTTCTATTTCCAAGTTTGTGCATTATTATAGTTTGAAGTTCCGCTTGTAACTGGCTCGTGTACCGGATTGAACTGGATCTATCCGGTACGAACGGGATATTTTTGTGAAAATATTTTTGATGGATATTTTTAATGGTTTTTCTTTTTCATAAAACCCTTTTATGCAGTTTGTTTTATTGGAAATACAGAATAGTGTTTTTATGTTTCCATTTCTATTTTATTATTTGAGTAGCTTTTGCCCGCGGCTTCACCCGCGTGGAGCTCGGAAATTATCCCACGTGAATGTACTACCGGTATAGAATGTATCCTATATCATAACCCAGGTCATGGGATACCCGTATTATTTTGGTCAAATCCATTCAGCCGTAATGGCGTGAAATAGTAGCAGGCAGACAGACAGTTACTTTTGCATTTATAATAAAAGTATATTAGTATGGATCTGATGATTTATTTTTAAATTGAGTATTTCCGTTCAAATTAATCATATCTATAGAATTTACGTGTGAGAAGTTCATATATTTTTAACTGTGAAATGTAATATGATTATAAAATCTTCTTAATCTTCCCGAAGTGCAGACCACTTACAAGTAAATCTATCCCCCTTGAAACAGGAACTGTAATAAACAACAGTCCCTCGAATTACAATAATAGTTGAGAGGGTTTCCCTCCATTACCAGGGCAATAAACCCCATAACATAGAAACTGATGCATTGTGTTTGATAGACTGCGTTTATAGGCTTTTAGATATCTTGTTGAAGCTAGTTGGTAAACGAGAATGTTTATTATCTTTGAAGAAAATAGTAAAAACATTGGTGTTTCGGGGTGGCTATGAATGATGTGATAAAAAAAAATAGGCAACAAAAAATTTCATCGAAAGAACTCATTGAACGATTAGTTTCTTTTTTAAAGTGTTAAATATAATGTCATATTTATTAATAAAGTGGTAAACGTTTCATCTGAAAATGTAATAAACTTTTAAGCTAAAGCTTTGAAAACGAAAACGCTGTGTCTCAAACTCAAACTCAGAACATTTATTTCAATTAAACCATTTACAGGCACGTTTGTATTGTCAAGGAGTCGCGCGGTCAGTCAGAAATATGAAGCCAGTTGCCCATTCTAAAGCATAGTATATGCGTTCTTCTCCATAGCATATGGAGAGAAGAACGGGAAAGAAACTCCACGGACACTTTTAAATTATATTATTACAAAATATTTGTTACCTACATCATTAATGTTGAATTTACAATTAATATATAAATACGTGCAAATTAAAATGTATCAACTGACCGACAAACAATTTATCTAGAAATTCTAGAACATTCCTCTAAGGCTGTAGACACGAAGGGAACCGGCGCGTTTCAGTGCATATATTTATATGGAACTGGCCTCGGAGGCAGGGGCGCGGCGCGTGGAGCGACGACAGTTCCATATAAAACTATGTATTTGAACACGCCGCTCAAGTGCCACAGCCGCCGCCGCCCCGCGCCCGCTAACTTCGTGTCCGCAGCCTAAGACTTCGCTTAGCAATCACTTATGAACCGAACAAGTGTTTTATGTATATTTTATGTCAACTATAAAATGTTATCAGCGGCAATTACTTGGCCTGATTGCTAGTTGATAATTACTCTAAGTTTATTGGCGACCTAACTTGAATAACAATCGTGTCTGTGTGATTGAGGGAGATGATTTGTTCATGGTATTTTTTATGCTCTAACAGGAGATAGTGTAGTAATCAGTAGATTTTTTTTCCAAACTTTTCTGTTCTATTGGTCTTTGCTTGCAGTTTTTCTGTTCATTTGGTCTACTTCACCGGTTTTACATCACATGGCATGTGTGATTGGCTAGTTTCGGCCGGGTTAAATTGCTAAGGGCCAGCTCGCTATGTATGGCTAAAGAAATCTTTCTTTCTTTTTTTTTGGTTAGTGACTAACCTGGTGTCAGAATTTTTATGTCGCCCATGGGCCTCTGACTTGGTTTCACATGCCGTCGAGAAATATCTCTCAGGCATGCCGGTTTCGTCACGATGTTTTCCTTCACCGTTTTTGAAGCAAGTGATACAATACGCACATGAATCCGAAAAGTCAGAGGTGCGTGGTTTGGGTTCAAACTCGAGACCTATGACTTGTCAGTCCGGTTTTGAGTCAAAAATCGATATAATTTAATCCAATATAACACTTACATCTAAAACAATTAGCTAAAGTAGAAATACACTCTCTAAAGATCTAAAACACTTCGGGAAACATACTTTTTTAAATGCCAGAGAAAACGGAGGAAAAGCATCCATTTTTGCAATCACAATGTTCAGTAAAATTATTACGGCGGCAACGTCATAAATATAAGGCTATGTACAGAACTCATTAAAAGTAAAGCTCGTGTGTTGGGAGGTGCTTCCTGCACAATTTATTGTGTGTCCCGGCCTAATGCGCCGATGGGAGAAGCTTTATTGCTAGTCTTTATGGTGGGGTTGATGGCTTCATAGAGTCTTGGGTGGTAGTATAGCTGTATAAAAGAAATGTGACTGCTAAAGTTATGTATTTTATTTCTATACATATGGAATAGAATAGAATAGAAAATGTTTATTTGCATGTAGATATACAAGCGAGTTGTTACAGAATAATGTTTAGAAACAACCATTTGGTATGCAAACATTTGTACTGCTTTCCTTTCTCTTCTGTCGAGGCTGCTAAAGTTTTCATTGAGCTTAAAGTATGACTATAATTTTGGCTAAAAAGGCATTCAAATTATTCAAGATTTTTTCTTTATATTTTGCACTGTTCATTTACCTATGAGTATTTACTTAGGTACTTCATTGAAAACTATACATTGTGTATATATACGTATAGATAACATAAAGACTTCGTTGTATCCAGAGAATCAAATCACTTCTACACACCATAGCCAGTGATGACGTCACACTAGAAAACAGAACATGGTAATCTTCACAAAGTCGGTATTTCCAGAACATCTTTATACTCCCAATCAGGATGTACAAGATAGTTGGCAGTTGCACATGTTATTGGCTCTGCAGCATTTTACATTCTCGCTGCCAGGAAGTAGGAGGCGACGAAAGCACAATATATTATCGACACATCGGAAACCATATATAAAGTGAAGTCGGCCCCTAATGTCGAGTTTCGGGTACATTTTAGGGAATATATCAGGCATGTCTAACTGTCTTTATTTAAGTTCTTTTTTGGCCATCTTGTTTTTCCGGTGTGCTGAATTTGAGTCGTCAATGTGTCTGTACCATTCAGCTCTTTAGTGATTTGTGAGGGACTGATTTCACTATAAATCTGGTGAACTGAGGTTTGAGCCAGAAATTACAGAAGGTCACGTCTTCCGTCACAAAATGTTTAGGTATACCAAACCAAACTTTTCAATATTATACAACGTGTTTTTTTTTATATCCCATAACTCTATAGCCTTGTTTAGGGTCAGATTAAAATAGCTATCGAAACTCCGCATTGTAATGGGTATCTATCGATATTATAGACACGACAAAATAAAAAAAATAAAAATATGATTTTCTTTTGGGATTGACCGCTGATGGTGTTGTTCCTGGACGTGTGACTTGATAAAATTGGTTTCAACAAGAAGAGATATAGAACTAAAAAAAAAAAATTGCCGACATTATAAGTCACATAGACTACACTACCGACTACAAGATCACTATGTGATGTAAATATACATTATTTTGCTAGTGTAAATAAATTGGCTTCTACAGTACGGTTAACAAGTTTAAAAGCTTTATTTCGCTAACAATACAACAAAGCTTCTAATATATTTTAAAAACATATTCAGAACCATGTAGAACCTAAAAAAATCGCCTTTGTTACAGTTTATTATCATTTCAAACATTGTCTTTATTACCTGGCCATAAGGTTTCATTTCATGTGATCAGATCCAATATCCAATTGAATTTTTATCTCTATTTCTTTGAAAGAAGATTGAAAATACTTTGATGCAATGATTTGAGCTAGCTGGTATTCAATTTTGAACTTACAGTGGTTTAAATAAAGTTGGTTATTGAATGTTGGTTTCGAACGTAGTATCACACGTATGGTCAGTAAATTCGGATGGGACTCTTCCTGACCGGATCAACTATTTCAATGAAATACGAATGATATTGATAACAGAGAAAGCATAAGGTTTCAGGGGTCACGCATTTATTGCCCGCACTATTTCTTTTCAGGGATTCTATAGAAAAATGAGTGATGTTATGTTAGGGGATAATTGGATGTTCATTTTATGGGGTGTTGCCATGCCAAAATGAACCGCAACGTATTTTATTATATTCTCATATACCGCCATAAATCGTAACTGAAAAGGGGCCTTTCTAAAGACCACTATAAATAGGGTTAGCAGAAAAAGCTATAATCAGATAATAACTGCGCTTATCGCACTTTTAATTGCTATTTAAGACACCTATAGGGTGGAAATAGAGTAATCCATCGTATCCTTCTAATAGGTGTTTGCAATAAAGGTTATGTTAACTACTTGAGTTAATAATAGAGTAAGATAAAATGTATTTTTTCTAAAATTTCCCACTCTATCACTATATTTTGCTTGTATAACAAAATATGCTTACAAAATACACTTGTTACCTAAGCAAAAAACGGACTTTGAAGTGAAGTTGCGGACACCACCCCATATTACTTATCATTTTTTTTCATTCTGCCTAGCCTTTTCCCAATCATGTTGGGGTCGGCTTCCAGTCTAACCGCATGCAGCTGAATACCAGTATTTTACATGGAGCGACTGCCTTTCTGACCTCCACAACCCAGTAACTGGGTAATACGATACCCCTTGGTAAGACTGGTTGTCAGACTTTTGGGCTTCCGACCACTGGTAACGACTGTCAAAGATCCACGAATGACAGCCGGGACCAACGGCTTAACGTGCTTTCCGAAGCACGGAGGAGTCTCGGTATGTAAAGATGGTCACCCATCCACGGACCAAACCCGGCAAGCGCAGCTTAACCTGACGGATCGACCCGTGCGGCTGTTATTACTTAGCCACGAGCTCGTCACCCCATATTACCTATATTTTTCTTTAATAATCCGGATTTGACATTTTGATGCACGTCACCATTGAAATTGGTGCTACAAGTTGCGGCAAGATTACTTTGCAGGAACATTACTTTGGAGTAAAATTACTTTGCGGCATATAGTATCGATGATTTATGCGATTGCGAAGCAAAAGGAGTGTGGAAGGATGGAATCAGGTGGCGTTCTGTAGTTCCTGCCTTTTTACGTCTTCTGGGAAAAAAGTGTGAGTTTATGTTTGTATTATTATATTGATGTTTATATAGCTACTTACTGGTGTATTCTTCAAGAACCTGAGGGATAAGGTTCTTGAAGAACCACGAAACCAAACATCCAAATAGCCTTTAGATCAGTCATTGAAGAACTACTCTCATTACCACTAATTCGCTCGCAATGTCGAAACACACGATTCGTCGCCGTCGAATCGTCGCTGATTTGTCTCGGTAATGGCGGCATTAGTCTCGTGGTACTGGGCCGGCTGATGGTACGAATCAATTCTGGTACCTATTGTCTCATTGTTTATTGGCTTAGGTTTTGGGAAAACGATTTTGTGAAGAGAATTGTTTTTCTTTTCATGGAGTATTTGGGTGAAAAGAAAGTTTATAAGCGGTTTTGATGTAACGAAGGTTTCCGGTATAGTTTGATAAACGGTAGGTATAGAATTTAAAAAAAAAAAATGAAAAGCAATGAGGCTGAAATGTAATTAAATTAGAAATAAAATGATTTTATTTCTCATTCCCAATTTTATATTAAAACTAATCCTAAATTGGTTAAAATATCAAACATCTACGCGGCTAAAACAGATACAAACTTTGATATACACAAGTCACTAGAGATTTCTTAAGTTTAATCGAAGTGATTCAACTTTTGAGAATCGTTTTCAATTAGTTAAGGTTTAATTTTAAAATGTCAATTGGTCAACAAAGTTTTATTAGTAACTTGAGAGTTTTATATTTTATCACTATCTCTATTTCTAATAAAACTTTTCTTATCTTGTTAACAGATAGATTTAGTAATATGATGCTAGTTTTTATTACATGGGAGTTAAACTTTGCCGAAATGTGGGTGAAATACAGGCGTGATTTTGTGTTGTTATTGTAACAGAATAATGAAACAAAATGCTACATACCTGTAAGTATGTCTTACAGAGATATTATAACGACATTATTTTACAAAAAGTTGGTCAGTTTATCACAAAATTTAAGTTGATTGCCCATGTCAAAATGTAGATTTCTATGGAGAAGAAGGTATGGCATGAAGAAGTGGAATGATTATTCACTTCAACCTCACTTCACCTAAGTTTTCACGGATATTTTACAGAAAATACATACATAAATACAACACATAAACTACACAACATAACCTGCAGTAGATCAGCATCTTATGTATTTATGTATGTATTTTTATTCAGCGATAAGCGTTTTAATTCATCAGCTGTTTACGATAGGACAACACTTGCATCCTATTTCTAAAGCATTATCTAACTCCTTCCATATTCATAGCCTGAACAGATTTACACCAGGTAAAGGTAACATATTCGTAATTGTATGCAAATCCCTGAATATTATGTATGCTTCGACTTAGTGACGCCGTTTTCCTACAGTCGACACAAAGCCAATAATCTTCTATCGGATGCAGAATATATGGAGGCCAGGCCGAGGCTACAAAGTTAAGACCTGGATCCAGGATCAAAGAAAATCCAAGTGTGAAAATATATCTTTTTTTTGATGTTCGGTTGTTTTTCACTCGACTGCGCGACAACAGGGTTATGTTTTTTACGCGTATGATGTGTCGTAGGATGATTTGATAATTCCAATTTACGCGAAAACCCTAGGGATATTGTGAAAACACGGATAATTAGACAATGGTGAAAACATTTCTCACTTCTACTGGTAAAACATAGGGATTTTGCAAAAACAAAACCTAGCCGAGGTTTTGTTTTATAAAATCGAAAAGGCGCATTGAAGTCGTCTTCAAAGCCAATTTTCTTCGGAAGAAGAACTTATGTAGACGAGGCCGAGGTTACACAGGTAAGAATCTTGATCCAGGATCAAAGAAAGTCTACTTTGAAAATATATCTTTTTAGAGTTCCGTTCCCGAAAGGTGCCAAACGGAATCCTATTACTAAACTTCCGCTGTCCGTCTCTCTATCAGCGGGCTGTATCTCATGAACAGTAATATGTAGACAGTTGAAATTTTAACTACGGTACGGAACCTATTGTGTGCAAGTCCGATTCACACTTGGCCGGGTATTTTTTTTGTGCCTAGGTATCCTAATAATACTTTTGGTTGTTGTCGCTATTTGCATTATTGTTCTGAATACAACATAACATTACGCTTATATTCCCCGAAGGGTTGGGCAGAGGTGTACCTAGTACACCCACGTTTCGCCAGTTATGTTTAAGTCCCATGTTATAAGGGGCGAGTCTATTACCATCAGCCGGGCACAAATCCAGACTCCGGGCTGCTACTGAGTAATTCCAGATGGAAAAACCCAATAACACTTTGCCCGACTCGGGAATCGAACCCAGGGCCCCAAGCTCAGCAGTAGCCCAATCTTGCGCGCTTGTAGTGAAATATCTGACCTCTACAACCCAGTTACTGGGTAATACGATACCCTTTGGCGATACTGATTGTTAGACTTCTCGGGCTTCTAACTACCCGTAACGACTGTCAAAGATCTACGAATGACACGCAAACCAACGAATTTTCGAGGCACGAAGGGGTCTCGATATGTAATGGATGGTCACCCATCCACGAACATACCACGGCAAGCGTAGCTTAACCTTCGATCAATCTGTGCGGCTGTAATTATTTAGCCACGAGCTCCTTAAAATACTTCATCTTATCATAACAAGACACAAAATGTTATATTTTAGCTGTTGCTCCATCCGACGCATCCTATTTTAGGATAATGCTATTTAGAAACTTTGCTCATTTCAAGACACGGGTAGGTAATAAGACTTATCACATAATGGAATATAAATGCCTCGTTGGTCTAGCGGTCGCAAGCGCTACTGCTGAGCGTGAGGTCCTGGGTTCGATTTCCAGGTCTGGATTTTTTTTTCATCTGAAATTTCTCAGTAGCCCAGAGTGTGGTGGATATGACTGTCGGGTTGATGGCAATAGACTCGCCCTCTATTACATGGGACTTTAACATAAATGGTAGAATGTACTAGGATTCTGTAATATGACTGTAACCATCTTATTGTAAATACCTACATTCCGAGCAAATAAATAAATATTCTATTCTATTCTGGCGAAATGTGGGGCTACTATATAGGTACTCCTCTGCCTAACCCTTCGGGGAATACAGGCGTGATGTTATGTATGAAATATTATCTTGTGCTGTTTAAAAAAAAAGAACTCTTGAAATCATGTTGTAAAAGCCAGTCTCTAATGGATGCTATTGATGATGTGGTACTCGACGCTAAGTTGACGGCTGATATTCTATGCTATGTAGTAAAAATTCGCTCAGCGAAAGAATATGGATTCTGGCATTTAGTGTAGAAAGAAAAATATTTTATTTGGGACACGCACAGGAAATACAACATTAAAACTAACAAAAACATGAAAAAGACTATCATTATTTTTTGCTTCACTATATTGGTTCTTTTCTCTGTAAATGATACATTATTTATTTTCTGTAAGCAGGTTTGTATTTTTTTTTAAGCCTCGATGGGGAATCTCTTGGCCTGAATCTCACCTGATGGCAAGTGTTGATCAGGCCGAAGGTGGAAGCGAGCTTCACCCGGAATCCTCAACTACAGAGGGCCAGTTCCTCTGTAGTTGAGGATATCTTATCTCTAACTGCCGAAATACGACAATGCTGTTAACATTGTTGATATGGCGACAGACTTAGATAAGGTGGTGGTAGCTAGCCAGGCGGACTTAGAACAAGCCCTACCACCAACCAAACCGAGCAGAAAATTTTGGCCCCATTGGGAATCGAACCCGGGACCTCTGTGTCTGAGACAGGTGGGCTAACCACTAGATCACAAAGGTGGTTGCTGACTACTCTCAGAAGAAAAGCCGAAACAAACTCTGAGGTCAAAGTCTCTTTTAAAGTCCAGACATAATCTTGGTCAGATAAACGTCAAATAAACGAATGTAGTTCACTTCGAACCTCGCTCAAGTGAGCGAGGTTTGAAGTGACAATCGCACACAATTCGTAAGCAACAATAAGCAAGTAAGAAATAGTATATCTGCAAACAAACTAAGAATAGGTCATTCATTATTGAAAACATTGATGGCGCCCTTAATTACTTCTTAATAAAGTTGTATTAAATCTATAAAAAAACGTATTTGTCACCAAACAAAACTGTTTAAACTCTAGTGTGGAACTGTCTTAGCCGATAACATAAACCTGTGATAATCCAATCTTAGGGGTTCCTAGATAGTCGCCATACTTGATAAGAACCGCACCTGCAATGAAAACTGGTCAAGCGTTTGATTGCAATTTGTGACGTCAAAGGAGACCTTAATAAACTCAAGCGAGATAGCACTAGGATTAAAATGACGGACTAGACAAAGGACACGCATAAAGCCTTTAACGGTTATATGAGTAGACAGATTGTGGATTTATGTAGAAGAGGGTATGGAATTTCTGGTAATAACTGTCTGTTTGTATAGTGGGTCAATCTAAATTTATTTTCAAAATTAAATAAAACGTCACAAAAAGCAATTTTAATTCAATTTTAGTGGTGGTGAAGAAACGATAATAACACTAGCAAGAAGAAAATCTATTTCTGTAGTAGGGTCTGTAGGGTTACCGCAGGGTTACTGCAGAAATACCTAGTTTTTTTTCTTGTTAAAATACAATAGACGTAGACATATTTAGTAACCGATTCCACGTATCTATTTCTAAAGGCAGAGTCAGTCAAAACCCTGTAAGAAATCGACACGTATTTCACCTCTCAACGGCATCCTTCGGATGACGATAGAATTGTCGCGAACCCGAACACGCGTTGCCACAGCGAGCACCGGACGCAGAGTCAAAGACGAGTGTTATTATCGTAAAATACATTGTATGAGATATTGTGGAGCTCGTGGCTGTCGATCCATCAGGTTAAGCTGCGCTTGCCGGGTTGGTTTGTGGATGGGTGAACATCTTTACATACCGAGACTCCTCCGTGCTTCGGAAAGTACGTTAAGCCGTTGGTCCCGGCTGTCATTCGTGGATCTTTGACATTTGTTACGAGTCGTCAGAAGCCCAAAATTCTGACAACCAGTCTTACCAAGGGGTATCGTATTACCCAGTTACTGGGTTATGGAGGTCAGATAGGCAGTCGCTCCATGCAAAATACTGGTATTCAGCTGCATACGGTTGGACTGGAAGCCGACCCCAACATGATTGGGAAAAAGCTAGGCAGAATGACATTGTATGAGATACCTATATCAAATAGTTACAGTTAGACAGTCAATGGATAATTTTGTTTTAGCTAAGTTGATACGTATCAATAATACGTTAGGTAACTATGCTTCTGCTTACTAATGCAATACCGTTGCGGTAATTTATTTTGTATAAAATGTTTACTGCTACCGTTATTATTCCAGGAAGGAACAGTGCATATCTGAAACAACAAACAAACCCACATAATTACTAAAAACAGACACACCCACAAAACTATAGATTATAATAAAAGTTTACATCATATCGTGAGAAAGGTCATACTATACCTAAGGGAAGCAAAATAGAAGTGTATCCTTCTGAAAGACGATATTAGGACCCTCGCACATAGCCGACATGCGTATGGAATTTCTATTAGGTACCTAACAGAGCGTTTTGCTTTATGTTCTATGTGGGGGAAGATACGGAAAGATGTTTGGACGAACTCGATTTAAAAACCTCCAAAAAATTGTTGCATTATTGAAGTTAGGTTAGCAGGAATTTAAATAATAAAAAATATATACCTTCGTCGTGCTAGTTTAATAAAGGGATTCGATAAAAGTAACGATATTTGAGTTCTATCGGTACTGCTGTTACGATTCTTAGCAAACAATACTTGTTAAGCGATCAGCAGTAGATGTCTCATGAATTCGATTTTTTTGTTACTAGGACATGTCGGTTTCGTAACGATGTTTTCCTTTACCTTTTCGAGAGCAGTGGAGATGAAATGATTTACACAAAGTAAAGCGCCTGCTTGGCTTCCCAAGCAACGACAGTGGCAACGGCCCCGACTTACGAGTGGTCGTCACCAACAACAATACAACACAACAATACAACAACTCAACAACACAATACAATACAACAACAACAATACAATACACAATACAATACAATGAGTTGTTCAATGAGTTGTATACAATATACAACTCTTTACTATCTCTATTAAATAAATAAATAATCATTTATCTCAGACTCATCTTGCGATTACATCCATATTTGTTAGAAGAATTGCGAGCTTACAAACCAGTGTTAGTAATAATTCATAATAATTTAATGACATAAAACAATAATAATTTAATTTAATAATATAAATAACCGGCCATTTTTTTATTAACATTCTATGTTAACACGTACAACTTTCCGTATGTTTCCAAAATAGGCTCTCATCCTAGATCACGGTGAGCCGTGGACAACGCAATATGAGATGAAAGGGATTGTTCCACAGTACGCGATAAAAATAACACGAATACTATCCTTGTTGCGTATTTATACTAATATTGTGTTTCGCATGTTTTTTGTACTTTATGCCTTTAGTTCATGGAATTGAATATGAGGATCATCGTCGGTATTATTTAGAGATATTTATTGTTTTATAGAGTATGCAGTGGATGAGGACACTCAAGGATTTTTGTGGTAAATGAAATGCTAGGTGTATTAACAATGCTAACCGTTTAAATAGGTTTTTATTATTTTATTCGACCTTTATATAGATTCCTTTATATTTTGTGAATGTGAGAACGTTGTAGGCGCTTTTTTTTTTTTAAGTATCTTGTTGACAGGCCTACGCTGTCCTCTCATACCTATTCAAACTGTACATTTTTGAAAGCATTGTAAAACCCATTTATTTTTAAAAGAGTAACCGTGGAGTTTCTTGCCGGCTCTTCTCCATAGGCAACGACCAATTGGAACCGTGCACCTAGCTTCTGACGTTTCATACGTGCCCATGTAGGTTTATGTGAAATAAAATATTTTGATTTGGATTTTGATTTTAACATATATAAACCTGGCATGTATTTAATCGAACCTCTAATAATTCCCATTTAATGCTCCTAAAAATTATTAATATAATTATTGAACAGTCTAATATAATGACTGCGCTTGTTTTGGGGAAGCAAACTCAAACCATTTATTTCAAATAAACCAATTAGAGGCACTTTTGAATTGTCAAAGGGATCGGTCAATTAGAAAGATGAAGCTAGTTGCCCATTCCCAAGCGTAGTAGGTACCTATGGAGAAGAACGGGCAAGAAACTCTACGGACACTCTTTTAAATTAAAATGTGGTGACAAAATATTGGTTACATCATTCATGTTTAAATTATACATGTGAGAACGATGCGGAACGTTAAAAGCGTCCGTAATAAACAGATAAAAAAGCAATTAAAAAATTTAATTACATAAAGCCCTGGCAGCTAAAATCTCAAATAATTTCTATTGTCTCATCCTCAAAATATTAAATTGTCAAGTAAATACGAACAACTTGGATGTAGCGTTTGCCGGTTGGTTGCAGTTCTAACCTAACCCATTTGGTTGCGGTCCGTAGCTAAGTTACTGTAACCAACTGTGAGAAAAGGCAATAAAGTTTAAAAGAGGCTCATTTATTAAAAAAATAGTGTACATCGTTAAAAGCCCAAAAAGTTTTTAGAAGTTCATTAATTTTAAAAAGTGAGCGTCAATAGAAGCTCAAAAAGTTTTTAGAGGTTCATTAATTTTAAAAAGCGTGCATCAATAGAAGGTCAGTAAGTTTATAAATATAGGATTAAATATTTCCGTATAAACTTTTACGGGAAAGGAACATTGTTTTATTTTAAAACAAAACAAGCATCTACATTATATACCTAAAAAGCTAGCTTAAAAAGCTAATATGGCTGCTTCGTCGCTACGCCGTAGCCGACCCGAAAATGTCACCGCTACGCAAGCTACGCCGTAGCTCACATCAAATCAACAGTGTATGAAACGTTAATTGATATTTTGTTACTGTATAATTTTAACTGTAAGGTTTTAATTAAAACGGTCATTTTCAAATGAATGCTTTCTAATTAACACATTTTCTTATAAATACATTTCATCACCCCAGCGATGTATTTTTGGGTTTCTCTCCCAACCAATCATGTTCTCCCAATTCTTCATAATAAATACAACCTTTTCACAACACCAATTGTCTTTCTATATGCGACAGATTAAAATGGATTTTACAGAAAGGGTATACCTGCCGGTTTGAACAAAAGCTGATGAAATTCATCAGTTTTCAATTAACCCTGGTCGGGCGATCCGTTTGTTTGAAATAGATTATTTCCGGTTCAACGAGTTAAGCTGAAAAAGTTCAATTTCATTGATTACTGTCTATGGTATATTGTTTTATAGGTTGTCAATGTTTGAATTTGAATTGTGTAAGTTTGGATAAACATCCGATTAAAATGGATTGTTTGTCGGGAATTATATGTACACTGTTTGGTTTACATTTTGTAGTTTTAATAACAGTGTAATGCTTTTATAAAGTATATAATATTTTGAATATGTAGTGATAGTGATGTATGTATAGTTTTTTTTTTTTTGTATTTTATCAATATTTATAGTGCTAGTTAAATTAGTACACATAAAATAAGGAATGTAATTATATATAATTATGAAAATTAATAAATAAATATTTATTGAAAATAGTTATTTACATGTCTTACTTAGTTATAAATCTTAATTATATTAATAGAATTTAAAAAAAAAAATAGTATGTACAAGTATTTATCGGAATTTAAAAAAGGGAGGAAGAATTAACAGTGTAAATAGAATATGAATAAGAGTTATAGTCGTATAGCATAATCAGCTTATAACTCCCAGTTCCCACTGCTGGAAAACAGGTCCTCTCTCTGCGAGAGGGAGTGGGCCATAAGTCACCACGCGGGCCCAGTGCGGGTTGGTATAAGTCACATGTTTTCGAATTTTTGGTTCTAGGATATGCCGTTTCCTCACTGATGTTTTCCTTCATCGTTTTGAGAGCAGGTGTTTTGAAAATTAATTACACCAAATAATGTGACTGCTTGGATTCGAATGAACGACCACTCATAACACTGGGCCACCATGACTACTCTTCCCGATAGTACCTACCGTACTTACAATGAAAAAAGACTTCACAGTAGTATAGAGAAAAAAAAAAAAACTATTGTACAATGCATTCCAATGACATTGCGGAATTTTGTATGCGGGTGGTATTACACAAATCTTCATTAGGGAGAAGCCTCTTCTTCTCCGCAGAAGATATCTTTGGGAAGTACAGGCGTATGAAAATAATATGCGCTAAATAATATAATACAAACTTCACAACATAGAATACGTGGCTTCCGTTAATGACGCTTCGTCAGCGCCACCTAGCGTGAACACGCAAGACACATTGTATACACAACCATAACCTTAAGGCATTACGTATTCTATGGTCAACTTGAAGTAAGTCGTAACATGTTTGTACCTAGCGCGGATAAGTTTCAGGCAATTTCCACCAAAACTTGAGAATAACTGGGATTTACAAGTAAAATGTTAAGTTAAAGCTTTAGTTATAACATTAATTAGTGGAAATAAAGTTAAGGCTTTTTCCACGTTAATTATTTCTTCGAGCCAAAAGTTTCTTAATTTGGCTTTATTTTTCAATATAATTAGATAATTTTAACCTAACTTCCTTGTCGAGTTTGTTAGATGTAACATTGTCTTTTTATTCTGTTCGTTATTTAAAAAAACCTTTTCCATTATTTAATAGCGGAGAAATTTAAAGGGCGATGAACATAGAGGTGGACACTAAAAGGAAAAAGAAAAATGCGTTTATTGGCATTACAACAGAAACATACACCATAAATTTATTTAAAAAAAAAGTTTATTTCCACAACTTACAATTTGTTGCAATTTCCTAAACTTTTGCCGATTTGTTGCCGCCTCCGTCTCGCTCGCACTCAGTCCGCGAGTAGCATACTACTCGCGGACTGAGTGCGAGCGAGATAAAAACCTGAGGTTGTGTGGGCTCTTAATGTTAGGAATGTCATTTTAAGCATAACAGATGCTTATGTTAGGACATTCCGCCCTCCCAGTATCAATTGTATAGAAACAGAAAACAATGATTATAATAATCAATGATGAATAGAAGAACTTTTGATTAATGTTATGATTAAGTAGCATACCAATGTAAAAAGTTTGCTCTTGTAATGAGTTTATTGGCACAAGGTGTTTTAATTTTAATCGTACCTTCATCGTAAAATTATTATTAATTGTGATGAAAACCCTATTAATAAAATAACATAATAATTTTATTATAGTTTTCAATATAAGCGAGTTAACAGGATGTTTAGTTTTAGGTTATCCTTTGGTGTGGTTTATAATTTAATACGTTTGTATAACTATTTTCGTCGTATCCGTACTTGAGATCTAATCAACGTTGATTTGTGTGCGAATAAATATGATTGCGACCTACTTGTATGTATTTTATTGGTTGGCTAAAATCTTAACATCTGACTACATCTCCAGACTCCTCCGTGCCTCGGAAAGCACGTTAAGCCGTTGGTCCCGGCTGTTATTCGTGGATCCAGTCGTTACGAGTCTTCAGAAGCCCGAAAGTCTGCCAACCAGTCTTAGCAAGGGGTATCGTATTACCCAGTTACTGGGTTGTGGAGGTCAGATAGGCAGTCGATCCATGTAAAATACTGGTATTCAGTTCACTTTTTGTTTCTTTTTCAAAACCTGAATACGACATTATGCCACTATATACCAGTAGAAAGAACCATATCGAAACATCAAACAAATTTTAATAACCTCAATACATTAAACCAATATTTCGACACAATAACCGATAACCCCTCAATCGTAACCAGTCTACTCACGTAACCGTAAAACCGTAGATTCTCAGGAGATCGTAAAATTATTACTGCCGTCTGTCAATACTGATATTGGGAATTACGTTCGCGACGTATTACGCAAGACAAAAAGATAAGGCGACATTTTTGCGTCACAATTCGTAGGATTTCGAGGTGCTGATATTTTTTGTTAGATTTTTTTTTTTTTTTGTTAAAACGTGTTTACAGAGGTTTGCTGTGGAATTTATTACGGAAATATTTAATTCATCCTCTAGGTTAGGTTAGAACTGTGAACCAACCGAGCGCGAGCACAACAAATGAAATATTTTGACAATTGCAAAAAGAGGCACATATGTCTTTAGTAAAATTATTTGGGGTTCGATTAAATACATTCCATTTTTACTAGTATCAGCACGGCCTATGTCATATGAAAAGCTTGCCGTGGTAGAAATATTGGCAACTAACAAGGTAGCAAGGAAAGGAGGCTTATACCCAGCTGTGGTAGATTCCGGGCTTAAATTATGAAGAAGGCTGTGGTAGGGTTAACCTGTGCTACACAAAGGTTAGCCCATCCACCGCCTTACATTATAGTCTGATTTACGCAGAGCGATTCAATTGCCTATGGCAAAATATAATTTGAAGCAATGTTGCAGAATGTTGCTTGCCTGTCGGTCTTCAGTCTTCAGGTATACAGACTGTATTTTGGAGAATGTGCGCAGGAGCTCCATGACCTGATCCCACCATTTTCGAACCACCAGACGTACTGCGGGGTACCATCCACACTTGGTCGGTACACAAACAAGCCGTACTAAGCGCTTCTCATCCACATTTATTATGCGCCGTTAAAGCAAGAGTGAACAAGCATCTTCTGGGCTTGCTCGTTCCATCGTAGACCTCATCCATCGCTTTCCATCAGGCTAGATCGAGTTCAAGAGCTGCCCTATAACACAATAAAAAAAACAATAACATTTGCTCTGTCTAAACTCAGTTTTGAACGGAGCAAATACAGAAAAAAAAAACAGTCATTTTGTTGCTTAATTTAAATGGATGGAAGCTTGAATCGAGTAAATGGGGTTTCAAGTATTGATTGGGATGAAACCTTCGTTTAGTTAATGCCGAAACCATTGAACACATGAATTAGAATTTCAAAAAACTATACCAACGAATAAACTCAGTATTTTATGCCAATCACCCTCACCACTATCAGGGTGATAGACTCAACTCTAATCCTAGTATTCACAAGTGACAACCGCTTAGCGCTCCTAACAAAATCCTAACGGTTACCTCTCTGCCATCAGTTGGGCTAACAAAATTTCATGGTTGAGTGGCCAACTCTATTCTATAAAGGCGTTACTCTACTGAAAGAGTTTGTCGCTTGAAACCGCTTTTTTTTTGCATTCTGGTTCCTTGTTTTTTGAGGTTTTTGTGTTTCGATGCTAATTGGATCTTTTGTGCGTCTGAGTTTTTTACCCGACTACGGCAACGCCAAAAGGAAGAGTTATGATTTTAGCAGTCTATGTATGTATATAGTAAGTGTGTTTATTACCTTGATTAGTGCTTTCGTAATATTTTTTTTACTTCACATATGCGCACCGACCTTCATTATTTAAGCTTTCTTTCAGGTGGTCAAAGTATTCAAGAATATCAACAACAACTTTTACTACATATGAACACGACACTGAAATATAAAAAAAAAACATCTCTTTCATACATTTTTTATTTTATTATTAGCTATGAATGAAACAGCAGATATTTTATAGTTGTTGTTCAAATGCATAAGACCTTAGATCCTCTGCAAGATCGTAAAATAAAGACATTTAAATATCTCTCAATCCGCGACACCACGATTTATATAACAATTAACCAGAAAACTTTCATTGCATTCTCTTCATTTTCTGAACCACTACAAAGCGTCTACAACCACTATTTCCTTACCTTCACAAATCTTCGCTCCGCTCCGCTCGCCTCGCTCCGCCACCGCTCTCTGGATCGTTATCTTAAAACTGCGGTAATGGCCACAGAAACTCAGCCGAAGTTAGTTAGTTACCGTTTTAGACGCTTGTATTTAATTTTACTGGAGAATTTTGAATAGAAATTCTGTATTGCTCACACCTTCTGCGTTTATTGGGTAGAAGTTAAAGTGATGGCCGTGTAAGTTGCGGTGTCTTCAAGTGGTTATATAATAATACCAGCCTGTAATTGCGTCATTGCAGGTCAAAGCCCTCTTCTCTTATAGAGAAGGCAGGAGCATTGACCACCTGCGCTTGCTCAAGAGGGGTTGCGATTTCAGACTTGAAGTTGTTGAAGTTTCATTCATTTAATCAAAAACTCGGATGCATGAAAATAACAAAACATAAACATATTGAAAAGAGGAGGAGCTCGTGGCTAAGTAATAACAGCCGCATGGGTCGATCCATCAGGTAAAGCTGCGCTTACCGGGGTTGGTCCGACGATGGGTGACCATCTTTACATACCGAGATTCCTCCGTGCTTCGGAAAGCACGTTAAGCTGTTGGTCCCGGCTGTCATTCGTGGATCTTTGACAATCGTTACGAGTCGTCAGAAGCCCGAAAGTCTGACAACCAGTCTTACCAAGGGGTATCGTAATACCCAGTTACTGGGTTGTGGAGGTCAGATAGGCAGTCGCTCCTTGTAAAATACTGGTATTCAGCTGCATCCGGTTAGACTGGAAGCCGACCCCAACATGATTGGGAAAAGGTTAGGCAGAATGAAACATATTGAAAAGTTAATGTGACATTGTTGTTCTACTATGCGGCACTATTGGCAGCTTTTAGTTTTGTTGATATTTACTGATACTACTACTATTAACATTAGTCCTAACAGACCGCAAAGTTAAGATTTTAACAGACCGCAAAGTTAAGATTTACCAAATTGTCTCATTGTGTATCTGTGGAGAACGTGGTTGATTTCACATTTGTATCATTTCTGTATCCTATCTTTTTGTAATTCTTAATGTGTTATTGTTTCTTTTCCCGAATAAATAAAATAAAATAAAATTAGGTGTTGCAATGCTTCAGATAAGTTTACTTTCGTTCAGCGCAACCTGTGCAATCAGTTGCACTCCCACAATTCTGATTGGGTAATATTAAAACGGCATCCGCTATTCTTATATTTAATTCTCATGTCGATAAGACAGATTAAAAAAAAACTAAAGTATTGAATACTAGCTTTTGTCCGCGGCTTCACCCGCGTTGAGGTCGGAAATTAGCCCACGGGAACGTATTATCGGGATAAAAACTATCCTATGACCTGGGTTAGGTCATAGGATAGTTTTTATCCCGATAATAAAAACTATCCTATGACCTAACCCAGGTCATAGTGTACCTGTTCAGCGGTTTTAGCGTGAAATAAAAAAGTAGGAATGAAGAAGAATTGTAGACAATAGTGTGATTTAGATACTAATATCTTGCGACATAGTAAATTAATTCTTATTCCCAGTGCAACAAGGGTCTTTATGTTTGACTAGCCGTGACCTGCGGTTTCACCCGCATAAGTCTCGATACCGTAGGAATATAGGGATAAAACGTATTCTATGTCTTAACCCAGGTCATGGTCCCAGACCATCACCTGGTATCTGACCATAGGATACTTTTGGTTAAATTTCATCAAAATTCGTTCAGCCGTTTTAACATGAAAACATAACAAACAAACAAACAAACAAGCTCACTTTGGCATTTATAATATTAGTTAGACTCCTAGTTATCTGTAATCTACTACTACGTAATTCATTGGATATGTAGTCTTAAATCAAATCTAAGCACCTATAAAATCCCGGGTTGTGGTTGTCCTCATTCATATAACTAAGTTTAGGGGCGTCATAAAAGGCGACTAGGGACCCTTAGTCACCTTTTACAACATAGAGGTGCCTTAAATATGTACGAGTACCGGTTATTGGGTACTTGATCCTGTGACGGTCTTCATTTAACGGAAATCAGTTAGGCTTCCTGTACATGACGCCGGAGCCGCACTGAAAAAAATGTGAATATCTCAGAATGAGCGCAAAATCTATCTACGCCACACCGTCGCGTCGTCTACGCACCGGGCACCGCGGCACCGCACCGCAAGTTGAAAAAAGTTGATTATCTCAGTATGAGTGTCAAATGTACACGGCGCCGGACTGCAAGATGAAAAAAATTAGGGTAGGTTGGTGTAAGTTTGCGCAGGCGATAAGATTGCGCACACGTGGTTACTCGACATCGGCATGAAACACGCTGCCAACTTCAGTTGTGTTTTGATTGCTTTGCATTCCGGCATGCGCTCCAGAAAAAATATTGAGATACGAGAGAAAACGGCAACTCCAGATGAGTTCAAAGTTTTTACAGCCCTCTGATCTAATTTTTTGACATTTTTCAAGTATAATTGATAAAAAACCTGTTGTAATTACACCGTTTTGCTGATCGTTTTACTTGTGTGTAGCTTCGAAATTTCGGATAGAGACAACGTAGTTCATTCATTTTCTAAGAGATGACAGTAGTATCAAGCTGATTGCGTTGAATGCCAAGTGTGTAAGTTTGCGCATTTAGGGGGTGGATAAGATTCCGCGCGTAGACTTACACACCACTGTGGAATGGTAGTTTATATTAATGAAAATATTGGTTGTTTTCCATTATTTTAAATAGCGCTCCACTTTGTTGTAGAATGTCACGAATTTTTCTTACCTTCCATCATAGAGTTTTCTCAAAAGTTTTCTCACCTTCCATCATAGAGGATGCTCGTAAACGTATTGGTAAAGGAGAAAGTAAGAGACAAGTTGTTTTGTCTTTAGGTATGGCTGAGTCAACACTAAGATACCGTTTGCTGCAACCGCAATGTGCAAATAAGCTAAGTAGATATGACGTTACATTTAGTGCAGAAGTAAAACAAGGTTTCTGTGACCACTTGATAACCCTGGATCTTGAGTCTTCGTAGAGCCTATTGTTGAAGATTGGATCGAGTGTGATACGTGCCAGGTGTGGTGGCACGAAAAGTGTTCTGACTATTTGGGTTTCGGGTCATTTAAATGTCATGTATGCAAGTAATTTGCCTCAACAAACACTGCGCAATCTTATCGCCATCTATGCGCAATTTTACACACTGGGGTGTGTAAAGTTGCGCAAGTCCCGGCTTCTGTTTTTTTGTTAATTAAGTAAAAAGTGATTATGTTTGCTCAATAATTAGTACCAAAAGTTATTTCTAGATAAATTTCGATTTAATTATAGTAAAGAAACCTGTGATTAGTCCGTATGTTTTATTATTATGGTCGAATTATTCAAACCTGCGCAAACTTACACCAACCTACCCTAAGTATGGTGCCGATTCCCTTGTTCACAAACTAAACTAAATTTAAGTTCAGTGCATCTTTTTCTTTCTATTTAAAGGACAGAAGATAAATTTTAGTTTAGTGTTTTCAAATTAATCAGCGCTTGACATAAATTGACGTAATTTAGTAGACAAGTTTTTAATCACGTCTAAACTTGTATGGAATAGTCACAGGCGCTGATTAAATCCGCTGGCGCGGCGCTGGACCACAAGATGAAAAAAAATCAGAATATCTCAGAATTAGTGTTACATGTACGCGGCACCGCCGCCGCCGCCGGTGCGTCTACGGCGTCATGTACATAAAACCTTACTGACATCAGCGATGGCGATAATGCCAGCTACCTAAAAGCTTATAATAATATGTAAACCTTGTATAAGGTCGTTGTAGAAATACGAAAAACTTTGAAAGTGATTAAATCACTTGTCTAATTCGTATAAAATTAATAACTGCTGATCTAATGCAGTTTCATTTCTAATCTCCCGAAGCGTATGGGAAAAGGATTTCTGACAATTCATGATTTTATTCTAGAGAGATTAATTATTTATGTAACTTGTTTTTAAATCTATACATAATAATAATAATGTCAGTCGTTTCATGTCTTGGTGTGTGTCCACGTTGTTCTTGTAAACTACGCCACGGATTTTAATGCGGTTTTCACCAGAATTTCGAGAATTTATTCCAGAAGGTATAAAGGAGGTACAGGAGGAGAAGGTATAAGATACATTGATGGAACTTACATTATAATAAAGGGAAAGGTTTTTATGACTTTACAATACGGTTTTTATGGTTCGCTTTTGTTGAATAATTATACTTAATTAGACAGCATAAGTGTAGTTGAGATACAACTCCATTATTTGATAATTTCCTAAACTAGAAGAGTTTCAATCACATTTTCACAAAAAAAACTTTCAGTTTTCATCCGTATCTCGTAAAGTAAGGATAAAAACCAACATTCTTCCAGAGGGCGCTAATTGCGGGATATCGCGAAGTTCGCAACAAGCTCAGCCAACTAATAATTAATAGAACATGCCGCTTCAAGGTAGCTCAACTGACTTGTTGAGAAACTAAATTCAGGAATGGTGTATTTTAGTTTACCTTTTTTGTAAGTGCTTTTGCTTCGAATTAGTGGTTTTTGTTTTGTTTGTTGTAAGATAAGGACTACTTTGTTAAGGGCCAATTTTTTCAATGGTCAGATAACTTTTTTCTGAGGAATAAGTTTGTCATTTTGACAGATTTTGTATGGACAATCTGTCAAAACGTCACATTTATTCTTCAGGTAAAAGTTATCTAATGATTGAAAAATCGGCCCCAAGAGACATGAATCTACCTGATCAACTTGAAGTTAACTGATCAATTTGAAGTTAACTGATCAATTCGAAGTTAACTGTTCAACTCAAAGTTTACTGATCAACTCGAAGTTAACCGATCAACTCGAAGTTAACTGATCAACTCGAAGTTAACTGATCAACTCGAAGTTAACTGATCAACTCGAAGACAACTTGAGACTTGAACTTTGATGGCAGTGGACATTTCGTTGGTTATGACAGGTTTCTTTCAATCCGTTGTCACTACACTGAAACAATCGATTTTGAACTTAGTGGTTCTGACGATTAGTGGATCATATGGTACACTAAAATTGAGACAAAGAAAATTATCTAAGAAGTTAAAAAAATATATTATAGGTAAATTGGATAATTTGACAAGTGCACTAACGGACGGCGTTGCGTTTTACAACATATGGTATACATTGTAAAATGCACAAGTCCTTTGGTAATTTTTGAGGTGAAAAAGGCCTCATACAGAGAAAGGCCGAGCGTTGGACATTGCACTTACGTACTACGTATCCTTGTCACATCATTACCAAGAGAATTATTCAAAACATTTCCACAAAGAACTCATACTTCTTCGTTAAAAACCTAATTAAAAGCCACACGAGTTAGCTAAAGCCTAATACTCTATAGCGCTAGGCAGCCAAATTTAACAGCTACTGACCATCTGCAGTTAGGAAGTGGAACAAAGTTACCGCCTCTATATAAAGTTCTGCCTAGACCGGTGAATTTAGTCTGCAGCTAAAAGCTGGATGATTACTGGTAGTTATGACTGTTTCATTGAGTTTGGGCGCGTTGCCTGCTGATAGTGCTTGCTATAAATTTGTATACATACGGTTTAAAGGCGTGTTCTTGTTCGCGAAGTCGGAATTCGGTTTGAATTTTGACGGGTGAATGTATGTATGTATGTATATCTCTTCTTCTTCTTCGTTCCCTCAATCGTGAGGATCGCGACCACATACGACGCGTCTCAAAGTTACGCTGTGTTTTGTAGTGTGGACCACTCTGTAAATGCGTATCGCGACCACATACCACGCGTCTCCGAATTACGCGGGGTTCTGCAGCTATAAGCTTGGTAAATGCGTAAAGTTTGTATGGTAATTGCATTAAAAGAAGAACTTTCTGTAATATTAGTCGTATGAGACACCTTATATACCGTTCTTCTGCAATGCAACGGTATTGGGTGTGGTTATGGTTGTTGGAAAATTATGAGCTGTGGAAAATTACCACATTATCTGCCAAAGTGTTAACGCGTTTGCGATCCCTGGGGTTTTGTAGTAGAAAGTGGAAGCTACTTTTCGTCAGGAAAGTCGTCGGATTGATTACTAAGCTGTAACATGTTAACCTAAAATAGGTATGTACTTTCTCAACTTACTATGTTTGGGTGGGCGACATTCTCGCAAAAAATGATTGCCTTACATGATATATTTATTCCTATCAATAATTGAATAGCAACGCAAAGCTCATGGCCGTTTCTACAATCCTCCAAATCAGTTACAACGTGAACCACTTTTTTTTTTAACTTTGCCTCTTGCTAGGAATTTCTCCGGTATCGTGGGTGCGTTTAGAAACATTTAAACAGCCAGACCCAGAACAACTAAATGTAGATCATACAAATACTTGTTCCGTGCGGGAATCGAACCCGCGACACGCAGCGCAGCAATCAATCGCTTAACCACTACGCCAACCGTGCCGTCAAACTGAATATACTTAAATCCTATGAATCTCTCTAAAACATGTCCATACCCAAACACGGCAGTCCTTACTAAAGGCCACAGTCCACGTACATAATATATTGGACACACTCCAACGAGTAAAAGGTTTTTGCTGAAGCGACGCATAATTTCCATGTGTTATCATAATATTTATAACTAGGCCTAAGTAAATATTCTCGGTTTGTTTTGGAAATGCGAAACCGAGATTTTTTCTTTCATTTTGTTTTTTATCGCAGTATTTTAGGAAGTTCGGTACCTACGGTTATGTTTAAGTTTTTGTTTCCAATTGTTGTTGTTTGAAGTTTGTTGTTAAAGGTTTCCTTAAATATATTCAAACTTATTGGTCGTGTACCTGCTACGGCGCAGCTTAAAGGTTCGCGTACATTTAGGCGGGCCGCGCCGCATTGCAAAGATCCTCCTGCATTAGTTTAATATGAACCATGGCGCAGTACAGACAAATGTGCGCCAGCCTCAATGCATTGGAGTGGAAACAGTTGAAATTCAAATTCGGAATCTGTCTGAAATAATTACTGCGTTGCGGTGCGGCCTGCCACGGGTCCTAATGTGCTTTGGCGCATTTTTGCAATGCTTTGCAATGCGGCCCGACGCCGCTGCTATAGTGTTCACTTAGCTTAAGTCTTCTACGCCAGTTCCTACATCTTAGACGTAGCTCGATCCATTACGCATAGAAAATCGAACATTTTTCATCTTAGGATTTCATTATATTGGCTTATTAGCACCCTTGTATTGATTTCTAATGATCTAATAATCAGATATCCTCACATAAGGTTATTCTAGCGATCCCATCAATGTATGGTTTTATGTAAGGTTTTTTATTCATTCCTTTTTCCTTATGATAACATAACATCACGCCTTGTTTCCCCGAAGGCTTAGGCAGGCGTGTACCCATAGCAGGTACACACACATTTCTCAACTTATGTTTAAGTCCCGTGTAATAGGGGGCGAGCCTATTATTCCTTATGGTATTATCATAAAACTATTATTTTATAGCTTAACTAGCACCCGCCCCGGATTCGCATGTGTAGCACTAACTAAGTACTTATCTACGGCCTACCTACCTACCCTACCTAACTACCCTACCTACAAAAACCTATATTTATAGATATGAACTAAACACTTAGTGTTTATAATCTTATCTAGAGTTTCAACTTACCATTTGAAAATGTCACCGTCATTCGTATTACAAGATTTATAATTCATAAAGTTTTCTCTGAACATCTGCGTGTCCATTAATCATATTGCCTTTGGCATGCAACGTTTTGATATTTTTTCAATCAATCAAAATAAATTAGTTTTATATTTATCTTTAAATTATGTAAGTAATTGAAGTTGGCATCTGTGAATAACCGACAAGGGTCTGGTCTTTGATTATTATGTTACTAATATAAAATGTTAAAAGTATGATGCAAACTTTTTTCTTAAAATAATGTTACTGTAGTTACTATTCAGTTTAAAACCCTGATAAAAATCTTAGCTTGTATGTTCCAGAATCTGACGATGGCCTTACTCAAACAAGCACTAAACACATCAATCATAAATTTCATTTCAAACAAAATATTTACTAACTTGAACAATAAAACGTTTACCCATCAGTCACCTTTCAAACAAATTATAGACTTTACACGCGTGATTTCGGCGCAAAGCCGTGGCTCAAAACAAAGGCATTACCAGCCGAGCTCCACAAATAAGGCTATCTACAAACGATCACGACGGAATAATCAGTCTGATCGTTCCCGAGTCTATTTTTAATACGAAAATCTCGCGATCTCTATTCCAGTCATGTTTGAAGGCTCGGATACCCCCCGAGCCTCGTCACCAATACCCTATGACAATAAAGTTATAAATCTCATACATTTTTATAACACAATTTCAAATAATTTATATGGTTTTTGTGATAGTTCTTCTCCTTGGAGATTCTTTTGATATTCTTGTGGCTTCGTGTTTTAGTTGACTTGGGAATATTGGAATTGTTACGTGTGGAAATTGTGGTCTGTGTTTGAGTGTTTCAAAATATTTTTCGATGTATTCTGACCATCATAATATACCTATCTTAGTTTTTTTTGTGTGTGACTTTTTCGTCTTAGTTGAAAGTGAATTAATTTGGATAATATACAATGTACAATGTATATTATCCAAATTGGTACAATGAATTTGGAGACAACAATATGACAATAAATCAAACTTCTTATATTATTATCTAATGACGTTACCATTCTGCATACAAAAATTTAATCAAATGTATTCAATAGTTCAGTCACTATGTAAATGGTTAGTTTTTTTTTTAATCATAACAAAAGTCATTTATTCAAACTAGGCTATAGTTACAAAAGACAGTACCCCAAATCGCCCGCCTTTCACCTCTTCCTAGTGCTTTAGCTGGGAAGAAGAAGTGGTGCAAAAAACTCCCCAACAGCACAGCTGTCTGTTCAGTTAAACAAACTTGATTCTATACAATAGTATGTGTACAAAGTATTTAACATTACGAGACACAGAACATTCAATTTAATTATTTGCCTTATGTAAGCAAGCACATGCTATTATACCAACAAATACAATGAAAACTAATAAAGTAAAATGAGTGTCAGTACCACATGTATATGATTTATTTGACAGGTTAAAATAACACCTATGCACTTATATTGCCAGCGTTTTCATGTATTGTCATCTCCATATTTATTGTATATCTAAATGATCTGCATCATAGTTATCTATACTTATAATAAATCTGTAGAAGTGAAAATTCTGTACATTGAAGATATCAAAAAAATAAATGGCAGGGGGTGTTACTAGACCGACACCGAACCCAAAAATTTGATTAAAAAAATTTTTGTCTGTCTGTCTGTCTGTTTGTTCAGGCATCACGCAAAAACTACCGGTTCGATTACGATGAAACTTGGTATAATTATTCTTTAATATCCTGGGCACCACACTGGGTACTTTTTATCCCGGAAAAGTACCCTATCCTACGGTTGGGGGGTGTCAAAGTTTGTATGGAAGAATTTTAACGCGCTGTCCGATTAACTCGAAACTCAATATTTATACTTAAAACCCATGGGGATGTATGGGGTAATTTCCGACACTCACGCGGGCGAAGCCGCGGGCAGCAGCTAGTCCTACATAAAAATAAAAGATAAAACTTAAAAATTCATACGCATTTATGAGAAGATGCTGAATAAACTATATTTTGCGAACCACGTTATTATTGAGTTATGATGCCGTTCAATCTAAAGAAAAAAATATGTTTACAAAAATTGACAAATACTATTTTAATAAGAACAGTCAACAGAACATATCCCGTAAGTAAATAACGTAAGTCCCTGTAGGTAAATATTCTACTTGAAAGTACAAACAATCAACAAGATTCAATATGTTTTCATAAATTATACGCATAATGTTTATTTTCTTCTTATATAGATAACTTGGTAAATAGACTCTGAAAACATATTGACGAATAATATATGTTATTAAAATGTTATGAATATGAAATGAAAACGGGTACAGGGTGGATTATTGGAAAGAGTACCTCAACCGTTGTAGCTACAGTCCTTAACTTTTTGACTAATTGAAAACTACACTCACAGACTTTGTAAAAAAAAATATGAAACGTTTTCTTGTTGATACAACGGCTAAGGCCCTTATTGCCCCGTCTTAAAAATCCACCCTGAATTCGAACTTATATATTTACTATTCCAGAGGAGCTCATGGCTAAGTAAGAACAGCCGCACGGGTCGAGGTTAAGCTGCGCTTGCCGGGGTTGGTCCGTGGATGGGTGACCATCTTTACATACCGAGACTCCTCCGTGCTTCGGATAGCACGTTAAGCCGTTGGTCCTGGCTGTCATTCGTGGATCTTTGACAGTCGTTACGAGTCGTCAGAAGCCCGAAAGTCTGACAACCAGTCTTACCAAGGGGTATCGTATTACCCAGTTACTGGGTTGTGGAGGTCAGATAGGCAGTCGCTGCATGTAAAATACTGGTATTCAGCTGCATCCGGTTAGACTGGAAGCCGACCCCCAACATGATTGGGAAAAGGCTAGGCAGAATGAATAAAATGATATTTACTATTCAATCTTGTATGGCATGGTTTTCGAGTGGCAGTTATCAGTACCTACTTAAAGTGAATTATTAAACTCATTACTCTACCAAATTTTAAGCCTGTATTTTCAGAAGTATTTTAAATATTCGATGAGAAATTTGTAATCAGGTTCATTCAAGGTGGTTTTATATTTGAAGTAATTAATTTTATCTTGAAATTGGCAAGTAATTGCGCCGTGAAGAGTTTTCAGCTGTAATTTTCACTCCAGTTTCAGAGCTTTGTCGATTTTATGTGGTATTGATTTCACTACATCACCTTTAGCAAGCCTGTCTGGATTTGTGACCAGTTTATGGCAATTGCCTCACCCCCAATTAAATAGGACTTAAACATAACTGGCGAAACGTGGGGTACTGTTGGCACACCACCGTCTACCCTTCGAGGATTACAACCGTGTTTATGTAACAAAGCCTTTATAAAATCAATATGGTATAAAATATTCTTATTTATTCAATTCAACAAAACATCAACAAAGAAACAAAGCTTCTTCCAATTAACGATCTTAGGCAAAAATAACTGGAAATTTTCCATTTATTTCGCAATTCCGTTCAAATGTTAAACATAATCTAACCATCGGCCCGAATTTACCCTGGAATGTTGACTGACTTGACAACATTGCCAATGTAAACACAATTTGCATTGCCAACACCTTGCCGGTCCGTAAATTTCAATATTTAGCTTTTCGGCCTCCGAAAATATCGATTCTACTGACGAGGCTTGATTGACTGCGTTGGTTATAAATACATAGTGTAAGTAGGGGACGCCGTGGATTCAGTATCAGTCTATACCCACAAGTGTTGTAATATTAAGTGGGTTATTAAAAAAAAAAACTGCTGTACATTTTGACGGTGTAGATATTGCGCTATTGTATGAAACAGCAGATTTTTTAGCGAAGAAAATTTTCTAGAATCATGCTGAATTCAAACAGTTTTGAACAGTTTGCGCGCCGACATGTGTTTTACACCCTTTCACTGTGTATATTAGGTATTATACAACACCTAACATGGTAAAGGCAAGTAATTAAAGTTTTTTTTCTTTATAATTGACTACTCGATTACATCCGTTTTTAACACATGATTATAATAGTATATTATGCAACTAGTGAATAAAGGACGGATTTAAAGCGAGGGCCATAGATGAATCACGACCAAGTGAAGGATTCTAACGACTGAATCACGACCGGAGGGAGTGATTCATGATGATTGAATCACGAGCATAGCGAGTGATTCAAGTGTTAGAATCCTGAGCGACGCGAGTGATTCGTGGCCCTCGATATAAATCCGTTTTATTCAAGAGTTGCATACTATACTTTATACCATGACTACGAGAAAAAGAAAGATTTAAGCGAAAATAGGCATATTATATGAAGATTTTTTTTTTTTTTTAACTTTACCCCGCACTAGGAATTTCTCCTGTATCGTGGGTGCGTTTACAAACATTTAAACTGACATACACAAACAGCCAGACCCGGAACAACTACATGTAGGTCATACAAATATTTGTTCCGTGCGGGAATCGAACCCGCGACACGCAGCGCAGTAGTCAATCGCTTAACCACTACTCCAACCGTGCCGTCGAAATTAATTTAAATGCACATTAATTTTTTCGCAAGGAGGTTGTATAGCATTGAGATGGGGGTCACCAGGACAACAAAACAGTGATTAAAAGTGCTTTTTATTCACTGTTTTGCGTGAATAAAATAAGCTTTTTAGAGGGGGAATGGTATAAAATTATAATTATTTATTTATTTTCACTTCAAGAAACTAACATCTGTGTAGCCGTGTGTTAGTTTATTTTACATTTGGAAATACTACCGACCCTCTGATATCGTGGAAAGTTTTTCTTCCAGTTTACTTATGAAGGAATAACAAAGGACTTATATAGTATAAAGCAGAAATTATTTTGTGCAGTTTGGAGACATCCACGATTCACATAGACAGGTTTTTTTTCTAATTTTTATTTATTATTCATTATAAATATTGTATTGTGCTTATAACGAATATTCATTTCAATTCTTCTGTAACACGTTCGTTGTATAGACTCATCTGAGTGGACTCCACGGAAATCTTTAGTAAAATGAGAAAGATAGTATGCTTTCTTCTTCTTCTGATATAAGTATGCCTTATGCCTGTAGATGAGGGACGCACGGAACCGGGAAGTATGGCAGAAGAAAGGGGAGGCCTATACCCAGCAGTGGGTGATTCCGGGCTGAAATGATGATGATGATGATGATTCTCCTTCTTCTGGTATAAGTTAAGTTTGCCTTCTCGCTGGCCGTAGTTCTGCCTAGCCTTTTCCCAATCATGTTGGGGTCGGCTTCCAGTCTAACCGGATGCAGCTGAATACCAGTATTTTACATGGAGCGACTGCCTATCTGACCTCCACAACCCAGTAACTGGGTAATACGATACCCCTTGGTAAGACTGGTTGTCAGACTTTCGGGCTTCTGACGACTCGTAACGACTGTCAAGGATCCACGAATGACAGCCGGGACCAACGTCTTAACGTGCTAACCGATGCACGGAGGAGTCTCGGTATGTAAAGATGGTCACCCATCCACGGACCAACCCCGGCAAGCGCAGCTTAACCTGTTCGATCGACCCGTGCGTAGTATGGACCAATATTCTTTGTAAAACATCTGTATAATTTTTACCCTATGTTCACAAAATTAATGAATGAATTGAAAGATTTATACGTTTTGAAGGGAAAGCACTTTAATATATTTAAGATTACAACACACCGATGCCTGTCTGTAATAACGTAGTTCTTTGTAATATTAGTAAGTACTTCAGACTTCTATTAGCCACTACAATAGAGCAGTAATAATATTGGACAATAAGGTCGAGGACATTGAAAGCATTTGAAGGCGTTTGCTTATCATTTTGAGGTAGGTTTCAATTTAAATTGAAAAGTGGACGAAAATTTAAAATGGACATAATATGTAGTTCTTGAAGTGTAGACTTTATCAAAACGTTATATTTTGCACTATAACATCATATTTCGTAAATTCAAGTATCTAGAAGATGGTAAAGTACCTATGTAGGTATTCACCCGTAGGTAATAATCGTAGTCGTCTTCGTCAAGTGTATTTTTTTCTTCTTATATTTTGGTACATAATTATATGAAATTGATAAACTCTATAAGCCTTTGACTGATCACCATAAAAGTTGGCACACATAATTATGTATTTTTCACGTGTATTCGCGTATTGGCCACGTGGGTGATACCGCGGCGGGCAAGGGGTAGCTACCTATATAAATTCTCATTCAAGAACTTACAAAAACTTACAAAAACAATTTACAAAAGAAATCCCACTTTTTATCCCGCGACCTAAATCTCGGAGACTCCAGAAGATATCAGAATCTATAAATAAACTAATTAAGAAGAACTTAGTCTGGGATAAGGCGTCGAACTTTGCGAAATGGTGCACAGCAAAAACAGCTAGGAAGCGCGGCAAAAACGAAATGGGTGCCTAAGCTAACGCCAGAGCATTTTAAACGTTAAAAGAAGGCTGGTGTGAATATAATTTTAATAAGTTAAAAAAAAGTTTTAATATTTTTTAATAATAATAATAATATTCTTAAGAAGAATAATATTCTTAATAAGTTAAAAATTTTTTTTTACGTTTTTTGTATTTTTTTAAGTATTGGAGTAGCTTTCAAGCCATTACTAAAATGCTTGCAATTAGAAATTAATATTTATGTGATGGTAAATAATTAAACTGCGTCTTTAAGACGTTCTTAATCTGCATATAAAAATTCAATCAAATAAGTATAATATGTAGTTTAGTTACTATAGCTAGGCAAAGATTGGCAAAACCCATAGTTTAGTGTGAAAAGATCACTTTTTTTATTTCCGATGCTAGGATTTCTATGGATGGTAGTTTTAAAATACGAAATAAATTAGTTATTTCCGTTTTATTTGCATCCAATGCCAAGTATATTTCCGCCACTCCATGTTAATGAATCATAGACTGAACAAGAAACCCCAATTCAAATGAAACATAACTCTTGTTTCCTGACGTCATGCCTCCTCGGAACTCCCAAAAACTTTCATGAAAGCCTCATAGTTGCGTCAAACAATTCTTTATCGCGTAACACAATTACAGCTTCGCAAATTCTATCGGCATCGCTAACCTCGTTTCGAGTTTGAGAGCACCGCCAGGAAATAAAAGATTCCCCTTACAAGAGAGTAATCCAAGAGCATGTGCTGCGAATGGCCAGCAAGATAAGGCAGCTAATTTATAGCGTTTCAATACCTCCTCGTCAAAGAATTGGTGGGGACTGGAAGAGGGATACTTGGGTAGTTGTTTTTTATTCTGCTTATTGGTCCTGATTTTGTAAATGTTGTTTGTTTTGTGTGTTCCTGGTGAGTTTGCTATGAACTAGTAATTAACGTTAACAGTTGTTATTATATTGAACTTTTCCTTTTTATTGTTATATTGGGAATTTTTCAGTAGTAGCCCAGAGTCTAGATTTGTGCCCGATTGTTGCCAATATGCTCGCCCCCTATAACATGGGACTTAAATATAACTGGTGAAATGTGGGTGTGCCTACTATAAGTGCACGTCTGCCTAACTCTTCATGAATACAGGCGTGGTGATATTTGTATCAATCAACAAAATGGTCAACACTGCAACTTAATTGCCACTTTCTTGGACTTACCCCGTTACATATCTACGTAGAATTTGATTCATATCAGTACGGATTTTGTTTCTTAGGTAAACCAGGTGAGCTTTTCATGATCTACAATTAAACGTTCTCTAAAATCAACTTCTTTAATCACTTTCCACAATTTTCGCCCAGCAATTTCATTGCGACCATTCTCTCTGTATATCACAATTCCAATTTCCTCAGTAGCCTCATCCAGTTCTCTTACATCGTTGACCTAAGCCCAGAGGTCAGCAGCTGTTGAGAATTTAGTTGTGCTCACGTGTTATTCTTTCTCAAGTTATTTGTGTCTAGCTACGAGTCTTCCACTTGTTTCGTTATTATATTATTTGCTTCTAAACAGTGTGAAACCGATATGTTTCTGTGTTTGAAAGCCTGGTGTCTTACAAGTTCTGATATCATTACTGTGAGTAGAAGTTAATTCAACAACTTTCTTGAGCATTTTACTGTTGAAAGTTGTACTGAGACATTGGAAAATGGAAATGTACAAATTGTGTACATTACCTGATCATTTATTTTCCCCTTCGTATGGCTCCAAAGTTAAGTATTGCCTGCTAAAATGTTCTAAGTAATTTTACTGCTTATACTTTAAAATCTTACCCATATCCACGACGACTTATCCCACCTTGAAAATTTAACTGTGATTCATAATCACGGTTGAGTTTTTCACGTGGTTTTGGCAGCATCTACTGTGTGACCTGACGTCACACAAATCCTGCATCGCGCAATTAGAGTTTACTTCGCGATCAACCTAATTATATAAGACTATTCGACATCAATAGTTGAGCAGTTGCCCGCCAGAACCGACCGCCAGAACCGCCGAGACCGGTCTGGTGGGAGGATCCTCCCTTATCAACAGAGGATGAGTGAACTTTACACCCTGTTCCTCATACCTCAAAGTTGGTGACCCCAACGTGATCCTCCTGACATTTACGAGACAGAATATAATATGCGATAGGTTTGCCCTTTACTATTTACTTAGGACTTACCTGGCAGAATGTGTCTCTCCATGCAGTTAACACACTGAGGTGAGACTCTGTCCAACCCTTTGTGGAAAACAGGCCTGACTATAATATTCTGGGCAAAAGAGCATTGGATTCATCACAGTAGAAATCTTAGGCCGAGATCTAAAAACGTAACTTAGCATGTATTATTTCTTTCTCTGTCGCACAACTGTTAAACTATACAAGTGCTGTAATGTTTATAGATCTCGACATTAGCACGTACTTGTTGATCACTCTATTACGGTCTCTCTCTCAGTCTATTAATTTTCGAACAGTTTCTGAAAAATGCAATAGACGTAGATATATTCCGCTTAGTTTTAGATATGCGGAATAGGTTACTAAATATACCTACATAGAATGGATTTCCGCGAAGTTACGCCTGAGTTAATTAAATAACAATTTCTGTGAATCCATCTCAATTTCACCTTCCTCATTAAAGCCTCTTTAAAATATGGTTGCAATTCCATTTTCCGTATGAATATGAGCTAACTAATATATCTGAGTTAGTATTATAATGTAGAAATTCTTTCGAAATAATAATCTAAATGGACGGTGTGTAATTGATTTTTTTTACAGCAATGTGTTTTCTACGTGAAATACTTTTGTTTCTGCCATGTTTTTGTCAGGTTCTTTTTGTGAGTACAATATTATAGTATATTAAATTATCATCATTATGATCAGAATCAGTAGTCTTCTGCTAGACATAGAGCTCTCCAATTTTACGCCATTCAGCTCGATAGTAAATTATAATTTATTTATTTTGAATAATGAATTAATTCTTTAAATAAATTATAATAAATTTAATTTTTGGTAGTGTAGTTACCAAGACATCATAATGAAATAGACTGGTTTACTTTTCAGTTATATATCGTTTATCTACTGTAAGCAAATTGCTGAAGGTCTTCGCCTAATAAAGGCAACCATTTCCCCCATCTTCGAAAAAGGCAAGAAATATATCATGGATAAGTGTAATCTTTAATTTATTTAGCTGCAATAAGCCATAAAATATAAATAATTATATCACTAACCAAAATCAGAATTAACTAACTATTTACATGTATATAGAAAATGGGAGGGGAAAGAATCATAGGGCATCGAAGAATTCGTCCGCAGATTGGATAAGAACGGTGAAATGTAAATAAATGTCCATCCACTAAACACCACACATCCACAGTTCACACGTATCACTGAAATCCAATATGCTAATTTCTGAACGAGGTCAGTCACCAGTTCTAAATACACGTAACTCTTCGAAGACGTAAATACTGAAACTCGCGAGGTCCCGCTCGATGACTCGAAGGACCATGTTTAGAAACTTTGAAGATAGGCAAAATGATACTGCTGCCTTTAAGATAAAATAAATGTTGACCACGAATAGTGTACTAATTGTTCAACTAATATTAATTGATGAAGTAAGGTAAAAATGCTTATTCTTCAGTAGTAGGTATATGCTTTCACCGTACATAAAGGTATAGTACCACAGTTTTCTCCTATAATGCTCATTAGTTATAGACATCTTATTGGAACCATACAAGACAGTAAAGTATTTTAATTTTAAATTATAATCGAACATTATCACCGTAATCGCCCCAAACATTTTCGAAGAAAAACCGTTAGTAGCCTTTTAAAAATAAACGGCCACAAGTCTACAATGCCAACTACATTATTGCACCAACATTATAAAAACTAAGCAGCTGTATTTCATGTTGGTAGCCGTAATCTTTATGACCTAAACGCCAGAGAGTGGGATTAGCACAAAATTTATGATACCTAAGGGCGTTAGCAGACATAATGCATTTAGCAGTGGCGATCAGCGATTTAGTCGCTTTTCGAGATATGATACATACATCTACTGTGTAAACAAAAGCACGGTGCAACGAGAGCTGCTTTTTCAAGTTTAGTAACGCAGGTAAGGCGACGAGGACGTTCTACGTTACAAAAACTTCGTGTGACTAGGCCCTATACCCAGTATACTCAGCAACAATAGATAACATCAGCATCATAAGCAATTAGTCTTTTTTCAGAAGCTCGATACAGGGACTAAATCAACCTCAAAGCATTTATTTCAATTAAACAATTTACAGGCACTTTTGAATTGTCAAGGTGTCGGTAAGTCAGAAATATGAATCTAGTTGCCCATTCCAAAACGTACCTATGGAGAAGAACGGGATATAAATTACAGGGAAACTCTTTTAAATATTTTTTTTTTAACAAAATATAATTGTAACAAGAAAGCGACTGATAAAAGACGCTATTTTAATAACGCGTTCAAAAGCTGAGTCGCTAAAGCGCGATGCAGCATCGAAAAAAACGCGATGTAGTAAAATCGCCGCTGCCAAAAGAAGCATGTCTGGTTATACCTTTAGCCCTCGGCAGCTTTGTTCTGTGCTGAACAACCTTTAGCCAGGGATTAAAGTGAGTAACGGTAGTCAACGGTCATACCACAAAAGTGGCAAAGTAATTAGGAATTCTGAGAGTTTAGAATTGAATGGTGGCGTTTTGTAATTAGTTGTGGGTTTTAGATTTATGAAATAGGATGCTGAGCTTGAATTTTTGGAAGAATTATTGTCGAGCTTAGCGCGCCTTTTACTTTGGCAAATAGACTACAGGTCAATAAAATAAGTGTATATTTCAGTTGTGTTATCTATAGTTAATTTATTAAGGCGTGACTTGGCGGAAATCTCTGCATCCAGTGGTCGGCGTGGCAACACATCGTGATCGGGTTCGCGGTGAAAATGATGGTGAAACACGTGTCAATTTCTTAGTGTTTTTTATGATTTTTTTGGAATAGTTAAGCGGAATATGTTACTAAATATATCTATGTCTATTGTATCATTTATAGTATTAACTTTGGAAGTCGTGGATCTGATAATATCCCCTTTTCACTAACTACCCTTACAGATAGTCGGCATTGTGGGAAGATAATGCTGTCATCTAAGTAACTTATTATATTACCAATACCAATAATAAGGTTAACATATTGATATAGTACCTGGAAAAAAATCAAAATAGAGAAACGAATTTTCCCAGATATGAAACCTAGCTTGATCGATTTTCCTAACCTCGTAAACTATACTGCAACTTTCATAGGTCATAGCTGTTTTCGATATCGTGATTACAAATATCAAGCAATTTGCCTAGGCTTTTCTCAACTATCTTGGGTTCGGCTTCCAGTCTAACCGGATTCAGCTGAATATTTTACATGGAGCACTGCCTATCTGATCTCCACAACCCAGCAACTGGATAATACGATACCTCTTGGTAAGACTGGTTCTGACGACCCGTACGCCTGTCAAAAATCCACGAATGACAGCCGGGACCAACAGCTTAGCGTTTTTTCCGAGGCACGAAGGGGTCTCAATATATAAAGGTTTGGTCACCCATCCAAGGACCACGCCCCGCAAACATAGCTTAACCTGATGGATCGACCCGTACGGCTGTTATTACTTAGCCACAAGCTCTTATTTCCATTTAATAGGATAGGATATGCCAAATTATTATTTTTAAAACACTTCTTCCTTCAGTCTCAAAGAAATAACTTTCTACAAAGAAAAGTAATCGCCAATATACAAAAACAAAAAAGAAATTACATCGTAAACCAAAGGCATAAACTTCGAAGCACACCTTCCAACGAAAATATTCGAATGACGAGGGGAAATTTATTGAGCTGTAGAGAAGTAGACCCCGTATTATAATCTCTGCCAAAGTTACCTACAGAATGTATACGGCGAATCGATAATGCAAATTTTATGTAAAGAGACTGTGAGAGAGCAAATTTCAGTAGGGGAGCTCCAGCCGATCCAATCAGAGAATCTTAATAATATGTATCGAATGTTTAGTTTTCCCAGGTTTACATTTGCCCCTACTAGGGAAGATTTCTCGAAGATGACGATGTCTTGTTTGATAAACATGATTTTTGTGAGCGTATTTTTTCTCATGGTGTTAGTTTTCAATTTATTCACATTCAGCATGATTGAAAGCTGGGTGCAAAGCCTTAAGAGGGTGATGGTACTAACGGGTGGACACCATTTAGAGCATTTTTTAAAAATACGCATCAAAAACCTGACGTCGCAAATCCTGCAAGGAGCTATTTAAGTTTACCGCGCGATTAACATATATAAGACTATCCGATATCAATCATGAGGATGAGTGAACTTTACACCCTGTTCCTCATACCCCTAAATACTCCTTATCCCTGAAATATTGTATATAGTGTTTTTTTTGTGTTGGTTGTTTATTGTTATGTTTTGTAAGCTGTTTTTATATCAAGCAATGTCTTTTATTTAAAAAGTGTTCCTGTTCTATTGTTTAAGTAATATTCCTTAAATTCCCAATGCTTTCATCTTTGCTGATGATTGATTTTGTCGGAATGATGCCAAAAAAAATACTGATCCTGGTTAGGAATTAGACAAAAACTGAAAGCAATTGGAACTGGATTGGCGATCGCTATTTCTTAGTAAATGTCACTGTCCACACCCCCAATGTAATCTCTTCTACACCACAACAAGAAAAACAAAATTAAAAGATAAAATAAAGGTAGATAAACCTAATTTTTTCCACATTAATTAATGTGTTCTAAATGGATTAAATCGAGCACTAAACGTATCGCGGTCGGTCATCCCACGCAAACTGTAATTATCTATTGAAATGAGATGTGGGTGGTACGATAACTGTTTGTTATGCAGCATTTGAATTAACGTAGAAGCTATAATGTAGACACTAAAACAATTCCAGTAATGTTTCCAATGATACCTATCATTGGAACTTTTTATGTTATTGGTCATCATCATCATCTACATTATATCAATTATAATAGAATTGAATTTCAATTAATGCAGACAAAGAGGTCGTAATTTCAAACTATATTAAGTTATTCGTCTAAAGCTGTTTAGTATGGTATAAGAAATTGATATAATAAATTAGTTATACATTTCTACGAATATAAATTAACTGTAAAATCGTAATAAAAGCGCCTTAATTTCAATAACGGTTGTAACAGAACTTGTTTTAGAATTGTATTGTATTGTAATACTTATGTATTTAATATAGATTCTACAGATAAGTTTTGTACAAGGTAAAACTACCAGTCAAGCAGATTTATTGCATTCCATTTAAATCATTGTTGATACCAATGAGTTAACAAGTCATAATCATCATCATTTCAGCCGAAAGACATCTACTGCTGGACAAAGGCCTCCCCGAAGCATCGCCACTTCGACCGGTTCTGTGTTTCTGGCATACAGCGGATTCCTACGGTCTTCACCAGGTCATTGTTCCACCTAGTGGGAGTACTTCCAATGCTATGTCTTCTATATAAAAAAGTACTCTGTGATGTCTTCCGGTACGCGGTCGCCACTCCAGAACCTTTCAGCCCCATCGGCCATCAGTTCTGCGAGCTATTGACAAGGACATACATTGAATTTATGGTTGGCAACGGACCGGAAGCTACAAGTTTTTGCTGGTAATTTCGATCAATCACGAAGCCTGATTAATATACCATTTTCTAAATGAATAATATCAATCCGACTTCCCATCGAGTTCCCTTAGTAAGTGCCATAGTTAATATATGTAAACGTGGGCGTAACACATTGAATAATGTTTGTGTACGTTTGTTCTGAGGGCATATCAATATCCTCCGTCAGCCCTTTAGCATAGTTCGCCAAGCGGAAAGGTCTCTAGACCCCTAACATTAACTGTTGCAATGTTTAGCATTCCAGCCTTGAGTTGGGTGTCAAGGATTTGTGCTCTGCTTTTGGGTACGAAAATATTAACAAGTTGATGTTGGTGTTGTTGTTGTGTTGTGTTGATGTTGTTGTTGTATTGTTGAGTTGATTGCAACTTGCATAAAGTGCAAAATTTTAAGACTGTCGAATATTTCGTAAACGCTTTTAAAATGCAGCAAGTACCCATCTGCTTTAGGTATAATCAAATAATCAATAAACGTACTTAACAATTAACATACATAAACTCACGCCGTCTTCCAATGGGGGTAGGCAGAAACTACAGAAAGCCACTTACTACGATCCATACTCCTTTTGCTTCATTTTACGCTCATACTTCTGAGTAAATTAATCAATAATAATATACTCGGTGGAAAAGAAATAATAATTACAATTTATTCGAGAAACGCAGACTAATACAGTCAAAGTTCAAAAAGGAAGAATGTAATTCTATTATTTCACCCTATCAGTAATGCATGATATTCCTATACATAATTCCAAGTGTTCACATACCAAGTTTATTTACTCAACCACTAAATGTAAACTAACTTATACCAATGGAATCTTAGTAATAACTTTACGACACGTAACTGTATGTTATTGGGTTAGGGCGTGTCAAATTGGCGCTAACTCGGGTCCAAACTTGAGACTTCGCATTTGACAGAAGTGAATTTGTAACTCCACTTGCCCCTTGGCGATGAGTTGTGAATGTAGGTTGATTGTGCATACAGCCTTATAGTCCATAGCAGTTCGTAGTTCGAGGATTCCGTATAGGATTTATTGGAAGTTTGTCCTGTACAAAGGTATTGGCCGGAGTGCTCCCATTTTCAACACCGAGACATCGAAATTGTTAGGAATATTAACCTTTCGTATGCCGCCGGAATAACAGACACAATTAAAAATCCATTGTGTCTCGTGTGGATCCACGTTTAATAAATAACTGTCAAAAAGGCCTTGTTTATATTTCGAAAAAGAGATTTCATTTTTGACAGGTATCACAGATTCTACTTATTAACGATGATGAAATGACGCAAACATTTCAGCTTTGGATGTAAATAGCCAGAAAAACATTTATGAACGAGGGTTTTAATCAGATTGATACTTCATCATAATATTCCTGAATCAGCGCCTACGTTTATAAAAACACTGCCGGAATAATTCCTAGCTATCCCAAGAAAACCCAATCACGAATCAATTTAGATAGGAGTTTCACATCATCGACCACTGGTCCCTAAAAACATTCCACCACGATATCCATATTTAGGGAACACAAGAGGCGTCTGATTCCGCAACAGAGAAACTTCTCGATTTAATTTATACACTTGTTTGGTTTTACTCTTATCGAGTGCGGGGACCAACTTTGTAGGAATCAGGAGAAATTACCGCCTCCTTTGTGAGATCTCACACGGAAAGTTCCGGAGTCGGAATGATCAAGTTTTGAATAGGTCTGTATTTTAGATATTCGATATTCCAATACTGTGGGAATTTTGTAGTAAGGATACCAAGAAGTTATGAGAATATATTCGAGCAGTCGAGACTTATTAGTTTATATGTTGAGTTTAAGAGCCCACACAACCTCAGGTTTTTATCTCGCTCGCAACATACTACTCGCGGACTGAGTGCGAGCGAGACGGAGGCGGCTCCAAATCTGCAAAAGTTTAGGTAATTGCTTTTTACGGCGAAAACAATGCTAATTAAAAAATAAACATTGTCACTGCTTTATAGTTAGTTCAGTTAGTGTGCCAAGTTTCATGATCTAATTTGAAGTATTTTTTTAATAGCAGCGATTTATTGTTCGGTTTGGGGGTAACTTTGGTTTTTTTTTCTATCGAGAAAATTTTATGAAATCGTGTTTTTGGCTAACATAGTTGCTAACATTAATCCTCAACTGTAACATATATTTATTTCAAAATTAATGCTGCAGTAGTTTCGATATAACGGCGGATCTGGCTAAGCAATTTGACGACTTATAGGCCCTTAAGGGTTTTATGTAGATAGTGTAGGAAAAACACTGTTTTATGAGACTGATATAACTTTTTTATTGTGTGTTCAAGTTAAGTTTTTCACCAGCTACCTAGCCTTCTCCCAACTATGTTGGGGTCACCTTCCAGTCTAACCGGCAGCTGAATACCAGTGTTTTACATGGAGTGACTGCCGATCTGACCTCCACAACCCAGTTAAGTTAAAATTGACAATGCAGTTGAAGAGCGAGTGAATTTCATCATTTTTTTAATTTTTATAATCGACTTGCTGCGCCCCGCGGTTTCACATAAGTCTCGATTCGTGGTAATATCGGGATGAAAGTATCCTATGTCCTAATCCAGGTCATGGTTTACGCATGTGCCAAATTTCATTCCAATCCGCAAACAAACAAACAAATTCGCTTTCGCATTTGTAATATTAGATAATATTCTCTTTTTAATGAAACCTTCACTGATTTAATATCGATAATTTTCTTAAGTCTATACACATTTCAGAGAAAAAAACTTTAGACAACATTATTATTGTCTGAATGAGCAGTTGACAGAATCCCCAAGTTGTAAATCACAAAGACTATTGAAACTTGACAATCAAACAGTGGTCATTTAATTTTCTTGGGTTTGTGCTAGAATATTATTCAAAACATCTACAACAGTAAATGTTGAACTAGACGAACTATTCGTTAAATAGTTTTCGATGGAACTTTCCTTTAACCAAACTCAAAACGTTCCTGTTTAGCATCAAAGTGGAAATCCGAAATCCCTTAAGCCGTGTTAGCGATTTACAATCTTGTTTATGCAAATCTCCGGATACGAAATTGATACTTGCGTCTTTAGCATTAAGGTTGATATTGGCAGTAAATTTAAAGTTGTTTCGCAGTAAATGTGAGCGAATCCGACTGGCAACTTTATTTTCAAGCGACAATTGCCCAACTAGGTTTTGCCAACTAATTGTTGAGATTACAGTTCACTTCGCTTACTAACTTGGCGCTTAGATATTCGGATTTAATCTTGTTTAGGCTTTCTGCTTTACTGGTTTCATGGTAAGGCTGTATGTTTGTTGGCAATCAGAAGGTAAAGTCTAAGTCTGCGGTGTCCCCAGGTAATCCTAGGAAAGGTACAACTTGTATTCTGAGGATGAGAGATTGGGTGGTTTCTATTCGCGCTTCAACGATTTTGTGTAGGTACTGCAAGAAAATATTTTACTTCAACCATTGCTCTGTGTTCATTTTAATTTTCATCTGGTCTCTTCGGACGGTTCGATATAATAATTCTGCTCAAAAAATCTTACCAAATGGTATGTGGGTCAAACGGAATGACATCTGTCCACTGCAGTAGGTACATGTACATTTTGCGTTGTTTCTACCGCTATTTTGTTGTAAGTCTTATCTCCTTAACGTCAAGATCCAGCACTCCTGTACCGTAAGCTTCATTATTCATTCAATGTTCACCACTGAGTTCAGGCTCAGCTTTACCAGTTTCAGTAGTTTCTACTCAGTCTTGAATGTCATCGTATTCAAGCAGGATGTGACTATGCGAGTAATATAGTAATATACGAGGACTGCAAAACATACATAATAATTACAAGAATATTCAGTTTTCAAACAAACATTTCCGAGAATTTGAAATGAAAAGCAATGTTTAATATTCACATAAAGATATTTCAATGAAGACAGAGGACAACGAAGCGCTAGACTTTAATACCGTTGATGGTGTTTAACAAATTAAAATGCATTCTTGCAGCAGTAATAAATAACTTCACGGGCCATTGGGGCGCGGGATTACGTGTGAAAGGTTTTTTTAAATTAGTTTCTTAGTTTGATAGATTACAACGGCTGAAGTATTAACTTTTGGTAAGTAATTAATCTCTAAAAAATTATGCCAAATACTGTTCTTAAAGCAAAAAGATCCGTCATCTAAGTTTATGATGGACATAATTATTAATAATGGAAAAAAGATACTCCATGTACAATTTCCATGTTCTATTCTAAGAAAACTGACGGATTCATTTCGGGGGCTGTCACCAGCTGTCACGATTTACTGACAGTTTTATTTTATTTGGAAAATGTGGAACGAAAAAGCTTTGCAAAAAAATGGAGAGAGTAGCCATTAGAGAGAAACAGAACAAGCTAACAAAAACAAACCATGTCATAAAACCAACCACATAAACAAAACCCTTAAGCTCATTGATAATGTTAAAAATGTGAGTTGAGTGCACACACAGAGTTCTCATGTTAGCAGTAAAGGGTCTGAGATTAGTCGCGCGAGCCGGTCTCATCGCGCGCTTCACGTGACGCGGCGATACCATCACCACTCACGACATCCAGCTCTAGGGATGGCGTCATATCGATAAAACGTGATTTGTTTTTTAAATCAATCCTCTTCTTTTTTGCTCATCCAAATATATTAGCTAGTTAACAAGACTATGGCAATTTATATCGCCGGGCCTCTTGTGAAAGAAAAAGTAGGGGCTTTCTATTGAACGAATAGTTAATAGTTAACAACTCCACTTTAATGACAGATATAACTCCTCAACGAAAACCTTTTTAACAAATTAATCTTTGTGTACAATTTGTTAGAAAAATTCACCCAAATAACCAACTTGTAATCCATGATTTAAGTTAAAGTTTCTCAAATAATTTTAATTTTTACACTTCAAGTAAAAATGTTACTTCCTTTTTTATCGATAAACGGACGACACTGCGAGACACGCTCAAGGTAAGTGTCGGGGGCTATCGCGGCGGATCGCTCTAAGCTCTACTCCGAACAACAGTCGGAGATCTGATTACGAAGAGGAGCACTTGAAGCAGACCATCCATTTACCTTTATTCTTTTCTTTTTCGTTTCATTTTGGTGTCATGCTTTATTAATCGTATATCTTTTTTAGTGTACATGCCTTTAAATTGGATTTTAAGTTTTCTAGATTACGTATTTGTATTCTGAGAGTTTTTTTTATGTGAAGTGTGATTTTTCACCGAAACTTTATCTGTAGAGCTATTCAGTGGGGTCACTTTGAAGTCACCGCAGACAATTTGAAACTCAAGTCCCTTGCACTTCACACATCGACTCCATCCACAGATATTGATATATGTTATTCTATCAACATCTTTGTGGTCTTCTGAATTGGAATTCAAATCCGTGCAAAGGTCTGATAACAATAAGGCCCTTTGTACATGGCACGGTTTCTTTACGGTATGGCGTATAAACCACGTCGTAGAAAAAACGTGTCTGTCAACAAGCTTCCACAGTGATCCATACAACACTGACTACCGTGCGTAAACACGGCGAATAAACAATGGGTCTAAAGATGTTTGCACACGATGCATGTAACATGCGCAAATTCAGGCACCTACGCAGGTTACAGCGTGTAAACTACTCACTTTGTAAATAAGTGCGCGGGTCAAGTAAGTAACAAAACTCTCCTGTTACAGTAGTTAGTACTTTTACTTGCATATGGTTGTGCATTCTGCAAGTTGGCAACGTCGCAAATAGCTGTTAAGTATTTACCTGTATACTACTTCTCTTTTGTGCACTAAAATGTTGATTATGAAAAGTAAAGTGAAAAGTAGTGGTTTAATATCGTAAGACTGAATATTATTTTCACCAACACTGTTACTACACCTAATTCAGTGTTACAATTGCAATTTTTAATTACTATTTTTATACTCTGCACAGCGAAATTTCATATTTTCATACAGTAAAATGAACAAAATAAAATCAGGTAAATCGCGTCTTGTAAATCACTTTTGAATTGTCAACGTGTCGGTCGTAAGTATGTAAAATGTTCGTAAATCGTGGTATGTTCATATGGAGAAGAACGGACAAGAAATTCCACGGACACTCTTTTAAATCAAAATATTGTTGTAAAATATTGGTTACAACAAAAATTTACATTTTTTTTTAATGAAAATGAAATTCGATAATAGTTTCCCTTACCTCCAATATGCTAAGCTAAGCATAATCGGGCTACTATTTCCCCACTCCTGGGATACAGGCTTCCTATCTTTGCAAGTGAGTTGAGCTGTTGAGTGAATGTTGAGCTTATTTTTCGGTATCTTCGTTGGAGATTACTTATGAGCTTACAGACCAGTAAAAAAATATAAATTCTGAATAGTACCAAATAATCAAAATTTCAAGAAATAATGTTAACGTCCATTTGTTCTGTAATCAGTCAATTAACTCCGCCGAGCCGAAGGTTCAACTGACAGAGAATTCGAAAAACTTCCCTAAAATCATAAATTCTTAAGAAGTAAACGCGAATTTTCACTACCCAACTCAATATTATTATAAAGACCACTTTTTAAAATTAAATGATCAATTCGCAAATTGGGAATTCGATACCTGAAGCTGAAATTTTTCATCGTTAACGTTTTCCGAGAGTTATTTTTTGACATTAATTGTAAGATTTTTTTTTTTTGAGTTGCCCTTAAATGAAATTATAAAAGTAAAATATTGTTATTTTCACACTTTTAGAAGCTGAAAGGTACCTACTACTGATCTTCCCCAAAGATAACCCCTTCCCCTAACTTCTCTGTGTTTAGTAAGAATCTTTTTTATATATAGGTAGGTATCTGCTTTGATGACAACGCGTACACGCCGCACCTCACCACGAACGCGCAGTCAGCCACCGAGTAGCTGCTGCGTACCTACCGCGCAGCGTTCCCTCAGCTGCTAGGGTTTCCATTCTATAATCCGCAGTTCACCTGTTTTTACTGCGGCATTCAGACGTATACCATGTACTCCGTTAATAAAAAAAAGAAACTACTATTTGCGTATTATTTTTATAAAACATTGAAACATTTAGAAAATTGACGATACCCTTTGGTAAGACACTTGGTCCTCTGACTACCCGACGACTGTCGAAGATTTACGAATGACAGCCGATACAACTGCTTAACGTGCTTTCAGAGAGGTGAGTGGTAATATTGATCCTTGAAATCATACTTAATCATATCATAACATAACATCACGCCTGTATTCCTAGCAGGGTTGGGCAGAGGTGTACCTATAGCACACTCACGTTTCGCCAGTTATGTTTGAGTCTAATGTAATATGGGGCGAGCCTATTGCCATCAACGGGGCACGAATCCTGACTCCGGTCTGCTACTGAAAAACTGCATAAAATCTAATCCAGGACCTCATGGTCAGCTGTAACGCTTGCGACCAGTAGACCACCGAGGCAATTGGTTTTATTTTAGTTTTATTATGCCTTAAGTAACATCAGGAGAAGCCATCTCTTTTTGTACAATCACAGATAGATCTACTGTTAACTACAAAACGATTCATGTAGCAAACATTATATAAACAAACAAAACACTCTCGACATGAACTAGAACGATATTTAATTTTGTGCAGCGGTTATGTAGGCCCCCAAGGCTTTCTGTAGCTTTCGGTGGCACGACAGACACCACGGAATGTGAAACAAACGTGTGAGCAGAATAGTAAGAGGCTATGAAACCCGAAGGTATAAAAGGATTTCGCCCTCAACAAATTTTTATTGAGGATTTAGAGAAAGGATTGGAATTTACGGATTCTGTGCGCGCTAATATTGATGGGTTCAAATATTGTTTGGTTTCTATTTGGTTATTAACCAGAATACCCGCGAAAATCGCGTTTTTTAATTCATATTCTTTATGGAACCTCTTTAGGGCATGAGCAATCCGAATATCAAAAAAAATTGGCCTAGGTCTTAACGGGGAGGCGTGAAAATTGATTCGCTGTTACATTATATGCGTGAGATAGGATTTTTAGCTCGACCATTGTATTGTCTTTTCTAATAGAAAATGGAAATAGAAACTTAAAAGACGACAGTTTTTCTACTTCCCTTGATTATGGGATGAATATAAATCGAAAGTTAAATACAATGGTATCCCTAAAAACTATTAAGTAACCATCACTATCTAGATATTTCTAATAGACGTAATAACCCTGCCAACATCCCAAAAAATACATATTTTTCCCATGGGGGTAGGCAGAAACTACAGAACGCCACCTGCTACGATCCTTACAAACTCCTTTTGCCTCGTTAATGTTCATACATCTGGTCATATACGCACGTCAGTTGCGAGTACTACGCACCTGAGCATTTTGAAGAACATGCCCAATAAGGTCACTATATGTTTCCAAAAAATACATTCTCCAAAAAGAAAATATACGACAACGACAAAGTAATAAATAAAATCTATCATGTCCAAATATTTTCCGGGTTTCATGTACGGCAATTTGGCTGAAATATGTTTCATAAGCGTAGCCCCTGGTGAGAGAAACAAAACTGATAGACCATGTTTTTATTACTGACCGTGAGAAGAATTTGTTATAGAACTGCATATTGCAAGTTATGGCTTCACCACAGCCACTCCGAATATTGTTGCGAATAAAGCAATGAAAAGGATAACTTTGTAAATTAATGTAGAATAGAATTTGTTTATTTCGTTATTTTGGGTTTTGAAGAATGTTGTCAGTAGAATTACGAGTATGAATGTGGATGGCTATAAGAGTAGGGGAAGAATAAAGAAACGATGAATGGACTGTGTGAAAGATGATATGGATAGAAAGGGGGTGACTACTGAGATGACAACTAATAGAGAAGTATGGATGAAAAAGGCATGTTGCGCCGACCACAAATAAATTGGGATAAGGGCAGGAGAATAATGATGATTTTTCGGTTTGGCGAGTGAAAATATATGATAGGACAAATCTATACTTATAATAAATCTGTAGAAGTGAAAATTCTGTACATTGAAGATATCAAAAAAATAAATGGCAGGGGGTGTTACTAGACCGACACCGAACCCAAAAATTTGATTAAAAAAAATTTTGTCTGTCTGTCTGTCTGTCTGTCTGTCTGTCTGTCTGTCTGTCTGTCTGTCTGTCTGTTTGTTCAGGCATCACGCAAAAACTACCGGTTCGATTACGATGAAACTTGGTATAATTATTCTTTAATATCCTGGGCACCACACTGGGTACTTTTTATCCCGGAAAAGTACCCTATCCTACGGTTGGGGGGTGTCAAAGTTTGTATGGAAGAATTTTAACGCGCTGTCCGATTAACTCGAAACTCAATATTTATACTTAAACCCAAAAATTAAGATTAACGTGTATCAGGATTTTTCGAAATTCAACCCCTAAGGGGGTAAAATAAGGGATGACAGTTTGTATGAAAAATCTTATTCCTTGAGGTAATAAACATGAAACTTCGCAAGAATAGTTATCTAAATAAATTATAAAGTTTGTAGTTTTTTGTTTTTTCTAAATTACCCCCTAAAAGGTTAGGGGGTGTCAATGTTTGTAAGTATGGAAGAATTTTAACGCGCTGTCCGATTAACTCGAAACTCAATATTTATACTTAAAACCCATGGGGATGTATGGGGTAATTTCCGACACTCACGCGGGCGAAGCCGCGGGCAGCAGCTATTATAAATATTTGGTCATTCTGGCTGGTCACATTGACACACCGCTTACACATGTAAGCGTTGTGTCAATATTTTATAATGTTTAGCTACATTTACTCAAAAAATAAGTGTGATTTTTAACTGTTTTTTTATATCATCCTCATCCATAGCCCGACATCACCCAGGTCATAAAAATTGATAAAATAAACCATTATTATCGACATAAAAAACATTTATTTACAACACCTACAACCACATAATTATTCAACATAAAACAAAACATAATCTACTAACCTAAAGTAATAATTCGACTCTTAACAGGCTTCACGTACTTCGTATAATTCGTCCTACTTCTAGAAATAATCGGTTTATATTTAAACTGTATTTGTTTTGTTGTTACTATCACCTTTTGTCCTTCTGTGGTGGCTGAGACACCATTCTCGTAGTTCTTCGCGTGACCTTTCTTTTTCAAACCAGATTGCTCCGCCATTTTCCTTAGCCATACTTCGAAATTGGATAGCTTCATACTTGTTTTCTTTAGAGGTATGTTATATTTCTTTGATTTCCCTTTTTTTTCTACATATTTCCTCGTATGGTGTTTCGTAGTTGGTTTCAGTATCTCTACATTAACTTTGTATAAGATACTGAGGTTCTCTTGCATCGCCACTCCTTGGATATGATCGAAGTATTTCTGGAATTCTGTGTTTGCATCGAAACCTTTAACTACGAATGATTTTGGAATTTCTTTGAAATGCGTTCCGACTTTAGAGTCATGGAGATCTGGAAAAATGTTTATAAATGAAATAAATCATGTTATTAGCCTTTTTAAATCATTTGTGTTTAGAACACTGTCATCTGTTTCTTTATTTATTGTCAGGCACCGTCTATTTATCTAACGTCCCACATGTATCACCGTGATTAAAATACTAAAATTGTTTACTATTTAGTTTAGCCCGCAAGCGACTTGAACGTTTTTTTATGTGTTTTTCACTGATATGTCTTTTGTCTTTTTAACGTTTGAACTCGCAGATTATGTCACCTAGCAATCCTGAAATGGTTTCACGTGATAAAGAGGACGTCACGATGCCACCAATATTTTTAATAAAAGGTAAATGTTACTTTTTTTAAATAATGTTGTGGTCATGTTCCATTATTTTTATCATCGTAATCTTGCAGATTTTGTCTAAGTCATGTGCTGTAGTTTTCATTATTATTGCACGGTTTTATTATCTCCTTCGACAAAGCTACTATGTAATGTCAAACGTTCAATAATCATACATAACCACTTACTTTCAATGTATTCCTGTGCCTTAATCCAACTTAGAGTTAGGATGAGAACTAATAACTTTATTTTGGTACTCTGCGTCATCTTGTATCAGACTCAGTGAAGGACAGACTAAAGAATGTCAGCACAGATGGCTTATATCCTGAGAGAATTTTTTAACAAAAAGTAGTAAAAAATCCACAAACATTCACACTTGTCGCGGCGCTAAGCCTATTAACCCTGCTTAAGCTGACGTGTTTTTTGAAGCCAGGTGTTTGAAAAGATTAAGTTTTTGTTTTCAGGACAATCGGGACAATTACGAAATTCCAGAAAATGTTACAGAATCATGATGTTTAAGCAATAGATTTCCTCCATTAAGGTTGCACTTTTCGCTTGTTCGAACTCGTTGGTGGGCGTGGCTAATATGCATGATATTGAATATAGTTATTTATTTTTATTTATTTAGTACGCTTTCCAAAGAAATTAAATGAAAATAAAATTGATGCTAGCCATTTAACCCATTACTTTAAAAATACTTAGTTCTAATAGTTAGGTACGTTCCTTATTTATTTAGGGGAAAAAGAGGAAATAAAAATAATAAAAACTTATTAAAAAAAACTCTTATTTTGCAGCTACTTCGACTACGAAGAAAATTAATTACCTATCATTGAAAACTTTGAATTTATTTCATGAGTCATTGAACTCAAACCTTCCATTATGTTTTAGAACGTAGTATACTTTAAGCTGCAAACATGAAGTTGGCACCCTTCCTAGAACCCATACCGATTATATTCAGAGTCGTTATCATGTAGCTTCACAAAGTGATACACATATTTATACTTACAAAGTATAAAGACAAGTTACTAATTGCAGTCTACTAACAACTTAGAAACGAGGGGTTGAGTTCAGTGTTCAGTATAATTATAAATGTTATGTTATATGTAGTTATATATGGAATTATAAATGTTAAGTTAACAGTTATATGGAGTTTGTATATAGTAATGTACGTTTTGTAAGAAAAAATATAACTCTTTTTGGCTGAGCATGCTTTAAAATTAAAATTGAAAAAGGGATCTCAATATCTTCAAATAAGGGAGAGAAAACGGTGAAGGAAAACATCATGAGGAAACCGGCATATCCTAGAACCAAAAATTCGAAGACATATTTTATGGGACCCACCCTCAATGGGCCCGCGTGATAGAATACAGCCTCCCTCTCGAAGAGAAGAGGCCTCCTAGCAGTGGGAACATTACAGGCTGATTATTATTATTATTTATTTATGGGAGAGTAACAAAATTATATTATATAATGAACCATGTCATCCTTATTCCCGAAATTGGCAGACTGCTCAGTAAATTATTTAAAACAGTAAGAATCTGTGGATCTGTGTGTAAGGAGCTCGTGACTAAGTAATAAACAGCCGCACGGGTCGATCCATCAGGTTAAGCTGCGCTTGCCGGGGTTGGTCCGTGGATGGGTGACCATCTCTACATACCGAGACTCCTCCGTGCTTCGGAAAACACGTTAAGCCGTTGGTCCCGGCTGTCATTCTTGGATCTTTGACAGTCGTTACGAGTCGTCAGAAGCCCGAAAGTCTGACAACCAGTCTTACCAAGGGGTATCGTATTACCCAGTTAGTGGGTTGTGGAGGTCAGATAGGCAGTCACTCCATGTAAAATTCTGGTATTCAGCTGCATCCGGTTAGACTGGAAGCCGACCCCAACATGATTGGGAAAAGGCTAGGCAGAATTAATGAGTAAGAATCTGTCCCTTAAGTTGTACAAAATATTCCATAATATTCTACAACAAGCAATTCACAATCACGTAAACCGTCCATGGACTCAAAACTAACCATAAAACAGTCATCAACGTCCAATAAACCATGTTTAGAACGATATCACATAACTCGAAGCAAATCAATGGCTTTGTAAATGAAATTAGTAGCGCAGTTATACCGTACTTAACGCGTATCATGAATTACAAATTGGTCAATATAATTACCATCTCAAGCAAACGGCTATTGTAGCCGATAATTTATTAGGTGTTAGGCCTAATTTCAATAATGATAGGCCACCAAGCTTCGATTTTAAGGTTATGTTTTTTATTAGAAATGGGCTATTTAGGAGACTTTTTTTAAGACGTGGCAGAATTCTGTGGCTTTGTATTATTCTTGCTGTGTCAATAATCTAAACCTATTTAAAGTATCATTATAAAAAAGCAGATGAGTTTGGTTTTTTTTGTTAAAGGCGCTAATCTGTGGATTTGAAAAATCTTTTTGCGTTTGATACGCCAATTCTTGAGGGGCTCTGTTTGAGCTTTGTTCAATATTAAGCTACTACCCTTAGGAGCCGAGCAAAAAGAAAAAAAACCTCAAAAAGAACGTTATGCGAAAACAAAGTCGGCCGAGCTAATATAACAGCAATTTTTTTATAAAATTGTATAAAAATTTAGCTGTTATTTTAGTATAATTATGTTGTATCTTACGACTTCAACGCGAACGAAGTCACGGGTAGATGCTAGTTTAGGATCATCTCACAAACATTCTATACAATTTAAACAAATATTATTTGTTGATTTAGTGGCAATAGAAATATACAGTCTGTGAAAATTTCAACTTTCTACCTATTACGATTTATGAGATACAGCACGCTGACAGACAGACGGACAGCGGGGGCAACAAATAGTAGCGACGCTGATAGCTCAGACTATTGTAGTTGTTCGCCCTATCAGATCGGATATCGATACCGGGCCATAACAGAACACCAGCGCTACAACACTTATTTTGAAATGTTGCAGCGTCATTCTGATCGTCATTCTTTTGGCCTCGTACAGGACTTTCAGTTTTTGTTTTTTATATTTATATGATTGTGTTTTAATTTAGTTTGTAATTTTCCTGTGTGAGTCACATTAAATACTTTTTCTTTCACTTTCCGTTTTAATTTTCGGGTGAAAAAAACATTTACACAGGGTAATTCTATCCATAAAATCGAACATAAATTGATAATGAAACTTGGTCAACATTTTACGAACCTTACATGAACATTAATCACAGTAGCATTGAAGTGTTAAAATCTCTTTGAATTAGGCTCCTTATCCGACGCCATTGTTCGGAAGCAGCTGAGTACAAATGTTTGTAAAAAATAGTAGGTTCAATGGAAAATTCTCATTCTATACCAGTTTATAGATAAAATTCATCATAGGGATATCTATGGGGACAGCTAAACATTGTATTATTCCAAGTCAGGTGTGATCATTAAAAAAAACACGAGTAAAAAGGTACACATGACTGTTTATGTTCTCAGTCATAAACAATCATGCAACGTAAAAGTAAAAGTTTTTGGTAAAATCGGAATGTAGAAATCATTGCGTGATTTGTGTAATTTCTAAAGGTGAGTTTAAACCACACGAACTTATTTTTTTTTCCAACTGTGTTAGCTCTTGGCCTGCATCTCACCTGAAGGTCAAGCCGAAGGTGGAAGCGAGCTTCACCCGGAATCCTAAACCACAGAGGCCATCTTAGCTCTAACTGCCGAAACACAACAATGCTATTAACATTGTAGCATAACAGGGAAGTAAAATATTTGAAGCAACTTTTAAAGGCTTCCACAAACAGGCGCGACGCGACTTTAACAATACGATTTCTAAGAAAATTTCACGGTTGAACAATTACCGGTGTCGCGTCGCGCGACAAGTCGCGCCAGTATGTACGAGCCTTAAATCGTACTAGATAAAGTTATATCATGCACGTTTTTTCTATACATTTCATGGGTATGTGGACGTCCACGATAATATCGTCACTTTACAAATTATAAAAGCGCACAATCCCGTAATTGATTGTATGATAAAGTAGCGATAACCAATAAAACTACAGGTCTGTTGTGTTGTGTCCGTAATAGTTTTATGACCTAGTTCGTAACTAGTTCAGGGTATAATTGTGAACACACGGTTGACCTATACATCGAGATTGGCCTGAGCATGGCATAAAAAATATAGGTTGAAACGACACACAATCTGCATTTGCACTCAAGAAAATAAGTGACGTAAGTATACTATGCCAGCTCTTACGTTATTTCAATTAAAGGCGTATTTATTAAACGCGGTCAAAGTGAGAACTCTCTGCCAGCGCCGGTGTTCCCTTTTACGTCCGTCACTTCCATCAGCCTTCAGAGCAAGAGTGAACAGACATCTTCTGGGCTGGTTCGTTCCATTATAGAACTCATCCATCGCTCTCCATCAGGCGAGATTGAGTTCAAGAGCTGGACCCGTATCACAAAAAAAAAAGATTAATATAATAATCATTCCTAGAATAATGCTACTCTTTTTATACAATGATGATTATAAATGATTCTTTTATATCCTTGTAAATATAAAATAGTGTTTATTTCATAATACAACATCCATCAAGTTGTGCAATATCTTTTTAAATAAATAATAATAAAATTCTTTATTTAGCAAAAGTAATACAGATTCAACACAGTGGTAGACACATACAATAATAATGAATGGCTGTTTATGCACAAGTGTAGGGTTACAAAAAAATCTTAGAAGTCGGTTATCAAAGTCAACCGGACAATTATCTAGAAAGAAGAAGAAAAGAACGTTTATTTGCGGTTAACATGACGCAAATATGAACACAGACACAAAAAAGAACAAGTTCGGAAAATATGCGTCACTTCTACGCAAAACGGTCATCGCTGAGCATAATGCTGCGACCCTATGCGAAACAATGCCCCAGCTGTGGTTTTCAACGACATCCCCATAAGCCCAGCAACCTCTATAACAGTACCTACAAATGAAATGAAATTGTTTACTTATTCAGTAAATAGGATATCGGAATCATTTTTACAAGTCATATTAAAAAATATTAAAAACAAGCTAGATGCGGTCGGCGTTTCCTATCTGACTACTCTGAGAAGAAAGGCCGAAACAAACTCTGAAGTCGCAGTCTCTTTTAAAGTGCAGACATAATCTTGTTCAGACCATTATGAGAACTATGTAGATTAGCGTCTGAAATGGTCTTTTGAGGAAAGAACCACACCGATTTGAGTGGACCTGTCCAGTCAGTACAAGCATTTGTCAGTAATGGTGGAGCTAAACTCAGATCTTAAGGAGCTCAACAACTATACAAGACTATATCACATAATCATTATCAACTTATTATTCCAGCCACCATTTTTTTAAACAACATTTTAACAAAATTCGAACTCCTTCTAAATTCCCAGCGGCTCGCATTACCCTTTCAATTTCGATTCCATATCGACGTGTATCGATATTAGATTTCGATACATTCGATAACAATAGCATTTCACTTCGAGTGCTCGCAATCGGTAAAGTTTAATCTGTTTAATCTCTGTGTTGATATGAGAATTCCTGATCTTGTACAACTTGGTAAATAGGTAAGATTTTCAGCTGAAATATCTACGCTCTGTGTATTAGATTAGTTTGCTAGCTTTCAGTTTAATATCTTTCTAGGCCGTGGTAGTTTGAAAAGTTTATTGGTTTAGAGATAACGGCTGTAAATCTTAAACTGTACTCGATTTGTTGGCTGTAGCAAGAATTTTGGGGTTTTCTGTGGAGCTATTTTGCTGTAATTGCTTTGCATGCGTTTCTGTATCTCGTTGAGAACTTCATGTCTCCTAACAATGTTGGTTATGAAATGTTGGTTTTTTAAACTCTATAACTATTAAAACATGTTTTCCATCAGAAAATATCTTACTACTTTAACTTAAAACTAAAGGAATCCTGAAAATTGCTATGAATTGAACCCTAACACCAGCAAAAACTTCTATAAATTTCATCGTCTTTCACGACAAACTGCAAAGTGACTTCTTCAATATTTTCTCGAAAAATTATGACGGAAAGCAGTGTCCAGTCACTGTGCAAGTTTCCTCTAAGTTATCACGCTCAATCAATACTTATTGAGAAGTTGCCGCCACACTGTTCCCAGCTGCATTCCGTATGATGTGGCGCCCCCTGTGGGCGGCCAATAAAACTTATTTATTGAAGGCTTGCTTCGAAGTATGGTCAGTGTTTGGTTCAAGTTGTTGTGGCGTGTTTTTGACGTGTGTCCAATAGCTATAAAATGAGTGGATAGTGTTGCATTTTATGCTGAGTTGTTTCTCGCTTTGTGACGGTATTTGGCTTACTTTGAATTGACTAAACCGCTAGGAAACGTAACTAATATTATAAATGCGAAAGTGAGTGTTTTTTTGTTACGCTGTTACGCTAAAACGGCTGAACGGGTTTTGATACAACCAATAAAAACGATTCGCCTTTTTTAGACGGGCCAAGGCAGGCCTCTCGATTTTTCGCATTCATATGCGTATTGTATAATTATCACTTGCATAAAAAACTGCGAAGGAAAACATCGTGAGGAAAGCCAGTGGAAAATCGACGGCATGTGAATACAAGTCCCATGGGCAGCATAAAAACTCTGACACCAGGTTAGTCACTAACGAGAAGATAAAAAAAACATTGAAGAAGACGGGAAGTAAACCGGATTTTTAACCGACTTCGCAAAAAGGAGGGGGTTATCAATTCGGTTGTATGTTTTTTTTTTTATGTTTGTTACTTCCGAACTCCGTCATTTATGAAAAGTGGAACTGATGATGAAGACCATAGATGGCCACCGGAACTACTCAATAACAATAAGTATTTCACGGTTTGCGATTCAGTTACTTTAATATGGTTACCAAGCAATTTATGCTAGTCACAATGCATAGTATTATGGTGAGCTTATGGTCAGGTACCAGGAAAACTCTTCAAAAATTAACGTCCCTGCATCGAGAAAAGCAATATTTTGTAAAAGGTGATGAGCAGTTGCCATTAGGCTATTGTTACTTCGATAAAAACAAACCGACCCACTAAACAGACATAAAGAAAAAAGTTTTTAATCAGGATTTCCTCAGGAAAGAAAATGATCAGTTTCTATTTAGGTCACATCACGTCGTCGTATCCCTAATTTAATATAAGCCGACCCTTAATTGCCATTTCAAAACCCACACGTATATAGGTACCCAAACTAAACCAGGGTCTTAATTAATAATGTCGCATTCACATTAATTACTAGTTCAGAAATCCGATTAACGCGTTAATTTACTTTTATTAACCGACTTCATTTTAGTTTCAACTTTATTTATTTACTCTTCAAATTGAGTTTCATTCATGTGTGGGCTTTTATATGTTTGCTTATTTTGGTATAGGTAAATGATTTGTGGTATGTGATTTTAAGTGTATTAAATGGCTTTTAACACACATAAATAAACAGATAACAGATGTGTTTTATTTATGTGCTTTTCTGGTAATAACCGACTAATTACCCAGTTTTATGAAGTTGTTACTTTTATGTCAATCAGCATCGCTATGTTACGATTAGACAGAAGATTTGAAGTACAACACAACCTCCATTTTTGATCATTCTTAGGCCCTTTGCCCTGCCCCACACATGTTTTAACTAAGTTAAAAACAACGGTTTGTTCGCCGTGTGTAGGCACGCTCATCGGTGTTGTAGAGATCACAATGGAAACTTGTTGACAGACACCGTTTTTCTGCGCCATGCCTTGTATATGACACGGTTCTATATGGTACGACGCCGTGCCGTAATGAACAAAGATATATCAAGGCTTTTCATAGTTGGCACTGACTTTCCATCAGATGGAACTTAAGGTATTATTGTTATGACTGAATCATTTTAATCACCCTTGTCTCTATAAAAAGAGTTAATTTATTCATAAACATTTTTCCAATAACCATCTCCATCCATATCGTAGTTGGGTTTTAGTTTTTATACCTTTATTTTTATTTAAATTATTTTGGCAATATAATATACTTATATATTTTTGAAATGTGCTAATGCGAAAAAAAACTTTTTTTTTCGTTCATGACTTTTTGTCCTCTAGAGGGCGCCATATTGAATGTAATGTGACGTCACATGGCCTATAACCAACGGACGACCGAGACGCTTCCAAAGATACCCCATTTGTCAAATTATGATGAGAACTTTAGAAGTTCTGAGGGAACAAATGAACATACATACATACATACCGGTCAAAATCATAACCCTCCTTTTTGCTTCGCCGTAGTCGGGTAAATAGATACAAATCATCACTTCCCAACGCCCCCACAAAATCAAAAACATCATATTTTCATAAAACTTTAACATAAACACGATTACTATCCATCATTCTGTATAGGCTTGTTTTCAACTGCCCTCTAAATGTGAATAGTTGATTCGGAATGGCCGAACTCCAGCCATTATCCTTTGGCAAACAAATAAACGAATAATATTCGGTGAAATCGATCGAGAAATGAATGTATATTGGTAAAGTTAGCCAATTATTTTCTTTATACTTAAGCGGGGTTGATTTTAATGATGATTTAAGTCATGTATATGGATATAATTAGGAGAATTTATGATGTTTTGTAGCATTAACGCTATTGTGTAAATATTGGCTGGGATAAAATATTTACTCCCATATAAATCTTCTTTTATTGAACTTCAGTAGTATAGTCATCATAAGGTTCCTACTGCTGGGGACAGGCCTTTTCTCTGTCAGGCTGCGTTTCCACCAGAGATGAGCGAGGATGCGTAGCGAGGGATGTGTGTGTAACTAGCCAATCAAATCGCTTCATTGTCATAGCTTGAGCTAAGCTAGCGTTGTTATTGGTTAGTTTTACGGTCATCCCTCGCTACGCATCCTCGCTCATATCTGATGGAAACGCAGCCTAAGAGGGAGTGGGGCCACAATCCACCCCGCGTGCCAAGTGTTGGTTGGTGGATGCCACATTTTACAATACTTGATTCTAGGATAAAGTTTCAAACAATGATTTCCTTCACCGTTTTGAGAGCAGTGGTGATGAAAAAATTACACAAAGGGTCTGTATGGGTTCTAACCCACCACCGTCGCACGTGAGTTGGGGGCCGTTACCTCTGCCCAACCTCTGTAGGTGTCTCCCAAATTCGCTTTCAATTTGACTATTAAATAAGTGTTGGATCGATGTTTTTTATGTACGAAGCAGCCAGATTTGTCTGGAATTGAATTTTAAGGCGATGAAAGTATTAAGGAAAAATAGGCATTATAATCTCAGAGATTTACAATTCCAACAAGATCACTAAATTGTTTAAAGTCTCGTCCGACAACGGCCTAAGTTTTGATACACTGAATTGTGCAGTTGGTGTCTGGAATGTTTGTTCTTCGAATTTCAATTTCTGCGACGAAACTTTGTGACGCTAAAATTATTGTTTTACATACACGTACCCACCTATATTGTTAAATTTTATGCTTTAGCACAATATATTTATTATTGACACACATAATTATATGTATACCTACACAAAACACATGGCAACAATTTATCACAGGACGAAGTTTAGTCTAACGACACATCTGCGGTCGACGATACGCGACGGACGGTACCTTAATGCTTTTTAAATACATACGACACATTAAGCCGAAATTACGTCGCGTACTTTGCATACGCAACATAAGCACGCGGATTTTCAGGCGCGTAATTATCAGCTGGTGTTTCGCTCCAATAAATTCTCATCGCTTTGTTATAGGGTTAGTAAAAGATACATAACTTACTTTCCTTCAGTATCTCGTAAACATTTTTCTGATTACAAATATAAACAGCTTTTTCAACTCCTGTTAGTTTTTCTTATGATTAAGTTTGCTGTTGGAACACAGTTTAACTTTCTAGAGAACACTCCGGGCCGACATTTTGCATTTTAATATTAGTTTTACAAGAGTCGTAGTGGAAATGGCTGACAGAATAAATACATTGAATAACTCTTATAGATCTGTATCTATAATTTGAAGTGGGATATTAGAAAGCGTTCCATGAGTGACAGTGTTACTAAATGGTTTTGATTATTACGATCCTATTTTTTTTTTCGTTTTTGTTGTCAGCCGCCTTATGTGTTAGTCTACGTTAGTTTAGTTTATTTGAGTTCTAGTTTAGTATAATCTATATATATAAAATGATAAACTGACTGACTGACTGACTGACTGGGTGATATATCAACACACAGCCCAAACCGCTGGTCCTAGAGACATGAAACTTGGAGGGTGTGTTCCTTCTGAAGAGCAAGTATCCACTAAGAAAGGATTTTTGGAAATTCCACCCCTAAAGGGGTAAAATAGGGGATGGAAGTTTATATGAAAGTCCGCGAGTTTTGAAGATAGGATGTTCAAATTTTGGGTTTAGGCTAACGATTGAAAATTAATGTATACGTGTCTCAGCGTTTTTGATAATTCCACCCTCGAAGGGTTAAAAAGGGGAATGAAGTTGAAAAGTCCTTAATTTTCGAAGAAAAATCACTAAGTGTACTATCTATACTTATGGTTGGAAGCTAACGCACCGGTGTTGTTAGAATTTCAACCCTTAAGGGGGTGAAAAGGGGGATGAAATTTTGTTTATTTTTAAGTTAAAATTACTAATCTTTCGGCATCAAACAACAAATCCTAATCTATAGTATCTATATCGATTCTCCCGGAGAAGGAGATGGGGGTGTTCTCCGGGGGAGGGTCCCGTGGCTAAATAATAACAGCCGCACAGGTCGATCGATCAGGTTTAGCTACACTCCCGAAAGTCTGACAACCATTCTTACCAAGGGGTATCGTATTACCCAGTAACTGCGTTGTGGAGGTCAGATAGGCAGTCGCTCCATGTAAAATATTGTAAAGTTAGAAACAGTACACGTGTATTTATATTATTTTTACTTGAATACAATATTTAGCGAATAAACAACTTCAATACAAAACTTCATCGCCCTTTTCAGACCCTTGTGGGTTGAAATTAAAAAAAAACAACGATTTACGTTGTGTTAGTATCCAACCATAAGCCTAGATAGTAAATTTTGTGATTTTTCTTCGAAAATTAAATACTTTTCAACTGCATCCCCCATTTTAACCCTTCGGGGGTGGAATTACCAAAAAAGTTGAGACGTATAAATTCATTTTCAATCGTCATCCTAAACACAAAATTTGTACGGAACGCAAAACGGACTTTCATATAAACTTCCATCCACTATTACCATACTCTATTATATTATGACGTTACCCCTTTAGGGGTAGAATTCCCAAAAATCCTTTCTTAGTGGATACTTACTCTTCACAAAGAACACACCCTCCGAGTTTCATGTCTCTAAGTCCAGCGGTTTGGGCTGTGTGTTAACATATCACCCAGTCTGTCAGTCAGTCAGTCAGTTTACCATTTTATATATAAGTAGATTTATCCTGATGTTAAAAATATTAAAGATAAAGATGGAGTAGTTATGCGACACAGCCATTTTGACTCCAAAAAACGAATAAAGGCATTCGAAGGTGAAGAAATGATTAATAATTCTGTTGACACCATGGTCGATATGGACGAGTCGGTTAATTATCCTGTAGAATTTTTGAACTCTCTTAATCCGCCGGGTCTTCTTTGTCACAGACTTATGTTGCGTGTAGGTCCTCCTGTCATATTGCTTCGAAATATACGGCCTCCAAAATTGTGCAATGGAACTAGACTCCAAGTAACAGGTCTCCGCCACAATGTTATTGAGGCCAAAATACTAACTAGATCTGCCAGAGGAGAAACAATCTTCGTGCCACGTATACCATTGATACCAAATGATCTTTCGTTTGAGTTTAAAAGATTGCAGTTCTCAATCAAGGTTTGTTTCGCAATGACTATTAATAAGTCGCTGCGGGGACAAACTCTGAAAGCTGGAGTTGATTTGCGGCAAGACTGTTTCTCCCACGGCCAATTTTATGTGGCTTGCTCCCGTGTTAGCTCTCTCCAACTAGCCTGGTTGTTTTAGTGCCCGCTTCCGGATCAGTGAAAATGATGATTGTATATAGAGAAATACTGTGAAGAATTTAGGTAGATACCGGTCTTTTACAGTAGGTATTTCTTTACAGTATTCCTCAAGTATCACACGTAATGGAGGACAATTAGCCATGAACAAAGCTCTATATTGTTTTTGTTATAATAATTCATAATTATCTAGAAAAAAAAAAAAAAAAAACTACGCAGACGAAGTAACATAAAATAGTAACGAAGTCAAACCTTACATTGAATATTCGAGTCCAATGCCGCAAATATAGTTTTTAGAATTTTGGTCTATTTGTTTGTTATGTTCCGGTTTGCACAAAAACAAATGCACTGATTTGAATTCTATTTATCACACAGATAGTTTGTAACCTGGATTAACCTATAGGTTATTTTTTAATCCCGGTAGTATGTTCACGTCGGATATTTTTCGACATCCACGCGGGCGAAGCCGCGGGCAAAAGCTAGTATATTATAATTGGCAGCAATATATTGTAATCAATGCTATGTACGCCGCAATTGTCATGTACTTAAGTATGTATGTCTTAAAGATATTAAGATTATTTCTAGCACAAGTTTAATGTATGTCATGTGGCTGTGCTTTTTAGTTAGTCCTATTATAAATGGAAAACTATCATTGAAAACACCTGCAGATTTTCAGATATTTTATTCTACAAACATTATGAACTTTCGTCATTCATATTCCACAAAAATAAACTAACACCTTGGTCCCGTGGTAGTCAGAAACTGCAGAACGAACGTGCTTCAAAACTAACTAGACACACAAAACCTTTCAAATCTAGAACTGATAAAACTTCTCTTTAAAGAAGCCACATTAAACATTAGTGAAGGGCGGGCGTTTTGGGGGACTGTTTTATGTCATTTTGACGTTCGAAAAGTGCGGATTTTTAGCCTAGTTTGAATAAATGACTTTAGTATTATTTTTTTGATTAAGGTGCAAGTAATAGATAGACATACACAATACATTCTTTCTTTAAATAACTATTCCATACGAAAAATATATATAAATACATATAATACCTACTTATTATATTTGACATCTCATGTGCAAATTCTAGGAGAGCAGAGTTATGTAACAACCCTTGAGCAATGGACTTGCAAGGGGAGGAAAGGGTGAGAAATGCTTCAAAGTTAGCTTGAGGAATCAAATAAGTAATATTGGATAAAGCTTCAATTTTAGCTCCGAGGTTGAGTAATGCAGTTATTAGCTAATTGACTTTTTTCGAACAGTTTTTATGTTTTTTTTATAGCGTTTAAACATTTCATATTGGAGTGCATAAAAAGCCAGTTTTTCTATCAACATTAAGGGATCTGACGCAGTAAGCAGCCACGACCACGACTAGTGGTCGCAGCGACCGGGTAAACTATAGACACCGATACGAATCGCGCACTTGGTCACAATGGCCAACTAGCCGCAGATCGGGCCAAGGACCACTGACCACGACTTGACGGAGTCGTGGCCGTCTAGTGTGCGAGATCCCTTACAACAGCTGATTAGTAGGTATTGACTGGGATATTGGTCTATGGTCGCAAGCGCTACTACTCATCATTAGGTTCTGTGTTCAATTCCAAGGTCAGGAAAAGTGTTATCGTGTTTTCTAATCAGAAATTTCTCAGTAGCAGCCCGGAGTCTGGACATCTATCCCTACCGTACATGGGACTTAAACATAACTGGCGAAATGTGGGTGTGTACTAAAGGGTAGGTACACCTCTGCCTAACCCTTAACACAGGCAGGACGTTATGTTAATGATTAGATAGGAATTTATACTTCCATATCGTTAAAGGCGTTACAAAACCATGACCTGTAGGCAAACATGCCTTGCCCAGTATCATAAAAGAAACTAGGTCAAAACAGGGTAATGTAATCAGTACGCACAGGTGAAGTTGAATTTATCAACAACTATTTTAAAAAAAACATGCAGCGCGACACGTTATCGCTCCAAACAAAAGAGAAACGATGCTGGGAACGTTTTACTTTTATTTTCGCTTCTGTATGAATACTATTTTAAGGAAATTATACAGTCAACTAAGGGCTGATTTTACCAAATTCAGATATATCTTTTATCCGCGGAATAAGATTTACTTCTGACAGTTTTCGTATGGAGAAACTGTCAAACATTCGGCAGAGAAGGCTTATACTAGGTATAAAAGTTTGGTCGAATTCACCCTGAAAAGGGTTATAAACCCTTGAAAATACTCTCGAGAATAAGAGATAAACAGAATGTATGTATTTAGTAGGTGCGAAGAAAGCGAATCTTGACCATAAATAATAATTATTATATTGACAATAAGTTCAACTAGTCAGCTTGAAATAAATATGTATGATATTACTGTAAAAAAAAACATTAAAGGTGCGTCTAATTTCGAAAGCACATTCAATAAAATAAAACACGAAGATTACGCTATAAAAGATAGTTACATAGTAATTTCACCATTAAATCGAAAAGAGAAGTACCTACCGTAACAACTGAAACAACAAACACTATTTTCAGTTTCCCATTCAATCTGGAACGCGAGTCGTTAATACAACATTACATTGCATCATAAAAACAGAAAATGGTACAAAATAAAAATAAAAAAGTACTAACGAATGAGGCGAATTCAACTTCGATTTGGAATAAACAGGAAGTGTGGAAGAACGTGACGAAAAAGCCACAATGCTTCGTGACGGGCCCGATAATGAAGACTAGACGAAATTGAGTCATAAAAGTTTTAGGACCCAGTGGTGTCCCGTAAAGGGTATTTTTTATGTTAAGACTTTGACCGTGAATATTGTATTCTGTTTTGGCATCAAAAATATTTGCTGAGAGATATGACGGAGGAGCGTGGCTAAGTAATAACAGCCACACGGGTTGATCTATCAGGTTAAGCTGCGCTTGCCAGGGTTGGTCCAAGGATGGGTGACCATCTTTAAATACCGAGACTCCTCCGTGCTTCGGAAAGCACGTTAAGCCGTTGGTCCCGGCTGTCATTCGTGGATCTTTGACAATCGCCCGAAAGTCTGACAACCTGTCTTACCAAGGGGTATCGTATTAGCCAGTTATTGGGTTGTGGAGGTCAGATAGGCAGTCGCTCCATGTAAAATACTGGTATTAAGCTGCATCCGGTTAGCCTGGAAGCCGACCCCAACATGATTGGGAAACGGCTAGGCAGAATGTAGATATGACGGAGGAGGTACAACATGTTATAAGTATAGATAAAATTGAAATTAGGTATCTGAAAACAAAAATATTATCGTATACCTCATGTATGGTTATGTATGACGATGATGATGATATTATTTGATCTTTTTATCTGCTGTATAATATTGTGTACCTATAAAGGCTCCAATAGACAAACAGTAGCGATGTGAAAGCGCGACGCGTCATTACCATACCGGTGTCTCGCGACAAGTCACACCAGTATGCACGAGCCTTTAGTCTGTATAAAACAAATGTATTTTCTTTCTTACTGAATGTTTATTTTATACACTGCCTGTAGTTGCTTTTTCGATATTATCTTAAAATTATGAGCAGGAAATAAAAAGCTTACTAGTGCCTGCCCGTGGTAACAAAAATAATATATTGATGGCCATTCTAAAATTATTGTAAGAAAATTAATGCGGCTGTGATAAACTTTTAAAATTCGTTCGTCTCAGCCTCAAACTAAAAGTAAAGCTATAAACTTGTAAATCTTATCCCTCACAAAATTAGCTAGATGATTTTCCTCCTATATTAAAGCAAAAAACACCGACCAAAAATAATAATCGAGACCGATTCGAATCGAGTTCACAACTTATTCGCAAGTTTCGAACTTGTCAAAATAACAAAGAACTAATGAAAAGACCGCTATCGAGTGTCAACAGAGCGTATCGATAATCGATAGTATCGATAGTGGAGTGGTTCTCGTTCGGGAAAAATATCGTTTGTGGCGAGTTCTTGTTTAGAGTTAGAGGTGTCAATCGGGTGGTAGATTACATGTGCGGTTAGAGTGGCTTTTTCGATTGTCATTTATTTCTTTTACTTTTAATTGTCTTATTTTATTTTAAGTTGCTAGAGTGTGAGCAGTCAATCTGCTCAGCCTTTTCCAAACTATGTTGGGGTCGGCTTCCAGTCTAACTGGATGCAGTTGAATACCGGTATTTTATATGGAGCGACTGCCTATCTAGAGTGTGAGCATAAGTACCTAAATCTCGGTCATTGTCAAGCCACTGAAAACTGAAATAATACATTACGTACATACATACATTAGTATAATACATTTTCTGCCAATCAAATTGACCTTTTTTAATAAAGTAAGTATTACATTTCGTCGTATGTAAACCACCTATGAATTTATGTATTTGTTTTTATTTATTTTATTATTTATGTACACACAGTAAAATACATACAGATACGACATAATTATTATTTATTAAGAAATTTGTTCCAGCAGACGAGAGGAGAAATGTAGAAAATAGTGTGATTTAGATACTAATATCTTTCGAAATTGTGCACACTCCACTAGCTGTGCCCTGCGGTTTCACCCGCATAAGTCTTGATGCAGTAGGAATATCGAGATAAAAAGTATCCTATGTCCTAACCCATGTCATGGTCTACCCATGTGCAAAATTTCGTCCAAATCCGTTCAGCCGTTTTAGCGTGAAAGCTTAACAAACAAACTCATTTTCGCATTTATGATATTAGGAAGGATTATTTTCACCCAGTTGTAAATTGACACCTCTTGTTCCTATCAATTCTAAACGAGCCATAAGTTAAACCTCCTAGGTAACTCAGAAACATGATTACACTATCGGAAAAAAACTAAATGAAGGACAAAGGTAAAATAGGCATCCCAAACTACCTCGACCCATCAAAAAATACTTTCCATATCTCTCCACAAAGACGTCGCCTGGCGTCAAAAAGTTGGTCGCCCATAAAACACCGGTTACCCGGTATTCATACGAGGGAGTTGATGGACCGTCAAGTTGCTTGGAAAACATGGCGCCCAAGTTTCGTCTCCGCTTCACTAGCAACGTCTAATGACGTCACAATATCAGTGTGTGTTTTTATGTGAAGATGTGGTACCTAAAGTGTGGAGATTTTCAGTACTAGAGTGTGAATTTGTGTAAATGCTTTGTTGATGTGAGTACCTAGCTACATACCTAGCATTTTCAAAAACATATAGTGAATAGGTACGTACAAAAGAACAAAAAATTGGCCTACACGAGCCAATAATTGATTTTAAACGAACTATGCAGGTTTTTACGAGTATATTTGTTTAGAAAAAATACGATTATTAAATTCACCTACAATCATTCCAAATGTGAACAAAATTAAAAATTCCGATATTTTTTTTAATTTTATTAATAATTTTATAAAGCAATTTGTTTTTGTATTTATTTTTTACATAACTGAAATAATGACTTTGTTTTGTCGGTCCATTTAACTTGATGTTTTAATTGAAACAAATAGTAATAAAAACTCACGCCTCTTTCCATGGAGGTAGGCAGAAACAACAGAACGCCACCTGCTACCATCTTACATAAGTACCTACTCCTTTTGCTTCGTTTAGTTCATACAATATCTGGTCATACACCCACGCCGGCCGCGAGCACTACGCACCTGACCTTCAAAAAGTAATCAATTTGATTACATTTCTCGATTACAATTACATTTCTAGACTATCAATTAAACTGCCATCAATAAACCTAGGTCCTTTGTCTAGTACTTCAATGAGTTAGGTTTTCATTGATCACTTACAATGGCCTAAAAGGGATCAAATTATCAATACCTACCCGAAAGATTAATCGGTTTAAAATCGGTTCATATGTGACAGCGTATAATCGATTAAGTTATCGAGTTTAAAATAGATTTGAATGGTATTCCTTCGGATATAAATGATCTTTATTTTAGAACTAGCTGCCCGCCCCCGGCTTCGCACGTGTAACACTAAGTACCTACTTATCTACGGCGTTCCTACCCGCCAACCTAACTACCCTACCTACCTACACGTGTATACATACCTACTTACATACCTTCCTACCTAACTACCTACCTACCTACAACTACCTACATCTACCTACCCTACCTACAGCAATTTCCATATTTTCTCACCGAATTTAACCTTCCCTGGACTTCCACAAATATTTCAAAACCAAAATTAGCAAATCAGTCCAGCCGTTCTCGAGTTTTAGCGTGACTAACGAACAGCAATTCATTTTTTATTCGAATGTAGTCCTTCAGATAGAAATGATTTTTATTTTAGAAGGTACAAGTGGTGCGCTCGATGGGATTTCCAATCGGCAAAAAAGACGAACTCTCTTACACAATTTCATCCCCCATTTAACCCCTTTTAGGGGGTGAGTTTTTTTAAACCGTTCCGTATTGAGAGCGGTAGTGGCCCAGTGGTAACAGCCTCGACTTACGACTTGTAGGACATAGGTTCGAACTCAGGCAGGCGCTTTACTTTATATAAATAATTTCATCACCGCTCTGAAAACGGTGATGTAAAACATCGTGAAGAAACCGGAATTTCCTCTAGTGTCAGACATGTGACATCTATCAACCCGCACTGCGGGCCCGCGTGGTTGATTAAGCCCACTCCCTCTCGAAGAGAGGAGGGCTGAGTCCCAGCAGTGAGAATATAGGCTGATTATGCTCCTGGGTAAAAGACTGGTTGTCAGACTTTCAGGCTTCTGACGATCCGTAACGACTGTCAAAGATCCACGAATGACAGCCGGGAACAACGGCTTTACTTGCTTTCCGAGGCACAGAGGAGTCTCAATATGTAAGGATGGTCACCCATCCACGGACCAACCTCGGCAAGCGTAGCTTAACCTGATGGATCGACCCGTGCGGCTGTTATAACTTAGTCATAAGCTCCTCCCAGTGTTCCTCAGTGTCCGTGAGTGAATTTAAGTTTAGTTGCAGATAGCCTGCTAATTATGGTTCTGTCTAAACTGATTCACTGCCAGTAAACCTGTATTGATATCTCTTTATGGAAAAGGCCATTTATACAGTATACAAAAAACGAAGATATTTAACGAATGTCAAAGCTGAAAGTAAATGGCTGTTACGTCAGAAACGGTACTAAATCACTAGCGAAAGGAATTTGTCTCGTCAATTCATTTGCGAAGAATAAGTCTAAGGATGTATGGTGTAGTGTAGGCTATTCAGTAGAACCGTTTTGAGAATATTGCATTATGGCTGGATATCTTGTTGTTTCTGATACTAAGGTACGATGAATTGGCACAAGTAGTAGTAGAATATAAGGTATGGAAATTTAATCTTCGAGTCCATCTTGAAGTTTAGTTGCATAGTGTTGTTTCAAATTAGTATTATGTGTCCTATTTTAATTACTACCAAGTTTTCGTATTTTCTTTATTCACATTTTTTTCCTCTATGGTCGGGCCATCCCATCAGAAATTTCTCAGTAGCAGTAGGGGCTCTAGATTTCTACCCGTTTGGCGAAAATAGGCTCTCCTTGTATCATGGGACTTAAACATAACTGGTGAAATGTGGGTGTACTAAAGGTAAACCTCTACCTAACCCGGGAATTACAGCTGTTGTGTACCAGCTTTAACCCGCGAAATGTCGCGTTTTTTTTTTCAAGATTTTTATTATTCTTTATGGCACCTCTTTAGGTCATGAGTTATCCGAATATCAAAAAAATATTTGCTCTAGGTCATGATTGTCGTTGGGGGAGCAGTGAAAATTGATTCGCTGTTACATTGTATAATAGATTTTACAAAGTATGTTATGCAAAGTAGTAAGACGTCAGAAAAAATGTATACAGGCTGACTTTGAAAACATGCGACAAGATGAGTAGAACACCCCCTTAAATTTTCTCACAAAACAGCTGTTATTTCATTTCAAATTCTCCGGTAGGGCAAAATTCTACCTGTGTACAAGCAAATTAGACAATTTAAAACAATTACCACAAATTACAACCATCCATCTCACTTTACATTGGCAGAAATGTACAGCTTTTAATACTTAATCATGCAGCTCAACAATTTGTCTAACTGGTCTCTTTTACTCTATGGCACATAAGTAGAATGCGGTTGGATTTCGACGTTTCATTAAGGGAACGAGCAAATCTTTCAGCGGAACGATTCGCGTGGAGGCGAATTTGATTTGGTGGTTAGTTATTTTCCTTCCTGCAGTCATATATGAATACTGCTCATGTTATTTAACTCGTATACGTTATGTTTGAAACGTTACTCTGTTGATTTTGGCGATATTAGGTTTAAGTTTTCCTGGTATCGCGGTTGTAATGGTATTGAATTTCTACTCTGTGGTAGATAGAATTATTGGGTGTATTAATTAATTATTTGAGCACTCAGAGGTATTTCAAAGCTTACAAACTGTTTAGTCAAAGCAAAGGCAATCTTGATAAATTGTCTGCTAATAACAAACTACTCAAAACAATTAACTTCTTCAGAACTATAGTGGATATAAACAAAATACTAAGAAATGACCGTCAAGGCGTAGCGTTTATTCTGTTTTTTTTTTTTGTCTTTATTTATTTAAGAGATTTTTATAAGCATATGCGACGATGTCAATGGCTTTTCATCTTGTAGTGTAGGTATAAGTGTATCAGAATAAACGCAACACCTGAAAGTAGTTTGTTCACAATCGGCTTCCGAATCGATTGATCACAAATTGTGTCGGGTTAAGGTACATCTCGCCCACGCAAAAACTGGCCTGCGGGCCAAATGTCAACTTTTTAAAATGTGCATGGGTAGGTTCGCCCGGACCAGTTTAGTAGAATTTCTTAGCAAATGTTTGAATGCAATAAAGTATTGAGTATTGAAAGGTGCAGTCATATTTAAGGGTGTCGTACAGACCATGACGGCTCGTAGGAATTTGGAAGGTTTCCAAGGGTAGCGCTGTCTGTCGCGCCCGCGATATCGCGCCAGTGTGTACGAGCCTTCAAACTGAATAATTTCAATACCTACCCGATCGAAATGTATGAGACAGCTGATAATTTTTCGCGATGACGATGGTGGCCCCATGGAGAAAGTTGTTCAGTTTGATGGGCCTGACCACCCTAATATAACTGAAATTAGAATCACACTGTCATAACAAGTTAATAAAATCCTTCATTTAAGGAAAAAGCCTTATACCAGAGCTATAAAGCCTACTTAAATGCACGACCGAATATTCAGAACAACTATTTTATAAAAAAAATACATGGTTTGGTTTAACTTAATTGAATTACATTTATGTTATTTTAGTCTTCAAATAATAGTTTAATATTCTAATTTGCGTATATTCTGTTACACGTTGTATATTCTAGTAGGTATTATTATTGTAGGTAATCATACGTCTACACTAATATTATAACGAGAAAAGATTTGTTTTTTTGTTTGTAATGATTAGCTCAAAAACGACTGGACCGATTATAAAAATTCTTTCACCAGTAGAATTCTATATTATCATTGAATAACATCCTAATCTTAGCTAATATTATAAATGATAAGATAAGATAGTTAATTGATTCTGGCGTGACTTGTCAGAAATCCATTATAAAATACAATAGACGTAGATAATATTTAGTCTTGGAGTCTGTATTTGTGCCCGGTTGATGGCAATAGGCTCGCCCCCTATTACATGTCATTTAAACATACCTGGCGAAATGTGGGTGTAGGTACTACGTATATATATATGTACACTTCTGTCTAACCCTTCGGGGAATACAGGCGTGATGTTATGTTATTATATTGATATTTAGTAACCTATTCTGCTGAACTAGTCAGCAAATATATCAACGTCTATAGTATTTTTTTTGTTTGCTAAGCTTTCACGTATTAACTAGTTAACCGTTCATCATGAATTTTTTGTCAGGAATACAGAAAAGAACATAGGGTACCTTTCATCCACAAAAAAGGTACTTTTCCAGAGGGCGAAGCCGCGGGCAAAAGCTATAGTAGGCCATAATTTATAAAGACCATAATCACGCGGGCGAAGCCAATAGCGGAAGCTAGTGTTAGATAAATAAACAGGATAAAAGCAGTTTTTTTAATAAAGCCTAAGAAATTGTTCAAGGAAATAGAATACCTTTTGTGTAAGTACATGAATCGTTTACGATTTCCTTCGTTTATTTCGTTAGAAAAGTTTTCTGAAACATCTCGGCTTTCGGCTTTTACTGAGAATTGGCTAAATACGTTGTAAGTGCAAAGTACTCCAATAGTCCCTTTCTGATTTCCCGTAGGCATTGAGGAGGTGAGCGATTATAGAAATTCTGTTTATTTAATCAAAATAGTAACTCACGCGTTAGATATAAGGTCTAAATTAACGGTGATCAGGCTTCCAGTAAGAGGAAGCTCCTCATAATGCTTGCTGTATCCAGGAGTTATATTATAGATTATAGTTATATTATATCCGAGGAGCTCGTGGCTAAGTAATAACAGCCGCACGGGACGATCCATCAGGTTAAGCTGCGCTTGCCGGGGTTGGTCCGTGGATGGAAGACCATCTTTAAATACCGAGACTCCTCCGTGTTTCGGAAAGCATGTTAAGCTGTTGGTCCCGGGTGTCATTCGTGGATCTTTGACAGTCGTTACGGGTCGTCAGAACCCTAAAGTCTGACAACCAGTCTTACCAAGGGGTATCGTATTACTCAGTTACTGGGTTGTGGAGTCGCTCCATGTAAAATACAGCTGCATCCGGTTAGACTGGAAGCCGACCCCAACATGATTGGGTAAAGGCTAGGCAGAATGAGTTATATTATATCCTTTCTGGATCGAATCCTTGATCCAGTGATACAATAATTAATGACACAGCAGCTGTTTGACATTAGTCCGACTGTTGACATGACGTCATGTCACTGATCCCGGTTACTCTTCGCATGTCGCATGGCCTTCTTGCGAGAAATGCTCGAATCGACATGCCAAGAATAGCCCAACGTGATTTTTACGAGTGAAAAGAACGAAGTGAACGAAAATCACGAATGCGAGATGCACGTGAATCGCCTTCCTGATGCTTTACCTTTATGACAAAGCACAATTTTTTTTGTAGTCTTCTTTAGTCAAGAAGTCAAGTCAAGAAGAGATTTCTCTCATCCAAAAGGTCTAAATAAGCGTAAAGTAATAATAATATTAGTATTCTTGAAGTTATCGGCTTCTGATAAAAGTTTGTAAGTATATTTATTATGTTTGTGACCTGATTTCAATATTAATTTATTTTCTAATCTCGAGGCGAAGGAATAACTCAGATAACTAAACTAACAACCTGGAAGCAAAGTAGGTATAGCCTAATTTTCATAAATATCTGTACCTATTTACTCTTCTAGGCTTATAAGTTTAATTAGTTTGCTACGAATTCGAATTATGCGAACTTTGACAAGTTTTGTTAGATCGATAATCTTTAATAATAAAAAGAAAAGTCCTGTCTGACTGACTGTCGGAGTCATCAGATCAACGGCCAGCCCAAACACTTGAACCTAGGAAGCTGAAATTTTGCACAGAGGTTTATAATGTAGGCAAAGAATAAGGAAGTATTTTTCGAGATTCAACCCCTAAGGGAGTCAAATAGGGATGAAAGCTTGTGTGATTTTTTTTTATTCCTTGAGGTATTAAACATGAAACTTCGCATAAATACTTATCTAAATAAATAATAAAATTTGTAATTTTTTGTTTTTCTAAATTACCCTATATGTAATAGGTTTCCTGATGGAGGGTTGGGGGGTGTCAAAGTTTGTATGGAAGAATTTTAACGCGTTGTCCGATTAACTCGAAACTTAGTATTTAAAATAAAAACCAAAAATAAAGAAAAACATGTATCAGGGTTTTTCGAAAATCTACCCCTGACAGGGTGAAAAGGGGTAACCAATTTTACAGGACAGGATTTTGCTGCGTAGTTTAATTAACTTGAAAATTGGTATAATATCACTTTTAACATAAAAGTCAAATAAAGGAAAAGTCCCTTTAGGATATATACCTAATGTGAATTAACACATAGGGTACTTTTAATCATGGTAGTACGTTCCCGTGACATATTTTACTACAAACATGCGGGCGAAGCCACGGGCAAAAGTTAGTATTATTATAATTGGCCATTACCACGGCATATTTCCATCTGATTCTTCTATCTGAATATGTTAATAATGAGCGTCTTGCCTTCCTCTTCAGAAACTATTTTAACCCCCGACGGAAAAAGAGGGGTGTTATAAGTTTAACGTGTGTATCTGTGTATCTGTCTGTTCCCTCGTAGCTCCCAAACGGCTGAACCGATTTCAATTATTATTTTTTTGTTTGAAAGGTGTCTTGATCGAGAGTGTTCTTAGCTACAATTCAAGAAAATCGGTTCAGCCGTTTGAAGATTATCAGCTCTTTTCTAGTTGATGATTGGATGTGCGCTTCCACAGGTCTGATCGATTTGAAATTTATATTCTATTATTGTTATATTAAACACTTTCTCATTAATTACTGTCTACCTAATGCTATTTAAAAACTCATGAACTCCATATTTTTATGTACCTATACATATTCAACCTACAAAGTTCCCATTGCTGGGACCCAGGCCTCCTCTCGGGGAGAGGGAGTGGGCCGTAATCTACCACGCGGGTCCATGCGGGTTGGTAGAATGTCACATGTCTTCGAATATTTTTGGTTCTACATAGTTTCGAGGTTTCGATGTTTCCCTTCACCGTTTTAAGAATAGTGGTGATGAAATAATTTACACAAAGTAAAGTGCCAGTCTGGGTTTGAACCTATGACCTACAACTCGGCCGTTACCACTGGGCCACCACTGCTCTCCTATTCCATTACCTAATTTAAAATAAACATACAAACATAAATAAACAAATCGAAACATTAAGAATTAATTCCAAATCAAACATTCCAATATAAATCAGCACTTAACCCGCGCATGATCAAGGCAAGGTTTTAATACAATCCAACAGTTTATCGGATCTAGTAATTGGAACGAACGCCCGTCACCGTCTCCAAGGGACTGGCTCCATTCAGTTCCATTAGAAAAATGGAAATTTATCCGTTTTTCCCGTTCCAGAAAGTAATTTTCGATAAAACAATTTGTCGCCAGCACCGTTTCACACATCTGTGCTATGCGAGCCGCAATTTTTCCGTTGCTATATTTGTGTGCGCTAAGTTTTTACGTATTTCTGTTATTTTTCTTGTTGGTGATGAAATTGGTTGCAGATGGAGGGTTGGAAACTGTAGGAATTGGCAATGTGAAACTTGTGTTTGAGACTTGTTCCATGGACAGTTCTATTTGGGGTGCGACATCTGATAGTAAAAACTGGCGACAAGACTTAAGCACTATATGCTGAAGCAACAAAACATCAGTATCCGACGAACTGACAAATAAATCTAAATAAAATTAAAGTAAATTGACATTGAATGGAATCGCCACATACTCTATGATACATTCACACACCCGTTCACAACTCCTCATGCACACTCCTTCACACTCACCGACACTGCACACTTAGCAATGCTTAGATGGTGCTAGCAGTTCACTACTGACTCTGTATGTTTGTTTGCTGTATGTATCATCATTCTGTCTAGCCTTTTCCCAATCACGTTGGGGTCGGCTTCCAGTCTAACCGGATGCAGCTGAATACCAGTATTTCACATGGAGCGACTGCCTCTCTGACCTCCACAACCCAGTTACTGGGTAATACGATACCCCTTGGTAAGACTGGTTGTCAGGCTTTCGGGCTTCTGACGACTCGTAACGACTGTCAAAGATCCACGAATGACAGCCGGGACCAACGACTTAACGTGCTTTCCGAAGCACGGAGGAGTCTCGGTATGTAAAGATGGTCACCCATCCACGGACCAACCCCGGCAAGCGCAGCTTAACCTGATGGGTCGACCCGTGGGGCTGTTATTACTTAGCCACGAGCTCCTCCTGTTTGCTGTATGTATGTATAGTTATTAAATTGTAAAGACTAGTTTATATATTTCAAGATAACATTTCAAAGAGCTGTATTTTGTGAAAAATAAATAAATAAAAAGCAACGAATTAGAGATCTTCGGATAACTTCACATTCTGGACCGTCCTAATATCATCTTCTTCATCAACAAAACTCAAGTCAAGAATTTCATAATACATATAGTGAAAGAGGGAGGGAAAAAGAAAGAAAATACGTTTATTTACCTACGGTAAACATGACAAACGAACTTACTTACTACTTTACTATTTTGAAATTGTTGACTTATTAATGTGAATTTATGAAATGGTGCTTATAATTTTAATAATAATTTTGCATGCCTGAATTGGTGCAAAACAGTGGACTGCGTATTCACTTGACATCTAGAAATATATGATTATGTAAATACTGTGTTGAGCAATAAATAATTGAATTTGAACACGAAATGAACAAATAGGGAGAAATATGCGTCACATCCACGCAAAACGGCCACCACTCAGCTTAATGCTGCGATCCTATAAGTTCATTGGTTCACAAAAAAGACCTCAGAATTCTAACAAAGTGGACTATTTTAGTACTCTAAACCACAGAATTAAAACAACAAGCATGCAAATAGCCCAAAGGTCGTTAGTATTTGTATTGCGGATACCTAACTCCTAACACAAACACATGTTATTGTTTAGATTAGTTCCAAGAACAAACCAGAATAATATACACAACAAACATTGTTTACCCTTGGTTCTACGAATATTAAATAAGGTAAATATCCAAATGTTGATTATTGTAAGAATACAGAGAATCGAAAAAGTTTATAATGACGGATCGAATTCGACGAGTTTCGTATAATAATAATAAACATAAGCACACAAACAAACCATTCAACATTGAGAGCAGTAGGGGCACAGTGGTGCCCTGGTGGGTTCGAACCCCAAACATATACTTTACTTTGTGTAAATTATTTCATCGCCAATATCAATCTGCCTAGCCTTTTCCCAACTATGTTGGGGTTGGCTTCCAGTACAACCGTAGTTAGCCGTAGAAGTAACCAGAATTCTTCGATACCTGTACCGTAATTTATAATAGTTTTCGGTCCCTGTCAAGAAGAATGTAATTAATGTGTAATGTGATTGAGGAATAAATGAAACCCAATGAAGAAAACAACTATTAAATTGTTTTCAACTCCATAAATCTATATTTCTTAGTGAGTTTGGGAATCCAATCGTTGCATGCCGTGTCAAAAATTTATTACTCTCCTATTCAATACTATTTTCAAGTAAACTAATATCTAGATTGATTAGATTCTGATCAAATAACGTTGACTGATCGAATTAAGAAGGCAATTTCATTAATCAAATCAATGAGATATTAAAACAAAAATATTTATTGAAGAACACTTTAATACATCAAAAATAAAATTATATTTTAAAACTAGATGAGGTCGGATCGTATTTTTAGAAACAGATTAAAGGTGCTTCTGCTAATAATGTACTAATATGTTTTCTGGTTCATATAATCACTACTAATTTTATTCTTTTCGACCATAATTCGACGGAACGGTTGTCGTGTCGTAGTGGTTAAGCGATTGACTGCTGCGCTGCGTGTCGCGGGTTCGATTTCCGCACGGAACAAATATTTGTATGACCTACATGTAGTTGTTCCGGGTCTGGCTGTTTGTGTATGTCAGTTTAAATGTTTGTAAACGCACCCACGATACAGGAGAAATTCCTAGAGTGGGGCAACGTTTTAAATAAAAAAATAAATAAAAAAACTACTGCCTGGTCCAAGTGTAGTAGGTGGTTACTTTCCACAATTTACGTTATCCATTCATTTTCTTCGTAGCATGATCCCATCAAATGTTAAACATCAATAATCTTTTAAAATACTGCCCAACCCTTCCACACTTCATTAGACTCGGGGCCATAGATCTTGCAAAAAAACTGGAGCTAAAAGGCCACGGTAATCGGCCAACTTTAACGAGGACCTGTCAATGGCTCGACGGCGAGTTGAGTGATTCCTGAGGACCCGATAAGGCTAGAATTTGGTATAGGTGGGAGCGAGTTGGTTGTAGTTTCCAATTCTTAGGAATAAAGAAAGATAAAAATATAATGTCAAAAAACTTTTATTCGTTAGCTAAAACTACAATGTGTAACTGAATTAATGCACATTATGAAAATAGAATGTTTTTGTGTTTTTTATTTTTATCCCATATAAATTATATTAAAGATCGCTGTGTTGAACAACCAAACCTGGATGATCCACATACATTTTAGTTACTATTTTAGTAAAGGTACTAACTAGCTTTACCCGGCCCGGCTTCGCACGGGGTAGCACTAAGTTCTTATCTGCAGCGCACCTACCCACCTACCTACCCTACCCTACCTACCTACATACCTACCTACCTTATTTTTATCTCTCTTGTCTGCTGTATTTTATATTGTGTGCCTTTTAGTCTGTGTCAAATAAATGTATTTTCTTTCTTTCTTTTCTTTACCCTACCTACCTACCTACCGAGATATCATCAAAAAACCGTTCCATTCAAAATGTATGAGACAATGAATTTTCGATGTTTTAATCGTTATTCGCTACTATCCAACAAATCAAAAATCAGCCCGGCCGTTCTTGAGTTATAAAATGGTGTAACTGAACCCGACTTTGTTTTATATCATAATATAGATAGATGTATTGATGAACTCAGTTCACAATTTCTTTAGACTGACACAATAAAATACACATTAAATCATTGTCATCACACTATGTGAAAATCATTAACAAACGAACATTGTGACAGTTAAATAAGTAGTAAGCGATTGTGAGCGATTGTTGATTATAAGTTTATTTTTAGAAGTATGTAAATTAGTATTAGGTACTTATGTTGAAACTGTGTGTATTCCCCGTCACTTGTCCCATAAGGTTCATTAGAAAACCAGCGGCAGACTGCATTTGTCTGGCATTTAATGCTGAAATGCACCTTTTTGGGGCAGCCGTGAGGCACACACTATTGTTAAACATTATTATCACTTTTTTATTTTGTTTTTTGTATTTGTGTTTCAAGAACTGTGTCCGAATAAACGTTATTCTTTCTTTCTTTTATATCCAACCACTCATATTTAAGGCCGCGCTCACGAATTCAACGGCGGCGCGGCGGCGGCGGCGTGGGAGCGGCCGTTCAAATGCATATACCTATTTCTATGGAACCGGCCTCGAAGGCTGCGGTAGCCGCCGCTAAAGGCTCGTACACATTGGCGCGACTTGTCGCGCGACGCGACACCGGTAATTGTTCAATCGTGAAGTTTTATTAGAAATTGTATTGTTAAAGTCGCGTCGCGCGACAAGTCGCGCCAGTGTGAACGAGCCTTAACGCCGCCGCGCCGCTGCCGCTGACTTTGTGCCCGCGGCCTCAAATCCTCTTATCTACCGTGAGCATTCGTAGAACGTATTTACCGCGCTTACGCGGCGCTTACCCTGCGTTGACGTTAATTTAAATAAAATCATGTCCACATGAGCCAAGCGACGGGCGTAGCGTGTACGTGACGTAAATCGACGCCAGATGGAGCTAGGAAAAGAAAAGGGTAGCTTTTCTTTTTATCCGTACAACCTTTTTCCCGCTGTCTCCACCGTATTACCTAACCGCTAATTTCAAAGCTACCAACCCGTGAAAAGAGTAGAATTCAGTTAGCGAGTTTTCACTTAATGACTAGAGTCGAAACTCGATAAAATTGCCTAGGGGATCCTTTGCTAACGGACCCCTGACGCGAAGAGGCTTAAAAAAGGATCACTTAGATTGATTGCACTCTGTGATAGGGCGTAGTCTTAATTTTTAATCGAGCTTTGGATATTTGGAATGCCATTTTGTTGATTGAAGTTAAATTAAGAAGTGAGATAGATTTTTACCCCTTCTATAACATATACATGACGGAGAAGGTACGTCTCTCTCGTTATCATCACACATTGGGGTACATTGGGTAGTGTTGGTTATTGCGCAATAGAAAAACCGTGGGCAGTTTAAATCAAATTATAATTTACTTACTATCAAATTAATCACACTAGCAATTCACACAATGTAGGTACACAACACAACTATACGGAACGCGAGACAGTTTCTAAATGTATTCCCTGTTTGGCCGCCACCGACAAACTCTGCTTGATCTCCGGTCGAGCGTTATGTACTTAGTCAAGCGCCGCCAGGCGGCGCTGGCGCCCCGATTAGTCAATTCAGTGACGTATTTCCGTCATACATAAAATTAAAGTCAGTGTTCGTGTTATCCTGTGTGACCGCGTAGTTCTACTACAGACAATATTAAACTTTGATTTTGTATATTACATTAATATTAAACTTTGATTTTGTATATTACATTAATATTAAACTTACATATTTATAATAATAATAAAGAAATCGACATGTATTGTTCGGTAGTAAAAACATTGATTATAAACGGTAATTATGAACATCGCTTAAAGATAAACAGTGATTAGCGATTGTTTATTTGACGTTTAAAATAGATAGTCTTAACTATAAATCAACGTTTTTATACAATGTGCAAACGACAGACTAAACTATTGAAGATCTTTGATTGAATTTTTGTATGCAGATTGGGAACGTCGTTAGATATACGCTGTTTAATTTATTGTTGTATTGACGTCTCCACCTTGTATAAACCCCTTAGTGTAATCTTTTCCAAATGTTCCAATGGACTCTCACGTTCTAAATAATATGATAATCGTATGGAGGTAATACGACCAAATTGTCGTTGAGCTCCTTAAGTTCTGAGTTGAGCTGCACGGTTACTGACAAATGCGTGCACTGACTGGACAGGTCCACTCAATCTGTGTGGTTCTTTCCTCAAAAGACCATCAAAAAAATCAATCCAACTAACCATCCACCCACCCACGATCTAAATATACCAACTCTAATAATTATAGCAAAAGATCCACAATTCCACGTAATTGCACTATGTATAGTAAATTTATAAACATATTACTTTGAAGTTGCAAATAAAATTAACAGCAGCAAAAAAAAAATTACGTTAACAGATGAAACTGCACAAACTGGGGTGCCGTTTAAAATTTCGAGTTGTTCATCAAAACTGCAGCATGATTTCACTCCCAATTAAGCTTGTTATTTATGCATTCGGTTAAATTTAGCAAGCCCGCGGCAGCTGTATTCTGGTATTGCTGAACGACGGACGTACACTACGTACCTGCGGGGTAAATGCGTAACTAGCAATTGAAATATCTTTCATTTTGACTATTCGACAACATTCGGGATACATATACTTTGTCGAGCAGACGAATTTTTCGAAAATTATGAAGCAATGCATCGTCTTCATGCTAGTGAAACAATAAGGATTGACATTTATTTATTGAGATAGTTGGCAATCGTGGTTTTCTTAAGTATTTTATACATAGGTAAATTAAATGTCTAGTAAAGAATTTGCGGTAGATTTGTTTTATTTTACTATTCAAAATAATTATTGTAAAACATTTTTAAAAGAGTAACGGTGGAGTTTCTTGCCATTATTTTTCATTCGAAACTACCACTTGGCGACTAGAATCAATCACATTTTTTTTTCCCTTCTAAAGTGCCTTTGATGTGCCTATTTGAAATAAATGATTTGTCTTTGAATGGAATAAGAATTTCTTTTGAAATCCTTTGGATTGCGAAATAAAGTGTGTGATGCAATCGGGGTGCTGGGAGTAAATATTTATGGCACTTCATAGTAAGAGAAGGTACCGCCACAAAGAAGACATAGTGGACCATAATTGCTAAATCACCCTAAGTAGACAATTACATCGCACCATGTTAATCCTTAAATCCTGATTTACACCGTGCGATTTAATTGTATGTTTAAAGCCTGCTTTATGGTCAATTTGTTAAACAGGAAAACGCTATGCTGTTCTGAACAAAAATATTACACCAAAAGCATTGATAGACGGCCGAATCGAGCCTAAGTTACTCGTGCCTAAAAGTTAACATAAATTCTCGCTTGGGGCGTAGCGTACTCTTTTATCTCCTATGTAATGTTATAAATCACTGATCCATACAAAATCTGTTTTTTTTGTGTTGAGCAGTATTTCCCATTAATATTATCAAATGCCTTTGAAACAATAGGTGACTGTAAACGCGGTGCTTAGGATAATTACTAATTCTACTGAATAATCTATTATGTTTACTGACTTTTTCAACAGACGCATTCGTATTTTTTACAGTCATGCCATATTTTTCCTTTAATTTTCCTGAAAAAAACGAAAGCTTGATTAGATCAGTACTAGAAATTCTATCGACGCGAATAGTACTGAAGGCCCGTTGATTGAATTTATGAAATCTTCCCGAACCCTTCACAATCCATTAACACTTATCTGGCCCAACAATTCCGCCGAAAATCGGTTACAGAAGATCCGACCAATCATTACGGTTTATTTACACGAAGGAAGTTTCTCGAAGCGGGAATTTCTACGCAAAATGTAGAAAAGACTAGCCGGGTAAATTCACGCTCATATTATAGTGTTTGAGAATCAAGCGAGAAACAAAAATTATAATAGAAGATTATGTCATACGAAACTCGCCAAGTGATTTTATCGAACTGTGATTTGACAACTCGAAATTGCTGTCAATTTTGAAAATAGAACCAACACTCGTCTTTTGACGCATGTATCATACTTAATACACGAGTCAACTTTAATTTTCGTTTCGATAATCGATCGGTCGAGGCAGAAACTCACCTCGTGTGACTGACCCATTACGCGTAACATTCAGAATACGGTTGCTACCATTCGGTGCAGGAAGCCTGAGTATTTGGCAAGCTCGTCGAGAGCCTTGTATCATTTTAAATGAGTCGGGTAATCGGTACGATACCGCCTTTTTTAAATGGTCGTATCGTGGCTGCATTTTGATTAATTTTTATTAGACTTTGAATGTTCAACAGTATCGTTTTGTTAAGCTTGTTTTATGCTGGTTGGAGTTTTATTAGATTGTGATTCTAAAATGGTGAAGGTAGAAATTCCGTACCTTCTATGTTGCACGTTGATTATTTATTTTATTAGGTTCACCAAAAATTGATTACATTGATACAAACACTTTATACATTTAAAAAAGTAAAATAACAGTGCATCAGTTACTTAAAACTAAACACTACATGCATACAACAATAAATCAGATAAATAAGCTAACTTACTTAGTGATAAGCGCTAATATTGAAAATTTGGTAACATTGGTAAAAAGTGACAATAAAAAAAATTATGAAATTCTGATAAAAAATTATAAAATTAGTAATATTGACGTACTTTGACATTATAACATTGGTAAAAACTGATAAGAATTGCATAAAAATAAAAATGAAAAATTATTTTTGAATAAAAAATTCATACATTAATAACAGTAAGTAAATGATGTGTAAAACTGAGCAAAATTGTTTTACTATGGCAAATTGGTTTTTAGGCGAATGAAGGATTAGGACAAGTTTTTGGGTAGCAGTTTTCCCTATTTTTCTGTTATAATAAACACTGATTATCAGTCCCTGTAAACAGTGGTATTACAGGTGATATTAAGCTGCGTCATTCACCAAAGATCCATACTAAGGGACTACTCACATTTATTCAGCTCAATTCAGCGTTTGCCCATAGAAAACGCGCGAAACGCGTACGCGTCCTTTCAGCTATCCGCAGCTGAAAGGACGCGTAACCGTCTCATACAAAATCGTAGTTTTCTATAAGCAAACGCTGAATAGAGCTGAATAAATGTGAGTAGTCCCTAAAGCGGTGGATGATCCTCAAATCGTAACCCATTCTTTACTACAAACTAAATACGATGTGAAAATTTGAATCCATTTGAATAACTTCCAGTCAGTAACATTAATACCACTATTGGTAACCCAATTTTACGATCAGTACCTAACTACTTACACAGAGCTTTACGTAATTTCTAACGCACCGACCAATCTGTTTCGAAACTAACTATAGTTTAATTGAACTCATGTTAGCCCCGTATTTGTGTAATCCTTCGGAATTCATGATTCGATTATGGGTAGTAATGGTTACCTTTGGGATTATAATATGTAGAGGATATTTCATTGAAATTGGTTGCAGTTGAGGGTATAATGTTTAGCATTGAACTGTGATAATCTTGATTGATGGAGAGCTCATAATTATATATTTCTGTTTTGTGAATGATGTTATGCGTCATTATTGTTGTCACTAGCGATTTCTTAATTCCTTTGTGAGTACGACTACCGTACAAAGAGAGAGTCCATGTGACTATTTCCACAAGCTTGAAAAAAAATGGGAATATGGTCTTTGGAGACTAGAAGAGTTCTTCTGGCATTGCAGATTCTTTAATAAAAATAATGAAATCAATAAGAACCGCAAACATTTTTGGCGCAGCCATGAGGCACACACTATACGAATAAACATTCCATTTTTATTTTTTTATTACCCTCACGGCTAGCTTATTAATTTCATTATTTTAATTAAAGAATCTGCAATGCCAGAAAAACTCTTCTGGTCTCCTAAAGACTCCAGAACTATTAGTAACCATTTTTTTTTAAATCTGGCTTTGTTTTATTTCTTTCAAAAGCATTACAGAACACGCCAAAAACAAAGACCCACCCATTGACATTCGACAGCTTTATATTTACCTTCAAAAAGTAACCCCTGACGTATCACGTTCCGAACGAAGAGAAGAGAGTACATGATGAAATCCTCCGTTCTTTGAGACACGATGAAACGAATCTGTCCATCATAATCTGTAAGCATTTGTACAAGACGGCCCCAAAGATGCTTTCGCACAACACTTGAATACTGATGACTTATTTTTTATTTATATTAAGGTATTTGTTCGTAAGGATGTGTTTGGAGTGGTGCCGTTTTTGTGGTCACGTTTGGATTTTGTTTTTAGTGAAGAGGAGGTCGTGTCATTTGTTTTGGTAGTGCTAATTGTTGGTTTCTACTTATGCTTGGTGAAGTGAGCTTTCCACGATGCTAGGGATTGATTACATTGCTCTCTTCACTTCAAGTTTTCGCGGTTAACTTTTTACATAATAAATCGACAAGTATTTACACTTAAATGGAGGAAATTGTTAGTAGCGTTTGATCTTCCAATTCTTCTGTCGGTAGTACCAACTTAGTAGTAGAATAAACGCATTTCCTCAGCCAAAGAAACAAAGCAGACTGAACATTGCATTTAGTAACTGTGTGCAGTGATTTTTTTTTGTTACACTTTCACGCTATAACGGCTGAGCGGATTTGGATGAATTTTGGCACATGGGTTTAGGACATAAGATACTCTTTATTACCTTTAATATTCCCATGGAATCGAGACATATGTGAGTGTAACCGTGGGGCATAGTTAATTGTATAAATGCTAGGTGCCTACTGCCTGCCTACCTTATCTCTGTTACTCAATCATATTCATATGAATTCCCTTCATAATTAAAAGTAATTGTTGCACTTATAATTAATGTAATATTAATGAATTAATTTTGAAATGTATTGTGTAAACAATTGTTGGCTAACCTAAATAAATAAATAAATTTCATCAACGTCCTTTTTGTCGTGATCGGTTGTACTATTTTTCTTGTTGTCCTTTTCCTGACTTTCTATTGTACTAAGAGATGTTCGCAGTAGGCTCGTGATGGCCACCCGGTAGAGGTGAAAACTTATAGACAAGTGAAGCCGAATATACGTGATTCAGCGTCACTTAACTGTTCAGAAAGAGCGTAAAGTGAGCCTAAAGAAGATTTCACCTAAAAAAATCTCTGATATTCGTTAGGAAATAGAGAAGTAAATCAATCTACCTTTTCCCAACTACGTTGGGGTCGGCTTCCAGTTGAATACCAGTATTTTACATGGAGCGACTACCTATCTTACCTCCACAACCCAGTAACTGGGTAATACGATACCCCTTGGTAAGACTAGTTGTAAGACTTTCGGGCTTCTGACGACCTGTAACGACTGTCAAAAATCCAAGAATGACAACCGGGATCAACGGCTTAACGTGCTTTCCGAGGCACGGAGGAGTCTTGGTATGTAAGGAGGGTCACCCATCCACGGACCAACCCCGGCAAGCGTAGCTTAAAGTGATGGATCGACCCGTGCGGCTGTTATTATTTAATTACGAGCTCCAATTAAATAGAGAACTAACCGCAATATGAACGAGTCTTTAGGTCCTCATCAGAATTCAGTTCTGTATTGCTTTTCATTAGTTCAAATGGAACGCCATTTGTTATGATCAATGTTATTCAGGTAAAATAATCAGCTTTTTGTGAAATGTATGTTGAATGACGCGATGAGAATTTAATTTATAGTATGTAAAGGTGTGTGGTTTATTTCTGGATTTAATTAACCATATAATTATTTGCAGTAAAAATATTTTCTCTCGTGTTGTCATACTGCTACTGGTTTAAAAATTAAGCCAGTCGGTAATGCTCGTAGTGGGCTTAATGGTGTATTATAGGATTAGAATTCTCGTTTTTCATTTTTCCCGTGTTCCGATACAAATACAATATTACATTTTTTTTTAAACAACTATAAAGTGATAACTTTAATTTCGGAAGTCGGTGTATTTGGTTTTGTATTTTCGTTATTTCCCAGCAACTTCCAAAATTAAAGTTATTTATTCACTTTGTAGTGTCTTTTTTTAAGTCAGTTGTTTTTTTTTTTTAAGTTTTAATTTATCGCTTTTTAGTGGGTTGGTTTGTAATTTTTCTACGTTACAATAGCCTAATGACAACTGCTTATCACCTTTTACAAAATATTGCTTTTCTCGATGCAGGGACGTTAATTGTTGAGGAGTTCTCCTGGTACTTCACCATCAGCACCACTTCACCATAATAATATGCATTGTGACGAGCAAAAATTGCTTGGCACCCATATTAAAGTAATCGAATCACAACCCGTGAAAAACTTATTATTGAGTAGTGTCGGTGGCCATCTGTGGTCTTCATAACCATTTCACCTTCACCAAATGGTGCTTTTCGAGAGCAAATGCACGAGCTACTATAAAAAAATACCCAAATCGCTTTATGTGTGCCAATAATATTTGAAGATTTCCCTCAATGTCTCCAGGATTCTATGATCACATCCTGACCTGATGACAATGGGACCAGCTGGGAAGTATACCCTTTCAAACAAAACACGAATTTTCCAAATCAGTCCAGCCATCTTTGAGTAATCAGCGAGCAAAGGTTGCCTACACATGAAAAAAAAAACGGCGAACGGAGACCCTCCTCGTTTTTTTGAAGATATGTTTTTATAAAGATCTTCATTATAGCAGTCCACTGCGGGACATAGCCCTCTCTAATTGCACGGTAAGCTCAGCCCAGCCACCCTGCGAAGATCATCGCTTCACCTAGCCTGAGGGCATCTTACCTTACGTTCACCGATTCGCAGTCTCCACTCGAGAACAACGTTTAGAGACATGAGGAGCAGGGTTTAAAGTTCACTCATTCTCTATAGAAAAGGGAGGATCCTCCAACCTGACGGGTGTTATGTCTGGCGGGCAACTGCCCATCGATTGATGTAGGATAGTCTCATATATGTTGATCGCGCGGTAAACTCTAACTGCGCGATGCAGGATTTGTGTGACGTCAGGTCTTTGAGGCGTAGTTCGCATGTGGCGATGTAGAGACCGCCACTAGCGCACCTCAACGGTTGTCGATTCTACAGCCAATATGGTCGCCCCATTGCCACTTCAGCTTGCTTATTCTGTAAGCTATGTCGACCACTTTGGTTCTCTGCCGGATTCTATGCCTCAGAGAGATTCCAAGCATAGCTCGTTCTATAGCTCGCTGAGCGAACTTGAATTTATGGACCAGCCGTACCGTGAGTGTTCACGTGTCGGCTCCATAAGTCATAAGTTTTATAGAGATATTGTAGCACTTGAAGTTAATTTTTAGTTAAATTATCTAGTAAATAATATCACACGGTTTTTTTTCTGGTGAATAGTCCAAACTCGGAGGTGTACAGAGATTACCTAACTGCACTGAATATTACTTACTAGCTTTTGCCCGAGGCTTCGCCCGCGTGGAAGTCGTTATCCCAGGGGAATGAAGTAAAGGGATGTGATCATCCAGGTTACAAACTATCTGTGTACCGTTCAACCGTTTTTGCGTGATTTAGTAAAAGCAAACTTTCACATTTAGTTGTAAGTAGGATACTAGGATTGTTTGTTAACGTATACTAAGCTGAAAGTAAAGTAAATATGTAAGTTATTTTATTCTTACAAAACTGTCAGGAATTCTGGTACAACTCCAACTAGGAATCTAAAAATAACTTAAAAATCTCTTCACACACAACCTTTAAATAAACTAATGAAGTATTAAACAGCATTAACTTTTTCACGGCCAAATAAAACCGTCGATCAAAAGCTAAGGCGTAAACAAAATTCGCCACTTAACTGTTCGGTAGGCGCCACCGAAGGCCCGACACCACAGAATAGATATATACAGAAGGCCGGGTCGTTACAACGAGCAAAACGCACGCACGCATAGGCACGCGGCTACGTACAGTTAGTGCAAGCGCACTTGCGATTTATTTGAGATCGACCGTACGTTCAATGGTACAAGGTGTTTTTGTTGTGGTGGTTGTGGTCAAAATCGGAACTAACGTCGCCATCTTGTTTTTTAAATACAACGGGTAGGGCAACTGTCAAAATGGCGCTCTCGTAACTAGTTCCCGATTATACAGGTGTGAGGTGGTTTTATTTTTGCGGAAATGACGCGTTTTTGTGTTCCTAAATACTCCGAAATTGGAGTCGACCATTTCCCGAGAGACCCTAAAATTAGAAGATGGTGGCTTGAATCTATTCTTAGAGATTTTTAAGCAAAGTTCGAGGTTATGTCTGAACATATTGAAGACAGTGATTACGAGGAAATATTTAAGGTTTTAAATTCTGACACTATCCTTGTCAAATAACCAAAACCATGAATGAATACGAAATGGAATAAATGAAGGAAATGTCAAATTTATTGTAGACTGTATGGCTATGAACTCGCCATCCACAATTAGCTTTGCCCGACCTTCTCCGTTTCTGTGGCAATTTCATAAATATTACCCACAAAACACCCCCTGTCAATGTCATTCAGGCTCCAAAACATCCTTGTAGCACTCTACGTACGTGTCTATGAGTGCGTACGTCTGTGTTCACATCTTGTCAAGAGCCCGCCTTCTGTACCCTATTTTGTGTGGAAGGCCCAACACCCTCCAATAGGCGTAATTCAGTCTCAATGATTGACACTTTCGCTTCGCCTCGCTGTGAACGCTCGAAATGCTCTAACCAAGAAAGTTCACACCCAGTTAGCTTTACCAATTACGTTTGTACAAAGGATTCGTCCGCTTTAATTTCTGACTTGAGTTATCTCTCCATTCCGATTCACTAGTTGTTCGAAGCTAAGATTCTAGTTTTGATAAGATTAGTGTAAGTATGGCTGGTAGAAATTATATTGTTTTAATTTTTGAGGTGGATGATTTTTTTTTATCATTTTGTCTGCTATTGAAATATGTTAGCAATTTTCAGTACTCTGAAAATAAAAAGAAATTTAGGCACAAGTACTATGCTAGATCTTATGCAATATGAAATTCTTAGCTCAGTGGGAATGTAATTTCGAATCAAGATTGACAACTCGGGATCTCGCCCGGCAATTCGCCGATTTAAAGAAAAAAAAGTTTTTTTTATGTCTAGAGATAAAAATTACATAACACAATATCACGCCTTAAATTGTTTCCACGAAGAGACAGGACCCATATTTCACCAGTTTTTTTTTGAGTCCCATGTAATAGGGGCGAACCTGATGCCATCAACCGGGCACAAATCCAGACTCCAGGCTGCTACCGAGAAATTCCTAATGGAAAACCCAACAACACTTTACCCGACCTGGGAATCGAACCTCATGCTTAGCAGTAAAGGTGCGACTACTAGACCAACGAGGCAGTCGTAGTGGCATAAAAAATACTCATAAAAATAAATATCTAAAGTCTAAAGTGATAAAATTGACCGAAATACCAACCTTAAGTACTAAAACTAAAACCACACCAATACTACACCTAAATGCTTAACAAAACAAAAATCCAAAAAAATATTTTCCTGTTCAAAAGCGACGTAATCGCCTCCATTGCGAAGCCGTGTCGCCGCCGCAGCACGAAATATATAAGTACAGAAGGATGGCTTCAAGCAGCGAGCGAAAAATGCACATAATAGTGCACGCTTCAAATACAACGAGTGCTAGCGCAGTCGCGAACAGAAAGATAGAAAGAAACATAGCTTCATTTGTTCAGAAACACATGCATACAAAAAACACAATTTACTCGAATAAAAAAGAAAAATAACAGCGAAACAACAGGGGCAAACAGCGCAGTAATTGCGTAACACTAATACAATGACGATGCCATTCATTTTGACAGTTCAAGAACAATCATTACGTCATTGTAGTGGTCGATAAGACGAATTTTTCACACATAAGTAATTTATGAAGCTATGGATTAGAAATTTCCTTGAAAATATGTATGTTGCGCCATTTGGGGTGCTGGTCAGTGTAGACCAAACAAGAAAATGCACATTTTATCCCCTCTACAAAATTATTTTTGTGTAAACAAGAACAGAGTATTCTTTCGTTGGTATCATATTAAAATCTCATGAATATCAAGAAAAAAATATCTTGCTCTTGTTCTGATTCGCTAAACCCACCTTGTGGCAGTTTAAGATCGCCGTACGTCTATGTGTGCGTGCGTCAGTTTATCATGCGAGTTGATCTTCTGCACCTAGGTATCTATTCTGTGTCATAGCCGTGTCGCAGCCGAAGTCTGCATATACCGGACAATAATATCGATGATTTTGAACGGTAACGATCCACTTGTACCTGGGGCATTGTCTCTGGCGTTAGGTTGTTGTGGACTCGACAGTTTTGATAGACTAGTGTTATTCTGTGCAGCGTGTTTAGTACCTAACTAATCATTTGGTTGCGAGAACAGAGAAAATAATTGTTAATCAAATTGAAACCCTACGTCAATTTGCCGTGTTATATTTATATGACACTTGTATAGACATTTTATGCAACTGCCAAAAAAATAAGTTGTGATTTGAAAAAAGGGGTTAATCAATCTCTTTAACAAATCTTACTTTACATGCTAAGAAAGGTCACTAAAAGATGGAAAAGAATTTTCAAATTGTATTATTCTTTTTTCAAATCGTATCGTAGGCTGTGGGTGTAACTATAAGTCAGTCAGCAAGGTGATTGCATCATCTGACTGGACAATACGAATGATACCTGGGTAACAAAAAAACTATTTAGTTCGTCAGTCGAATATTATAAAAAATATTTAGTCACGTATTTTTTGCAGAATTAATAAAAATGACCGGTAAAATGCATTGAAGTTGGGAAGTGGGGGCACGCAACGTCACAACTTACTACAGAATCTACTAAGGCGACGAATAATGACGTCATGCCACATTTTAACCCAATGTATCGCCGTAATTTTTTGTTTACGTAAAAAAAGAAAAAATAAGTGTCCAATACTTTTAAATAAACTACCTGACAGACTATTTTTGGTTGTTTTTAGCATCACGTTCATCGGTAAATGTTCCCACTGTTGGCAGGCCTCCTCGTTCTATGAGAGGGAGTAGGCTATAATCCACCACGCAGGCTCAGTGCGGGTTAGTGGATGTCACATTCATTCGGATCTATGGTTCTAGGACATGCCGGTTTCCTTCACTGTTTTGAGAGCTGTGGTGATGAAATAATGTATACAAAGAAGACAAGTGCGTGGTTTCGAACCCTCGACCTACAACTCGTAAGTCGTGGCCGTTACCACCAGGCCACCATTGCTCCACAACAACACACCAACTTTCATAAATTTCTATTTTATTTATTATTTTCAATTTTATTTTTATTTTATCTTGATAGTTCGCCACCTTTATTTTTAAATACGTATTCTGTCCATTTTCAAACATCACGCTAACCCAAACATGTCACGATATAAAATTTAAGATAACGCAAGTCCGACAATTTTAATGACTATGTTAAATATTCTATTCTAGTTACAGTAAGCATACAATATTATTCGTTTTGGAATTTATTTTGTAACAATGGACTAACAATAACTTATTCATATTCTAATTAATAACGGTTCAGTGACATCATTCGCCGGTAAATTGTAGACGCTATGTGGCTGCCACCGGTCTTCTAGGAACCCGTAGCTTTGGCCACCGACATCTCGACATCTATCCGCTCCTGGCGACATGACACATTACATACAATACATGCTATAAACTCAATTAGCTGTACCGAGTCATGTAGGTAAATGTAATTACCTACACACACTTAACAAGATAATAATAATTATAATCAGTGTCGACCACAAACCACACGTTACGGCTTGTACTGATAAATATGTGTCGTTAAGCTTCACCTTAAGTAGGCAGCGATATAAAATGTCTATTTATTAAAAAAAAATGTAACTTGTTTTTGCAGCATATAGTATCAGCGAGAATCTGGATGAGGCTGGCACAGGAGCGTGGGTTTGGTACAAGAAAAGAGAGGCCTATGCTCATCAGTGGGTGAAGTCGAGTTGTGGATGATAATGATGATCAGCGGACTTATAATCAGTCGCTAACCCGTCCTGACCAAGCGTGGTGATGAGTGCTCGTACGTGCCTTCTCTGTAACAGAAGAGGCCTTTTACCCTGCAGTGAGACAATAATAGCTTATTATTTTAGCAGCGCTCCACCAGATGCTGCTGGTCTCTACTGCCTACTACGGCCTATGAACATCCTGGTAATACCTGTGTGGCGGCATCTACAACGCCACATGCGAACTACGCATCAAAGACCTGACGTCACACAAATCCTGCATCGCAGTATTAGAGTTTACCGCGCGATCAACATATATATATAAGATCCGACATCAATCGTTGGGCAGTTACTCGCCAGACACAACACCCGTCTGGTCGGAGGATCCTCCCTTTTCTATAAAGGATGAGTGAACTGTGTACCCTGTTCCACATACCTCCTAAACCTGACGTCTGAATTGCCTGTAATTACATAGACACAGTTAACGGCCTCTGTGGTCTAGTGGTTAGACAACCTATCCACTTTTATACCACATAACAAAGAAATAAAATATTTACAATCATCTCCTAAGTCACCTGTGTAATTAAACATATAAGCCACATTATCACTAACAAGGACACGCCGCACACACCACCCTATCTCTAAGCCTGTAATGGTTATTACTAAGTCTATCAAACTACGGGAAACTCATCCACACTAATCCTTGGAACGGTCGGTATAAAAATCGCTGGATCCATTCACGGCTGAAATGAGTTGCGAGTACTATCCGCGGCGGCTAACGGTACACCTGTGGTACACCGGGGCTATTAACATTTTTTTAATTGAGGTTTGAACCTTTTTTTAATGTAATCTTTGTGGGCTCGGATAAAGGTTATTTGAGTGAGGCGATGATAGCGTAGAACTGCTTGTCTTTGTATAATTTCAGGAAATAGTGCAGTTACTTGAAATTACGAGTTCATGAAATTATTTTGTTTTATCTTTATTAAATGTCGATATCCATAACGCCTGTAAAATTTCGCCAGTTCATTTAATTTGACCTTTTAAATAATGCACTGCAGGGAAAAGCTCTCTTCTCATACTGGGAAGGCCCGAACACGGATCACTACGGATCACTACGCTTGCTCAAAACGGGTTGGCAATTTCAGATTAATATAACTGTGCAGTCCAGGTTTCCGTACGATGTTTTCCTTCACCGATGTCAGAAAGTATATATTAAAGGAATTGAAAAAGCCACATTGGTACTTGCCTGGATTTAGACCCACGACCTCGTGCTTGAGAGGTGAGGCCTTTACCACTGGGCCGACCTCATCTAGCCTAGCACTAATATTTTTTTTATTATGACGTGTAAAAGTGATTCCGATATCCTATTGACAGAATAAACAATTTCATTTCATTTCATCATAGCTACATTTTTATTTGACCTTTTATAAAAGATTTTTCAAAACTTCAAAACTGCGTCCGACGGGGCTTGGGGTTTTATACGAAGCGGGAAACAGCAGCAGGTAGTTATTAAATAGTGTAAAAACCCTAAAACGGCCTTACTTAGATTAAACCCGATCCAATTGAAACTAATAGTAATTTATATTATGTATATAGATATTTCAGGCTACCGGGGCCTGAAATATCTGGACTCGATTACAGTTTCAAGTAGACGTACCATTTCGCCGAATAGCCGGGACACCTGCGTTTTACCGGGAATTATTCTCAAATGTCCAGGATAGCTTTTAGTGGGCAATAAAAGTAATTTGGTAATTACTTTATGAATATTTTTTCTGGGCTGTGTGAGTAAAATTTTCAGAGAAGTGTTTTTTTTTACTGGTCACTGCGTAACTGAGATATATGATGAATTAAGAGATAATTTCAATGCAATGCAAATCTCATTGCACCACCATCTTAACGACGCGACGGCTACCACTATTCAGGGCGTTGAATCGACATTTTAATTGATACGGTCTGCGTACTAACGATCTGATGTACAGCATTTAGATAAAACATATGCCCGAACTGAATGGAGGTTTATAAATATGGCTGCAGGAATTTTTGATGCGATTTTTTATAATGCAAGTCCCTTTTTTATATATGTAATACTTAAATGATAAATGATTTATTTTCTGTAAGTAGGGTTGTACAAACACTTTTGCCACGTCGATCATATTTTTTTAAACCAGATGCTGTCGGCGTTTCCTGTCTGACTACTCTGAGAAAAAAGGCCGAAACAGACTCAGAGGTCACAGTCTGTTTTAAAGTTCAGACATCATCTTGGTCAGATCATGTGACCATCTGATCATCTGATCTTAGTAGTTTAACAGTAGGGGTTTTATACACACTTACATTACATTGCGTCTGTATTACGCAAGGTAAAGTGCCAGTGGGCTGGCCATGTTTGTCGAAAGACCGATGGCTGGTGGAGCAGACGAATCCTGGAGTGCAGACTGCGTATAAGCAAACGTAGTGTGTGACGCCGCGCCCCAGGTCTGGGACAGGCTGGATGCTGATGGCGGAAGACAAGGTGCTGTTGCGTAGTCTGAGTTGATTGATGTCGTCTGTTGATTAATTTCATCAGAAATAAAGAAAGAAACGTTTGATTATGTACGGAAACAATTCTCTTTGTCCTGGAATCTAATTAAGATAAATCAATACAACAAGTTAATACTAAATTAATTACATCAATCATCATTAGCAAACACGTTTGGTAATCAATTTAGAAGCTGGATAATATTTGTTTTAAGATAATATTCCACACGATGCACCAAGTTGTCCTTACTGGACTCGACCAAACAGGAATACATTTTATCCGCGGAATAAGATTTACTCTGACAGTTTTCGTATGGAGAAACTGTCAAAAATCAAAATTTATTCGGAAGAGAAGGCTTATTCCGCGGATAAAATTTATTCCTGTTTGGTCGAATCCACCCAACTATCTCGAACTCGAACTATTATTTTGTTATAATCATCATTATCATAATTTCAGCCGAAAGACGCGCATTGCTGGACACAGGCCTTCCGCAAGCATCGCCACTTCGACCCGTTCAGAGCTTCTGGCATATCATCTCTCAGTTTGTTAATTTATTATTAAGGCTGGATTCGACCAAACAGGAATACATTTTGTCCGCGGAATAAGCCTTCTCTTCCGAGTAAATTTTGAATTATTGACAGTTTCTCCATACGAAAACTGTCAGAGTAAATCTTATTCCGCGGATAAAATTTATTCGTGTTTGGTCGAATCCGCCCTAAGTAGTATAGTTTTAAGAGAATTTAATTTAAAATAATGGTAACAAAACTTAACGTTTCTAACTATTACCTTTAATTGACTCGAGGGGCCAAGTAATCATGGGTTAATGGCTCATTAACATAACTGCACGTTTATGAATGCGGGTTTAATGCTCTATGGCAATAAAAACCTTTTTTAACCACCCAGAAAAAACACTGGGTTTCTCGTTTTTATTGATATGAAAAACTTAATTAACTCACGCAATTCTGTATTAGATTACATCTGAAAATATGTAGGCAGATTTTCCTTCACGAATATTATTTTTCGAACAAAAAATGTATGTGAAAGTAATTAGTAAAATACGAAGGTACCGGGATTTCACATCACATTTTCTTTATAAAAAATGTCATGGCTATGTAGTAGGTTTAATTTTTATTTCGTTATGTGACCTATTTCGTTAGCATTGGTTATCATTAAAATAGGTAAATTAACACATTTATTTTTAGAGAAATTGTCGAACATAATCACACTTTCAAACTTTATGAGTTAATTGACAATATTGTGATTAACAAGTTCTTAGTAAACTGGAATACTTTTTCTTCTTGTACCGTCAGCTGCAGAGAAATCTCACCCCCTAGCAATGAAAAAATACATTGCTAGGGGGTGAGATTTCTCTGCAGCTGACTGTACCTATGTTAGGCATGTAACTGTTGACTAGTTGACTCCTAGCTGCACATCCCGGGTTACACGAAGCTAGTAACTAGTTAGTCGTAGTAAAGTTCTAGTAAGCTAGCAAGCTATATGCATACAGCATATGGTCAAAATATTAGATTTACCCAAAATCAATCAATCTGCCTAAGCCTTTTCCCAACTATATTTGGGTCGGCTTCCATGTAGCGACTGCATGTCTGACTTCCACAACCCAATAACTGGGTAATACGATACCCCTTGGTAAGACTGGTTGTCCGACTTTCATACCTCCGATGACCCGTAACGACTGTCAAAGATCCACGAATGACGGCCGGGTAGTGCATTTTCTTTCGGAAATTCGGTTTGCAATGAATTTCTTGGAATCGAATTTCCAGACTTTTTGGTATGATGTGAAAGAACTTTTAAGTTGAACGTATAATGTATCTGTGTAGCTTAATATTTTCATGTTATATTTTGATCTCTTGTTTGTTTTTGTACTAGAATTTCAGATTACCTTTATATGGTTCAGAATTACAATCAGAATTTATTTATTCGTCACAATGTATCTTTACTTCCTTGTCATCATCCGCCTAAAGAAATGTATACTCTAGGATTTGTGATCTCAAAAAGAAGACTAAATCCATGATTGCCGAGCTGGACACAATCACAACATAAACAATATAGTGCTGGCTCGTTCTTGGGCAAAGAGTTAGCATTGCCATTCAACGTGGCAATGCTACCAGTCTTCTGGGCACGTTTCCGGATGACAGCGATGCGGACGAGTACTTTGACGCTTATGTGTCGTTTTGTTTTTATATTTATTAGTTAGTCATCTAATTAAGTGTTAGATTATATAATGTATATAAGATTTGAAAAATGTATTAAAAAAGATTCAAATTAAATATCATTCAATAAAATAAAGAACTTCATCAAAATTCATCCTTTTTGGCTTAATGCAGCAAATCTCGCTTGCACGCAGTATACCCGGCTGATAACAGACCGCAGTTTCATGCCTCGATGGTAGATGGTGATGTCACCACACATTTACCCCAATGTGATTAACGCTGTTATTCCATTTTGTGCAAACATTCTGAAGGCCCCTGAAAGAAAATGGGTACCGATGGTCATCTTATAACCACACCTGTAAAACCAAGATGATACCCAATGTCTTGTTCATCTTAGAGACGAAGATGCCGCCCGCCGTAGTACCCTTTTGTTTGAGTACGAAAAGATTAAATAAATAAATAAAACCAGATTATATATTTATTATATTCTAACATAGTTGTTGTTATATTGTTACCAACATATTGCGTCATTGCTACTTGTTAATTATATATAAAATAAATAATATATACGAATATACATCTCATGTATCTTCATTCTGCCTAGCCTTTTCCCAATCATGTTGGGGTTGGCTTCCAGTCTAACCGAATGAAGCTGAATACCAGTATTTTACATGGAGCGACTGCCTATCTGACCTCCACAACCCAGTAACGGGGTAATACGATACCCCTTGGTAAGACTGGTTGTCAGACTTTCGGACTTCTGACGACTCGTAAAGACTGTCAAAGATCCACGAATGACAGCTGGGACCAACGGCTTAACGTGCTTTCCGAAGCACGGAGGAGTCTCGGTGTGTAAAGATGGTCACCCATCCACGGACCAACCCTGGCAAGCGTAGTTAACCTGTTAGATCGACTCGTGCGGCTGTTATTACTTAGAGGAGCTCTTCATACATCTCATGTATCTACTAAGACGTAATCATCATCATCTTCATTATAAAATGGAGAGAAAGAAAACGCCTTTTCATCTGGGAATTCCTAGAAGATTTATGACGAAAGGATTTCCTGGTACACTTTTCAAAATATTATAGTGATAAAACAGCTTTCTTGCCTCAATGCAATTTTGTTAGGTACCTACCTGTTTTCTCAGATAATCTTACAAAAATGTATTCTGGTACAAATGTTGGCCACCAACACTGGCTCCAACATAACAGCTCGAAATAAGACAATGAAGATTAAAACAGCCCAATCAAAGGTAATACAATTCAGTAGGTCCAATTAAAAATTTATCGACGCCCCGGCTGTCGTAGCACTTAGATTTTTTTATTATTACCTATTTAATCATCGAATGCCGTAACTGTTTTATGTTGGACATTTGGAGTTAATTGTCTCTTCCTTTTTAGGATTATGTCCTACCTTTACCTTTACCTGTAAGGGGTAAGTGGAGATGTTTTTTTGAGATTCACAAAATATTTTTTCAAAATTTACTATCTGGCAGGAGGATGGAGAATCTTGAGAAAGTCGTAGGAATTTTCTGAATGCAAAACGTTCAAAACATTTTAAAAATCACTGGAAATTCATCAAACACAATGTTTAGTGGCGTGATGTCTGTGGTGGTATTAAGTAACTTTAAGTTTTTAATGTTTGTTTTTCTATTTTCAATTGGGGCCTATTATGTAAAGTGCGTTTTATTTCTGCAGAATAAACAAGAGGACAGTCAGTGTCTGATCGCATCGGAGTTAAGACGTCGCGAAACTGTACTCGATTCGTTGTGCTCAGTTATTGTGATTAAATTGTAATTTGTGAGTGTAAGTTTGTGATTTTAATAAACGCCGCATATCGCACCCAGTGTGTTTTCATTGCACGAAACCCATCTTCTGCCCACATGATGCCTGATTCTAATGGAATAAATCCTGACGCTCCGACAAATAAAATTGAGACAGCTGCTAGAATTGAAGTCACCTTTGAAGCAAGTGAGCAAAAATAATATACCAACAGCTTCATTATAATATTGCTCTAGAAACAGCGAGTTTTACTGGGACGGCTGGGAACTAAGTACATAGGTATTGTTAAATTTTCTAAGCACTTAGCACCAATCGATCCACCCAAACTGGTATCCCAAACGAAATAATATTTAACACTCCGCCAAAAATACAACTATATTCCATCAGAAGCAGCCATTTTATACAATTTACAAATTTTCGCACCGCACCGGGTCGCCAGTTACGACCGCTAACATGGAACTGAATTTATAAGAAAAAATGCTAAAACCACCCCATGCCGCCTCAAAAGGTCTGCCAACCAATATGTTCTATCGAAAGTCACTTAGTGAGGCAGCGTGTGGCGTAAATGTACAATCACTGGAGGTACCTACTTGGAAGCATGTAGAAAAATTCGAAGAAAAATTGTTGGAAAATATAGTACGAAGCCATTTATTTTTGAAGTTTTTCGAGTACATGCTCCTCCGTGCCTCGGAAAGCACGTTAAGCCGTTGGTCCCGGCCGTCATTCGTGGATCTTTGACAGTCGTTACGGGTCATCGGAGGTATGAAAGTCGGACAACCAGTCTTACCAAGGGGTATCGTATTACCCAGTTATTGGGTTGTGGAAGTCAGACATGCAGTCGCTACATGGAAGCCGACCCAAATATAGTTGGGAAAAGGCTTAGGCAGATTGATTGATTTTGGGTAAATCTAATATTTTGACCATATGCTGTATGCATATAGCTTGCTAGCTTACTAGAACTTTACTACGACTAACTAGTTACTAGCTTCGTGTAACCCGGAAAAAATACATTGCTAGGGGGTGAGATTTCTCTGCAGCTGACTGTACCTATGTTAGGCATGTAACTGTTGACTAGTTGACTCCTAGCTGCACATCCCGGGTTACACGAAGCTAGTAACTAGTTAGTCGTAGTAAAGTTCTAGTAAGCTAGCAAGCTATATGCATACAGCATATGGTCAAAATATTAGATTTACCCAAAATCAATCAATCTGCCTAAGCCTTTTCCCAACTATATTTGGGTCGGCTTCCATGTAGCGACTGCATGTCTGACTTCCACAACCCAATAACTGGGTAATACGATACCCCTTGGTAAGACTGGTTGTCCGACTTTCATACCTCCGATGACCCGTAACGACTGTCAAAGATCCACGAATGACGGCCGGGACCAACGGCTTAACGTGCTTTCCGAGGCACGGAGGAGCATGTACTCGAAAAACTTCAAAAATAAATGGCTTCGTACTATATTTTCCAACAATTTTTCTTCGAATTTTTCTACATGCTTCCAAGTAGGTACCTCCAGTGATTGTACATTTACGCCACACGCTGCCTCACTAAGTGACTTTCGATAGAACATATTGGTTGGCAGACCTTTTGAGGCGGCATGGGGTGGTTTTAGCATTTTTTCTTATAAATTCAGTTCCATGTTAGCGGTCGTAACTGGCGACCCGGTGCGGTGCGAAAATTTGTAAATTGTATAAAATGGCTGCTTCTGATGGAATATAGTTGTATTTTTGGCGGAGTGTTAAATATTATTTCGTTTGGGATACCAGTTTGGGTGGATCGATTGGTGCTAAGTGCTTAGAAAATTTAACAATACCTATGTACTTAGTTCCCAGCCGTCCCAGTAAAACTCGCTGTTTCTAGAGCAATATTATAATGAAGCTGTTGGTATATTATTTTTGCTCACTTGCTTCAAAGGTGACTTCAATTCTAGCAGCTGTCTCAATTTTATTTGTCGGAGCGTCAGGATTTATTCCATTAGAATCAGGCATCATGTGGGCAGAAGATGGGTTTCGTGCAATGAAAACACACTGGGTGCGATATGCGGCGTTTATTAAAATCACAAACTTACACTCACAAATTACAATTTAATCACAATAACTGAGCACAACGAATCGAGTACAGTTTCGCGACGTCTTAACTCCGATGCGATCAGACACTGACTGTCCTCTTGTTTATTCTGCAGAAATAAAACGCACTTTACATAATAGGCCCCAATTGAAAATAGAAAAACAAACATTAAAAACTTAAAGTTACTTAATACCACCACAGACATCACGCCACTAAACATTGTGTTTGATGAATTTCCAGTGATTTTTAAAATGTTTTGAACGTTTTGCATTCAGAAAATTCCTACGACTTTCTCAAGATTCTCCATCCTCCTGCCAGATAGTAAATTTTGAAAAAATATTTTGTGAATCTCAAAAAAACATCTCCACTTACCCCTTACAGGTAAAGGTAAAGGTAGGACATAATCCTAAAAAGGAAGAGACAATTAACTCCAAATGTCCAACATAAAACAGTTACGGCATTCGATGATTAAATAGGTAATAATAAAAAAATCTAAGTGCTACGACAGCCGGGGCGTCGATAAATTTTTAATTGGACCTACTGAATTGTATTACCTTTGATTGGGCTGTTTTAATCTTCATTGTCTTATTTCGAGCTGTTATGTTGGAGCCAGTGTTGGTGGCCAACATTTGTACCAGAATACATTTTTGTAAGATTATCTGAGAAAACAGGTAGGTACCTAACAAAATTGCATTGAGGCAAGAAAGCTGTTTTATCACTATAATATTTTGAAAAGTGTACCAGGAAATCCTTTCGTCATAAATCTTCTAGGAATTCCCAGATGAAAAGGCGTTTTCTTTCTCTCCATTTTATAATGAAGATGATGATGATTACGTCTTAGTAGATACATGAGATGTATGAAGAGCTCCTCTAAGTAATAACAGCCGCACGAGTCGATCTAACAGGTTAACTACGCTTGCCAGGGTTGGTCCGTGGATGGGTGACCATCTTTACACACCGAGACTCCTCCGTGCTTCGGAAAGCACGTTAAGCCGTTGGTCCCAGCTGTCATTCGTGGATCTTTGACAGTCTTTACGAGTCGTCAGAAGTCCGAAAGTCTGACAACCAGTCTTACCAAGGGGTATCGTATTACCCCGTTACTGGGTTGTGGAGGTCAGATAGGCAGTCGCTCCATGTAAAATACTGGTATTCAGCTTCATTCGGTTAGACTGGAAGCCAACCCCAACATGATTGGGAAAAGGCTAGGCAGAATGAAGATACATGAGATGTATATTCGTATATATTATTTATTTTATATATAATTAACAAGTAGCAATGACGCAATATGTTGGTAACAATATAACAACAACTATGTTAGAATATAATAAATATATAATCTGGTTTTATTTATTTATTTAATCTTTTCGTACTCAAACAAAAGGGTACTACGGCGGGCGGCATCTTCGTCTCTAAGATGAACAAGACATTGGGTATCATCTTGGTTTTACAGGTGTGGTTATAAGATGACCATCGGTACCCATTTTCTTTCAGGGGCCTTCAGAATGTTTGCACAAAATGGAATAACAGCGTTAATCACATTGGGGTAAATGTGTGGTGACATCACCATCTACCATCGAGGCATGAAACTGCGGTCTGTTATCAGCCGGGTATACTGCGTGCAAGCGAGATTTGCTGCATTAAGCCAAAAAGGATGAATTTTGATGAAGTTCTTTATTTTATTGAATGATATTTAATTTGAATCTTTTTTAATACATTTTTCAAATCTTATATACATTATATAATCTAACACTTAATTAGATGACTAACTAATAAATATAAAAACAAAACGACACATAAGCGTCAAAGTACTCGTCCGCATCGCTGTCATCCGGAAACGTGCCCAGAAGACTGGTAGCATTGCCACGTTGAATGGCAATGCTAACTCTTTGCCCAAGAACGAGCCAGCACTATATTGTTTATGTTGTGATTGTGTCCAGCTCGGCAATCATGGATTTAGTCTTCTTTTTGAGATCACAAATCCTAGAGTATACATTTCTTTAGGCGGATGATGACAAGGAAGTAAAGATACATTGTGACGAATAAATAAATTCTGATTGTAATTCTGAACCATATAAAGGTAATCTGAAATTCTAGTACAAAAACAAACAAGAGATCAAAATATAACATGAAAATATTAAGCTACACAGATACATTATACGTTCAACTTAAAAGTTCTTTCACATCATACCAAAAAGTCTGGAAATTCGATTCCAAGAAATTCATTGCAAACCGAATTTCCGAAAGAAAATGCACTTTGATACTCGCAAACGCATTCCAACTCAAAGGTTGAGCTCATATACCATTCCTTCATGAACGTAAAGACAGGTTTGCTGTTTCTCAACGCCACTAAACCAGGTATTACCTGGGGTTCTAATAAACGTAAGATGGTAAGGTAAATCTTTTTACCGTACTCGTAAAAGTAGAATTTTACGATGCGTTTACCACGTTACGTGTAGTAGGTACATACCTAAGTGCGGTGACACATCTGCTGAAAATTACGTCGCGTAATTCTGTGCACGTGCTTTGAGGTATTTCTCACCGAAAATTACGCGTCGTAATTTATGCAAGGGATCCGAAGTTCCGCTCGACCGATTTTTACGCACCGACAGATTTTAGTGCAACACACGCCAATGTTAAAAATTACGCGTTGGGAATTGAACTTGCATTTTATCTAAAAATAATCGACGTAATTTTTGACCTGACGTGTCATAGCTAATTTGAATGCTATGACACGTCAGGCGTGCATAAGCCCGCGTAATTTCGGCAGGTGTGTCTGTACCCTGTGGAAAGTCCCCCCGGTTACATTACGAGGCATAATTAACAGTGTAGCTATTATTTTTATTGATAAATACTTTTATTAATGCGAAGGTTTTACAAAGTATTTATGTTCATTGTTACCTACTAGGAGGCAGACTTGTATAATGTCAAAGGCCATCATTGAAATAAAAGGACGCGTTAAACAATAAATGTTTTTTGTGTTAAGGATTTTTATTTTTATTAGAATACTATTTAGCCATTACAGGCGTTTGAGAATTCAATTTCGTTTGTTAGGTCAATAGGTAGGAATACTAATAAACGAAATTGAATATTTGACGTCGTTTTGTGGCCTGAGTTTAAGATAGAATAATATTAGGTTTGATTACTTTTGTTTTTTAGAAAACGTGAATAGAAATAAGTATTTTCTTGAGTGTCTGAAAAATAACGCCATAATATCACGCCTGTATTCCCCAAAGGGTAAGGCTGAAGTGTAACTATATTGCACCCACATTTCACCAGTAATGTTTAAGTACCATGTAATAGGGGGCGAGCCTATTGCTATCAACCGGGCACAAACCCACGCCTTCTTGCCATGGGGGTCATGACAAGAAGGCGTGGGTTTATGTATTATCCATTAGAAAAGCTCAAAAAAAACAAAAAAACGCTTCTCTCAAAATTAAAATAGAACAAATGAATCGAAAAAAGAATCGTATGACCTCGCTTAGTCTAAAAACATGAAGATGATTCAAAAGACAAATCGGGCGTAAAGCAAACGGCCCTGTTAGCCCAATTAACTTTTTATTGCGAAGCGTTAGGAAAACACTTAGAAATTTTATTGAAAATATTCTTCTTCAAACAGTTTCTGAACGGTCGATTTCTAATGAGTGAGTCATAAGTCCTCTCATCCATGATAATGAAGGGAGTGTCGACTTGCTCTAGAAGTTTCTGCTGGTTCATTTACGGTCACTGGACAGTTGTATTTTAAGGCATAACCTATTTATGTAAAAGTACTAGCTGCAACTCGTGATTTTCACCTGCAAAACCTCGATACGATCAGAATGTCGGGATGAAAAGTATCCTATATCCTAACCCAGGTCATAGCCCACCGATATACCTATCCAAATCCGTTTAGCTGTTTGAGCGTGAAAGCGTGACCAACAAACAAACACACTTTCGCATTTATAATGTTATTTAGGATAAAGAGTGTTTGCAAATAATTTACTTGGAACTTATACAAAGTGAAGTGATACTAACATACTCTTAAGCCTTATCTATTAACACAAGTTTTGTTTATATTAAATACTAGCTGCTGCCCGCGGCTTCGCCCGCGTGAGTGTCGGATATTACCCCATACATCCCCATGGGTTTTAAGTATAAATATTGAGTTTCGAGTTAATCGGACAGCGCGTTAAAATTCTTCCATACAAACTTTGACACCCCCAACCCCCCTTTAGGGGGTAATTTAGAAAAACAAAAAACTACAACCTTTATAATTTATTTAGATAACTATTCGTGCGAAGTTTCATGTTTATTACCTCAAGGAATAAGATTTTTCATACAAACTTTCATCCCTTATTTTACCTAACTACCTACCTAATTTCGAAAAATCCTGATACACGTTATTCTTAATTTTTGGGTTTAAGTATAAATATTGAGTTTCGAGTTAATCGGACAGCGCGTTAAAATTCTTCCATACAAACTTTGACACCCCCAACCCCCCTTTAGGGGGTAATTTAGAAAAACAAAAAACTACAACCTTTATAATTTATTTAGATAACTATTCGTGCGAAGTTTCATGTTTATTACCTCAAGGAATAAGATTTTTCCTAAAAACTTCCATCCCTTATTTTACCTCCTTAGGGGTTGAATTTCGAAAAATCCTGATACACGTTATTCTTAATTTTTGGGTTTAAGTATAAATATTGAGTTTCGAGTTAATCGGACAGCGCGTTAAAATTCTTCCATACAAACTTTGACACCCCCCAACCGTAGGATAGGGTACTTTTCCGGGATAAAAAGTACCCAGTGTGGTGCCCAGGATATTAAAGAATAATTATATCAAGTTTCATCGTAATCGAACCGGTAGTTTTTGCGTGATGCCTGAACAAACAGACAGACAGACAGACAGACAGACAAAAAAAATTTTAATCTAATTTTTGGGTTCGGCGTCGGTCTAGTAACACCCCCTGCCATTTATTTTTTTGATATCTTCAATGTACAGAATTTTCACTTCTACAGATTTATTATAAGTATAGATATATATATAGGTTAAGGTATTTTTCTATGGGCCTACGTCGCCTGAAATAAATGGTATTATTATTATACATAATTGACAAAATGTGGGTGTAGTTACTACCTACGCAGATAGGTACACGTCTGCCAAACCCTTCAGGCGAAACAGGCGTGATGTTGTTATTCTACATATCCTAAATATCTAGATCATCGGCATTTCACAGAAAAAAATATTTGTTTTTTTTCTTTGCTTTGAATTGCCGATGTTGAAAAAATATATATCAACAGTAGATTTGGTATAATATAGACCTTTTACTTGATCATGAAATAAATCAAATAATAATAGAAACCGAACGAACACTCTCAAATAATAATACACGCTGGCTAGGTTGAAATACAGGCTGACTTAGAAAACATGCAACAAAATTTAAGGGGGTGTTCTAGTAAAGTCGTTTTTTTTTTTTGCGAATTCTTATTAGGTCCCATAGTAAAAGTTGTTCATATTGATGAGTAGAACACCCCCTTCAATTTTGTTGCATGTTTTCAAAATCAGCCTGTATATTTCACATAGTCACTAAGTTAAAGGTCATCGCTGCTATTTACCAAATCGCCAATTTTAAGTTGGTTAAAACCTAACTGTGTATTAAAAACTTCCCAAAAAGTACAAAAGGAAGTCAAACTTGCTACTTGATGAAGAAGAGAGGTTTCTGTTAGCGTTCAGTCATTCGCATTTTTTCAAATCTTACAACTCTAGAAACAGGGCCGCTCTACCAAACATGAATTAATCAATTTGCGTGGACTAGCGAGAATTGAGTCCGGCCCTCGCCACTGCCGGTCTTCTCAGTAACAACGGACTCCCCGAGTTTACCAACTGAGTCATTGCTTATAAACAAACTGTTGTGAAAACTTTAATATCGTGATTCAGGCCTCGGATTCTGATTGGCTGTCGAAAGTGAGCGTGTGCGTTCCATTGACTGAGCATACGGGAATCGATGATACAATTGCTGTAATTAAATAAAGAATGTATTAGTACAATGCAATCAATTGGATTTTTCTGATATGGAATTAGAACTGAATATTGCAGAATCTTTTTACATGTTTTAGAGATAATGCAGCCTGTACAAAAAGGAGCATTGAGACTGTCGTGTTCATAAAAAAAAGACGATCGACAAAAAATTGAAACGTCTGATAAAGTGAGGTAGAATGTTCACCAGTATCACAGATAACTAACTATATATATACGGCTAGTCGGAGGCCATATCCGGGAGTAAAAAATAACAAAAGACTTTATTCTGCCTGGCCAGTATTCGCAAATTCTTTCGGGGTTTATTGACATCAGAAAAAACCTTCTTTGTGTCTTTTGCATTCATTTGCAGCCAACTCTATATAGCCTCGTCGTCGCAAGTGCTACTGCTGAGCATGAGGTCCTGGTTGTAATTCCCAGGTCGGCCAAAGTGATATTGGGGTTTTCCATCTAGAATTTCGCAGCAGCCCAGAGTCTAGATTTTTGTCCGGTTGATCGGCTTAAACATAGCTGGTGAAATGTGGGTGACCTATCGGTGGCCTCCCTACCTATCTAGGTAGAATATAGTCATGATATTAATGTTATGCGTTATAGTAGGTACCTATTAAACTCTGTCTCAAATCATGTATTGTATTCGTCTTCACACGACACCATTGTAACATGCGATGATCTATCGATAAAAATGCAGATTATAAAACAGTCTGAAAATCACTTTTAATCCTGACGGTACATTAATCAATCTGGAATAATTCCTCATGTTCAGAGCATCGAAGCATGTCTTTTCTCATTCCTACATGGACTTTCCCTTTCAAACTTATCTGCGCCATCTTTTCATTCCACATACGATCTGGGAGTTGGAGATTCTGCACATTTCAGTGAACGCCAGCATTTCTACTGCATTTATTTTGCTTTCGTGCTTTTTATCATGTCTTGCTACCAAATGAAATGCAACGGTTTAGTCTGTAAATGTACTTTTTACTCTTTCACATATTACTTTATGAAACAGTTTTTCTTAGAAGGGATGCAACAATTTGTTGTTCAACTCAGGGGTCAACGTTCTTTTGTTCAGTCCGAGCAAAAATCAAAAGTTATTTTAATAATTTAATGCAACGTCTGAACCAGATCTTCATTCACTTGTAAAAATAAACAAAACGAAGAAGTTGCAAATATTTAGAAAACATATAAATTATTAAGACGATGTATAACTAAGTCATAACTCATTTGTTTTTAATATAAAATGATCAACGCTGATTCATAAAGTAGAATACCACTACTGCACTCATTTTAGTATCAACATCTCTTAAGTTACCAGTAAACTTAAACATAATATATCAAACTCTAGTCATACGTGCATAAAGCATATTCTAAGTACAAATGTCTGGCGTTGACTAAGCTACATAGCTTGACCTCTCTGAGATGCACTTTATTTCCTGCGCTCGCTCATCCTTTAGTGTCAGAAATGTACCTTTCTTTATGTACATATGTATGTGTGTACCTTTATGAAAAGAGGAAATTCAAAGATGGAAGAAAATATCGTGTATTTTATTTCGTGAGATAAAAGTTATTTTTTTACGTGTATGTTTTCATACCTATACTTAAATAATTACCAATACTGAGAACTTATAATAGACAGTGTACCTATATTTTATATTTCTTTAAAAGTTCTTATTTCTTAAAGCAAGAATTTGCTAATGTGCCTTTTCTGTTTAGTCAGAAAAGCTAGAACAACGAAAAAGCTAAAGAAAGAAAAATTTTATGAATTGATTAACGAATTGTTGAAATGTTATTAGGGGACTTCCCAATTTTAGTAGGTAGGCAATGGAAAAACGATTAACTTAAATTATAGGTACCTATATTTGTATCAAATCATGTTTTAGACTATCAGAAAATACTGAAAGATAATGGTGCCGATTCCCTTGTTCACAAACTAAACTAAATTTAAGTTCAGTGCATCTTTTTCTTTCTATTTCATTAAGAAAAGGACAGAAGATATATTTTAGGTTAGTCCTGTCAAATTAATCCTGCCTGACGTAATTTTAGTAGGCAAGTTTTTAATCACGTCTAAACTTGTATGGAGTGGTGACAGATTTGACAGGACTAAACTAAAATGTATCTTCTGTCCTTTTCTTAATGAAATAGAAAGAAAAAGATGCACTGAACTTAAATTTAGTTTAGTTTGTGAACAAGGGAATCGGCACCATTGTTATAATTACTTAAAATGATATAAATGTTTATGTTAATAACAACACACGTTCATACCCGATGCAACACTCTAAAGTTGAGATAAAACGCCCGATGCAGCATTTGTGCCGTACATGAAGTTGTGCAAATTAATATTACGTTAAACTTTGTTAACAAATACAGGGTGACTAGTTCAACGACGGTTATATTGATATGAACGAGGGAATTCATATTCAGTACTAGCTCTTTGTAAATAAGCTCGTCCGTGGAAGTATTACTACCACATCTACCACTGCACTCCATAAACATTTAATTTTGACATAACTATAATTTCTCAATTCAATTGTACTACTATTAAAAAAGAAAATATTTAAGTAATAATATTGTTTATTGCATGCTGATTTAGGATCATAAGGGCGAATAATAATTCCTATGCCTGTAAAAGGCTGCTAAGTCATAAGTACTAACATGAGACATTATAGCTTTGCCTCAAGGATTACAAGCACCTGAGATGCTTTTGGTTGTTTTGAAACACAACTGCTGATGGTAAGTGGCCACAAGTCAGTCGTACTGTTTGTTTGTTACAAAATGACAAAAAAACAAAAAACAAACTACCGTACCACCATAATATAATAACCATACCGCCTTGTTTCCCCGAAGTGTTGGGCAGGGGTGTACCTAATAGTACACCCACATTTCGCCAGTTATGTTTAAGTCCTATCTAATGGGGGGCGAGCCTATTGCCATCAACTAGGCACAAATCCAGATTCCAGGCTGCTACTGAGAAATTCCAGATAGAAAATCCCAATAACCCTTTGCCCGACCTTGGAATTGACCAATGTAATTCTATAACCTCGCTTACTCACGAAATCAACCTGTATAATGGCGTAAATATATATGCGTGTGCAACATAGTTAATAATTATTATAGTTAAATTTAACTTTGCTGTGATAATGTCGAAGTTCATTATAATGGTCGCCAGTTGAGGCTGCGGGCGCTACAATGTTTGTGCGGAATCCAACCCATGTTTACGTTTATAAGCTTAACAATCATTATTTTATACCTACTATTGGTTATATTTTACTCATTGAAGTATTAACACTGGGATAAACACAAACATTGGGATCAAAACTTGGCGTTCACCATCATCCGCTAGCTTTTTTTCAATTAAGTATAATGTTGGGGTCGGCTTCCAGTCTAACCAGATGCAGATGAATACCAGTATTTTACATGGAGCGACTGCCTATCTGACTTACTCAACCCAGTTACTAGGTGAATACGATATCCCTTAGTGAGAGTGGTTGTCTGAGTTTTTTAGAGATCTGTAGTGTGACCTTATAGACAATTACTATGCAAAAAATTGTTTTATCAGAGACGAAATTATTTGAGAGGTAGAACAGAGGTATAGTTCCACAGCCTAACCCCTTAATAACGATAAAGCTAATGGTTATACTGCCGATCAAGCTCAGATTAGTTACACTGTGACTTTATCCGTATTATGTTAGTTTAGCGAATTAGCGTTTGATTACAATATTTGCAAGTTAATTATATGCGTGAACATTTTGAGCTGTGAGCGCTTATCTGTGTCTGCATTATTCATCGAACCTACCTACTTTATCAAAACAAGTTAAGTTATTCGTTTATCATTTGTGTTTGTTGTGGTTTATGTCTATGTTGGTTTAAATAGATTAAGTTTGTTGTAAGAATTTGAAGGCAAGCGGGCGTTGGAAGAGATGGCGAGATGACCTAGACGCGTAACGCAAGGGCAGGATCGAGGTGCCTCTAGAAAAGGTTACCTGGAAGCATTTATTGTTATTGATTTATTTATTTCAGACATATTTTAACTCTCATACATTTGAATTATAAAATATTTTAAATTCACTTTTTTCAATTGCTCCATGTAAAACTGGTAGGTATTCCGCTGCATCCGGTTAGACTGAAAGCTGACCCCAAAATAGTTGGGAAAAGGCTGGGCAGATTGATCTATAATTATTACATTACATCACACGACCAGCTATCTAAAGAAAATACCTCGCTGGAATGAACTCGCGGCTTCAAAGTGCATAAAGCGAAATTCTTCGCGAAAGTTTCAATAAACTAAAACTTCGCAACATTACCATTCTTTACGAACAACTGAGTAATTACCGTAATATATCATAAAGGAAAGTCAAAAGTTTCGTTCAGGAACTACTTTGAATATAAACAGTTTTGGAATTCAAATAAAAGAGTTTTGCAGGGTTCCTTAGTGTAGTAACCTTCTTTAGAACAGTTTCTTTAAAGGCTGTATGTTACACCGTGAACGAAAAAGACACAGAAAATGTTTAGAAAAAATGAAATATTTTTTTTTAAGATAAAGTTTAATCATTTATTTCAAATAGGCCATTAAAAGCTCTTTAGAACGCCAAAATTTACAAGAAAATATAATTAATTCCAGGGGCCCCTTCCAAATGGTAGTTTCGTCAGTCCAGGCGTACTCCGCATTTTAGGTATGAAGCTACAAGTACACGGCGGGCTCGACTTGTCAGCCAATTCAATGGGCGTAACGTAGCCAGAAGATATAAGAGTTACGCGATAGAAGGAGAGGCAACTTCTAGGTTAATATAACTATTTAAATATATTATAAATCGCTATTTATTTATGATTTAGCGGAGTGAATCTTCTGTACTTGTACTGTGGCGGCAGCTATAATGCCTCATGCGAACTGCGAGCATCAAAGACCTGACGTCACACAAATCCTGCCTGCATGTCCAGTCGATTCTTGAAGCAGGTCAGTGACGGAGCCGTCACAACATTTTCCGGGAGTTTATTCCATGCCATGCTGTTACAACTCGGTTAGAAAAGAATTGATTCAAAGGGGTTTTCTTTGCTGAATGAAATTAAAAATGAATGTAGTTCTTCAGCTGTTGGTGCACGTCGGTGTAACAGAACCCCAACTATTCAGGCTGCTCCGGTCCAGCTTGATCGCGTAAGACTGGAACAAACTCCGGGCACCCGCTTCCTACCAACTACTTATAGTTTCATGTTTATTCTTCTTACAAATAAATGTTTTCATATTTTATTAAATTATAATATTGCGTTTTTTTTTACTAGATTTGAATATTTACATCATTTTTTTGTCCCTACGAAGCGGTCCAACAAAATCCTTTAGATAGGTGGCTTTTTCATGTGCCTACTTATTTGTAGTGCACTAGCTTTCACCAGTGAAATGTTTCGGCGTCCAGCGCACGTCGTGTTCGGGTTCGCGACAAGTCAATCGTCATCCTGAGGATGCCTCGTTGAGAGATGAAACACGTGTCGATTTCTTACAGGGTTTTTTAAGACTCTTTATAGTCAAGCGGATATATCGAATATGTTACTAAATATCTACGTTCATTGTATTTTTTTTTGTCGCGGAATTATATAAAACCTTTTTATTTTTCATTGATATTCTTTAAGGCTCCTCTTTAGGTTATGACCTATCCGAAAATCAAAAAATATTTGGTCTTAAGGAGAAGGCGTGAAAATTAATTCGCTGTTAAAATGTATAATCTATTAAAGATTATAACGAAAAAATGAACCAGCCACTTAACGCTCACACATCATTCTGCCTAGCATTTTCCCAACTATTTTGGGGAGGGCTACCAGTCTAACCAGATGCAGCTGAATTTGACCTCCACAACCCAGTAACTGGGTAATACGATACCCCTTGGTAAGACTGGTTGTCAGACTTTCGGCCTTCTGTTGACTCGTAACGACTGTCAAAGATCCACGAATGACAGCCGGGACCAACGGCGTAACGTGCTTTCCGAGGCACGGCTTACCGCTCACACATGATTTGCTAAACTTGGTCACTAGTAACAAAACCGAGTCTTTATTCGGGGGAGCCCAAAAACAAACCCATAAAGTATTGCAGTGGACACAAGGTCAAACTTAACACTAAAATATTACTAAAACGTGCCAAACCAGATTTCAGTAAAGGTCAACTAAAGCTGTACAAACAAGTATAAAACAGGATAAAATAGCGCCAAAGAATTCTGACTCGAAATATAAACAAAGTTTCGAACAAAAAAAACCGTTTTCAGCAGACATTTCTTGTGACACTCCCATTAATATTTTGGCTATCGCGAGACTGTATACAAAAGACGGTCACCCAGTTGCCACTAAATCTAAGGCATGAGGCAAATCAAGCGTCTGTCAGCTAATAACAATAACTGTGTCGCAGCCGCTCTGGACGCTGCGGGGATTTACGATCGTCGTTTATTTTGCGCAGGTGCCTGCGATAGGATTACTTGCGGTCAAGCTGCGGCCAAACAAACCCGGATGTGGAAATGTCCTTAGTTTTGAGTGAGGTAAAGGTGAAATTGGAAATGAGAATTAGGATTTTTTTTGGACAATTGGGAGATTACTTTTGTAAGGTATTCTTTTTGTACCAATAACACCATTTATGTATAGACATGCCAATAAAAAATAAAACCTACATGGTGCCCACCTATGAAGCTAGGTGCACAGTTCCAATTGGTAGTTTCCTATAGAGAAGAGCCGAGAAGAAATTCCACGGTTACTCTTTTAAAAATAAATGGCTATTACAATGTTTTCAAATAACAGTGTTAATAGGTATGGGAGGACAGTGTAGGCCTGTCAACAAGTACCGCATACTTAACAAAAATAGAAAATGGTTTACAAATCTACAGTCTGTTAAGTCTACAACTTTCTCACATTCACAAAATATAAAAGAATCTACAAACTTAGAAGATCAAAAAATAAAAACAAAATTTAAAAAAAAAACAAATAATATGATTGCCAATGCAATTGTTACAAAGCCAAGTAGAGATAATTTTATTGACTATAATTATGTTTTCACCCCCTTTCCTAATTTATTATTTATTTTTAAGTAGGTAAGTGTACGTATTTCTGCTTTAACAGAAAACTTTCTATTAACAGACATGGTATAAAATAAAAACTACCCAAAAATTTTGTTGCCACATCCAAACTTTTATACAGTAAGGTACTACGCCTACATAGTAACAATGGCGGAAAATTTTCAGAACGCGCCTTTATATTTACCTCTTCCAGTTAAATGAATGTAAGTTCTATTCAGAACTTTGTACTCTTTGATCTTGACAGAAGAACTGAGGCTGTACAATAATGAAGTAATGCGACTAGGTATACTAGATACGACTGAAGATTACCAAAAGCAAGGACTTTTCAGTTTCGAAAAATGCTCCATTCATAACCAAATTCAAGGTATCCATTAATTAACCTTTCAAATTACAAACACAATTTAAAATCTATATGGTTTAAAATGTTTAAATAAATCCATGTTTCCTCAAGATATTTTCCTTCACTGATGTAAGTTATGTCCAAAATAAACTTAGTTTTATTTATTTATTTATTTATTAGGTACATTTATACATTGAAAAAGTCACATTGGTATACTTGCATCCTCGGGCATGAGAGGTGCGGACATTAAAATGTATTTTGTTTTGTAAAGAAGAACTTTAGTAAACATAGGTATTATTAGCAAACAAACAGTTGGTCCACGTGAATGAAAATGGTTACCGCCGCCTAAATAGACGTCCATTTATTTATTTATTGGTCTATCTACATTTAGTTGTTACACTGTACAACCAATTGCAAACACAAGCCAATATACAAGCCAAGCGCAAAATATTAAGCGTTAGACATAGAACAATATTCATATTAGAAAACAATATAAGTGCAGTAAGAACACATCATTTTTACACAGTTTCAATAAAAATAACAACAAGGTAGTAGTAATTTACAATAGTTGGCGTTACATAGTAATTAGTTACATATTTTGATGAACTTGGCGCCTGAATTTTTGAATACCAGAGACATCGTAGACGCGTTGCCATTCCAGAGACTACGCTGAAACGTCACATTGGCACGTTGGTAACTAAACACCCATTGAACACGACACTCGTACCTTGCAAACCGAAACAGCAACGTTGTTTGACGCATAAACAGTGTAAGTTCTTTGAAGTTTTAGAGGCATGAGGAATAGTGTGTAAAGTTCACTCATTCTCTATTGAAAAGGGAGGATCCTCCGACCAGACGTGTGTCGTGTCTGGCGGGCAACTGCCCGATGATTGATGTCGGATTGCCTTTTATAATTATGTTTATCGCGCGGTAAACTCTAACTGCGCGATGCAGGATTTGTGTGACGTTGCTTAGTTCGCATGTGGCGTTGTAGATGCCGCCACAAAATAACTTGAAATATTGCGTTTTTTTCTCATAACTTATGATAATTATATTGCTTTGTCATAAAAATCATAAGGCAGACAAATACATGATGTTGTTTTTACACTAACAAAAGAATAATAATTTTGCTAGCCATCCTGGTGTCCCGAATCATCTTGAGTCTAGTCCAAACGTATCTGCTTTTACAATTTTGGTATAGAATAACGGATGAAAATAAAATACCTTAGTAAGCAACCTAAACTACCTACAGACATAATTGGCATGCACATCGTTGGGTTAAACCTCACTCATGCCAAATGATTTTCAGTAGGCGCTTCAGGAAATTCGAATGATTTATCTTGTTTTACCCCATTTCTTTACCTTGTTAACCCTAAAGTGGGCGCGCTATGAGCATTTCGCTTTGTATCTTTCGAAGAAGGAGGGCAAATGTGCCAAAACAAAGAAAAATAGGCGCACCAAAAAAGGGTGTCATAGATGCTTTAAATTGCTGTGCCACGAGCGCGGCATGAACTATTGTGAATTCTGTTTTGCTAAAGCATATACCTGCAGATGTAGAAAATAGTTAATTTTGTTATATTTTTTCTTAATATTTTGCAGGGTAAGTTAAACAAGTCCATAATAAGGTTACTTTCCAAAAAAATATATAAAGGAGAAAGTGGAATAAATAATTTTGTTTTCTTATGAACAAACCTTGAAAAAAAACGTGTTTTTTGCAATTATGCAGTTTATCAGCAGTGTTCCTACTTAAAATTAACAATAAATATGACTGGCAAAATGCTCCCCAGGCCCCCACTGACGCTTTACGGAATAGCGCGCCCACGCTAGGGTTGAACCTTATTAAATAATTTAACAGTTACATTACAAATAACTTTTGAAAAAAAAGGAGGAGGGTCGATTTTGACTTATATTATAATTGTAGTTTCTAAGTTAATTTTGGACATCACTTACGGGAATTAGAAATCCATGTTTCCTCACGATATTTTCCTTCACTCCTCTTAAGCCTTAAATCGTCAATCCGCCTTAAGCAAGGGTGGTGATCAATGCACCTTCTCTGTATAAGAAGAGGCATTAGCCCTGCATGGGATAACAAGAAGCTGGTATTACTTACTTTGTTATTTTTATGCGAAGCAAGTGCTCAAGTGAAACAGTTCATCAGCTCACGATCTGCCTAACTCTTTCCTAAATATGTTGAGTTCGGCTTCCAGTCTAACGGGATGCAGCTGAATACCCGTACAAAACAGTTATAAAATAAAATTATAAATACCAACACAAGTAAATAGTACATTGTTAATTACGAAGAGTTTAAATGTAATGAGGTTTTAATTACACGGAATTCGTCTGAATTGGTTGAATTTTAAAATGTATTTCCTGTGTACAGGTAATGTTTCATTCATGTCTTTGTGATTGAAAACATTTCTGAAATGATGTATTGATCCGGTATTATTCTCGATGCTCATTGTGTTTAACAATACTGACTTATCGAAGGTAATTCTTGGAGTCGTAAATGAGTCTTTCATCTACCTAGGGGCTACAAATGGTACCTACCTATAATGGTAATAATAACTTAAACTAGTAGTTATTATTAAGTTTTTTTTGTTGTTAAATATTCACTGTCTGCCAATGTTACTGTGCACTTGAATATCGTAAAACTAACAGATTAATCTGCTAGTTATTTTTACGATATTCTGCAATCATCTATATTTCAGAGTACAAATAAATAAACTCACGCCGACTTCCCAAGGGGCTCGGTAGAACGATCATCAGCATCAGGAGCTACGATCCTTCAGAATAATGGTCTGTAATTTAATTCATATTCTGTGATAGTGAACGAAGTTCTATAATGCGGCTTGCGGTAGAAGTGCACTCGCAGAAATCGTCACGCCAAAAAGCGTTCATACTTGCGACTGTCTTCTTCTAATTCAAAGAGAAAGAGTCTCTCTCTTCCTCTGAGAGGGACTTTTTTATATTCTGGTAGGTAGATAGTGCCTTTCTAAATACTAAGATACTTATCCAATTTCTATTAATATATAGTCTCATTGAAACTGACGTGAACTTCATGCAATCACGAAATCCACGAACCCACATAAAACGGCCACTCCACAGATAATTACAGAGTTTAAACTTAATGAGATTTTAATTAGATGGCAATCGTAGCTGAATCAGTCCGACGCTGTGCGGATTAAAAAGAATTCTGTGTGGACAGCGCAAAAAATAAAAAAAAGCAAAATTGCCGCGAATAAGCCTGTTAGCTGTTCACTGTAAATGGGTCGTATGTAGAAGATAATGGAAAAACGAATGCTTTATTTAAATTAATTAATTTATTTTTATGTATTCTTTATAGTAGGTACACCAGATTATTAAAAAAATATTGTATATATACACTACAAAGCATACAATGGGCGGTCTTATCTCTAACTGCGATCTCTTCCAGGCAACCTTTTATTGGACATTTGTGTTCAAGTACAATTTTGTACCTATATTATTAGAGGTATCTACCTACATAATATTGTTTTCCTGTCATGGTAAACATATTTGTTAAACTATAAGCTTGGGGGCTGACTGCTATGGATGCGTCAAAAGTGAATTAAATCTCATTATCGCCAATCTGCCTAGCCTTTTCCCAACTATGCTGGGGTCAGCTTCCAGTCTAACCGGGTGTATTTTACATGGAGCGACTGCCTATCCGACGTTCACAATCCTTAAAAATGAATACCTTAGGGTTTTAAAACTATTGTGTTAATAAAATAATACACCAAACCTTGAATGAAAGTTGACCTGCATCGTGCGCAAAATTCACTACTGAAACCATTATAATGTAACCGTATTATACAGTTCCCTTGACTTCATAAAAAGCGTTGAGCAGAATAAATACAAAATCCGTGTACAGCTCTTCAGCAAAAAACAGTTGTTCTTCCATCCTGAAATCGAAAACGGCTCTTAATTTTTTTGTAAAAACATTTCACTCCAAGCTATCCACTTCACTCTGAAATAAAATGAGATAAACGCAGTACGAAATACAATTTTAAAACAGTATTTCGGTCCATCTGAACATTTTGGGGAATATCAACTTTTTATAGCTGATCAAACGGAGCCCAGGGGCCTATTGTCCGAATGCAATTATGACGATTTCGTCTGTAAACGACTGTCGAGTTAATAAACATGGAGGGAAAACGTTTCCCGCTCTCTCGATACCCTTTACCAACATTAAATTGGTTATCCGCCAATTATAATCTGATTATCGTGAACAGTTTAAAATGTTTTAAATACGGCAGAGTATTGATTTCGGTGTGTAGTGATGCACTCTACGGTTAATTTGGTTTTCAATTTCGAATGACAGGCAAAATAATGTCATACAGGGTAGTAATAATTTTTTTATGACCGAACTACCCAGGCATCTTTTCACTTTTCAATCATTTAAATAACATTCATTTAATCCCGTTTACGAATAGGTCGTGTTTACGTGGTCATGTTCTGAGGATGAATGAAAGGCGACTAACAAAAGGTATGAATACAAGGCAGATGTGAGTGCGCCGCCGAGCCGGGAGGGGAGGACATATAGTGCTCTAATTGGTGATGTTCTTCAGAAAGGTCAGGTGCGTAGTACTCCTAACCAGCGAGCGTGTCTGACCAGATATATGAACGTAAACGATGCAAAAGAAGTATGTAGGAAGCGTAGCAGGTGGCGTACTATAGTTTCTGCCTACCCCCATGGGAAGAAGGTGTGAATTTATGAATGTATAATTATGTATTTATCAATTCTTGGTGATCTTTTTGATAATATCCCATTACAATAAGAACTTTCAAGATGATACGTTTGACGGTTTGTTAATCTAACCCATGTCAGTCTAACCTTTCCAAGTTTCCACACATATGATTGTCTTTAGCTTACCTCGCATATTACGATTTGCATAAACCTTACAAGACGGTCCCTGCGTAGGAAATGAGAGATCGTGACATCTGAAGCCAGTTTTCATGATAACAATGATTTAACTTTGAACCCCATTGTCACCAAAATCAAATATTAGCTTCCTAAACAAAAGCTCTAAAACCGTATCGTTCTAATGAAACAAGAACTGGAAAACGACTTCTAATAATTGAGCTTTGAAAACTTATTGTGAAAAGGTTCTATTGTCGCAAAACCAATAACAGATCTACCTTATCCAATTTTCACTTCATTCTGGGCAAGCACTTTGTTCTTTGAAGGATAGATCGGATCGCGAGTGGAATACTAAAAGATACTCTCAGAAAGTAAAAGATATCGCTAAACGTACCTACGTTTAGATAGCTATGCCCAGTTATGTTGATTGTGATGGCCGAATAGCTAGTATGAAATTGAAGGACATTTATTTTAAAAGATTTATTTTTATAAGATTTTAAATCTACTGAGTGGTCCGTTGATATGGACAAATCTAAAACTATTGAAGGTAGAAAAATTGGTACCTACTAACTACCATGTCGTCCATTTCAGAATTTAAAAAACTGCATTCAAAGATTTAAAAAAAAAACTCCTATACAATTCGGGATTCGAATGTTTTCCAGTAATAGATAGTGTAGATTGTTAGGTTAGGTTAGGAAACTTTTAATGGAACATTTTCAAAAATATCCAAATGTACAATTTGACTTCGCAACAATTTTATTATCTGTCATACGGGATAAATAATAAAATTGTAACAATAAATAAAATAATGTGAGTATTTTCCAAAAATGTTATTGCTGCGTGGTGTGGGAACAGATTTTTTTTAAATGTTGTTCTACTTTAATCTACTATAAATGGTAGATTTTATTTTAATTAGAGTACCGCACAAAATAATGTGTAATAGTCACTTTCCCATTGCTGTTATTTAGCATTACCTTGTATTTTGATTAAGTCCATAATCCAGCCATAAACAGTTATTACTTCATATTTATCTCCCTAACATTCAAACAACATTCGGTAAACATAATTTACTGCAAGCAACATCACAGTTTATGCACAGTATGCATTGATACGAACAAACATAGCATTTGGCAAGATGTCTGTCTGTTACAACTTGTGCTACACTATCTATTGCTACAGTAACAGTTCTGCGAATATTAATTATACCTGTTTCCCTTTGAGATGGAGTTTCTCCTGCGTGGGTATTACTGCACTGCAAATGAAATAAAGCTTATTCCTAGACTGCCTCGTTGTTCTAGTGGTCGCAAGCGCTACTGCTGAGCATGAGGTCCTGGGTTCGATTCCCAGGTCGGGCAAAGTGTGTTATTGCGATTTTCTATGCGGATTAAAAAAAAAATTGTTATTTTAATTATAAATAGTAGATAATATTTTATCAACCAACGCTGAACATCTCGTTTCAATGAACGAATGAATGAATGAATGAAAACACTTATTTGTTAAACACAGAAGCAGTTGGATTGTTACTATCAAAATATTATTACAACATTAAATTACCCTTACCATTACCCTTTTACCCTCAAAGTGCGTCAAAAGCGCGTTATTTACTGCTTCACTAAATAAAGCAAGATGCCCCATCCCAACTTTTTGTCTAGAACTTCTTATTGTCTGTTAATTACCGAAATTCTTAACAGACCGAAGAATTTCCAACACAGGGACTTGAACAAGGATCTCTTTGAAATGCATTATTCATTTTTATTAAAAACTTTGACGCTTACGATACGGTCTGCAATGAAGGACGATTAACATTGTTATTTTTACATCACCATACAATGTAGAAACGAAAATACAACATTAAAAAAGTGACTAACATTGAAATTAAAAAAGTGTTTTTTTCTAACAAACTAATTATGTAAGTACCGTAAACCGAGGTTACTTTGAACCACGGGGTTACTTTGATCGAAACTTCCTATTCACATAAAAATGCAAATTGCGTAGAACGCAACTATTTTTGGTTAGTTTTTTTTTTCGGATGACAACCCTGAGGAACTGTCACAATCATTTTTGCGGGTGCGGCTGCTGTTCTGTCGGTGCTTCATAAAAAAAAGGTAAGTTTTCTGTTTAATACCGATATAAACTAGAAAAAGTGTGTTGCAAAACTTCATATGCAGCTTAATATGTGTTAGTATCACTAACTGTTTTGATAATTTCTGTTTAGTGGCCTACATTGGGGAATCCAAATAAAAAATATTTGTTGTTCAAACCTCAATATTTTCGTAATGGCGACGGTTTAATTCTTGCGGGGTGACATTGACAGGGTACATGGTGTGAGATTGATCAAATGATCAAAGTTACCCCAGCTATTAATACAAGAATTTTAATTATGGCTTTTGCAATTTTTATTTTTTATTTTTTATTTGTTTACCAGGACCATGCCGCGAATTTACAAAAAGAAGCTGAGGATTTTTCGCTAAAGCTTATCTGGATAAACAAGGGCGAGTGGTCACTAAGTTCGAAAATAATCTTCCTGGAGTTGAGTGGGCATTGGTGTTTTGAGAATTTTATTGTTGATTATTCTTTCAAATAACTGTATTACATTATTATAACGTGTAGACTATTCCAATTTGAGTGTTTTATTTGATCAATGTTACCCCAAGGAATAAAAACGGCAATAACTTTTTTTCCTGTTGACCGTTTTTTTTTTCTTTTTTGTTTTTTAATAGTTATTGGGGTTACTTTCAGATTCCATGTTAAAAAAGGGGGGTATCAATGTAACCCCAAAATCATTTTAACTTTGATCACGCTGTTTTTTTTTTTTTTCTCGATTACTACTCAGATATTTTTTGTTTATTTTAACTTTTACAGAGAGAACTATAAAAACCGATTATTAGGTTTTTTTAATAATTTTATAGAACCACAAATTCATTAATTACAGACAGTTAAAGTTCAAAATTGATCAAAGTAACCACGGTTTACGGTACTAGTTAATATGGTACTAGTTATGTACTAATCTTTGCCTAACTATAGTGACTAAACGATTGGAGATCTTTGATTGAATTTACGTAAGTATGCAGACTGGGATCATCATTAGTTATATGCAGTTCAATTTATTGTTGCATTGTCCTCTCTCCCTTGTATAATAAAAATCTTAAATTCGTTTAATTCACTGACAGATAACGCACAGCTTAAACGGCTATAGCTAGAAACGTGATACTTTCAAAAGAGTTCCTTATACAACGAAAGTGAGCACTAAGTCTGCATTCACTGATTTGAAAAAAATGTACAGTCAGCAGGAAAATGGGCAATTTTCGCAAAAACTTTTTTTTAAGCCAATCGATCATGTTGTGATCAAAAACTTCTATCTGATCAACTGAGGTTTGAGTACTAGAAAAGTCAGAAATTAGTTAAGGTTGTTATCTTCTATTGCCCCATCTCAAAAATCCACCCTGTATATCGTTTGTGTCATATAAATTTACTGTACGTACCCTTTCTTCCAGCTTTTCATGTACCTACTACTTAAAAGTTTGTCTCATTTTTGAGATGTTTCGACTTCATATACTTTTAAAACAAATTTTAAACTCAAAACTCAAAGCATTTAGGTATTTAAATTAAACCATTAACAGGCACTTTTGAATTGTCAAGGAGTCGTCGTTACATTTACATTGAAAGAATATTTAAAAAAACATCAAGTGAACATAATATTTTAAGGGTGTTTAATATTATTCCTTATTTTCATTAGAAAATCAAATTAATTTATGAAAATTTTGCCTGAAACTGAAGTAGGTTTAAGCGACTTTCGTTGCCGACAGTACAGCCCAATTAACTTGTGATTATTATTGCAGAGTCAGGTCTCGTCTCCAGAGTTGCAATTCATAAGTATTAGTCCACACTCAAAGCTGGACGCTTGAATTATTTAGCCAATGAAATATAACTGTCTGAAACTTAGTTTGACTTAGTGATGTTGGATACAAATTTGTTTTTGATGATAAATTGCTTGCGAGTTACAGGGACTTGTGGAAGACGACCAGGTTTAGTTCGGTTGCCTTTGTGAATTAGAGATACGGTCAGGATGAACGGGATATTTGTTATGAAATTACTGGAACAGAAGGGGTTTATTTCGGAGAAATGCAGTGTGTTTTTGAGTTTGACTGACTAAGGGTGGATTCGACCAAACAGGAATACATTTTATCCGCGGAATAAGATTTGCTTCTGACAGTTTTCGTATGGAGAAACTGTCAAAAATTCAAAATTTATTCGGAAAACAAGGCTTATTCTGCGGATAAAATTTATTCCTGTTTGGTCGAATCCGCCCTAAGTATAATAAATAAATAAATAATAATAAATAAAATTCTGGCTTAAATATTTTTTTACAAAAATAGTGAGACCCTGACTCCTGCGCTAGGTACCTATAGCACCTGTGTTATAGGAGCCAATGTCTTCTCCCAATTACATTAAGTCGATTTTTATGCAATAAGAATTAATCTAAAACACAAATAATAAAAATGGAAATGAAAAGATGAAAAAAATTATAATTATATACATAAACATGAAAAACATTGCTTACGTGGCGTAATTTATAAGTGGTTGGTGCATGTACACTTCATTGTATGTACCATGTACCTCCAATGCTGGCTAAACTGACCCACTTCATGGTTAAGTCTGGAATAAGTGTTCAGACTGGCGTTGATAACTGCAACACAGTTAACTTTAGTAGTAATTATCCTTTCTATTGTAATTACGACAATTTATTGTTGTTTCAAATAAAAACTTTTTACTTCTAGGGTTCCGTACCCGAAGGGTGACAAACGGAAGCCTCTCCTGTCCGTCTGTCTGTCAGCGGGCTGTATCTAATTAATCATATTATCATCACCGTAATAGGAAGACAGTTGAAATTTTTACAGATTGTGTACCTACCTATTTCTATGGTCGATATAACAACAATAAAAATAAAATAAAGTTAAAAATGAAACGGGGTCCCGTTTCATTTTTAACTTTATCCATACAAGAAAATTATTTTTTTCGAAGTTTTTTGCTAATTACTGTACGCCGAATATCATAATACCTAAGAGTTATAATGTCTATTATTAAAAATCACGAAATTTATTTTACCGATTGTCGTAAATGCGATTTGTTTGTTTTCCGATTTTCATAAGTTCGAAGAATCAAATGCCGGTGGTACGGAACCCTTCGTGTGCGAGTCCAACTCACTGGTTTTTTGCTTACTTCTATTATTTAAAGGTCGTATGTAAGCACAGAATAATTTAGCACGTACGAAATAAGCAAGCAATCAATCAATATCATTTCGAAATCAACTTTCCATCTTCGCATTTTACGGCACGTGTCTCGAATACTTTGAAAGGAATCAAAGGTTTTTAATGTTGATTTAAAGAACCTCGCTCCAAAAACCTATTCAATCAATGTATACAGTTTTTAAAGACAATTCGCGAACGCAATGAATACTAAACGTTTGACCTTTCGCCCCACCCTCCTCTCCCCAAATTAGAATTCGTTCAAATCAACTTTCGCTTTACACAAAGGATCACGGGTATTAAGCACCAATAAAGCTATAATAATAAAAGTTTTATTCAAACCTAATATTTACGTAGGATTCGAGATCCCTGGGGAGATCGGGGCGAACTTAACAACCGACAGGTTTAATTAGGGAACGAAGCTAATTCCCAAGTTTTGATGAATGCGATTTCACGGATACAACCCCATTTCACCCTCGGCGGGAGTAGCATAATTTGAAATTTTGATTTAAAGCCCTGTTTGCTTAATTGCTGTTAATACTATCTGCGCTGGCTCGGTTATGGTGACCGAAGTGATCGTAACCCTTTTGTGATTAATATCCGATTGTGTTTGCGGAGTTTTTGATTGGATTCTTCTTGTGTAAATGCTAGGATTTAGAAATGGAATTGCTGCGTAATTGGAGAGCAGAATTCTAAGCTGTTGAAACTAGTGATTTAGAACTAGTTATATCTGCTGAATAGACTGGAGAGGAAATTGCGAGGGCAGGCAGAAACACGGCAACATAAAGAGGCGCAAAATCAATCTGCCTAGCCCTATCCCAACTATGTTGGGGTCGGCTTCCAGTCTAACCGGATGCAGCTGAATACCAGTATTTTACATGGAGCCTATCTGACCTTCACAACCCAGTAACTGGGTAATACAATACGCTTGGTAAGACTGATTGTGAAACTTTCGAGTGACTGTTAAATATCCACGAATAACAGCCGGGACCAACGGCTTAACGTGCTTTCCGAAGGAGTCTCGGTATGTAAAGATGGTCACCCATCCCCGGACCAACGCCAGCAAGCGTAGCTTAAACTGATGGATCGACCCGTGCGGCTGTTAATACTCAGCCACGAGCTCCTCCAACATAAAGAGACTAAATTAGACTAAAAATAAATAAAGGAAAAACTAAAGTTGAACCATGAAGAGAAGTCAGGCACAGAAGAAGGTTTAAACACAAGTCTCACACAAGTCACAAGTCCAACATTGACCATTAAAGATGATTGAAACTGCAGAATTAAGAATAAAATCAATAATTACCTATCTTAAGAACAATTTCACGTTACACATTTTCCGAGCTTACTTCGAGATGACAACTAATAGAGAGAGTATGGAAGAAAAAGATATGTAAACAAATAAATTGTGATAAGGGCAGGAGAATGATGATAATTCTGAGCTTACCTGTTCAGCCAATAATTTTGCTGAATAAATATAGAAATTGCACGACAAATGTGGGCAGACATAATTAATTTAGAGCCAGTCAGGATGTTTCAGGGTCAGTAACGGTTCTATTATGAACGAGGGTAATAAGATTCCTACTTATTTTTGGGGATGATTAATGCTTTTTTTGGACTATTATCTTCGAGTATTATTGATCTAGTAGGGTGGTATTTCATTGGATGGTTTGTGGATGTCGCAGAGTCTGGGATTAGAAAATAAAATAAGGGTCACTTGATGTTAAAATAGATGTTTTATTTTATTTTACATATATTTAAAAAGAAATATATTTCAATTCTTTTGAAGATTGGGATGTTAATGCATGCGTTTGTTTTTTTGTTTATCACAACGGGGAAGCTCTTGGCCTGAATCCTACCTGATGGTAAGTGATGATCAGGCCGAAGGTGGAAGCGAGCTTTACCAGGAATTAATCCTTACCTACCAACACTTATAATAATAATCTTAGTCTAAAAATAGATGCTTTTACAGGAATTACAATATAATTTAATTTAAGCTTCTCTTGAAATTCTGTTTCAAACTCATTAATCTAATAATAACAGCCTATTACTGTTCCTGTGCAGGTCTTCAGAAAATGCACAACCATAAATATTAATCTAATATTAATGTAGGATGTTAATTCGGAACGCACCATAATTTTAAGGAATAACTGAATGAACGAAGCCATGAGTGAATGTGAGAGAGTATGCGTGGGAAGAAGAGAATGAAAGGAAGATGGCGAACGAACTAAAAGATCTGACGATGTTACAAATGATGAGATGTTAGAAAATATTGTAAAAAGTTATAAAAATATTAAAGAAGATTTGATTTCGGTCCACACCCCTACATTAAACTATTGTTATTTTTATTTTCTTTACTGACTGCCTCATTGGTCTAGTGGTCGCAACCGTTACTGCTGAGCATGAGGTCCTTGGTTCGATTCCCAGGTCGGGCAAAGTGTTATTGGGATTTTCTATCTGGAATTTCGCAGTAGCAGCTCGGAGTCTGGATTTGTGCCCGGTTGATGGCAATAGGCTCGCCACCTATTACATGGGACTTAAACATAACTGGTGAAATGTGGATGAATTATAGGTACACCTCTGCTCAACCCTTTGGGGAAACAAGGCGTGATGTTATGGGTGTGTTTTTGTTTAAAAGCCAATTTATTGAGCATTTTTGTTAACCTAAATACGAGGAAACGCTCAGACAGGCGCGACACGACTCTCGAGGATTTTTTAAAATAAAAATTTCACGGAAATTGTTCTACGGGTGTCGCATCGCGCGTGCCCTTTCATCAATATCAGTCAAGTTGACGTGATATATACCTTATCAAATTTTTACCTGAAACCATATCCTTGTGCCATACGTGTTCCTTATTTCCTTTACTTTATGAATGGAAGATAAACCTTGCTGAATTTCGAAGTAAAAAAACAATATAACTCCATGATCATATTAATTTGGGGCTTTGGTAATGTCAAAATTTAACAAAACATCGGCCTAGGGTTTTCCCAACTATGTTGGGGTCGGCTACCAGTCTGACCGGATGCAGCTGAATACCAGTATTTTACATGGAGCGACTGCCTATCTGACCTCCACAGCCCCCAGCTACCCCTTGGTAAGAATGGTTGTCAAACTTTTTGGGCTTCTGACTCCCCGTAAGGACTGTCAAAGTCTACGAATGGACCAACGGCTTAACGTGCTTTCCGAGGCACGGTCTCAATATACGTAATGGATATTATGTATGTAATGGATGGTCACCCATCAACGAACCTACCGCGGCAAGCATAACTTCACCTTTGATCGCCCCGTGCGGCTGTTATAATTTAGCCACAAGCCTTTCCAAAAATTGAAAAAAAAAAAAAAAAAAAACATAATCCTACATGGGCACTTATGAAACGACAGACGCTAGGTGCACGGTTCCAATTGGTCGTTTCCTATGGAGAAGAGCCGGCAAAAAACTCCACGGTTACTCTTTTAAAAATAAATGCGTTTTAAAATGTTTTCAAAAATGTACAGTTTGAATAGTTATGAGAGGACAGTGTGAACAACATACTTAATAAAATAGAAAATAGTCTTCAAATCGACAGTCTGTTGAGCCTCCAACGTTCTCACATTCACAAAATATAAAGGAATCTATATAACTCACGAAAAATGAAGAATGCGTTTCGGTCAGCTAATTTCCTAATTTTCGGTTACAGAACAAAATTATCGAGCCTCCGCAACGGTGTGGATTTAATAAGGTTTAACTGCGTAAAAGGGAACTGACAATTATGGGAGTTAGTCCAAGTTATGGGTCTAATCGGCGAATGTGAAATTAAAGTGATTGCTTTCCGATGAGGTCGGTAATTTTATAGTCGAGTTGGCAATTTAAAAAATATATTCGAAAACTTTTGTCGTTTACTTGTGGTTTTAATGAGGTTTTTTATATAAATCTTGTTCTCTTGACGGGAGATAAAATACGAAAAACGATAAGTCTGTGCAAGACTGGTGGCGCTGGCGTGCTTGGTTCTATTTTGTAATATTTTAAATGTTAAATATTTATTAATAATTTAATCTTAATATTATTAATTTTACAATAATATTAATTAATTAAATAATTCTATACTTAATTTGACCTTAATAAACGACAAGACAGCGGCATACGATTAGTTCCGATTTCAGCTTAACGCAGACTTATCTTGTGCGCAGTCTAGTTCAATTAATTAGCAATATTCTCGTACTTATAGTTTGTTCTGACACGATAGACAAAGTGTAGGTACATCAAAAACTAACCTAGGACTGAGGATATCTCCAATTGTGTGGCAATTGTTGGAAATATTATAAGCAGCAATGCGTGCTACAAGCCAAATAGTAGTAGTAGTATTAAAGAGGTAATGAGGAACCGGGTGTAAAGTTCACTCGCCCTCCTTAGAAAAGGGAGGATACTCCGACCAGCAGGTTTTGTGTCTCGTGGGCAACTGCCCAACGATTGTTGTCGGGTCGTTGTATGTATATGCCAGTAGCGCAGTAAACTCTGAGGATTTTCCGTAATGTCAGTGTGATGTAGATGCCGTCACAACATTATGAGGAGAAAAGTGCATCATCCTTAAAAGCCGAGGTATGTAACTGTCAAATATTTATGCAATATCTCCTGAAAAGGGACAAAATTCCACGTGATCAATATTCAAATGGGTACAGCTAAAAAAAAACATAAAACTCTTCGTGCAGTTAGCGTTTAATGCACTTGATCCGGACAAACGGGTTCGTTATTTCAAGGAATAGCTGAATCGTACAAAGTGACGGGGACATGCTTTAGTTTCTACAGGATTTATTACTGCTGACGTGCATACTTGGAGACTACTAAAAGAATTTACTGTTATGTGCGTCTAGAGTTTACCCGTGACTCCGGTAATTTAATGATTCGTCATAATTCTAAGATTTTTATCGGTACGTTCGATTTAAAACGGTTGGTTGAAATATGGGGTGTGAAGGTCTTTTATGTCGTCAGATCATTTTGCTACGAGTGAACTGGGGGGCACACGACCGATATGCGTTTTCTCCGGTTCAATTAGAAATGTATAATTGCGTTACGACACAGCAGAAAAAGATCTGTAATCTAGATATTTTCTAATACTGTGTAAGTGTGTACCCCAGACAGTATTAGTAGGAAAATATCTAGATATCGTTCTAATTCCTTCGAAAATCACCTGTCAAATCAAGTTGCTTCAAATTATACATTTGAGTCCATTTTCGGGGATGTTGGCGCTGTTTCTCACTGATGGGTTTCATGCCATCATTCGCAAAACGATGGTATCTCTGATCTGCAGAATGCGTGGCAGTCGCAATAAAATCTTGAAGACTGTAGCTGATAGGATCTCATCCCCGCTTTGGAGGTCCTCTTTTAAGTCAGTCATAATAATCTTTGTAATTTTTCTAATCCATACTTTTTGTTTATATTTGTTGATTTATAGATCAATGAAATAAACAGTTTTATTTTGTTTTGTACTTTTCTTGTTTGATTTCATTGAAAAGCAGGCGGTCCGCTTGATGGTGTAGCGTTCCCATCGACGTCTCCGATACGAGAGACATCGAAGATTTGTTGCCAGCCCCGAGACAAAGCGGTAAGGAATGTCTGATGCCATTCTTATTGCAGTCCTCCTGACCGAATTTCGGTCATGGCAGCCAATCTCAACTTAGATGAGCCATCAACGCAGGAGATAAATTATAGTGTACAAGTGTGTGCGCAGCTGTGTCTGCCGTTTGTCTTCCCTAACTCTACGAAATGCTACGTTTTTAACCCTCCGGAGCAACTGGACAGATTCTCAGCTGGACAGTTTCGCAGCTGGACAGATTAGCAACTGGACAGAGTACAGTCGTGTGAAATAATTGTTTAGAAACTGAGAAACATAGGTATTACATTTAAAAATAGTTATTCAAGGAATTCCCATATATATTCTCATACAAGTATAGGATATAATATTTCCCATCGTATACGTTAAACCAATCAATCAAGTCACCGTATCGCAGTCCTCCTCTGGACGTAGTCCTCTCCCAGTCAACGTCAGCACCCCGTTCTCCGCCTTCCGCATCCAGTCTGCCCCAGCAATCAATTATTGTTATCACCATGTTTAGGTATTCATTGTTAAATACAAAATTTTTAGTAATCTGTATATAAAAAAAAAACACTTTAAAAAATCTGATAATTTAATACTAAAACTGGTACATTTCAGTCAAAGCACTTGCAGTAAAACTTAATACGCAATGTGACCTAAATTTAAGACAACAAGGTGATTTAAGTCTTTGTCGTATTATAGTCGATCATAAAATTTTGGAAGCAAGGATGGGAATAAACTATATACGATATACGCGGTTCTTTAGGAGCGAACATAAAATATTATTGAGATTGTACTTAAGTTGTTATTTTGATCTATAACGCAGAATTTTATAGCTGACATGTTCATGAATTTTTATCTCATTGTTCAAAAATTACAGGATAATTTATTAGAAAGGAAGGTACTTATTTGTTTAGGTGTATGGAAAAGTAACTTATCTAAATACGAAATGAAACATAGGCTTACATAAAATAAACACTATCACGTAAGCAAATAGAGACCCACGCTAAAATAGAACAAAATATTCAATACCAACTCATTCTAATTTACCCAACTTTCCAGCCAATTTTAATCATAAAATTCCATCTCTATGGCTCACCATTAAATATTAAATAAACCTTTGAAACACAAAAGCCCATTACGATGATATCAAACGGCTCCACCGCTTCACCGGTCCGGAACACCTAAAAACTGGATTGAAACATTTATCTTTCGATCCTAAAACATTCACTTTTTCATTCACCATTCTTCGTATTTTAAACTGTGACACTTCGCTTTAATAGTTCCCTCTAACGATCCCTGGGTACATAAAAGATAAGATAATACCAGCTATCGACACGAGGAACGGAAAATTTCCACCGTATTTGATCGCCGGGGCGCGGATAAAGGTCCATGGTAAAATTTTAAAATTCTCATTTCGATCTTTATTCTTTCAGGCCATTATCATCGTACACGTTAAACGTTACAGTGAAAATACATTATAGCAATATCCTCTTCAGCTTACTTTCTTAAAATGTTACTGAAAGGCTCGTAAAACTTGATTGACGGGAGGTTACGGTGCTTGAATTCGGGAGTTGTTTTGTTGCACTTTGCACTCAGTAGTTCGGAACACGAAAATGCACGAAGAGTTCTACTGAGTTCGTAATATGAACGACATCGAGGGCTGTAAAGTTGTAATGTACTGTTTCGTTGAAATTAACTCATCATCGTCTCTCGAGACTTTGCTTTAATTAAAGTTCTTGGCAGTGTTTAGAGTGATGTGCTCTGCTCCTCTGTGATGTCAATCAGTTGTTTGAAATCTAATCAAACATAGAAACAGATAATCAATCCCTTAATGAAAAACCTTCAATTCTGTTATTATTCATTTACTTTCTAATTCTATTCCAGTTTTTGAATTCACGAAGTTTCTCGCTTACATTAATTAATACTTCGCTGCTTATAATAATATTCTATTCCTGAAACACTATCAGCAAATAATCTCTTACGAACAAACAGTACAGCAATTAGAATAAAATCTCTATATTACATGCTGAACCGAACTACTCGTTAACTGTAGTTGAGTAAATCCAAATGAAATGAAGGGTAGCTTGTCTAATTACGATGGTAATTATGTGTAACGATCTCTAGACACGGAATGAGATCACGCGAGCGTGGCACGTCGGGGCAAAGAGTAGTTGTGAAGACTCGACAACGTGTTGTGAGGATAGATTTATGCTCAGCTCGCACATCCCGCATGAAACGATAAATACGATTTTTAGTAGTAGTGAGCGAGACAATACTATTCAAATGGCATAGTCAACAAAACAGGACCACGTGAAAAGATGGCCCCGTTGCCATCTTTTCACGTGGTCGGGCGAATCTAGCAATTTAAATCTTAGGTTATGACTCATAACCTAAGATTTAAATTTCTAGATTCAATGGAGCGACAACCATCGATTAACTGAGATATTCGTAGGAAATTAAAACAAATTCATTTATTCATATCCCTAGAATAAATGAATGTGTTTTAAGTTCCTACGAATATCCCAGTTAATCGATGTTTCTCACTCGAGGTTGACAGTAGCAGTGGCGTAAATCACTGCAAATATTAATATAAATAATGTATGAGTCGCGAAAGTTAATATTATGATATTTAGGTAAATTGTACCCATTTATGTTTGTAGTAAGATTTAATTTTTAGACTAATATGTGGTAAAGGTAAATTCAAAATAGAACCTACGTAGGTATGTCCTGAAAACAATAAACTTTCGAGGACAACAAAATAATTAAGTAAACACGGAAAATAAAATTGGTATTCTGTTTCAGGAGAAGGGTGATTAATGTGGAAACGTTTTAAAGAAAATAGGTTAAAAAAAAAGGTAGTTAATTGTATAATGAATTGATTACCAACTTAAATATTGTCCGGTTATTCAAATTACAAACAGCTGTCACTCTTTGAAATTAACTAAAAGGTTTTAATAACACGATTAATTTACTTATGTAGTGTGTACATTGGTGTTTATGGAGTTTGTAAGGATCGTAGCAGGTGGCGTTCTGTAGTGTCTGCCTACCCCCATGGGAAAAAGGCGTGAGTTTATGTATGTATGTATGTAGTGGGTAAATTTGATAAATAATTCAATTCTCTGACGTTACAAGATTATTGTACCTCGCTTTGTATATTGCTTGTAACTTGTCTGGTTGTCCGTTAGTGCGCTCAGAGTCCGTTAGCGCACTCATTCACGTATATTTTTTTATTCATTCGTCGAGATTCTCTAGTGAGACAGATATAAAAAACGTGACGTTTCTACTAACTGATCAGAGCTATAACAAAAACACAACAAGCCAAAAAAGAAGACACGTAACTTCATTCATGCAGCATGAAATATGCTCGCCGCGGGGATGCTGAGCGGCATATCTCAATAGCTTGTCTGGTATTTTGCTAGCCATACAGAGCGTTCTGCCGGGCACAAAACGTTCCTACGGGGATATTGCCATTATCACGGCGCTTAGCGGACTGTATTCTAGTGCAGTACGATGTTATTAATTTTCTAGTGGATTCTGAGCTGCCCATTTAGCTCTAAGAGATTTAGTTGTTGAAACTGTAGTGTGTTTCTGAGTTGACAAGAATGAACATAGCTTCTTATGGAGTAACTGATCCGTAGATCACCGCAAAGATATATTTTTTAAACATCGTGGTAATAGACGCTTATTATTTATACTCCATTAGTTTTAGCATTAGACGAATAACGACTAAATAACGACAGTTATTATGTAACATTGTTGAAATAACTGCACTATAAAGCAATTTTTTCATGTAAATGGTAAATAGATTACATTGCTTTGTATTTCTCGTGAAATAACGGAGTTTATTATACGTTTATATGGAAATAACTAAATGTTGATAACCGTTTTTGTCTAATGTTATTAAATGGAGATAGTAGCCTAATATTAAAAGCCCGAAGTGTCCTAACGTTCTACGAATTGACAAAGTTCTTCTTCATAAGTTAAAGAGTTGCTCTATTAGTAGTAGAATCTTATACCCAACTTCTTCCTGTCAAATGAATCCAAGGGCCAGCCTTAGAAGCAATTAAGGACTGCCTCGTACGTAGACACCTAACAACAGTAAGTTTTAAAAAGCATAATACTCTACCTACTTATTAAACTAGAAAAAAAACGTCAACTAAAAATAAATCGAATATCAATCATATGCCAATTTGTCATACTAAAACGCCACGATGGGCGTCGCCGCCGATATTTTGTGAGGAACTAAGTAACGCATGTCCGCACGCTCAGTCGTGCGGCGGTAACTAGGTGCAAAAAAACTCTAAAAAACCGTGCTGAAATATACACCGGCCTGTTTCCGCAAGTTAGTTGACGCGTTTTTTCTGAATGTGTTGAAATGTATACGGTTTATATGTAGCTATAGTTATGTTGATTGTGTAAATGTCAGGAGAGATATTAAAGATGAATGTTGGTTATAGTCAGGATGATAAGCAGTAGCGACCTCTTGCGATCACCAACCAAATGTTCATGACTGCCATTATTCCTTTAGACCTTTCATTGTTACGGCTATGAATGCCGATGTTCAACAGTAGGTTTTAAAAGATTTACGATATGTACATGTAACGCCAATTCTAGCCTAAAGTCTATCATGTCTTTATTTACTTGTAAGGTAAAGACCAGCACCATTCAGAGTCCTTTTCTTTACCATCTCTTTTCAAAATAAAAGTGTATCAGAACCGAATATATGCTAAGGAAAGTTCGGCGTATTTACGTCTGCATTACCGATCTTGACACATCAATCCGAAATTAAGTTGCGTTTTTCATAGAAAACATAAGCACGTGATTCCTTCCCGTAACTTTGGCAAGTGTGTCATTACGTAAGACAAACTTCACTACCAAAAAAAACAAATGACATCGAATGCCACTCAAAAAAATCAACACCCCCATATAATATTCCGGTCTTACCCCACAGTTATGCCACCTTTATCTCCTACATTGTTTACAACGTACCATTTAATTCCCACAATGTTATAATTGAAACACGCGCGCGATACGCCGCCTGCATTCATAATACATTTTAAACGGTCAAACTTTACATTTTTTTCCGAATAATAAAACCTTTTTAATGTAAAAAGTTTTAAGAGTATACATCGCTTTTCTGGTTATAACTTTTTACGGAGATTCCATTTTTAATTTTAGATTAAGGGCGCGTATTTATGTCGTTCGGTGAGGTCGCTTATTGTTTTTTTTTTTATTGGAAAGTGGAGTTTTCTTCCACGTATAAAAATGTTTTTTTTTTTAAGTTTTTTTTGTTTACTGCAGTGGGGGCTCAGTGGTCAGCCCAGACTTGCGAGCTATATGTCGTGAGTTCGAACCCAGACCGGCACTTTACTTTGTATAAATAATTTCATCACCATTGCTCTCAAAACGGTGAAGGATCGTGAACAAACTCACGTCTTCTTCCCATAGGGGTAGGCAGAAACTAAAGAACACCACAAAAAAAAAAAGAAAAAAAAACTTGCTACGATCCATACATACTCCTTTTGCTTTGTTAACGTTCATACATCTGGTCTTACACGCTGATAGTAAATATTTAAGTACAAATAATACTAAGGTTTTTATTAAATTATTGCCACATAATACCTATAATATGATAAATTCCTGAATACAGTTTTCATTTAGTATTCCATAGCAGGAGGCCACAATGTTGATGTACTTACCACTAAAACAAATTCATATATTCAGAACCTTTTAAATCTATTTGCATACATTTGCGTTTGGTTTTGGTTCAATAAATGTTATATCATTTTCATAATATTTGAATATGTAGGTTAGTTAGTACTTATATTGTAGGTTAGTTGTTAATATCTAGGTACTTTGGGTCAACTATTAGATAGAATTTGATGAAAGAATAAAATACAATTTATACGGAAAACATCTACACGAACATTAAAAGCGAAAATATTTATTGTCATTAGACAGTTCTTAGAATTAATTAAAGGTTACTGTGACTTGGAACAAGTTCTGTTGACGGACGGAATAGAAACAGTAAATTGTAAAACCCTTGCGAAGAATAGATTGATTGGTATCTGTTCTGTCGCATTCATGCAGAGGTGACTTTATCCTTTTTTGAATCGCTGCGCTGTTTCTAACAGTCTTAACAAAACCTGTTTATATTTTTAGGGTTCCGTATGTCCGAATGAAAAATCGAACCCTTATAGGATCACTCGTGTGTCTATCTGTCTGTGTGTCTATCTGTCCGTCTGTCACAGCCAATTATTCCAACTGCGTAACCTTTTATTGGGCGTGCTCCGACACGCACTTGGCCGGTTCTTTTTTCACGGTACACAATGAAGAGTAGTTAATATCTTACCTATCTTTTTGTATCAGAGCATCTCTGTGTAAAGCGTATTTTTTTATATATGCACCTCGCAGGTCAACCTAGGAAGTTGTTGACTGCTTAATCGGGCTATCCTGTGGTTTAACAAATTACGGCCTACCTACAGCCAGGGCGTAAAACTTATAAACTAAGAGACTACACGCTAAGGAAACCCCTTGTGGGGTACGGACCTCAGCTGAGGGCGTCGCTGGGAGAGGGAGCCTGGGACAGGCTGGATGGCCAAACGTGTTATTAATAAACAGAAACTTACTCTTAACTGGAGTAGCTTTGCAAACCTATTTAAAACTAATTAACTATCGATCGAAATACGACCCACATAGAAAGTTAGAAGTAGAACCAATAGGGTGCCATCGAAGTAAATGCAAAACTTCCCGAAGGTAAAACAAAAAGAAAACAAAACATGAGTGTTTGACGTGTTTTCCAATACTGGTGAAGAACCGAAGAACCGGAGAACTTAGTTCTCTAACTTTGAACGGCCCGGTCCGGCAAAAACGAGTGGAAGTTTTTAATTTAAGCTTAAGCACAGATTTTGTATTCTTAGTTTAATGTAAACATTATTTTGTAGAGGTATTAGTTTGTGTCATTAAAAGTTGGGGCTCGTGTCGCGAGACAAGTGTTGTTGGTTTTAATTTGCTCTGTTTGGAGAGGTTTTTTCACGTTTTTGTTTTTTTTTAGTTAATAGGTAGTTTTTTATGTTGTGCAGTGTAAAATTGAATAGAGAGAGGAGCTCGTGGCTAATTAATAATAGCCGCACGGGTCGATCCATCAGGTTAAGCTGCGCTTGCCGGGGTTGGTCCGTGGATGGGTGACCATCTTTACATACCGAGACTCCTCCGTGCTTCGGAAAGCACGTTAAGCCGTTGGTCCCGGCTGTCATTCGTGGATCTTTGACAGTCGTTACGAGTCGTCAGAAGCCCGAAAGTCTGACAACCAGTCTTATATTACCCAGTTATTAGTCTTATTATGTATTATATTACCCAGTTAATGGGTTGTGGAGGTCAGATAGACAGTCGCTCTATGTAAAATACTGGTATTCAGCTGCAGCCGGTTAGACTGGAAGCCGGCCCCAACATGATTGGGAGAAGGCTAGGCAGAATGAGTGTAAAATTAAGTAAAGTTCATCTTTTATCATTGTTAATGAAGTTATTTTTTCGAAACTATGAATTAATATGGGAAGGCGCAGTAAAACTAATTCAATTCTTGCTTCATCATAGGAGTGGATTTTAATGTTGTATCGCATAATATAATATACCTTACATTATTGTGTAAGCTGCCTGTAACTAAAAAAAAAACATTTTTATTCTCTTAAACTGTACAAAAAAAAAACATGTCTAAACACTATGCAGCGGTACAACTTAGGGAAGGGGTGTTTCGGTGAACTCTGGCATCCAATGTAAGATTTAACTTCTGTTTAGGTTGCCAGCATCCTCGCTTAAATTTTAACATATAACAGTTGTAAGACGAGCACAGTATAATTATTATCATTAAGATAACTACTTACTAATATGCATATTTATGTACCTATGTGGGGTGTATATGTAGGTATTGAGAGAGATAAATACGGTGAAAACTGAATGTGCATGTTGTGTAAGTTTGTATGTATCGTGTTTAAACATTTTTTATCACGTCACCATTCAACTCAGAACACAGTACGGTTTTAATTTTACCTTAATTTGCGCGAAATGAGTTGTTTTAATTTTGCAGTATTGCGCGGAAGCTTGCTATAAGCACACTGACATTTTCCCTAAACAAGCTTATTATCAAAAGATTCCCCTTTCACAGCCTATTCACAAATTGAACTGCCCATTCCCAGCAATCAATTACATATGGTACACTAGCACTGACTCACTCCACCATATGTGAAATATTACCATACAATAAATTTCAAAAAGACTATTCAACTTATCAGCGTTGAGAGCTAATATCAGTATATCACGTAAAAAGAAATATGGCAGTACAAACAATGGAGCTAGATAGTTTGGAACCCCTAGAGTTTCGACTTCCGGACGAACGTCAACAAAAATGTATAGAAAAACGCTAGGTTTTTCATCGCAATAGCTTGGATGTTATTGGAAAAATATGTTGGAGTATGTGGGTTATTTATTGGTGCTGGCTAATGTACCTAGAGGAGATTACCAGGTCCTTCGATTCCTAGAGTAATCCTAACCAATAATAAACATGCAAAGGTGAGTTTGTTTGTTCTTTTGTTACGCTTTCATAAAAACGGCTGAACCGATTTGGATGAAATTTGGTACATGGGCAGACCATTACCTGGAGAAGGACATTAATTATTTTCATCCTGAGTCGCTGACGAAGTCGCGGGCAACAGCTAGTCATTTATGGTTCTGCTATCTGTCTTTTATAATCTTCAGGATGCGCCAGACGTTGCCATGCTTGACGAGGCCCGTCGCGGCCTGCACCGAGCGGCGTGTGTCGGCCTGGTGCTGCGTGTGGGCCGCTATCTCAACTTTTCAAGTGATACGGAGTGCATTTTATTCAGTGGTTAATATTTGATCAAAGGAAAAGAAAGAAGAAGAAACGTGCCCGTACGTGCCGCGCCACGCCATACCAACTGATCGACTTCCGACGGATCGCACAGGCGACTATAGGCCACCGGACGCCTCATCGGATGCGCCTGGCTTGGCGCGATCTGGCCTGTGAGAAAGCCGGCTGTGGGACCGCAGTTTAAGACGGAAGTTAGTGTTTTTGTGACGTCTTTTTTATGTGTATGAGGAACAGACACCCTGTTCCTCACTCACCTCCTCACAAGTTCATTCATCCTATAGAAAAGGGATGATCCTCCGACCAGACGGGTGATGTCTGGTGGGCAACTGCCCGACGATTGATGTCGGGACGTTTTATGCATGCTAGACACGCGGTAAACTTTTCTTGCAAGATGCAGGATTTTGCGTGACGTCAGTGTGATGCGTAGTTCACATGTGGCGATATCGATGCGGTCGCTTAACAAAAAGATGATTAAAACAGGGATAGACAACATTTTGTCGGTACCTAAATTACATTAAGTAATTATTATACTTTTTGACAACCTATCTTAATTATCTTTAACTAACGAAAGTTTTTTCTTCATCGACATGGTAACTCATATGAAGAAAAAACATTTCGTTTTAATAAAACGGCGCCTGACTTCATAAAATTCGTGAGCAATTTTCTGTCGGCTCTTAGTTACACTAAAAATATCTTGTATATTACCTACAGCCAGTAAATAAGCATAAAGGTCACATGTTACAAATACATAGAATAATGTTTTTAATATGAACGAGAAAAAAAATATCACACTATATTTTTCCAAGATTCTCATATTAAGTTTAGTCGTAATATCGGATACGTATAACAGAATAAACACGGACAGTGAAGATCTTAGCCGTAGAGAGATATTATCTTAGACAGACCTAAATAGACGTATATTTCAGAATATCCTTGAAAAGATGTCTGAAGATGTGTTAGGGATTTCATACGGTAGCGATTTTCAGACATCGAAGTAGTGTCAAAGGTATTTTTGTTATTGCTTTATTTCTAAGTCGTCGTCCAAATGCGTTTGACACCTGTAAGCAAAATTATAGTGACATGGATTCGCATCTTGAACTTGACGCTCTGCATTGCCAGCTGTCGCACCATGCTCACGACATTGTGCCCGAAGGACATTCACAAGTAATAGTGAGGGCGAAAAATCGCAAGTGTGTCTTAGCCCTAGGTTGTCTGTAAAAGATCGCTTTTAGCGATAAGACCGCCCATTGTGTCACCCTATGTAAAATGTCCAAAATGTCTGTAATTTTTTGGTGTACATAATAAAGAGTATTCTATTCTATTCTATTCTAGCCCTAAGACACTTGATATAGCAGCCGTTTACTCCGATTCAAAGCTACAGACTTTATTAGTCTCTTATCTAAAAACACTTAAGTGTTAGACGCCATTTTAAGCTCCACTTTTAAACATCGATTTGTTGAAAATTTCGTTGGAACGATTAATTTAATTTCCTTTTGGAAAATCGACGAATAATGGGCAAAGTGGCACCAAACCTGGCCACTCATAAAAGCCATTTTACGAGCCATTTTGGACCACAGAATGGTCGTTTGCAGGGTACAATGTGTTTTCAGAATCATGTCACCGTCTCTGCAAGCTATTAAAAATAAATATTATGTTTCAGCAATTTTTTGAAAAAAAAATGATGAGTACAGCTGGAGTGGTTGGTCGTTGGAAGCTGTCACGAGATAGGCTTTGAATACTCTGAATAATTTAAAGTACTTGAACCCTTCGCATCGCGTTAGCATGTAAACGACCACCACCGAACACGAGATACCTAATCGTAACAATTTAGACCGATTCAATGAACTGTTGTGTGAGAATTATGGATAATGGTCATTGATCTCAGTACGGTCGCAGATTAATTTGAATACCCCAAATAGAGGAGCTAAGTGGCTAAGTAGCTAGGTAGTAGGTAGGTCGAGAGTTTGAGTGCCACGCAGTTCACTATGACATTCACAACACAAGCTTTATCTAGTTTAGTTGGGATTCTGGTAATATTTTTATGTGTCTTTTTGTTTTTTTTAATATTTAATAGGCAATTTTCTCAAAACCATAAGAAAGCAACAATTTCAGCGTTCGAAAACAATGTTTCCATGTTTTGTCATGACTTAAAACTGGACCAAATTCTTCATATCCAGCATCACCGAGAATCCACAGCGTAGCCAACTACGCCACTTTGTATACACAACCAGCTTTTTCCCTTTTTTCGCATTGGCGTACTGCAATATCGGATTTTGAGGTGCCGAGTGTCGTATCTCTGCAAAGCCAACACAATATGAGCTTCGTTCACTGTTTTAACGTAATTAATGACTGTGTTTTGGCCGTTTTGAAATTCGTATGAATATATGGCGTACTCGGGTTTCTGATGACTTTTTCTGGGGGGGTTCATAATGTAGGTTTGTGGGTGGCATATTTTGGGCGATGAGGCTGCATTATAGGTTTTAGGGAAACATTCTAACTTTCCTTCCATTTCGGTTCATGCTTAGTCCTTTTCTTGACCAAGCAATCTGCTTGATGTCAAAGATATATTTTAACTGGTGGGTAAGGTGTGATATTTGAGATACAACTGTCTTTTATTCAAGCAGCCAGAAAACTGCCCGTTGATCTGATCGTCTTCATCTTATTGGTCAGTAGTGCTGTCATTTATTCAGAACATTAAAAAAATATTATACAGAACAAATGATTAAAGTCAAACCTTGAACCTATGTCTCCGGCTTTCGACAGATTAACTCGAAGAACTCTGCAAGCCTAACCAAATTATTCACTCGGTTAACTTCGTGAGGTCGTCGGCAATTTTCGGGAGATGACTTTACCTACATTAAATCGTGTAGGTCCTAATGGGCCTGTAAGCTAAAATTTCAGCACTGCCTTTAATAAATGAGTCCGAAAATGGTTATTTTTGTACTTTTTTGTGACGCTGAAAAAGTTACTTTGACACCAAATCTGCGTAGTAATTTACGAACTTTTACCCTTTCCACCATTAGTGAGATTCTAAGTAGAGGTTTGGTTCATGAGGCTGTCAATTAAAAGGCATCAGATGATGTTGCAATGGCATAGGAACTTGGTCATGTGTCACTATATTATATCGAATTCTCAAAATCATTTATATCTAATCTATAATTTTACTTATAACGTAGGTAGGCTGCCCCGAGCGAAAATCTTCGCAGGATGACCGGTAGCAGCTGGATGAAAGTTGCTGAAAACGACGATGATGATAATGATCATTTTACTTTAGCTGTACTACAATTTGGTACTTCTAGTATCGCAAGACGACCATTAAATCGTATACTCCTTAAAATACATAAACCTTTTTACTCTGACTTACATAATAAAAAGGGCTAATTATTTTCCAGGCGACTAACAACTTAAAGGGCGACTAACTATTTGCTACTAAAAAAATAACTAGGCAGGGATTAAATATTTTAGCAATAATTATATTAGATGAGCTTCCAAATGCATGGAATTATAAAAACGAAATAATAATGGCGGTTCGCTACCTTAGTGAACATATTAAACGGCCAGCGTGCAGCGCCGCGTTAAATATATGCCAATAAAAAGTGATTCAAACCCTAACAAAATACGCAGGCGAATCCAGTACTTTTTATGAACTCAGAGAATCAAAATGCCAAAAGGATAAGGCCATCCTCTTGACAAAGTGTCTCAATCGAAGCTAACTTCATTCACTACAACGAAAACGATTCTCAACTGCTAATAAACAATCTATTTCTATTGTCAAAGAGATCCTCCACGAAGGAGATTTTATTCCCAAAGCGCACTGCAGTAGCACATAATAAAAATTCGATCAAACACATGTATTAAAGGCACTTGTTTGTCGCGAAGCGCAATAAAGTCTTCACATCGGAAACCGTAGCAAATGAACTTTTTAATTACACTTCCTCCTCAATTTCGTTGGTGTTTGGTATTGACGTACAAAGCCTGCAATGGAAATTTTATTTTGAAATTTTCGGTGTACTGTTATTCTTTTTTTTTTTTTCTGTAAATACCATAAATGGCTTTAAAATGTTGGATAAAACTGAATATTTTTAAGTCAGGAATAAACAGATGTTGACTTTATTGAGAATAGAGTAACTTCGATCATATCATATACTGTTGGCAAAAGCAAAACTTTCAGGTATTAATTCCAAATTTTAAGTTGGCCGACATCTCTACTGCAAGCAACACCTACTATAGATAAAAACCTATTTTATTTTTCCATCGACTACTCGGTTCACTTGTTCAGTGTCATAGCAACGTCTTCTCTTATTGATCTGAGGTCTTCGTTTATTTCCAACCTCTGTTTCTTGTATTTAATGTACGATGTGATGTTATTTCTTGGTATCAATATTATTATACTTACAGTTTTTTTTCAAGCGTTCTTACTTTTTCTAAGAACTCACATTTTTTTGCTTTCATTTTTTTGCTGTAGGTTTTTACTACGTTACGTTTATTGAAATAAAACAAACATTGACATATATATAATTTGTATTAAATCAACAATATTCTTAAGTCTTTACATTCTTTGGCATAGTCATTAGCTCGTTAGGTACAATTAACTATTTTTCATTTAAATTCACAATTTCATCCGACAGTATCGAATACATCTACCTATTTATATTTTATCAATTATTTTATAATTTATACATTTTTATTTTATTTTATGTAACGCCTAAGTATTGTTTGCCCAAACAATAATATGAAGTAATAGTAGAAATTGGCACACTTGTAGGTTGGAGGCTGAACCCGGTGATGTAACTGTAACAAAAATAAACTGTAAGTAAATTTGAAATATAATACACAATAAATCTATAGGACAATGTCCATAAATGGACGTCATACGACTGCATAAGCTTAATCAGCCTAAAATGTTCCCTCTGCTGCGATTTAGGTACTCCCAGGAAGTGGGCCATTATCTACCACGCGGGCCCAGTACGGGTTGGCGGTCACATGTCTTCGAAAATTTTGGTTCTAGGACATGCCGGTTGCCTCACGATGTTTTACTTCACCGTTTTGAGAGCAGTGGTGATGAAATAATTTACACAAAGTAAAGTGCCTGATTGAGTTCGAATCCACGACCTACAACTCATAAGTCGCGGCGGTTACCACTACTCCTTACGGATGATACAATGATAATGACAAAAATAATTCAGTAGCAACCACAAAATATCCCAAACATTCTCAAGATTCAATTTCATATGGTAAATGGGCCAAGTCTTTTTCAGTAGACGATAATTTACTTGATATGGATTATCCATTAGTGAGAGAGCACAATTAAATAAAACCTAAAGGTACTAGGTACTAGGCACATTTTTAAGGCTGGCACTAGTACAACCAATAACCATTTAGAAAGAGTAACACCCCTTAACCGGTAAACATAACATACGATACCTCTCACTGGGTAGAGTGTAGCTTGCTCCCACGTGTAGCTTGCGGGGAACCGTCCCATGCAGACGATATACACGTGCCGTGTTAGAACTGACCACCCTATAGATTGCTACTGTGAATTTATTTTACGTATGGGGAAGTAGCATTGGATGGTGTCCAAACTATTGGATTTTCCTATGAAGAGGAGAAAATTGGGTTTTTTATATTTTAATTTTATGAAACTGTGAACCATGTCAAGGAATATTTAAAAATGTTGACCTTTACCTTTTAACTACATAGCTGGATTTTGTTTAGTAATTATGCCTAAGTATTCTTTAAAATAGCCGAAGCATTAAAATATTATTTAAAAAAATCGCCTTAGGGACTACTCACACTTATTCAGCTCTATTCAGCGTTTGCCCATAGAAAACAACGATTTTAAGGACGCGTACGCGTCTCCATACAAAACCGTTCTTTTCTATGGGCAAACGCTGAATAGAGCTGAATAAGCGTGAGTAGTCCCTAACAGAAAATTACAATATTCCCAGAAAGTGTAGCACTATAACTTACGTTGCAAGTACCAATATAAGTTACAAACTCACTTAACGCAAGTCTTTTAACTAAGCGATGGAATACAGGAGTAGGTGCTAGCACCCCTTAATCACAAGAGCACTTGGTTCCAACAGATTCTCTAGAACGAGCTCTAACACTAAGTTACGAAGGTACTCAAAGTATGTGGAATAGCAACGAGTGCCGAGGAACCCTATTTTCTGCCTTTGAAAGCCTTTACTAATTTAATTTGTGCCTTAAAGGTTTACGTATATGGGGAGCAGAAAACGCTGAGTGTGAGTGAAAAGTTGTGAGCCGTATTGTTTTCCTCCCGCCGTTTTCCCCTTTTTGTGCTATTACTGTTTTAGGTAGAAACGATGTAGGGCGGAATAGGCACGGTAGGTACTTTTCTTTCTTTAGTACTTTTTATAGCTTCTCTATTGAAGTAGTATATAACTTTCAAATGTTTCGTTACAAACATTACATGCTTACTGCATAATAACTGGTAGCATTAATAAATGCTTCATTATAATAATTTTCATTCATGTTTAAATAAAATTAAGCCTCGCTTCGGATGCACGAGATTGTAGATTCACATTCGGAAAAGTACCAATGTGACGTTTTCAATATTCATAAGTGCTTTCTGAGGTTATGTTGGACATTACTGACATCGGTAAAGGAAAACATTGTGAGGAAACCTGGACTTATCTATACTTATAATAAATCTGTAGAAGCGAAAATTCTGTACATTGAAAATATCAAAAAAATAAATGGCAGGGGGTGTTACTAGACCGACACCGAACCCAAAAATTTGATTTAAAAAAATTTTGTCTGTCTGTCTGTCTGTCTGTCTGTCTGTTTGTTCAGGCATCACGCAAAAACTACCGGTTCGATTACGATGAAACTTGGTATAATTATTCTTTAATATCCTGGGCACCACACTGGGTACTTTTTATCCCGGAAAAATATCCTATCCTACTATCTAATTTATACCTATTAATAAAAAGACAAGTCCTGACTGACTGACTCATCAACGCCCAGCCCAAACCCTTGGACCTAGAAAGCTGAAATTTTGCACAGAGGTTCCCTTTATAATGTAGGCAAGGAATAAGGAAGCATTTTTTGAAATTCAACCCCTAAGGGGGTCAAATAGGGGATGAAAGTTTGTATGAAAAATCTTATTCCTTGAGGTAATAAACATGAAACTCCGCACGAATAATTATCAAAATAAATGAAAAAGTTTGTAATTTGTTGTTTTTCTAAATTACCCCCTAAAGGGGGGTTGGGGGGTGTCAAAGTTTGTATGGAAGAATTTTAACGTGCTGTTCGATTAACTCGAAACTCAATATTTATACGTAAATCCAAAAATTAAGAATAACGTGTATCAGGATTTTTCGAAATTCAACCCCTAAGGGGGTAAAATAAGGGATGAAAGTTTGTAGGAAAAATCTTGTTCCTTGAGGTAATAAACATGAAACTTCGCACAAATAGTTATCTAAATAAATTATAAAGTTTGTAGTTTATGTTTTTCTAAATTACCCCCTAAAGGGGGGTTGGGGGGTGTCCGTGTTTTTATGGAAGAATTTGAACGCGGTGTCCGATTAACTCGAAACTCAATATTTATACTTAAAACCCATGGGGATGTATGGGGTAATTTCCGACACTCACGCGGGCGAAGCCGCGGGCAGCAGCTAGTACTTAATATAAGTCTGAAATCGCCATCCCGTCTTGAGCAAGCGTGGTGATCAATGATCGAGTATTCTCTGCATGAGGCCTTTAGCCCTGCAGAGAGACAATAATAGGCTAGCATTATTATGATTTATTATTTGACAGAATTGACAAGTAAATTTTCAGCAATGAAAACATACCGTAAAAGGTCTAGGTTAACAAAAATGATATTCAAAATCGTGAATTCAATTTCCATTAACCCAATTCCGTAACATAAATGAAATATTGACAGCCACATTTCTGCCTATAGCAGAAATTAAATATCCAGTTTCTCGTATGTTACTAGAATTTGTAAAATTCATACAAACAGACGTTACCGTTCGTCAGTGCTCGTGTTTCCTGCAATAAACGCTCGCCGTGTGCCGAAGATAAATTTATTATCTACCAACAAACGCCTCACTGTTGCCCTCAGAGGAAATTGTCTGGGCAAATGAGACGGGAGGCAATAACTCATTGAGCCCTCAATGCCCTCTTTGGTTCTCGTAATCTTATTAGGCGAGTTTCCTCTCCACGGATATTAAAGATATGCGGGCGTGTTAGCTGTTGTGCCGTTTTTCGAATTTCATGTTTAGGATTTTTTGGCGCTTCCTGTTTTGCTTTTACTTCTTAGACTTAATCTAAATGTACAGAATTTGTTAGTTGAATATTATTCCGTACAAAAACATTTGATCAGTATTAATAGTACCTATTATTACTGATATTATATCTGCAGACATTGCTATGGAAAATTAACAATTATGATTGAAAACCAACGAGATGTTTGAAATGTGTTCTTATGTCAATTACAAATCACTAGATTTGTATATGTATAATCGACCAAGTATTATCAGTTTTGACAACAATTCCCAGAAAAAGGGAATTTATCTGCATCTGTTAATTTTGCTTAGGTGCCATAAAAATGAAATATCACTAAAGTAGAAACTACATAACTAACATAAACAAGTAGAGCTTGTCGTTCTGACGATGTTGATGTTCTATGACGTGCAAATGACATAAAGCATTACAAGGAAGACTATCCGTATGAAGTTCCTATAAATCACGTTTCAAGTAAATATTTTTGGCTCTTGAAAAAAAATATATATAAACCAAATACAATTTCCAATATGCTGCCTTTCACGCCAGCCAAACTTATGTTAACTATAATGGTTATGTATCGGATACTGACGGGCCGTTAGTACGTTTGACGACATAATCGATTCCAATATGGAAGGTGATAGCTGTGATAGGTTAATTAAAACGTTTATACAATCAGTGAAGTACGCTTTGCTGACGACAAATTGCAATAATAATACATTTGATAGAGTGATTGTAATTGATTTAGTTAGTGAACACGTTAATGTTGGTAATGAGTGATACGGAATTGAGATCAAAGATGAAATAATTACACTGCAACATATACATATCTTTTGGCACTCGAATGACGTTGACGGGAGCGCGGGGTGTTGGCAAGTTGAAATGTATTGAACAAGATGGCGGCTTTAATTCCGATTTTGCCCACGCGCCAAAACAACCTTGTAGCGCTAGGTACAGTTTTAGCTTATAATGATGAAGTGGAGGAGGAGTTAGAACCAATAAACACTGACACTACTACAAGTTATGAAAAAGAAAAGGACCTAGACAGAAAAGTGGCAATCACTTTAAAAGTATTTCGTATTTTTTAGACCTAGGTCCTGAAGCGGATAACGATAACAGAGAAAAAAACAAATGACGGCAATGAACAACTACTACTATTGAAACAAAACAATCAAACCAAAGAACAAAGAAAGCAACGCGCCTATTTTCATCCAGAACTTCAAAACATTCTTAAGTTATTGCCCCAAGTAGATAGCTTCTCCAACTCTTTAACAACAGTACTTAGAGCCAGGCTTCCATATGCGATGTGATAATGCACAGATTTAATAATACGCGAACATTATGGGCCGTCATGAAAATTGCAATTACGCTTAAAGGGAACACTCTGTGAACAAGCCCTTCGTCAGAACATCATAATGAATATATTTCCTGAGAGCTGTTGGGTACTTTACATAATTTCACATTATGAATCCACCCTTGAGACTACTGAAATCCAGATTCTACTGAAAGGTGTCATTTTATTTGAGGTAATTCAAGCTATTGTTGTAATTATTTTGGGTAAAATTTTAATATTAGAGTTATGATACTTTTTTTAAAATTATATTTTTAACTAAGTTTTCAGTTAGAGACTGTTGCGTATGATTCTGCTGTGTGCGAATGTACAGTTTTGTTAATTATTTTATAGTAATTCAAAATCTTTTTCTCTTTACCCTCTCATTAAGACCTAAGTACTATTACTTGTTGAGTTCCTTCAATTAACATTATCAACAACATAGTTATTTGAATTTTGTTATTTGAATGCACTACAAGGAGCTTTAACTGACACTGTTTTTTTTCGTCTGATTTGAATTTCTCTGATTCAGATCTCTCTATATATAGCAAAAGCTCAACGTTTATTCGATTTAAATGTCTTATCCTCATCTTACAAGTTTTCAATAGTTTCAAGTTATTCAAATTCCAACTCACCTCTCTCAATTTTAGGGTCACTATTCCCTGAATACAGTGCTACTGCTGCATCATCTCTGTAGAGGTCTCCGATCTTGGCCTGGCAGCGCAGTATGGGGGCTCCTCGCTCGTAGTGGGCTGGCCACAGCTGGATTTGGACGTAAAGCTCCGAACGGAACAGGCCCTCTGGCGCTGGGTGGACCTGGTGGGTACCTGGTGTCACCTGGTGGAGTGAAAACTAGGGTGAATATGGTAGTTATTTCTATGAAAGATAAACGGGAAATTGTAACAATGATTGCTATCAAACTTCCTGGCATTTGTAAGCGTTAATGTGGAATAGGCCAATCTCATATTCCGAGAAAAATTGTTTACAAACTTCTTTCATAAAATTCTCAGCAACAACACGACGTAGGTACTTCAATCAGTATCGATTCGAGAAGATACTTTTGAATACACCAAATAATTCAGCGAAGTTTCCAGTGCGCCAGTGGCCCCGCTTCGTTACAACATCGATAAGCTTTGTGACTTTATCGGGACTACGCCAACTCCATACATGAGTAACATTACGAAAATGATACAATGCGAAAATTTCACAGCCCAACTTTCACAAATTTAACAAATCAGCTTATCAAAGCGTAAGTACAAGAGTCGAACAAACAAATTCCCACTTTATACATATTCATATAAAGTTAAAATTTGAATAATGGCGGCCAACGCAGATGTGATTAAAGCTGAAGAGTCCTCGTGCCAGACGAAGCTGCTTAACGTAGGAAAATTGCAAATATCAACACAACAAACAATGAGTCAACAGTTGTTGTGTTCGCGCCGCAACGGATTCAAGCGACTGTTAAAGGATTGTACGCACGAGAGTTTGTTTTGTCCGTACCCGTGATAAGAGCACTTTTATTAACGACTAAAAGTTTTGATTTGATGTTTGTGTAATTAAGAGGAGGGTTTAAAAAATTCGACTTTTTGATGTGACGTGACTTTCCATTTTTACATTCTTTTTTTGTATGTAATTCAACCCTGCAAAGATGCAATGTCCGGTGCACACAATGAAAAGATTTGTAAACATTTATTTTGTATCAAAAAAATACTCAGTTTAACTTGCAAAAAATGCAAGCAATTGCAAGACTTACACTATCTAAAACACTGAATAACTACCAAAAATTTTTATGGTATATTCGCGTTAGGGTTACAAAATATTGTAAACTAGTAGGTATTAAATCCGCTACTTCCCCACTGCTCAACTAGTGGGGAAGTAGCGGATTTAACTACTAGTTTACAATATTTAGAACAGAAATCAAAATTAAATTGCGCACCCGATCAGTAAGCAGCAACACCCTATGTTTCCATATAGGTATGGGCAAATTCATACAACCGGTACTAAGCAAATATTTTGTTTAAACAAATTTTATTCAGCGCCATAATGAGCAGTGGTGAGCAGTTTTAATATTTAATTCTATGATAATTAAGTAACAGCAAAAATTGTATTTTGGTTAGCTCTTTGTAAATGTTTTTATGGTGTAGTTATAATTGTAAATTTTAGTTTTTGCAGCAAATAGTGCATAAAAAACCGTTTTCTGGTAAATATTTGCTATCCCTGATTATGATAAATATAGTTGTGCAGGTTTAGTTGATCAGCGGGTATTACCCACTACTCAACTATTCATAGTTGAGCAATATTACCAGTTGAGCTGTTGGTATTATCCACTTCTCAACTTGATGTAGTTGAGCAATCTTGCTAAGCAGTGGGGAAGTAGCGTGTATGATAGGTAGGTACCCGGAGCAAAGACTGTTGTCTACTCAGCATTTGTTTTAATAGCATGATATTTTCCAAGACTAGTATTATTTTCTTTGCACAGAATATCGTTCGTCCCAAGATCATTAATGAAAATATTCGAAATCAGAAAACCATAAGACCAAAATGATTAAAGGAAACTCAAACTAAAATCCATCGCACCGTTTAAAATCTCCCACTAAAATCATAAAATCGTCACTAAAATAGTTTGCTCAGCATCCGCGGAACAATAGCATCTGACTGCGTCCCAGATACTGAAATCTCAAAAGCATTCGCGGTACGATCCACGAAATGTGAAGGCATTAAAACTTGCCACTATAGAATTTGAGAACAACTGTAGCTTTCGCGAAGTTATTTTAAGTTAAAACTCTTGGAGGACGCCGAGATGTGGAAGTAGGAGTGGATTTTGTAAACGGATTTGAGAGCTAGACGATGGGATGCCAGATTGTCAGTGATAGTAACAAGTTTCTTTAAAGTACCTCAGTATATATAGTACATAAACAATTGTTTTACAACGTAAACCCTGGGTTCTATAAGCCTGTAGTAATAAGAAATTCATACATGGAGAAAATTATTTTCAAGATTATATAAAACTAAAAAAAAAAATGCATTATACGCAATCTCACCCTCACAATTTTTATTTGCACGGTTTTTGTTTAGTGCTTGGATACATAAGATACCATGGTATTAAAGAATTGCGATACAAACGCGCGATTTTTTTTCGCGGTTCGGGATATACCTAAATCGCAAAGCGCCATATTTTAAAATGCAGTGTGTAGTTTAGAAGAAATAATGTCACACACAGAGATACGAAAAGCGAATTTGTTATAGATACCAGTCTATAGATAGAAAAATCGTTTCCGATTCTCCCTTGAATCTTACTATTTCCTCTTTAGCTTTAGTAGCATTTATGCACAACAATACCAAAACGATCCTAACGGAAACCTCAAAAGATCCTTCATAAAACATGCATTTACTATACTTGGCTGAGGAGTTGTTTATCGCAATAAATTGCGATTCTGCGAAGCTATAAATATAAGACTGGATATTGCTTGGAATGTTTAGGATAAAGCATTTGCGGTACCATCGCCGTTCAGTCTTAGCTTCAGCCGCAAATTTCCGGATACGATGCCTAAATCTATTAAATGGAGCATAAGTTAGGAATAACTGGATTCAATTTACAATATATTTGTAACCTAGCTGCCGTAGGACAACGGAATTGCAAGATACAATAAGCAATATGGGGGATATTTTATCTGTATTTCCATTACAAGATTCCAACCTTTCATGTTTCCAGAATATAATAATAATCTTAAACCGATGGACCAACGTTTTAGCTTGGGTAAGAAAGATGGGAGAATCTCTCAGCTTATTAATTATCAAGAATTTCAAAGGTTTTAGATCAAAACCTTTGCTGTTGCTGGGCAACAATAATTAATGACTTACGACCCTGGAAATAAGTACCTTTATTTATTTCTGGTTATAATGAATTCGACGACGATAAACTCAGTAGAGATAAAATCTGCTCAGCCTTTTCAGCCAGCCATCGGCTTCCAGTCTAACCGGATGCAGCTGAATACCAGTATTTTACATGGAGCCACCGCCTATTTGACCTCCACAACCCAGTTACTGGGTAATATGATACCCCTTGGTAAGAGTGGTTGTAAGACTTTCGAGCTTCTGACGACCCGTAACGACTGTCAAAGATGCACGAATGACAGCCAGGACCAACGGCTTAACATGCTTGCCGAGGCACGAAGGAGTATCGGTATGTAAAGTTATATCGGTTATATCTTAGAAAGTATTTTGTATGTTCGCAAAAACTTAGGACTTTTCAAAATTAGAAGTGATTTCCATAATATAAATACACGTAGTAAACATGAAATTGTGATACCTAAATTTAGATTAACTAAAACTAGCAAGTCATTCCTTATAAACAGTATTCGCTTTTATAACAAGTTGCCAAAGTCGGTTACAGAACTTAACGATGGAAAGTTCAAAACCCACATAAAACGTGTCCTTATCAAAAAAGCATATTACAAGATTAAAGACTACGTTGATGACAAGGAAGTTTGGCAATAATTCCTTCTGCACATGTGGCCTCCCTGGTACCTCATTAACGGCATAATTATGTAAATGTCTATTAACTGCTCCCAAATTACGATATGTATTATATTTTACTTTTTTATTTAGGTACTACTTGACATGTAGTTTCATTATTTGACATTATATGCCTACAATTCAAATTTCATTTTAAAGTAGGGTTCTCATTCGGATTGGTTAAAGTTGTAGTGACAACCATTTGGGTTAAATTGGTTTTTATTATTTTATTCGACCTTTATATAGATTCCTTTATATTTTGTGAATGTGAGAACGTTGTAGGCACAACAGACTGTCGATTTGCAGACTATTTTCTATTTTTTTAAGTATCTTGTTGACAGGCCTACGCTGTCCTCGCATACCTATTCAAACTGTACATTTTTTAAAGCATTGTAAAACCCATTTATTTTTAAAAGAGTAACCGTGGAGTTTCTTGCCGGCTCTTCTCCATAGGAAACGACCAATTGGAACCGTGCACCTAGATTCTGACGTTTCATAAGTGCCCATGTAGGTTTATGTGAAATAAAATATTTTGATTTTGATTTTGAAAGATAGTCGCCCATCCACGGACAAACCCATGCGTAGCTTAACCTGATCGATCGACGCGTGCTGCTGTTATTACTTAGCCACGAGCTCCTCCCAACTAACAAAACTTACTAGAGATACAAACGTAAAAAATAGTGAAACAGCTTTCGGTCATCACAAAACGAAGATTAGGTAAGTTAGAAGTGAACATAAGTAAAGTCAATACTCCATGCTCAATACTAAGTTAGGGAGATTAATTGTAAGTAAATTGACTACCAATTTAAATCACATTCAAATCACAACTGACAGCTGTATCATGACAAATTGACGTAGTATTTAAAAAAAACCAATTAATTTCACTGACTGTACTTGAATACATATCGATGTTTATAACAGAAAAATTAAACTATTTAAAATCATATTGTAAGCTTTTTATAGGTAAACTGTAAATACCATCGTTGAAGGTATAATTAATTATCTAGAAATAATATTGCAGTCGTCACATTTGTTCTTAGAAATATAGCAAAAGCAGAAACTCACTCGTAACATTAAAGCTACGTTCAGAAGTAAAAAGAATGTTCTGTATTAAAAACTCTTTTTTGAATGCCTCTTCGAAATCGATTTCTTATACCTAAGCAATTTATCTTTGCACCATACAAACTTTTCACTGGCCGACAGAACATTTTTTGGAAAAGGAAACCTCGCTTTGCAACAATTTATAACACTTAGCGCCCACGTCCTCATCTATTTCCAGCAGTTCAGGGTCATACCAACATTCTTCTATTATTTTCTCACTCACGTACCCATTTCGCAGACAATATTTACTTATCCTTTTGCCTATATTGCCAGGTTCAAACGCAATCCTATGCAAATTTAGGATTGAAAAGGGTTATTCCTGGCAAATAAATCCTGGCTATCAAACGGTTCGATTCCTAGATTAAAATGGATTGTCAATAAACTTAGGTCGGAGATAAGGTAGAATACTAGTAAGAAGTTAATGTGGAAATTCTCTTGTTTGAACGAATTGGTTTTGAGAGACATCGTCATTTTAGGACCGTCCTCTAAGGCACGCTATTTTGAACTCTATTTCAGTTTCGATTGTGTTCTTTATCAAATTATCAATGAAAACCTGCTCGAGCAGTTTGTTGTTGTCTGTGCTGATCGTCATAACTCATAGTATGGATCCGGAAACTACCCAAAAGTTTTAAAATGTCATATGCACTGACCAAAGTACCTATAGTTGAAAAAATATTCGATAGGAACATCAAGTCAAACCCAATATTTTTACAATTAATCTGGGCGCCCCGCCCAAACGACCATTGGCTTGGCCATTTCGCTACATTCACATGGGTGTAAGGTTCTTGTAGTAACGAAATTACCAAGCCACATATTTTGACTAAGGTGTAGAGCTTTTGAAGTTAGAGCTTGTACAATTAGAGCGTGTAGAGTTAGAAGCTTGGCTCATAATAATATTGTAATTCTTTTCGGTTTTTTATTTATATCTATTTTTTTATATTGTATTATATACTTAGTTTTAATTATTTTGTAGCATACTTGCGGGATTTGTCCGTGGGTAGTCCGTGACAACCCAGTAGGTAGGCCCTATCAGAATACCAGCGCTGCGGTATTTTTTCTAAATATCGCAGCAATAAGCTGAGATAGGAGCCTTTTTGGCCTCGCACTGTTTTTTTATTAATATTAATTGTTTTGATTCTCTGTTGAGTTTATTCGTTTTAAATGTTCCTTTTTTTATTGTTTGTATCTGTGCGTGTCCCAAATAAAATATTTTTCTTTCTTTTCTTTCTTTAAATGAGATCTGATAACTTTATGAGCCGCATGGTCTCGTCTTGGCAACATTTTACAAGAAAATGTTTTTGGTAAGATACTTTCTTTCTACAACACGTTTGAAGATAACAAAGCAGGTATTCTTACAGGCATATCGTTGATGAAGAATGCTAGGTCGGACGGCGGGCGACTGGGTCCTGAAGAACAGTTGGCTCGCAACACGTCGCCCGGGATGTAATAGTGTTGACTCGTTTGTATCGTCGGCAGCGATGGCGGGAGAGCTGCACAGAAATGAAAAGAATGAGTTAGTAGTAGTAGTAGTTAGTAGCAAACATTTCAAAGCATTTCAATCAAATCATTCAGTTATGTTACGGCTGGATTTTACAAATAAATCTCATTACATGATGAAACTTTCTGTTAAAATTACTTTCGAACTTTCTTGTCGTACGACTAAGCATTGCAGAAAAACTAAATCAGCTGTAGGTATATCTTATTCAAAGGTGGACTAGCCGTCGACCCCCTGGATACGCTGACGCCATGCACCTGCAGTACTAGAAGCATTGTAGGTGCGTTGCCATCGCAAAAACAAATAAATCAGTAATGTCAATGTCACCCACGCTGATGCCCGTAACCTGTACATCTCAATTTTCAAAGCTCAAATATGTTTATAATAAAAATGAATTGCTGTTCGTTAGTCTCGCTAAAACTCGAGAACAGCTGGATCATTCTTTTTTTGTTGTGTTCGTTCTTCATTAGTTGTAGAAAAGATAGGTAGTTGTAGGTAAGGTAGGTAGGTAGGTAGGTAGGTATGTAAGCGTGAAAGTAGGTAGGTAGGTTCGTTTTATGAAGCAAAAACGCCAAAAATGTTTTGCTCGTCGCAATTTAATGTTTGGCTATTGGGTTACTGAACAGTAAACCCAAAGAAAAACTTCAAAATGTCATTAAATTATTTTTATGATAATAAATGGCATGTGCACTTACCAACAACCTCCATAGTATTGGACACGATAGAAGTGGCGAACGAAGGCGCGTCTGCCGTCACCTCGCAGCTGAAGTTACCGGACAGACCGAAGCTGACCCTGGTTAGCACCACCTGGCTTTGATTGGACCTCGCCAACTGTTGGACAAATATAAATGAGGTCAATATCATGTTGAAAACTCCATGATTTTGGTGTCTGCTGCACGATGGTGATGACGAAAGGTTATGAAAAGGGGCAATCGCTTTCACAGCGTTTCGTATTTCTACAACGACTTACAACAACATTGACTGGACAGCCGTAGACGCGTCGGCACGTGGAATGGACAGCCGTAGACGCGTCGACGTTAGCCGCCGACACGTCGACAGCTGCAGTTGCCTCTGCTATTGGCGCGTGCCGATTGTGTATGATGCGCTAGCTTACCTATATCAATCCAATAAATATCCGTATTTTTCTGTTCCTTTCTTCTTGTCTGTTTGTATGTGTGTACATAAATGGTTAAATAAATAAATAATAATAAATTTTTCACTTTTCTATGATCGTTATCACTGATAGAATATCACCTTGTCGAGACCCTCAGGTATACCTGACTGTTCATTAATAAAAGTACCTAGTATTATGTCTTCTTTTTATTGGATTTTGGGGTTCAATTAGTATAATTAATTCATTGATAAAGCAAGCTTGTAAATTCCTGAAGTATACTGTGGTTATTTTGGTTGATTGCAAATTTTTTATGAACACGCCTAATGGTTTGTAACTGATGTGGTATGAATTTAGGAAAAATAGGGGTCACTAAAGGGACAAAAATGATGTTCGGCCTTATTTTGTCCCCCTATTTTATTCTGGATCCATCCACTGCTCGAAAGCTCTCATTTATAATACAAAAGGGCTTATGGTGTAACATGAAATGAGTGCCATCTCACTTGCATAAAGCGGGTAGGTATTACCGGTGCATATTGTTGTTTTTTTACCTACATAATCTGCTTTTCACTCATAAAAGTCAGGAATATGGCGAACCAATTTCATAATTCTCACAAAAACAAATCTGAAATCTGTCATTGCTTTTTTATTTCAGGCTACATGACGAGGCTTTTTCATCAAATAAAGCCATTTTGCTGCCTTATTAGCATCGAAAAGATACTTTATCTCTTTTTGACATGTTTTAACCGAAAGGGAGAAGAGAGGAAATTATAGGAATATACCAATGGGAGTGTCTATTTTGCTCATATACCTACCTACCCACCAGAAATAACACCAATTGCGTAACACATTTTCGTAAATGATTCAGACTAATCTGTTTCATTTTGACAGTTCAAAAACATTCATTGCGTTATTTCCGTTGTTGAGCAGATTTTTTTTTTCGAACTTACGAACCAATGGATTAGCAATCTGTTTAAAAACGATTCAGATTGTGATTTATCGTGTATTACGCAATTAGGGTGCAGATGAATTAAGTGCAGCAAGTGTCCGAAGTATGGTTTATTTGGAGCGTGCAACAGTATGACATGTAGGGACTGCCAGTAACCGTTGCATCCTACAACAACCGTACGACTGTAGTTATTTGGTACCTCCATAGAATATGTAAAAAAAACTCTGTTAGATCCAAAAGGGGCACATAGGTAGGTACTGCAATAACATTACCAAAAAGTAATAAAAATACTTATTAATATTGAAAATAAAAAAGTTATTGCTATTTAAAATTCACATTTTTTGTACTAAAATTACGCCAAATCCATAAAAAAAATGCAAATTTTCAACAGGGTTCTTAAATTATGACTTGTACCCGATGATACCCGCTAAAGGACAGCCGCCCGCGCCCCATGTAATAATTAAGTAAAATTCCCCATTGATTTTACTTTTTTCCTGAAAATTACCCCTTAATAGACTCCCAGTGCGATACTTAACAACACCGTCACGGATCGGTCAAGTTTTTTTTACATGTTGTATAAGTAGGTAATTGCAGATTAGGTTATGTAGGTCAGGGGCATGAATAATCCCCTTGGGTATTTTGAATGGTACAATCATTACCCGACTACGGCGAAGCAAAAAGGAGGGTTATGATTTTGACCGGTACCTATGTATATATGTTCATCTGTTCTCTCATAATATAATATTCAAAACTACCTACATAATAAATTAAAGTTGACAAATGAGGTATCGTTGGAATCGTCTTGAGCGTCCGCTAGTTATAGGCTATGTGACGTCACATTAAATGATTATGGCGCCCTGAACACCATGATCTAATAAATATAAATTAAAGTTATAAAAACTAAAACCCAACGATTTACAACCCTTAGACGACGTGTAACTCCAGATTTTTAATTTCTCTGTCTATCACAGACAGAAAAATTGTTTATACCTTTTTAGGTGACATTTTTGTCGTAGTCGGGTTTAGTTTTTATAACTGTTTTATTTATGGTGTCGTGGCTAAGTAATAACTGCCGCACGGGTCGATCTATCAGGTTAAGCTGTGCTTGCCGGGGTTGGTCCGTGGATGGGTGACCATCTTAACACATCGAGACTCCTCCGTGCTTCGGAAAGCACGTTAAGCCGTTGGTCCCGGATGTCATTCGTGGATCTTTGACAGTCGTTACGAGTCGTCAGAAGCCCGAAAGTCTGACAACCAGTCTTACCAAGGGGTATCGTATTACCCAGTTTCTGGGTTGTGGAGGTCAGATAGGCAGTCGCTCCATGTGAAATACTACTATTCAGCTGCATCCGGTGAGACTGGAAGCCGACCCCATGGTGATTGGGAAAGGCTAGGCAGAATGAATGATGGATTTCAACTGATGATAGATAACATCGCTAACATTAAGTTTCAATACAAATAAGAAGAGCCGTTCACAAATACGGGCCTAATAGTTTCTCATCGAAATCTCATCGAATCTTTAAACAAAAGCGTCCCTAATTTCTAGACCCAAAAGAAACCCTCGCAAAAAAGGGCATCGAAAAACAAACATTTAATTATTCTTACAAATTAACGTCGTTTGTCTCAGTAACAAGTTAACAACCTCCCCTTAATGTAATTCTGACCGAGATTCAGTTCAGATTCGAGGCAATTAATTCTTGTTCTTCGTATTTTTCTAGATCTCCTGTAGTTTTTACAAATTGTGATCTATGGAGCTAAGTTGGTATGCGGGTCGAACTTTATTAAGCAATTTTGTTTCGCTTACGCTTTAATTTATTGTTATTTTTCGATGGAAGTTACTTTAGAGTTAGTTGTTTTGTCTTTATTGGAACGAAGTTCCTTATCGCACGGTATTCTCTGCCCACTCGCTTGGCAACTGAGAAGCTAGTTGAAAAAAGTGTAACATTTTGACCATGACAATTTTTTTTTTCATTTGTTTATTCTCAAAAGTTGTTCATTTATTTCATTGTGATTGTAGATATATATACTTACAGCAAGATCCTACATAATATACAGAAAAAGGAACATTTTTTTTCATTTAATTGCATACCATAATGTGAATTAAGTTCAAAATCAAAATATTTTATTTCACATAAACCTACATGGGCACTTATGAAACGTCAGAAGCTTGGTGTCAGTTACAAATAGGCTTAAAGCTAAGATACAGTTCGCCGTCCCCGAAGAATAAAATGATAACTGCCATTATCTTAGTTTTAGTGTTATGTCATTTTTGGGATCTGTGGGTGCTAATAAATGTTCTCAATTTTTTTCGTTATTTTTATACAGTTATTTACGAAGTTACAATATATTACAATAGTATTCAAAGATTTAAAACAGGTCATAAATTACGAGAATAAACTGTTATTATAATATTATCAAAATGTGTCCCCACTTGTTAGTATGACAAACAGTTATAGAATTATGTTCTCGTGAAAAAATATTCGACTAGATAATGATAAATGCAATTATCATTTTATTCTCTTTCAAAACCATCCAGTCGTCCCGTCCCGACCCGTAGAATAAAATGATAAGTGAAGAGTGCAATATTTGATTCTGGTCAGGCTGTACGGAGAATAAAATGATAATTGACATTATACAATTTAGACGATAATTAATTTTGGCTAACTTCTTATTTTTTAAATAATATCTGTATTTTGATACTTGGGCGTATTTCACAAAAACATTTGGAACAAACAAAAAATAAGCTTTTTTAAAAGCTGACAATCATCTGTCTACATCCAGTATTTAAGGAGCAATCGACGAAAACATGTTTTTTATTTTTCCTGAAAAGTTGCGTTTTTGTAGTTATCATTTTATTCTCTGGGGACGGCGAGTTATGGATCCTGTAAGGACACGTGTGTGCACGGGCAAGCTTCGTCCCAACCCGATGTCGCACGACTGCCCCCCTCCACTTTTTTTGGTATCATTAGAGAGTTGAATTTTCAATTGATTACAGTTCCGAGCCTATCGTAAACGTCAATTGAGGAAAAAGTACCTACTTCATTTAAGAAATTCAAATGGATGATTTATTCCACATTTTGGACATACAGGCAATGTATGTCGTTAAAACGTTCCGTATTACATACCGATGTTGAATTAACGCAATCGAAACGCGAAACCATAATGTGTTAATATGTTTAGTGTTTACGTAATAAGCTAAACAATAACTTTATTACAAATATTAGTTTTTCATTAACGTAATATTTACTATCCTACCAAATTGGCATAATACCACATCAAATATGCATTGTGTTCTAGGTGAATTTCTCTGTAAATTGGACGAATTACCGCTGGCAGACGCCATACGATTTAACAACGAGTCGCGTTCAATGCCTGATACACAATAAACATGATCCATATTCTCATTTCGTCGATCAATTCCTCATTCGGACGCGTATTGTGTTATAAAAAGAAACGAGTGTCGTTTTAGGCTGAATGCTCGGAGGAAAACCGGGATAAAAACGAAACAAAACGAGCCATAGGGTTATTATCGCCGCGAGACTGCGAAATAAGAGGCAGTGATAAAGGGTTGGATTTATGAACACGCCCCGCATAGACGACGAGAAGAAATGGCTCTTTTCTAAGGAAAAAAATGTACAAACCGTTGCTTGGGACACAGGAATAAAGCATGTGAAAATTGCTCGGATTTCCCTTCATAGAGAGTGAAGTGAATGGCTGATTGTTTTTTTAGGGTTGACGCAAAGGAATGGGAAGCAGCTGCTCCTAAAATTAACCGTTGAAATAGCCCGGGGTTTATTTTGTATGAAAAAATACCATATTTCTGTGTTGAGCCAGTTGTTCTTGCGTTCTGAGAAGGATAGTGGATGCGAAGGTTTAATTTATTTTTATTGTTTGGGCTCGTAGCATTTCAAATAGAGTGTGATCCTCTAAGGGTTGGGGAGGGCTTGAAAATACGTTTCGAAGGAAAATGATTATTTTAGTTGTTAAATTATCTATTCTACCAACATAATACACATAGTAAGGTAACATAAATACTGTTTACTTTACTAGCTACACGTTATTTTCTTTCCTTTTTTTTCTTTTGTTTTTTTTTTTTTCATTCTTTTAATTGGCCTATGTTTCATATACAATTGTTATCCATTTGTTAAAGCTGTTGGTTCTCCTAAAATATATTTTAGATACCTATCCTACAAATTACGTCAAGCAAAAAGCAGATTACTTTTCTGCCATTTCAGTCTGAATAAACCAAACAATTAGCATCTAGCTGCGCAAATAAATAATGGACCGGCCTGAGCCTGTCTGGTCTAACTTGAATAATTAATCACCAAATACCTTTTGTTTAGTTTTGTTGTCCTCTCGAAAATCATGAGCAATTTTTTGTCAAGCCTTCAAAGTCCACCCTTTGAAAATCATTCATTTCGATCCTTAATTTAAATTAATAACGTTTGGAATAAAATATCTATTATTAAAGCTTCTCAGTATTTGGTAACTTTATGAATAGAAACTGTCCAAAACAAAACACATTTCAATGTCCATTTGCTATGGCAATATAAACAATATTTACTTACGTTTCCCTTTTGAATTAATTAAATTCCTAGTTATCTGGGCCTCCTTATTTTAAAGGGTTGGCGTTGCAAGTGACAGGTTGTAGCGACGATGACGAGAACAGACAATATTGTATTTTAATATTGCGTTCTTTGAAAAGTTATGAAGTGGCGAAATAGGGCGGAGTTAGATTTAGGCCCGTATTACAGAACGTAACTCAAGACTTAATTCTCAATTAAAAAATAAAATAAATTTAAAACTACTTTCAACCAATCAAAAGGCTTTAAACGAGTTTTAAGTAATGCTTGAGTTTTGAGTGAGGTTCTGCAATACGGGCCTAAATCTAACCCCGCCCTATGAGAGGGCTGAGTTAGATTTAGGCCAGTAGTAGTTAGGGCCTCAGTCAGTTCGAAATGTTGAGTTAGTTTATTAGTGTACCTACTTAACTCTCGCTTCGGCTCGATCACCGTACTTAAAATAAATTGGAAAAGTAAAATCAGAAAAATGATTTAAAGAACACGTATTGCTTCAATTCTATCATACAACAAAAATAAATTTGGCCTCCACATTCTTAAAGTAGTTTTATTTTTAATCTTAACATTATTTTAGTAAACAATTTATCACCAGCTGCTTTTAATTTCCCCCATATAAAATGATTACATCCTCCCCTAAAACTATTCCCCATTCCTCCTTTAAAACTATCCTCGCCTCTTATAAATCGCCCCAGCCGTCAAGCCCACAAAGCAGTCCCGCTTCAACGCCTCTGAACAATATTCTATAATACATTACAAACTGTTATCTTTCCCTTTGTTGGGTGGACACACAAGCATTTAGATTAAACTATTTAATTGGAATCCCCTAATTGTGTTCTCATAGTTTTGTTGGTATTATAATTAAGGGAAGAAGATATAACAGTTTTTAGGGTGTCGTTTTTAATTAAGCTTTTAGTGTGGTACTTCCGGCCGGGAAAGTAATTGTGTGAATGGGATTCCATAAGCAATAGCTGGTGAAATATTCAGGGTTGAATGTGAACTACTGAAAATATTTAAGAATCCCTAAAAAGATGTTAGTTTTAGAAGAGGTACATACCTACGTGATATCGTTAAGATAGTTAATTGATTCAGGCGAAATCTATTATAAAATACAATCGACGTAGATATATTTAGTAACCTATTCCACTTAAATATTCCTAAAGAGTTATAAAAAAACCTTTAAGAAATCGACACGTGTTTCACCTCTCAACGAGGCATCCTCAGAATGACGATTGACTTGCCGCGAACCCGAACACGACGTGTTGCCACGCCAAGCGCCGTAACGACGTGATATCATTAAGTTTGGATTCATTTGATTGGTTCGATTCCTAGAATTCCATCATATTAAATCTGATAGTCAGTGCTATGTGGAATTAACTCGTTTCCAGTGCCAAGTTATGGCAACAAACAACGCTTAACATAACGCCTGCTTCCCCAAAGAGTTAAATGCATAGATATACCCTATTGTACACCCACATTTCACCAGTTATGTCTTAAGTCCCATTGGATTGCATTGGCGGATTGGTGCTAAATAAGTTTTTTTTGCAGCTGCTTTTTGTGTAGTTATGACACTTTATTCAGTCATCGGCTTACAGTGTAAACCAGCTACTCCTCTTATGAAAACAGATTCACGGGTATTGTTGCGAAAAAATGCCGCGTTTTTACGCCTGTGAATTATTTCTCCCCTTCCTTTTACGGTTAAAATATGTGAGATTTATGAGTTGTCTGCCTCGTTGTTCTAGTGTTTATAATATGAGTGTGACTACTGCGTGGGATCAAAGGTTCGACTTTCGAGTCGGGCAAAGATTGGGTTTTTCCATTAGAAAGTTTTCAGTGACTGCTCGGAATTCGGAAAAGCACAAGAGAGGTCAATGCAATTTTATTTTTATAAATTAATATTTTTCTTTCTTTTCTTTCTTTTCTTTCTTTTCTTTCTTTTCTTTCTTTTCTTTCTTTTCTTTCTTTTCTTTCTTTTCTTTCTTTTCTTTCTTTTCTTTCTTTTCTTTCTTTTCTTTCTTTTCTTTCTTTTCTTTCTTTTCTTTCTTTTCTTTCTTTTCTTTCTTTTCTTTTTATGCCCAGCAGTGGGTGAAATCGGGCTGTGGAAGATGACGACAATGATAGTGGCCGTAGCTTTGCTTCTTATTATAAACTAGCTGCTGCCCGCGGCTTCGCCCGCGTGAGTGTCGGAAATGAGCCCATACATCCCCATGGGTTTAAGTATAAATATTGAGTTTCGAGTTAATCGGACAGCGCGTTAAAATTCTGCCATACAAAGATTGACACCCCCCAACCTTTTAGGGGGTAATTTAGAAAAACAAAAAACTTTCAAACTTATTTAGATAACTATTCGTGCGAAGTTTCATGTTTATTACCTCAAGGAATAAGATTTTTCATACAAACTTTCATCCCTTATTTTACCCCCTTAAGGGTTGAATTTCGAAAAATCTTTATACACGTTATTCTTAATTTTTGGGTTTAAGTATAAATATTGAGTTTCGAGTTAATCGGACAGCGCGTTAAAATTCTTCCATACAAACTTTGACACCCCCCAAACGTAGGATAGGGTACTTTTCCGGGATAAAAAGTACCCAGTGTGGTGCCCAGGATATTAAAGAATAATTATACCAAGTTTCATCGTAATCGAACCGGTAGTTTTTGCGTGATGCCTGAACAAACAGACAGACAGACAGACAGACAGACAGACAGACAGACAAAAAAAAATTAATCAAATTTTTGGGTTCGGTGTCGGTCTAGTAACACCCCCTGCCATTTTTTTTTTTGATATCTTCAATGTACAGAATTTTCACTTCTACAGATTTATTATAAGTATAGAAGATATAGATAGTGATGAAATGTGCGTTTACCGGCCGATCAACTACCACTGAGTCCAGCTTGACAGTGCGCTGTCAAACTGAATCAATTGCAGTGGCAGTTCAGTTTTGCTCCGTTTACAGTGCCAACTGTACTTCTCTGCCTACCTCTGGGATATACAGGCGTGATATTATTTTATGAGTTGATACGAGATTTGCGACTTAATCTTATGTTGATGGTAGCCGTCATCTGACTAACAGTCAAATGGGAGAAATGATCCTCTCTACGTTAGCCATAACAGATGTGCTGGTAAATTGACAATATAATGGGCTGAACTCAAACTGAACGGTTTATTACTGTAGGTTATGCAGAACGCTGACGTAAACTGACGTAACATTTAGGTATTGGTAAGTATGTCAAATTAAGGATCGTTATATGCTTACTAATGGTAACTTTTGTAAAAGGGAAAGTTTACAAGCGTAGGAAACAATTAATCTGCTCAGGCTTTTCCCAACTATGTTGGGGTCAGCTTCCAGTCTAACCAGATGCAGCTGAATACCTATTTTACATGGAACGACTGCCTATCTGACCTCCACAAACCAGTTACTGGGTAACACGATTAAAGTGGTTCGAAACCACTGCCAAAGATCTACGAATGCCAGCCGGGACCAATGTCTTAGTGTGTTTGCCGAGGGATGGAGGGGTCTCGATATGTAATGGAAGGTTACCCACCCACGAATCTACCGCGGCAAGCGTAGCTTAACCTTCAATCGGCCCGTATGGCTGTAATTATTTAGCCACGCACCTCTCATCCGAACCCGAGGGAAACATGAGTAGGTATAACTTACCAAAAAACTGAATAGGCCCAAAAACCTAGTCTAGTCAGGCGATGATTCAAAAACAATAATCCACCACAAAATTCAAATTAAACATGAATATTATAAGTAAATACAAAATTGTTTTTAATAATACTTCTACTTAATATACTACAAAGAAAACTAGAAGTGTTTCAACAGGGATCCAAGGTTACCTTCTATTAAGCTAATAATGAAAATATACACATTACCGCTAAAACAATTACGTAGCACAACCTCTTTTGTGCTTGAAACCACTACTTTCTTACTTCAGTCTCAAAGAGAAATCTTTCAAGGAGTACTAAAAGCTTAGTTTGTGGAAATCAAATGAAATTGAAGAGAACTATGTTACCAGGTTACGATATGAGCGAACTTCTTTGAAGTGGGTAGTCATCCACTTATTATTTTACGTTTGAGAATTAAGATACTTTTGAAACAATGTTATTCACTTTTGTGGGATTTCAAATTGTTCAATGGCACAGACATTTCAATTCTGTGCCCACTCAAATTAAGAGGCCTTAGGAAAATACCAACCTTGTTCAAGTGACGAAACAGGATGATAAATGAAAAACATACTTCCAAACTACGAGTTTATACATTGTTAAAGCCTGCCCCTCCAGGAACGGCCAACTTTTACGACAAACCATTATTCATAAAGTCAACGAGTAAAAAATAATTCTAGCTCATAAACAAAAGAGCCCATTGTTAATACTCAAAAAGAATACCTCGACTCGAGCACAACAGAACTGGCAGATTACAAAATTATTTAACCGCAAACATTTCGGCGATTTTAACAGCGACTCAACACGTTTCTCTTCCGCTAAACTGAGCCAGTATATTAACCAAATTCCACACCATAAAATACATTGTTTCAACAGCTCAACAGGTAAAAATAATTGCTGGGAAGTTTCTCCGACGACAAGAAATATGGCCGTTAAAACCGTTTCGCCTGATATTCCACATTTTTCTTGAGTCAGCACTTGGTACCCCGAAGATTCGCATATTTTCTCGCGGAGTTTTTACATTAGATATAATAAATCTGTTTTGTGAAATGAAGTTTTGAGCCGGTGTACAGTGCGGGCGAGGGTAATGCGACTTTGATGCGATATAAACAAGTTTTTTAAAGCTTCCAAGATTAAAGAATAAGTTGCGGTTCGTTTTAAATAAGATGAAGTGGTTTATGATTAAGGTTTGTTGGAAGCACTTTTGAGAATAAATGGCAGGTCTTCACAAAATACTACACATCAACAAACAGTAGTGAAAATAAATTCAACTTTAGCCCCATGTTGGCCAAAGCAAAACCCAGTAGTACCTACAATGAAAAACCCGTACATACGCAATATTTTCCCATCACTTCCAAATCATTTGACATCCACATCGAAGTTGGCACTGTCCCCAACATGTACGATTCCTTTGCTTTATCGCATCGCAAACTCTTTGGATACGTCTCCTACTTTTACTCACATGCATTTACATGACACGAGCATCGCCTGACAGTTCCGGAAAGACAAATCGTGTACACGGCGTACAAGTTCCCAGGAATTGTGTGTATAAGGGAATTCATTGCAGTGACTTACGTATGTAAGCGTTAGCTTAAAAGCCCGTTTAGAATCTTTATAGCTGGATTTAATATGTGAAGGAGTTTATGCGTAAAAGTGATGGATGGGGTAGATTACTGTGACTTGAAGCGTGTGAGTTTTCTTATTTATCTACTGAACCCGCATTTTCAAACTCTTTATACACACACATTTTTCGTGCCTATGGTTTATCTGCCATGTGTAGGCACGGTCGTCAGTGTTGTATAGATCACTATGGAAGCTTGTTGTCAAACAAGTTTTATCTATGGCACGGTTTATACGCCGTACCGTAAAGAAACCGTGCCGTGTACAAGGGTCTTAGAAGGTTACGGGTATTTATGTTTAAGATTGTCTTGTCTGCTAGCATTTTTGTTATACAGCGAGTTGGTCTCAATTAATATGATTGTTAGCAGAGTAAACATGGAAAATCGAGTGTAAAAAAAAACATTGGCTTTCTAGAACAAAATAATCCTCTGCTACCAGGAACAATTGTATAAAAGTCTGTTTCTAAAACCTGATTTACATAGTGTGATTGCCTGATGTGGCACAGGATAATAATATGTTGAACAAACAATAAAAGATGCATCGTCGAAATAGTTTTCAGACGATGCAAGTCATTTTTGTTTCTTCAATAAATTTTATAGTATGCCACAGGCAAGGCAAAATCCATTGAGTAAATGGGGATTCAATGTGTCATATTTATGGCCGGGTACAGTAATCAGATTGATAACAACATAATTATGCCCAGAATAAATTAATATTGAATTTGGGTCGGTCGATTCAAATTTATTAAAACCGGTCGCTAAAACTCCTATCAATCATTGTTATTAGTTTGATAATATCCAAACGGATCGTGTTCTTCTAAAAAAAAACCTGGTAATAAAAAAAATTAGATTTCTCTGAAATAAACGAGAAAAATAGCTTTTTAGCGTTACTACTTTTAGAATTTACGAATACCTATTTTAGATACTATTGACATAGGCCTCTTTTATGATGTTAATAAAACGTCTATGTCAATAATAGGCACTACAATCATGTCTACTGGTACATAAATATCTACTAAGTAAAACATTTGAAGCAAAAATATCTAGTAAAAGATATGGAATATTATATTAGGTATTTCGTTGGATCTTTATATATCGTGCTTATAAAAGTATATAACACAGCAGATGACGGAACATCTACCTACTAACGATGTTTTTTGTTAAACGCTCCAACATTAGTGTAGTGTATCTATATAATAAATATGTAAACACTATCTCATGCACATCAGCAGTGAGGTCGCTGTCACTAACTGTCAGTTTACCACGAATGGCGGGACACAGTAAAAAGTGGAGAGTACCTGCAGAAGAGGCTTGGTGTGGTGATGAGCCAGTGTAGTGATACAATCAGCTTTAAATACGGAATCAATAGGATTCTACAATTAGTACAATAAATGTATTTAAAAAAAATTACAGCATGTATCAGAAAGGTGTAGTCATGGGTGTGGTACGGACCATCAAACTGAACCACTTTTTGATAACTGAACCCCAGGAACCAACAACGTATTCGTTAAAAAATAATCAACCGTACCATACATCTGGGTCAAGAATGTATTGTTGTTTTTTAAAGTTCAGTGGTTAAGCGATTGACTACTGCGCTGCGTGTCGCAGGTTCGATTCCCGCTCGGAACAAATATTTGTATGACCTACAAGTAGTTGTTCCAGGTCTGCCTGTTTGTGTATGTGAGTTTAAATGTTTGAAAACGCACCCACAATACAGGAGAAATTCCTAGTGTGGGGCAACGTTTTATTAAAAAAATAAAAATTGGCCCCGGTTACATTTTGGTCCCATTGAGAAAGTTGTTCAGTCTGATGTTCTCTACCACACCTGTAAATATGACCCACATGTTTCTGATATATCAATAGGTACATTATTATAAAACAAAGTTTCCCAGCCGAGTCTGTTTTTCTAAACGCGTTTTAAAAGCGGATTTTCATACGGTTTTCATCAATATTGACGGAGTGGTTCATAAGGAAGGTTTAAGTATATTTTGTAATTCATTAAAGTTTTGTAATATATGATGATAATTTTTGAAGCTTTAAGGCGTAGTATTCAGGATAGTATTACAATCATTATGCTACTGAAAGGATTTTGATGAAATTTGGCACGCAGATAGTTTATAACCTGGGAAACACAGAATACTTTTTATCCCGGTAGTACGTTGACGTCTTATAATAGGACCTCCACGCGGGCGAAGCCGTGTGTGTGGCAAAAACTGGTACTGTATAAGAGTCTGTTGCACTAACAACATGGCAATTATGGCTAACCTTGGTCAATATTGATTGTGCTCCATTATCATCCTAAGTGACTGGCCAATCTTTCCGCCCCCGTTTATAAGCTAGCTTCTAGTATTTCTCATGCTGTATAGTCTGAACAAGAATAATCATTAATAGAAACGTAATAAAATTCTGTTGATCTGCGACAATTTTATGATGCAATTGCATTATAAATTTAACGACCATCAGCAATCGAGTTATCGTCTAGTCGAATTTTATGATTCGCTTCGATAAGTACGCGTTTGTGTTATTTTTTCTCGTAAAATAGCTCACATTTTTTTTACTAAAAATAATACCAGCTTGAAATGACTCGGAATCCTGAATGCAAACGTCTTTTGCTCATGCTGAGTTGAAACGAACATCCAATGACATCGATAACTCAGCTTTTTTCAATTTCAGAATATTTATTTCAAGTTTCCTCACGAACACGACGTTTATCTTCCAAATATGAAATGTAATCACAGGCAGATAAATTAATTGCTAGGTAAGCAAATTGGCGGCCTATGTAAATTTTTCGTATAACTTATAGCCATTTCATACAACTCTCAAACAATGACAGTTATTATTTGACTATACGGACGATTGAAGATGGTGGTCAATTTGATTAAAAAATAATTTCTCTGCCTTTACGTTGACACACCCGCAACCTGGTGCTAAAAAGGCTAGTACATAAACTATCAAGCAACAATAAAATAACAATTTAAGCCAACTTACATCAACATTGATCCCAGCGAAGGGAAATATCTTCGTGGTAGGAAACTCCGTTGGTGAGTAGCGGTAGAACTCGTGGCGCCCTCTATACCACTTCACGGAATAGAGGGGCGCGTCCGTCAGCTCGTACATACACGCTAGAGTAGTGTCGTTCCCCCGCTGAACTACCGGTGGGGATATCCGAAGATCTGTTGCGCGGAGACCCCCTACACCTGCGAAAGGGGATATTAAATAAGTATAGAATTTATAATCAGCCTGTACCTAATTGCAAAGACCTTTTGCTATACAAATAAGGAACTAATAAATATTGATCAGCACAAATTTTCACTGTAGAATGATTTTGCGCATTGCGCATGAACACAATTTCACGAGCTTTGCTTGGCTTTTCTTTTTTTCAGATGTATTAAATACAACAGGTGGCGTTCTATAGTTTCTGCCTACCCCCATGGGAAGAAGGCGTAAGTTTATGAATGTATGTATGCATAAATACAACACGATTTTGACATTTTATGCTAATCAGTGGACGTATTTCGACTGAAATGATAGGGGGATGCTTTTTATTAACCATCCCCATAGTTTTACTTTCTTAAAAAAAAAAACTGAAAGTGCAAGTTATTTAAACCTTGCCAGGTACTTGCTAAGTCCCGGAAACCTGATTGTGTATTTTCCACCTGTAACCATCAGCAACCCGTATAAGAAGTACACTCGTAAACCCACCGCGACAAAGCCATGTTACGTAGTGTACTCAGGTAATATTATTGTAGCATGCCTCACTCACTTCAGTCTGTCATCACACAAGTCTACGCGAAGCAGGAATTCAATATGCGTCAATTTACGACTTGAATGCACGTGTATTCCCCGAAAAGGCCGGTTCAGATGTTCTATTTCAAACCCGGGAGTAATAACTCTCTAAAGGCATGTACCACGTAGTTAGCAAACATGCATTTTGAGGGTAAAGCATTGAGGATTATTGAGGAAGAATTATTTTTTTGACTGTACAATAGTAAAGTAGTAGTGCAGTAGTGTAGGTGCAGTCCGAAATAAAGAATATACTTATTATAGTATAAAATTAGTATTGTGATCAAAGCTAGTGACAATTTCCTAAATGAATCTATAATGTACTGGAAAAAAAAACCATGTATCAATTTGAATTTTAAACAAAAATATTGAAAAGAGGGAAAATGGTATAGGTAATATTAGGTTAAAAGTAATCTCTCGAAGTACTGATTCAATCACAAAAATAGTTTCTCTGATAAAAAGCTACTATTGCCGACTGCTAAAAGACATGTTAAAAACGCGGACGAAGTCGCAGGTAGAAGCCAGTCTTATATTATCCTTGCATTATTGTCTTATTACATTACAGCTCCGTAAATGTTCATCGTTAAACATGAGCGTTCCCTGTGGATCACTACCGCAAGCTACAGGAGAATTGTTATTTTAGCCGCCATGGCAGGAAAATTGATGATGCAGCATGGTATTAAAAATATGGTAAAGATTAGAAATGAAATATTTATAAAGTGTAAGACTCACTCACGCCGCGATCATTCAAGAGTACAGGTAAGGGTAGAATAGGCGGCAACATTTCCCCAGTTATTTTTAAGTTCCATGTAATAGGGGGCGAGTATATTGCCATCAAACGGGCACAAATCCAGACTTCGGTCTGCCTAAGATTTATTAACTATGACCAATCTGCAGTATGTTGGTCTGGTTCCCAGTCCTGGGACACAGGCCTCCTCTCTTCGAGGGGGCGTGGGCTGTAATCAACCACGCGGGTCCACTGTGGGTTGGTAGATGTCACATGTCCTCGAACTTTTGGTTGCTCACGATGTTTTCGTTCACCGTTTTGAGAGTAGTGGTGATGAAATTATTTACTCAAAGTAAAGCGCCTGCCTGGGATCCCACCCACAACCTACTCGTAACTCGGGGCCGGTACCACTGGGTCAACACTGCTCTCTGGTCGAAAAACACAAACATATGCTATTAATCAACATCTCGATGAAATAACTGTTTCACATTTACATCGATGCGAATAAAAAGTCTGTCCCTACAGACGTAAACATTCATCAAGGTAATCATTTTTATAATATAACATGACCATTCATTTCTGCCTAGCCTTTTCTCAATCATGTTGGCGTCGGCTTCCAGTCTAACCGGATGCAGCTGAATACCAGTATTTTACATGGAGCGACTGCCTATCCGACATCCACAATCCAGTAACTGGGTAATACGATACCCCTTGGTAAGACTGCTTGTCAGACTTTCGGGCTTCTGATGACTCGTAACGACTGTCAAAGATCCACGAATGACAGCCGAGACCAACAGCTTAACGTGCTTTCCTAAGCACGGAGGAGTCTCGGTATGTAAAGATCACCCATCCACGGACCAACCCCGGCAAGCGCAGCTTAACCCGATGGATCGACCCGTGCGGCTGTTATTACTTAGCCACGAGCTCCTCAAAAACATAGAAAATCATAGACTATAACCATCTTCTCTTTAACATTTCACGGGATAACGTAGTGATGATGTTTGGTCAGACATAAAAGAAAAACAAAAGGTAGCAGCTATTTGTCTTCCAGCTCAAGTTTTAAGAGCTCACCGGGAGAAAATCAATGGTATTTGTGTTAGTGAACTTACGGAGGAAGTTAGATGACCCAGCTAAAGACGGGTTCAAGTATTTTCGGAAGTTTTGAACTGAGTTTTCACTAGTAAAGGTTTGATAGTGTGGGTACTTATAATCCTAGTGGCCGGACCTAACTGACCGTGAACACGAACAACGAACACTTTGTTTCGCATGTGCGTACCACTAACGAACATCAAACACTACGCTGTTCGGTAAAAACGATCGTGGTTATCCAATTTCTTTGTTCCTTGTGGACAGTGTTTGGAGAAATTTGATACATTGCAAACATTGGCGAATAAAGAGAGCGGGGTGGTCGAGCGTGAACCAAAACTCGAACTGTGGTCCTCTGGTGTTCGTGTTCGCTTTGGTAATTTACGTCCACACGTACGAACAAAACTTTCTGTGTTCGATGTTCGTGTACACCGTGTTTTGTTCGTTCGTGCGTATACGCCTTTAGGTGACTGTCCTTAAGTTTTCAAGTTATTGCTTACTGCATTCACAGATTGTGGAAATATGCAGAGGTGTACCTATAGTCGCCGTTTATGTTTAGGTCCCACGTAATAAGGACTGGGTCTCGGTCACAAATTCCAGACTCCGGGCTGCTATTGAGAAATTCCAGATGGAAAAATGCAATAACACTTTGCCCGACCTGGGAATCGAACCCAGGACCTCATGCTCAGCAGTAGCGCTTGCGACCACTAGACCATCGAGCTGGTCAGTTATATTTCATTTGAAACTATAATAGGAATTATACCAAAGACAACAAACAACTCCAGCTCAGATCAAAACAAAAACACAATCCAAGGCTGACCCGCCCGCATTCCAATTTCCTAAATTTTCGCTATTTCGTCCAACCCTCACTAAGGTCACAGGTGTGTCGCTTTCCCTTCTATTTTACAACCCTCTCCTTTGTGTTCACATCACATTTTTATGATTCCACCTTTGTTGCCCATTGTCTGTTACGGTCAAAAGAGTTTTAATAATACACGTTCAGTTGTTTTTTTTTTTGAGATGTACGCTAGGATTGTTGAATTTGTGAAATTCGAAAAGGTAACAGTGATGGAATTGCAGATTCTCGTGAAACGTTTCGTATAGGGATTGTTCGTCTGTTTATTGTTTGTACAGTATTGAGTGATTGTGTGAGGAATGATATGGAACAGAAGTGAGTGATAGGTTGACGGTTGACAAGAGAGAATGGAAAAAGGAAACGGGTTGCGCCGTCCCCAAGGTACATGGTTAAGCGACGACACGGTTGGCGTAGTGGTTAAGCGATTGACTGCGCTGCGTGTCGTGGATTCGATTCCCGCACGGGACAAATATTTGTATGACCTACATGTAGTTGTTGCGGGTCTGGCTGTTTGTGTATCAGTTTGAATGTTTGCAAACGTACCCACGATACAGGAGAAATTCCTAGTGTGGGGCAACGTTTTAATAAAAAATAAATTTAAAAAAAACATGCAGGAAGGAAGGACGGAAGATGATAATAATGGAGTGAGTTTTACAAGATTTTGCTATGAACTGAGAGTTTCACAGCATTTTTCCATGCTTGTTATAGTTTTATTTGCTTTTGACAGCCAAAAAAGTCTGTCTAGTGCCTTACATTGACTATCCCGTTGGTTTCGTGACTGCAGTGCGTGGGGTCCTGGGTTCGATTCCCGGGTCGGGCAAACTGTTATTGGGTTCCATTAGGAATGTCTAATTAACAGCCCCGAGTTTGGAAGTTGGCGGTTATACCCCCGTATCTTGGAAAGCACATTAAGCCATTAGCCCTGCGCCTGATCTCTCTCCGGTTGTGTCGGATTGCCGTCCCATCGGACTATGAGAGTGAAAGAGAGAGTGCACCTGTCTCTGCGCACAAACTTGTGCACTATAATATCCTTCGTGCCGAAAGCTGGTCACCGCAGAGATTGGTCGCCATGGCCGAAATTTTGTCTGCAGGAGGACCGCAACACAGGCAACTGAAGGAACACGGGTGGGTTTTAGTCAGTAAGAGTCTGACACGCCCTCCCGCTCCGCCCAGAGCGGGAGAAGTTATTTGATGATTTCCCACCCAAAAAAAAAAAAAAAAGGAGGACCGTTACTGCCTAAACCTTAAAGAATCCCGGACAAAAATTTAGCTTTTAAAAATCGAATGTTGAAAACAACAACAACAAAAAAAAAAACCGCCAACAAGAAATTCTCCATCATTAGAAGATTAAAAAGACATGAAAATACTTCGGTAACATTGAGGAGGAAGTCCCAATTGCTGTATGTAGGTCAATTATTTCTCTTTGATTCGGATATCTTTTCCTGCTGTGTTGCTAGGTCACTGTAGCGTAATGGTCTTATTAGGAAATGTCATAATCATTTCTAATAAACAACGATCGGTATTCGTTGTTTCTTTCTATCTTTCGTTTCTGACGTTTATGGTTTTATATGCTTTTTTATTCGTTGATTTTCTTTGTTATGATGGGTAATGAAGACGGAAACCATTTCTTTATGTTTCGTAGTTCTCAAAGGATCATGCCCCTAATAGATTATAATAGGTTTAACTTGTAATAACATTCAATTAGCTAGTAAGTTTTTGTAAAAATGTCACAATTTCGAAAGACGAAATGGTTAATAATGTGGTGAGGTGATTCAGAAAATGTAGTGTTTAATCTATAATTATAATATCGATCAAAATTTTAATGTGATGGGATGACATTCAGCTTTTAACTATATTATATTTCAGTAAAGGGAAATTGAAATTTATTTTCGCAGTCGCGTTTTATTAATATAAACATAACTGTATTTATATGGACTCTTCTGGTCATATTTTTCATTTTCTGAAGAAGAAGATAAACATACTTCCAAGCCAGCAGTACCTAATGACTCCCAAAGCGGAATCTCCAAAAGACACCCTAGAAACCGCAAATATTTATGTGATTTTTGACACACAAATAAGTCCTAACTAATAGTCCTTATCGGGCTAACTTTCAGGCAGATATTGCCTAACTTATCTGCAACTTAGCGGTTCCTAACGCAAAATAGAGCAGTAAACAAGTTTGGCAAACGCGCAAGTTCCTGACTCCAGCTCACTTTGTATTTAAGCAACGCTACACTTGCTTTCATTTTTAACGTTCCTAAGTTATAATCGGTTAGCTTCGCAAAGGCTATGTTTGAACTAAAATAATCTAAGTTTGCAGTGGGTTGGTTTTGCCAATTTTGGATTTGGAGGTGGCCTTCCTATACGTATAAGTTTTGATGTGGCAGTGGACCAGACGGACTCATAATTAGTTGGTGACAGAGGAGCCAATGATATTGACTTCACTGGATTTTTATCTGACTGGATTTTTATCCATCATCAGAATGTAGCATTTCACAATAATGAGAAGCTCTTTATTTTTTGTTTCGGAAATTATAACGATGTAAATGCTTATTCTCATACAGAGAACAAGCTTGGTTTAGGCACTATGTCTTTTTTTCATTTGATTTGTTACATTATAGTATAATATATATATTTTTTAATATTAATGTATTGTGTGGTAAGTGTGGTACAGTCTGTAACAATAAATATAATTTAACAATTAACGGATAATCAGAAACAGAGTAGCATTAACAAGATTGATTATAAACGAATGATAAATGCGTATTGTATCGTCGACCACATCATTGGCCAAACGTGAGCCTCAACTCAGCTTACCGCAGTCCACTGCTGGACAGAGGCCTCTCCCAGGCTGCACCACATCACTCAGTCCTCTCCCTTCTGCATCCAGACTGTCCCAGCCACCTTCTTAAGGTCGTCGTTTCATCTAGGTGGGGTCCTACACTATGCTTGCGGTCTCTACTTCAGGACTCTTCTGCTCCACCGATCGTCGGTCTTTCGACAAACATGGCCAGCCCAATCCCACTTCAGTTTCATTACTCCACAAGCTTTCTAGAGCGAGTGTAACACAAGCCTAAAAAATAATAATAACTCACCAACAACATCGAGCCTCGCTGTGGCCATATAGTGTGGGTAGGAGGGAGCGTTCTGTATCACCTCGCAGCTGTAGTTGCCGCTGAGGTTTGGTGCCACCCGCATCAGCACTACGTGTGTCTCATTAGATCTTAACCTCTGTTGAAGGAAAATTAGAATTAGTATTCAGGTTTTGCAATCCACAATAAGTAGGTACTCTGACCTTAAGTAGTATTCTATAAACATCGATAAGCTTGGTTTAGAATTTAATGCAGTCACTTGAGTGAGGTTCAAAATGAACTTTCCTGTATACTAAGGTATATATATATATGTATATAGATACAGCGGTCGGATGCGACCTCGTTGCGAGACCAGCACAAGGGCTTCGGTCAAGTTGGAAACTATTTCAGGTTATACGTATCGTGTTTCACGAGAGTCAAACTGTAACGGTGTGCTGTCATTCGGGTCAGAAGCTCAAAAAAGTCTAACAACCAGTTTTACCAAGGATTATCATGTTACCCAGCAACTGGGTTGTGGAGATCAGAAAGGCAATCGATACATGTAAATTACTGGTATTTAGTTGCAGCCGTTTAGACTGGAAGCCGACCCCAACATAATTGGGAAAAGGCTAGGAAGATTGATAGGTCCACCCGAACATTCACTTTAATTATCATTTACATAACCTACGAAAGTAGTAAAATACAATGTCTGAAATCAAACCCAATGGTCTGACCGTTGCAATGTTCAACAAGACAACATCAATTCAATTTCAATCCTGTTCAATTTAGTTCATATAATCACCATAACTGTAAGTAACATGTTGTATATTCAGAATTTAACACATACAAAATACACTAGCAACATCTTCCAACACATCTAAGATACTCACATCAATTTTAATCCCATTCACCGGCAGCACCCTTGTAGTGGGGTTCTCCAAAGGAGAGTACCGGTAGAACTCCTGAGTGCCCTTGTACCACTTCACCGAGTATATGCCGTAGTCGTGAAGCTCGTATAGGCAGGCCATGGTGACGTTTCGACCGCGCTGAACAACACGGGGCGTGATTCGGAGTTCCGTGGTACGGAGACCACCAGCTCCTGTGAACAAGATTTGTGTGATATCAGAGGAGTTCTTGGAACTTTATTGCTATAAAATAATTCTACGACTAATGAACGTATTTAATCAGAGTTCCTAGTAATAGATTCTTCATTAAATAACGTAGTTACAGCTTCGAGTAATATAAGAAGATAGAATTCCCGTTAGTTTGCAACAGAAAACCACGTGTATTAACAAAGCAAAAGTTATTAAGAACAAAGAGAATTCATAAAGCTTACTCATTTATATTATCATAAGACATACAAGAGCTATAAAACATTTTAAACCGACCACACAAAGACGGAATATTAGGCACAGCAAACTAAAACTAAGTCCAGAACATTTGTAAGATCTCTGAACCCGGGCCAATAACTCGGCCAGCCAAACAAGAACTCCATTTATCTACCAAACGATTTCAGTCTGCCTAATAAATAACTTCGCAGCCAAAAAGCCGACAAACAAAACCACTTAGATCCAAAGCTATCATTAGCAGAATATCCTTATACCCATTTCTGGGTCGTTACCGGTCAGTGAATTTTCTATTTGGTAGGTAATTATCAGCTTTAAAATGTACCCTCTGCTGGGACTCGGCGTTTTTAAAAGGAAATGGGCCGTAATCCACTATATGGGGCCATGTGCGGATTGATAGAGTTTGGCCAGCGAGTCGTGGCACAAGGAAAAGGCGGTAAATTTAAAAATCTTCTGCTGGGGACATTAATATATAAATCAAATCATTCAGTACTGAGTTTCCCTACATTGTTTTGAGAGCAGTGGTGATGAGTTAAACAGCACCAATGGGTCAAACCCACGACCTATATACCCGAAAGTCGAGGCCTCACTCTACTCTCAAGGCAGAAATCGTCTTAATTGTATTAATTTCATAAGTCTAATATAACGAAATATATGGTTCCAGTAATTGTATTAGGGGAATAATAATTATTCGGCCAGCTGTTAGAGATTATTAGTCTGTTGCTGATAATTAAATACTTGTTGCTTAAATTAGTATGTGAGGGTACTTTATTATTTCCTTTTCTTATTAAGAGCACGTATATTCTAAATTATTATCTCTAATTTAACTTTCTAGTACGTATTTAATTAAAAATTCTAGTTTTATTTAAAACTTGTAAATGTTTAAATACTAATACATTCTCAAGACAGTGCCTTGGGAAATTATTTGATGGTTTTTCTTATTAACTTTTAAATTGGGAATTTAGAGTGATTAACATTATGTGGAGCAATTCATCAATGTCAGTATTTTCATATTAGGTGAACACAAGACATATTCGAGAAATCATTCAAAAGTAATTTATCGTGAGAGGCAAGAAAACCATTTGGCAATAGGTAATATATATATCCTAAAAAAATCCTTTATATGTCTTAAGATTTGAAGAGTGAGAAGAGAACCCTAATTAATTTAAAAACACTTTCCAACAACACTGTTCGTTTAATTGCTATGATTTTTAATTCACAAAACACGACCCAATAGAAACTACACCACTCAAGAACGAGCTTCGCGTCAGTAATTTCCACTTCCGTAGCTCGTGATGCATTACAGTCCGTATTGTGGTGCATTAATTCTCAGACGAGAATAATTGGTCCCACTGATATAGGATGAGCCCGGTTTTACTCTATGCCGTGCGCAGTAGCCATTTTAAAAGCTAGGGAGTTCCTTGTTTGTTTCTTTTTGAAGTTCCTTTTTATAAGTGATTAGTTGTTTTAAAATAAAGTGTTATTATCGGTTGTCATGGTATGGGCATGTAATGCGGAGGAATGACGAAAATGTCGTAAGGAAAGTTTTATTCGTGTTTAGTTTTGGCTATATGAGTAGAGGAAAATCAAAGAAACGATGGATGGACTGTGTAAAAGATGATATGGCTAAAGGGGGTGACTACCGAGATGACGAATAATAGAGTATGGAAGAACGAGACATGTTACGCCGACCCTAAATATATTGGGATAAGGACAAAATATATGGATTTTGTTATTTTGGAAGTATTTCATGACGTAACCTAATGGATCGACCCGTGCAATTGTAATCGACCTGTAGGGAAATAGGTGCAGTTTCAATGCTGTTTCTTAATGTAATTAGTGCTCTCAATAGTAAAATACCCCTGAAAGAAGGATTTTAGAGACCCTTAAAAAATTGACTAACAACATAGGTAGTTGCCAAAAGTGATTTTTTTGCTTTGAAATGCTCCAATTTTGTATGAAGAAATTGTCTTTGAATTTGATTTCACAAAGTTATATAAAATATATGCGCGTGGCACTCGCCACCGGCGTTCGTGTATGAGAGATGTATGAACGTAAACGCAGCAAAAAGAGTATGTAAGGCTTCGTAGCAGGTGGCGTTTTGTAGTTGCTGCCTACCCCCATGGGAAAAAGGCGTGAGTTTATGTGTGATATTTTCTAGCCATTGTAGTAGATGTCACTGTCAACAATCTGAAGATAACTTCACCATTGTTAAAGAAAATGTTTCAAGCTTCAGTTTTGTTACTTGGTCCTGTCTAACTTTGAATAGATACTCGTTCAAAATATTCGAACTAGCGAAGCATTTGATTCAAAAGCCTGATGTTTTGTTGCGCGAAGCGTGAGAGGAGAAATTCAACAATATTATTTTATTATAAAAGATGGAAACTGAATACCGAAGTCAATATTTGTGAAATTATTTGTGTAAAAAATTATTTGTTTTAGAAGTTGGGAAGATAATATTTTTAAATTCTTAACATTTTGTTACTTATTTTATTGGTATGAATGAGTTCTTATAATAAGTAAGGAGTCCTTCAATCGACATTAAATATGTCTTATTTATAAACAATCATATTATGACAAAGTTATTATTGTTGTGCTAAAAATAGAAGTAACTTAAAGTTTTTGTCTCAATTAAACGCGTTGGAAAGTAAACAACAATCGTAAAACAGACGAATGTTTATAAATAAACGCACAGACTGAAAATTTATTGCAAGTAATTAGTACGCATATTAATTAATTCCTCTGCGTCTTTGAGATACACCTTATTAGTTAATATTTCGTTTTAAGGGTTCTGTACCCGAAGGAACCCTAAGCTATTACTTAGCCTCCACTGTCCGTCCGTCTGTCTGTCTGTCAGGGGCCTGTATCTCATGAACCGTAATAGGTAGGCAGTTGAAATTTTCACCGGTTGTGTATTTCTATTGTCGTTAACAACAGATAATAAAAAATAAATAAAGTTAAAATTAAAGCGGTTGTTATTGTACGGTGGAACCCTTCGTGAGCGAGTCCAACTCGTACTTGGCCGGTTTTTTTTGGTTAAGTATTTTATTATTTGTGGTTTATCGACTTTTGATTATTTTGTCACCTCAAATAAGTACTGTACTGAAAATATATATGTTGTGATTTTGTGAAACATAAGAAAAATGAAAAACCGGCTAAGTGTGTGTCGGACCACGCACAATGAAGGGTTATATTCATTGTGCGTGGTCCGACACGTACTTGGCCGGTTTTTTTACACGTCAATCATATTTTTTAAACTAGATGAGGTCGGCAATAAAGGCTATAAAAAAAAAACAGTTCATTACTATGTCGACAACTATAAGTCTTGACATTTTTACAACGTTCGCCAGTGATCCGTGAAGACTAAAGTTTGACCAACATTTCCACTTTACAAAACCGTTATAACCTTTTAAAAAGACTTGAACAAAAAACCATATCACTAGCCTAAAACAATCTTATAAGTACCACAGACTAACAGTACAAAACTATCCAGCCTATGCATAAATGAGTCCATCTATCTACGTTGTGTATGTTTTCAGGTTGAACATTGAGCAAGCGACGTCAATATTGAGTGTCAAGTGTTCAGGGTCCACTCCACAATCTATTAAGCAACTCTAATTGATGAAGCTGACAAGCAGTATCCGATGCCCAATCAAGATCACTTGCGGTATACACACCAAGGGCGTTACAGTCCAAATTTGAGCACCATGTGTAATTAAATAAATGGCTGAGAATCCAATGGACTTTACTCGAGTATGTTCAAAGTTAGGTAAGTGAAATGGGGGAAAATTGTCGAAATGGTGGACTGGTGTAAATAAGCTTGGTACGATTCTTAGTTGAGATTTCAGGAGAAAATCTTGAATCCCCGCTCGGAAAAAAAGAAGTGATAAAAAAAAAAGAGCTCAGTACTGTCCCATACGAGCTTGTTACTGAGAAGCTTCCAGATAATTCTATTAACCTAGCTCCCTTATCTTTCCGAAAGCGAATTTAGCTTCGAGTCCAATGCATCACAATGAGGTTTTTTTCTTTTTTTGCAGATATCATAACGCGAGCGTGCCCCCAGAGGATTACCAGAAACAATGAATACAGAACGCGGATTCTTTTTTTTGGCCGCCACAGAAGGTTGTAGAATTTATTTAATTTTGTCTGTGATATTTATCTGGCCTGTATTTTTTAGCGTTTATATAAAGGGTAGAATCGGCTTCGTATAGGCATGTGATGTGTTTTTACGTTTCGTTCCGAAAAAGGGTGACGCACAAAAATAAAGTTAAAAAAATAATTATATATTTCCGCCATTGTTTTCCGTTTCAGAGAATCAGAAAATAAGTGGATTCCACCTTTCTAAATATTATTATCGGATTCTCTGTCACGGAAAAAAATGGCGTAAATATGTAAAATAATTTTCTAATTACATTATGGATTCGTATTTTTTTACGTCTGTTTCTCTATTATAACGGTTTTGAAATATTAGAAATTATCATAAAACGTAACACTGAGAAATAATCATCGTCGGTTTAAGTGTCTTACAGGAATTTTAAAACAGCGTTCCAATTCCAATTAAGTAAAAAATATTAATTGAATAAGTTCCCATTTTTTACCTAAAAATAAATTGTACCTTTACTCTTTCATTTAAATTAACTAAAACGACCAAAAGGAATTTCTGAATACTGCCCAAAAATTTACAAGTCACAACATTTTTTTTTACTTCCAAATAAATATGTTCATAAATCCACTACTAAATGCTTCGAACTCGCTCTCATATCGTGCAATAACCGTAAGTTTACGAATATAGTCTGGTTAGACTTATTCGTACGAAAATAGACTGTTTTAGTCTTATTAGTCTTATTTGTGCGGAGAACGCACCTGCTACCCTCCGTGTAGTAATAATTCTCGATGTCTCTACGTTCTGTTTTCTTCTCAGGACACGGACTGCAGTAGGGGATCGGCGACAGCGATTTGTCGGAGCGATTTATTAAATCTACGTGTCTGAAGATTAAATTAAATTTATGATACGTCTGGATTAATTTAAGGAAATGTTTTTATTTTGCGTTAGATTTAGTGACGATGTTCTGTGATCCTACCGATCCTATTAATTTGTGGGATAGAATTAGTTAGGGGGCTATTAAGTGTGATTTTTTACCTTATCTTGACGTGTTTGCAGCGAAAATATGTTTTCACCTCAGCACCTCAAACACAAGCGGGTTTTGCTAGTATAAAGACTGAGCAAAATTCGATTTTGCTGCGAGCGTGATACATAGTAACTTTTTAGGATTCCGTAGTCAACAAGGAACCCTTATAGTTTCGCCATGTCCGTCTATCTGTCCCCGGCTTAGCTCAGAGACTGTTAGTACTAGAAAGCTGTAATTTGGCATGAGTATACATTTATTAATTACGCCGACAAAGTGGTCAAATAAAATGATGAAAAAATTTTTTTTTAGGGTAAACATAAAAAGACATCCCCAATTTATGTGTAGCTCCCCTGTTATTTTATTTCGTTTATCCCGTGGTGTGGGATATGTTTGGAAAGGTCGTTCAAAAATATTGTGAGTTTGTTAAAGCCATTTCTGTTTGTGAAAATCGTTTTTGGGTTCAAGGATCCGCTTGCGAAATATTAAGTTAATTTTCCCCCCCTGCCAGCTAAATGGTAAGTTCTGGATATGTGGAAAAATTCGCAGCAGCAGTATATAAAACGAAATTAAAAGGAAAACTATCACAGCCAAGTAGGGTCTACAAGTTAACGAGTAATTATCGAACAACTCATATATTTTCCAGTTGCAAAAACATGTTCTCCCATACATTTCGTATAGGAGAACATGTTTTTCAAGTACAATGTTAAGTTTGTTCTTGGGATAAATTCATCCCAGCTACGGAACCCTTCATTGTGCGTGGTCCAATACGCACTTCGAAGGTTTTTTTTTTTTAATTGCCGATATCAGTGCTGGGTCTACTCACAAAATTCGAAAGATTTGAACTTCACTTTGTTCTGTCACTTTCACTTCGATACGAAAAAACCCGCCTTACATTTATAAATATACATGTGGTTGAATTTTTACCATGTTGTATTTTTTTACCTTTAGGTAATATGTTCTCGCTGCTGTGGTGAAAAGTTGTATGTGTTATATGAGACCAAAGTGATTTGCATCTGGTGTCTTTGAATCCCTCGCTGCGCTCAGGATTCTAACCTAGATTCAATTGTATTTCAATCGTAATTGCGAATCCCTCGCTTACTCGGGATTCAAAATCAACAATCGCAGCCAAAACCAACTTTGCTCTCTTGTTACATAAATATTGTTGTATAAACTATAATTATTTTCGTTTGCTCTCTGAATCTGCTTTACCGACCTAGCATTATACTGTGTCGTCGTGTTACCGCAGAATAAAATTCAACCATCTTCTTTACATATCAGAAAATGTGATACTGGCAGACTCTTACAATTTAATTTAGTTAACCAGATTTATATTTATAAAAAGGCCAGGTCGATAAAAATGAGGTTGATGTCAACTCGACATTGGTCAAAGGTGTATGCTATTTTGAACTTTGGTTTCAAGTTATTTAATACTAGCATCTGGCCGCGACTTCGTTCGCATGAAATTTCGGCACCAGACCCACCGCGTCGCATACCAGCGCCCGCCCGCGCTATTACTTCGTTTTCACTTAGCGTTCTTTCTGTTTACGTAGCCTATTGCTCAAGAATTAGGCTATCTAATGCAATGCAATGATAAAGATTTTTCAAATATGACTGGTTGGTCCGGAGATTACCCCCTACATGCAAGCAAACAAACAAATATTATACGTTTAGATAGTTTTCTATGCAATGGACTGCTCAGTGCCGTAGCTTCATAAAGTATTACGTGTCCTGCCTCGATTTATGAAAGAATTTGAAATTTACCAATAGATAAAAGACTTGACTGTCAAATAAAACATGGCATACCGCATTTCACCTTCAAGTATTCAAAATAATAAAAATAATTTACATAAAATAAAATCGAATTTGTGACCAGCGGCCATTCGCCGCTATCGCTTATGTCCGAACAACTTGCCATTTATGAAGCTAAATACAGTTGTAACTTATTTGAAGTGTAATTTAATCGAATACATTGTTTTATTAGTTTCGTTCCCCTTCTAATTTTGTTGTCCTATTTTTTTTATTCTCTTTGCTTTTCGTTTCAAACTTAAGGAGTAAATCATGAGTGTAATAAGTCTATATTGTTTTAGCAGAATACCGAAGTTTCAACTTTGCTTTTTGGCTTTATAAACTAAGTTTAGTTGGTATGCTGATGTGTTTTCTTAAAATAAATATTTGATGTGGAATTATGAAGTTGGTTTAGTTAAACTAAAATATTGTTAAGAAGGAAAGTTTTTTTTTGTTTAAAAACGGTAGGTCTATATTTTTTTTTAGATATCTTCTAGAGGTACCTAACTACGCAAGTTGAGTACGAGAGTTAGATTTTTTAAACGAATTCTAAAAGGCTCTCAATTCGACTGTACCTATGTTTTTTTTTATGCGATGCTCCGCCAATTATGAATTGATTTTAATGATTTTTTTTTTGTTTGATATATGTTCAGAGGTGATCCCATATAAATTTTATTTGGCTCGGGTTGTTTTTGAGTTAGCTTCAATAATACATATTTTTCCCATTTAGTCTATATGGATGATGTTATAATACATCCCTGTCACTGTTATTTACACGAGTGGTATTCTAATTCGTGTGGCGTAGGTACCATAATTAAAAAAATCGTGAGTAATCCGACATGTCCTAGAAACGCAAATTCGAAGACATGTGACATCCATTAACTGCCACTGGACCCGCGTGGTGGATTATGGCCTGCTTCCTCTCACAAAGAGAAGGCCTGTGTCCCAGCAGTGGGAAAATTATAGACTGATTATATAAAGAAAGAAAGAGAAAGAAAGAAAAAGAAAGAAAGAAAAAGAAAGATAGAAAGAAAAATGCGTTTATTGGCAAAACATACCTTAAAACTAAAAAAATATACATATATATTATATAATCAAATACGCCTTGCCCATTCAGGTAAGGAACATCCAATTAATCATTGGTTCATCCTTAAATTATAATTCAATACCGTTTTTCTTACCATTCTTTCTAAACCTTTTCATCAAGCAAATCATCCGAAAAATACCTTCCATTACTTCACTTTTCTACCGCGGCGGCTATAAATGTGAATTACTTCGCCTACTTATTCCATACAATTTGGGAGCTAAGTTAAATGTCAACACGATAAGTTAATGTAGAAGCTTGCGTGGGTAAGCTCACGACGAAAAAAATATATAATTTATGTACCAAAACGGAATGTGTTCGTTTGCGAAATCGAATGTGGAATATACGGGGGGAGTAAAGAGGCGGGCGCGTCTTTAAAAAAGGACTTACTAAAGTACGTAAAACTCAAAATAGAGAGTGATTCAGTACTGTTACGCCAAAATACACTCGTTTCAAATATTATTATTATATGTTCTTTTATTTCTCGTAGAAACATATAATTTACATTTTTAAATATTTTCATAAAAAAACATTTAAAAAAATAAAAAGCATTGTTATTTAATTTATTTATTTAAATCACACACCAAATATGATTCACAGCCTAATGATGTACTCATGATGGTTTTATTTTATTAAAATATTCGTTAAAAAATATCTAATTATCTGGTCAGTCAGTCAGTGGTAATTCAGAAACATTTGGTCAATAAAACTTCGAAGTCAAAGTGGAAGTGCTTGGGGGACGCCTATGTCCAGCAGTCTTTCGGCTAAAATGACGAAATAAAACTTCACACAATAAAATAATTATAAAATTACAAAACTAATAAGGCATTCTTTTATGACCCATACTCACTTTACAAATCCTATTGTCCAATGAAAAACAAAAAAAAAACAAATCACAAAAAAACAACGCAACACACTAATTGAATATGTCCTATAAATAAATCGTCCAAAATGTCAGACGGGCATACAAGGACTTTTTTGTTCAAACAAACGTAAATAACTTTACGGTAATCATTAAGAGGTAACGGCTCTGCTTTGGGGGAAACATGTGGGAAATAGCCACGTAATTACCTTCCTCTAAATATATTTGACTTTAATGTTTTATTTCATTATCTGAATTATTGAATTGAGCATTTTTCTTAACTAAAATTGTTGTTACTAATAAGTCACTCGGTAAACAGTTATGGGCAAATGATTACAGCCCCGGCTTACGAGTCTTGAGTTCGAAACCAGGCAGGCGCTTTGTCTAATTTATTTCATCACCACTGCTCTCAAAACGGTGAACGAAAACATCGTAAGGAAACCGGCATGCCCTAAAACCAAAAATTCAAAGACATTATGACATCCATCAATCCGCACTGGGCCCGCGTGGTAGTAATTACGGCTCGTTCCTCGCAGAGGAGGCCCGTGTCCCAACAGTGGGCACTTTATACTCTTATGCACGCGGTATAGTTCAGTCTTGAATTGGCATAGGTACTATCTTAACTGGTAAAAGCAACTTGCGATAAAAACATCAACATGAATGAATTTTAAATTTTGGCGTCCCCGCCACTTAGACCCGTATGTTTCCACAAGTACGTTCTAATTTTACTCTAAAAATGTTTGGCTTCTGAAATGCGTGAATCCATTAGAAGTAATCCAACTTTAGCTATTTTAGTAACAAGTGTTTATTAGCACTCGTTACAATGAGTAGAAATGTATTTTACGGATCGCTTTGCCCTATGACTGATTGTTCTCATTTTCGTATCTTCAGACAAAAGACTAGCAACTGAAATAGACTTTTCGACAATTTATACATTAAAGTAAGTACCATATAATAATTACTTCTAATCTTAGATTGTTGTAAATTAAGATGTTCAACTTGCTAATTTGAACTCTAAAATAGCATGCGTTATTGCTAATGCTCGTGCTTTCTCTTTGCACGATACGGTGTATGGACGCAGGAACGTATTCCAAACGAATTTATTGATTATGTTACGAAACATTCAAGTATTTTTCTAAAATACAAGCGATAAGTAAACACTAAATTCCAACAAAACTTACTCCAAGCTTCATAACTTATTAATTGATGGAAATATTCAGTGCCATGCAAATCCCTATAACGTCGAAATTCCGCTGTACCGTACACCGATCCATTGTTCGTAAACATTTCAAAATCTATGTTCATGATTCCGGAATAATCTCCTCTAGATACATTTCCGATGGCAACGTCCCTGTTCTTAGTATTATTATGTTCCGAGTCGTTATTGGATTTTGTAGTGACTGTTGCACAGCGTTCATTGATGCAGATACGTAAGCAAGACGGTAGTGGTAAGGATCGTTTGATAAGATTAGTCTAAATTACATCGACAGTTGTTCCACCTTTGTGCCGTGGCGTGTTTCTGAGAACACTTACTTGGTATTGGGGAAACTCCTACTAGTTTGGGGAAATTACAATTGAATACTAGGAATTGGGGCTGCCGCGTTAGTCTTGTGGTGGCAAGCGCTGCTGCACATGAGGTTCTGAGTGAAATCCCCGGTCAGGCAAAGTATTGTTTGGTTTTTTCATCTGAAATACATGGGAGTTCAATATTACTGGTGAAATGTGCGTGTACTATAGGTACACCTCTGCTGTAGATTACAGGTGTGATTTTTGTGTTATATTGTGTCATTAAGAATTGGAATGGAATGGTCTATAAGATAAAATGCTCTTCAACTTCGTGCGAGTGTTTCGAAAATCGTAACGTATGTAATAGTAGTTTTACTTCTCTAGGATTAAATCTGCCAAAAACCCATCGACAATTTTCAAAATCTATTATACTTTATCAATAAAACTAGGCTGGTAAATTCCGACTCACTTATCGTAAACTACCTACCAGTACCTTTCAGTATAAAACTCACATAAACTTTTGTAACTAAGTATTTATTTTCATAGCTACACGAGCGGGCTTATAAATCTTACACGCGATACGTCCCTAGACAGGGGCTTTCAAACGATCCAGTACTACTGTTGAGCAGTAAAGAAATGACTCGGCAGCTATTGAAATATTCCTCCAAACGGTTCAAAACGTTGCTCATTGGAGCGTGAACCGTGATCTGTTGATACGACGATTTCTCGATTCTAGATGTCGATTCCGATTCAATTATTTTGAAGATAACGATTACGGTATTTCTGGTTGGAAAAGAAATGTTTTTAGACAAAATGTTTTTATGAAAGCAACGTTGATAAAAATGTAAACTCAAGCTTTTAATTAGATAATGATTGGATAATGGATGATGGATTAAATAAGTGCCCAAAAATGGGTTTCCGTAAATATTATCTCAAAACTCAAATTAGTACCCTGCAGATTTAGAAGACAGTTAGTTGACCAGTGTTTGATGATGTTCTCAGCAATCAAGCTTATTAGCAACCATCCTACTAGTATTATAAACGAGAAAGTTTGTGAGGATGGATGTATTACTCTTTCACGCAAAAACGGCGATTTGGATGAAATTTGGCACACAGATAGTTTTATAACCTGAATTAACATATATGGTACTTTAGGTGGGGAGGTAGGGTTTCCGACATCCCCGCGGGCGAAGCCGGGGGTGAAAGCAGACAAATCGCTTAAAATTCTTTCAATGCTTTTAACAAATTAGACTGAACTCAAAACAATCCATGAAACAGTAGTAACAAATTAATTAGTGTACATGGAAATGACGTCAGCTTGTGCCAACCTTGCGGCAATGTCGACCACAGTGTGAATAACAGTGAGCGACAGGCTTTCAACGGTGACTGACACCTACCTCCGGCGGCCTAAAGATAACAACAATTATATAATCAGAGGGTGCTGATGATAATAATTTATTAATTTGAGGAAACAAGCTCACAGGCGGGTTGAATATAGTCTACCGATGTTTAGGGTTCCGTGGTCAACAAGGAACCCTTATAGTTTCGTCATGTCCGTCTGTCTGTCTGGGTTAGCTCAGAGACTGTTAGTCCTAGAAAGCTGTAATTTGGCATGAGTATACATAATATTAACTATGCCTAAAAAGTGGTAAAAGAATATTTTTATAAGTGTACCTCCCCTACACGTAAAGTGGTTTTATTTTGGATAACCCATGGTGTGGGGTGTCTTTGGAAAGGTCGTTATTATTATTGTGAGTTTGTGAAAATCGTTTTTGGATTCAAGGATCCGTTTGCGAAATATTAAGCTTTAATAAAGTGCTAATTTTTGTTAGAGTCAAGTGTCCCCCCCCTGCCAGCTAAATGGTAAGTTCTGGTTATGTGGAAAAATTCACAGCAGTAGTATATATAACGAAATTAAAAGGAAAACTATCACAGCTAAGTAGGCTCTACAAGTTAACTAGTAATTATCGACCAACTTACATTTGCAGTTGCAAAAACATGTTTTTCAGCTACAAAGTTAAGTTTGTTCTTGGGATAAATTCATCCTAGTTTCGGAACCCTTCATTGTGCGTGGTCCGACACTCACTTGGCCTGTTTTTGTACTACAGTTCAATGGAAATGTTTGTGCAATCAAGATTGCCGATTCAAAAGATATAACTGTTATTTTACGGAATGTATGAAGTGATTCGCATACAGAAAGAGAATATTTCACATCTCGGTATCCGTCCGGGTCCGTGATGAACATGAAAAGAATATTGCAGTTAATAAGTTGATAAAGACAATAAAGCAATAGTCGTAGATATAAAAACCCTGTAAGAAATCGACACGTGTTTCACCTCGTAACGAGGCATCCTCAGGATGACGATTGACTTGTCGCAAACCCAAACACGACGTGTTGCTACGCCGAGCGCTGGACGCTGAGTCCAGCGCTCGGCGTGGCAACACTTCGATTTCTTAGTGTTTTTTATGACTCTTTAAGAATAGTTAAGCGGAATAGGTTACTAAATATATCTACGTCTATTGTATTTTATAATGGATTTCTGCCAAGTCACGCCTGAATCAATTGACATTAAAGCAATTAATGGAACAGAGAATGTCAATAGCCACATGCACTCGAGTGCCATAGACATACTTCCCGAATTCTAGATAGAACACGTGAAACATTCCTTCCTAAATCACTCATTACAGCTTACCATGAGCGTCCGTTTACGAGCGATATTGTGCCCGACAGTCTATCAAACGCCTGATTGCAATCTCGCGCACTGCCGACCGGAAACTGTTCATACCGCCCGCTATTAACTACAATGGCCGGTATCGTGACGTCATCGGCGGCCGTTCGACACACGCCGCTTGTCAAAGGTCGTTTATTGAGTGGGTGACCAAAAATGTTTGACGTTGTTAGGCTTAAGATGGAGGCGGTAGTGGACAAAGGACTTGATTCTCCGCTAGGAGATGGATATGAGTTTCTGCTTCGTGGTGTGTGCGTACGGTTATAAAGAGTGAATGTAAAGGCACTTTAGTTTTGATAGACTAGTAAACTACCTAGTTCATATTAAGTATCTTTAGGACTTGCAAGATGAAAATTGCACTTCTAATATAAATAGCAAATGTGTGGATTTGTTGCGGAGTTTCATTGAGTTTTGAAAATGGTGATTTCATTAAAGGCCGCGTAAAATTTTCGCTACCTCAAATCTTGAAATTGTAATTAACTTATTTGTATAAAAATGATGTGTAGGTATACAGATCAATATTAATCAGACTGAAGTAATAGATACCTAGTACAATAGAGTTAGTAAATAGTTAACTAAAGATACTTATGACAAACAGCCAGAAAGCAATCAAAGATGAGAATAATCATGAAGGTATTAAAGAAAATCGTATCACTATCCAGATCTAGATAAAACACTAACAAGATTTGAAACTCCATTCACATAATATAACATTGAAGGAATAAAACAATCTAATAAACCCTAACAGTTTTATTCTCCACAGACTCATAGTGAAACAGCATCTCTATTTTTATAAAATCTCCTTTCAAAACTAAAGCCTCAGTCTTAAAGAGTTCTGTTATTGGCAGTTCCCCTCTTTCGTTTAGTTAAGCAGCAAATATATAGTTCAAGGAAGTTTTCTCGACTATGCGGAAAATGTTTTAAAAACTCTTTTTTTAAGCTCTCGAAAGTTTTTGATTAAAGTAAACACGCCTTGTTAGAAACAAAAATAGACGCTACAGACCCCGAATATTAGGTTTGGGTTATTTTTCTTCTTAGTACTTGAAATGCCAAGGATTTGAGCCAGTCTTAAAGTAAACAGTTTGTTATGAAGCGGTAAACAAGCCGTGTTTTACGTTGATGACTAACTTGTTATTTTGTAAATAGCCTGAATACATTTTAGCACCCATTTAGTAGAAATGGGCGTTTTATTATTTAAGTTTGTGAGATTATTTAGGATAAAATCTTATTTTCTTAGAAAATTCTATTCTAGGAAAGCGATTTTTTCACCGAATCTCAGAACCAAAATTTTGTAAACAAAACTTGTTCAAAAACAAAACTCGATAATCGAGAAATAACACCCGAAGCATGGAAAGCCCATTTATCATAAAGTTCTTGGAAACAATCTTAAGTCTTTCAATTTGAGTGCGCAACAAAAACTGTTTAACTTATACTTGGATGACTTTGCTCTTTCTGGTGCATTTTTTAATAATGCAAAAGAAAATTTTCCATCTTATTTTTCTCTCATTTTATCGAAGCAAGACTGGTAAAATTTTGCTTCTACATTTGCTTAAAAGCTCTCTATTGAAGCTATGTTGAGTTAGATTCTGAATGCATTTGCTTGTTTCCTTTGTTATGCTTATTTTGTTTCAGCTAGTTCACTGTCAGTATTGTTGGCTGTTTTGACGTCTGTTGTTTTTGTAAATTTAACCGTTATATCATAGTCTTCAAATACAATATGTCTGTTTCCTGCGGTTTTTAAATCAATTGTAGCCAAATCTCGTACTCAATATCTCTGAAAATAACGACTGATTATTGTAATAAGACCGTCTATTGTCATTCATTCTGCCTAGCCTTTTCCCAATCACGTTGGGGTCGGCTTCCAGTCTAACCGGATGCAGCTGAATACCAGTATTTTACATGGAGCGACTGCCTATCTGACCTCCACAACCCAGTAACTGGGTACTACGATACCCCTTGGTAAGTACTACTGTTTGTCTATTGGAGCCTTTATAGGTACACAATATTATACAGCAGATAAAAAGATCAAATAATATCATCATCATCGTCATACATAACCATACATGAGGTATACGATAATATTTTTGTTTTCAGATAGGTACCTAATTTCAATTTTATCTATACTTATAACATGTTGTACCTCCTCCGTCATATCTACATTCTGCCTAGCCGTTTCCCAATCATGTTGGGGTCGGCTTCCAGGCTAACCGGATGCAGCTTAATACCAGTATTTTACATGGAGCGACTGCCTATCTGACCTCCACAACCCAATAACTGGCTAATATTATACCCCTTGGTAAGACTGGTTGTCAGAGTTTCGGGCTTCTGACGACTCGTAACGACTGTCAAAGATCCACGAATGACAGCCGGACCAACGGCTTAACGTGCTTTCCGAAGCACGGAGGAGTCTCGGTGTGTAAAGATCGTTACCCATCCACGGACCAAACCCGGCAAGCGCAGCTTAACCTGATAGATCGACCCGTGCGGCTATTATTAATTAGCTACGAGCTCCTCAATAAGACCGTCTATTGTATCAACATTTTTTTTATAACGTGATTATGTTTCGCTTCTCCTTGTATTTTCTTCCGACTGTAGGTGTGCAATAAAGACTGCTCAATCGCTTTAAGTATATATCTTGTATGTCATTATCATCATCTATACATAATTATAAATTAAAGTCGCTTTACATGTCAGTCTGTATATCCGCGTTGTTCTTTTAAACTCCGCAACGGATTTTTTTATTATTCAAATTAATTTTATTATTCAAATTAATATTAAACTTACGTTAAAGAAATCTCTATTGTGTATCTGTTTGTTGTAAGTACACTATAATTATGCCACTTTTTAGTCATCGCTTTCTCTTCAAATCAGTATCCATCTCAACATAACAAACCCTCGGATTTATTCCTGGAAAAAATAGACATCTAACGCTATCTCTTGTTTGCTTCTGATATCTTCATATAACATAGTCTTCATCTACAACAATTATATTCGCTGCTGCTTTTATACCAAACGTTGTCAAATTTTGATGATGTCTTCGTTGGTAAGCGATAAAGAGAAGATGTCTGTCTAGCCATTTATCTGCTTTTCCATTTTCTACTTGTAATGGTGTTCATGAAATAAGAGTAACCTGACTATATATATCCTTAGTAGCATTTCTCAAATGTAATTCATACATAGCTTCTTCCGCCTCAAATCAGTATTCATCCAACCAAACCCTCAGATTTATTCCTGGAACAAAGCGCATCTTTCAAACGCTATCTCTTCAGCATCAACAAAATAAACGAAGAGCCAAAGGGTTCCAACGACACATCGTAAACACTCAACAAAGAGTTGAGTACTAGCACAATTGTTTGTTTGTTCGTCATTCTGAGGCGAGCCACCTTCACCATTAGCCGTTAATGCGTTTTTGTTTATTTTGCTCGTCGGATCTAGTAGTGAATATTTCCTTTGGTCGGATTCTCTATTTAGTTTCCGGATTAATTTGAGGTTAACTATGATTTTAATAGTGTTTATTTATTGGGTTAGGTTTAATTATTTTGTTCAATTCATAATTAATTAAACATGTTGCTCAGGTACAAATAACCCAAAAATATGAAGTATAAAAATTACATGTTTTTTAAATTAAAAACAATAACCCTGCAAAGCCCAAGCTTTAATGCAGACGGGTAAATAAAACAGACATAATTATTTTAATTTCGTAAGGAATATAAATAAAATAAATACATAAACAATAAAATAAAAACATCTTAGCTCCACCTCATCCACCATTACTCATTCCACCCTCAAATTACTTTCTATTTCAAGACGCTAACTTCCTAAAAAGAGAAAAGTGCCGAGCAATCCTTTTTTCATAGTTATTTAGGGACCAACAAAGCGCGTATTCGGAATATTCGCGGCAACAAATCATACGCCGCCTTTTAGAAGCCATGAAAGCATTCTTAAAACAAGAACATAAAAAAAGAATCAGAGCAACACTGTTAAGGATGTGTTTTAAGGCATAAGCGGTAGCGGTTAATAACTCAAATAGTAGGACACTTTTACGAAAATACTCGCGATTTTAGTTTTTTTTAACAGATTTTGTTTTACTATCTAATTAGCTACTTTAAACAAAATGAGCCTTGTTTTTGATGTGGGCCCCGTTTGTTAATTTTTTCATTGCACAAAAAGAAATGTATCTGCACATTGTCCATTTTTAATTATGGGTTTCTATTGGAATCACTCCATTCTCCGTCTGTGTGTTCCTATTTAGCCCTAAAACAAACGACTAGGTTCGTTATAGCGCCACCAGCTTTACATTAGCCAATCTACTGTAATCGAATACGACTGCGCTGCAATTAGGAATGTCCCATTCGATTCCGCAATCTGATTGTATCAGCTTAGCTGCTCAGTTCGTGAGCCTGATGGTCAGAACTATATTGGACGTTCCTAGTTTATGCAGTTACATATACAAACAATTGGTTTGTCATTCTGTTTTCTTTATTATCTTAAATGTATATCAAAAATGTACAGATGTGTAAACAAAAATCAATTCAAAAAGATAAGCAATTTTATAGTAAAAAAATAAAAAAAAACTGTCGTAAAGAGTTATTGTTTCTTCAATATCAAAAATTATAATAAATAATGTTTAATCCTTTATTATTTGTAGCACCATACGCGGCCCTACGAACTATTTTAATTTGATATCCTCAGCAAAATTGATTAGGTACGTGTTTCGAATATATTCGGTACGTTCTTGAATTAATTCATTCGATTATAGAGATATTAGAGTGATTCGAGGTATTTTCTAATATAATATTGAAAACATGACAGCGTTTCAATTATAATAATTTATGTGTCGGATATTTATCATGGAAATAGTTCATTTGTTGTAAAACACGAAATTAATGTGTATTAGTTATCTAGGTACTCATTTAATTAAAACAATCGAACGAACAGTTTTGTTTATTGTCAGATTTATTTATGAATACAATTAACAGAGTTATCCAGTCATAGCCCACATTTTTTATTGGAAAACTGTATGCCAGTAAAAATGATAAAATGGAGCAAATGGTCAAAAGTATTAATTTTTGGTATTCAAATGTATTCAAACTACAAATTAATGAATATAACATTAAAATTCCATTCTTGTACTTTTATTTTTATAGAATTACATGTCAATGTAAAATGATTCTACAAAATTCAGACCTGTTGCGCACGCCACCTCTCATCACTTGCAACAAACCAGAAAAGAAGCGTTTGAAATACGCCAGTGAATCACAGTGGGAAGTACAGAATGCGTTAATAAGTCCCGAGGCATCCCCGGATTTCGACTTACCATACATGTATATCCTATACGGAAGCCACATGTATATGTATATGGTTGTGTTTGTATGTATATGTGGTTGAGTTTGAATGAAAATCGTGCTGAAAAAGTAACGATGTGAAGAATGGATTGGATGATTAAAAAGTAGGGAAGTGGTTAGGTTTTGGTGCTGGATATTGTATGTTGGATATTTCGATAAGTAAGTGATTCGAATGAACGGTTGAATGATATAATAATAGAAGTTGTATTTCATAAACCTAGGTCAGGTAGGTCTACATTACAGTTAGAACTATTTCCTCGATTGTAATTAATTTACATCATAATTTTACTTTATTTTATACTTGTTTTTTTTTTAATTCCTCCAAAAGTTTAGCAGAGGTGTACCTGCTGTTTATAACTCTGCCTCTGCGCTGCTCTGTGTGTTTTTAATTGTATTTAAAAAATAAGACTGATTACAAAATCTGAAGGGAATTTATTAGGCGTTATTAAAAAAATACTAATGGATCACTATGGATGGGAGCTAGTTGACAGACACGTTTTTTATACGGCGTGGTTGATACGCCGTAGCTTTTCCATGGTCGATTTCTCCCACTCTTTTATGTCTAGCAGACGCTTGTTATAAGAACTGAGGCTTTGTTTTCGAATTTCGAATGCTAACGTACATTTTTGAATTCATATTTTTATAAATAGAACCAAACCGTGCCGGGTACAAAGGGTCTTGCTCTTTAGTGGCATTTTTTATAGCTACAAAAATTAGCTTATTTTAGATCCTGAAAAAAAAGTTTCTCACAAAAAATCTGCCTAGCCGTTTCTCAACTATGTTCGGGTCGGATTCCAGTCTAACCGGATGCAGCTGAATACCAGTAAAAGATATAAAACCCATGAAGTTGAAGCGGGGGAGCACCAGACCATAAACTTGAACATATGAACAGCATTAAACCACATATCATTCACAGAATATACTTAGAGAATATCCTTTCACAACTATACATAAAGTGTTACGTAGCATATCACAGAAACTGATTTCCTTTCTAGCTTAAATCTGAGCGATATTCGCGAGTGTTGGCAACGCCCGAGCTATAACAGCATATGGACTGAAAATATACCAATAACCTACAAATGAACCGGTAGCTAGTTTATATGATTTTGGTTTAGTTTGGGAACCTATTTTCTTTTTATTCACATTTTACGTAGAAATCTATTTGAGATTTTTAAAAAGGATCAAATCTGGTTTATCTATAAACTAATAATGGGTTAAAAAGGGCATGACCCTATTAAATTGAATAAAATTCATCATTGCCTTGCTTTTTTTAAGGATGAGCCGAATGAAATTCAAATTGGTGAGCATGCATTACGCCTGAAACAAAATTATTCATTCAATTTGATTATTATATTTTCTATGATACACAACTGTTTTAAACAGGCATTTGCCTTAAAAAAAAAATACGTCTCATTATAAATCCCATAGTAAGGAAACAAAGATGAAAAGAAACTAATTACCTTACAACAATTTACAAAAAACATCGCTACATACTTGAATTCACCAAAACATTTTTGATGATAAGTAATCATTAGATCCACACAAAATACAAGACCTTGCAATGTGTATAGAAATGATGAATGATAAAATATATATAAATTAGAGATGGGTGATAAATAACTTCACAGTGAAAAAATCACCGTGATCCGCTAACTAAAGTGATCACTGTGATCTGTAACGAAGGAACTACGTTCCAAGTAACGTATGTCGTTCCACGTTACGTTCCGTGTCACTGACACCGGCCAATCGCGCCTGCCCTAACCCGCGCTCTGCTCTGAGCGTAAAAGGATCTCGCATCAGTTTCCATCTATGTACATAGTATATTTTATTTGTTGATATTCAACATTGATTTAAAATGCGACAGTCCTAAGCCTGTAAAAGTGTGAAGGTTATTTTGGATTAATATGCGCTCTGTCTCTCTCTTGTATCTTTGTATTAGACTTTTAAAAGACATAATAGCAAAGAGAAAACCTGAAACCATTACCGAATGACAACCGCTAACTGAATCGTGTACCTAATAGTGATCCGAGTGATACAGTCATCACTCCGATCATGCTTAGTTATACGATTCAGTTGACGATAACTACCTAAATAAAAGTAATTTATTAACCTAGCCGTACTCAGTAGGGAACTTAAAAATTATCGTGACTTTGTCACGTCGGTCACCCCCGGCACAATATACTACATATTGTGTTGGTAGCCCGAAAGTGACCGTCGTGACAAAGTCACGATTATTTTTTAACGTTACTTTCAAGTCACAGGAACGATAGTCACGGTGACTGGAAAGTAACGACTTCGCACATGTCTAATATAAATAGAGGATACATTTATTATTAATATTTGTGTCGAAATAGAACAACTTGTATAGCATTGACACAGTATAACAACTTTCAGTGGTTCAACAGGAGCATTTTTAGAGACCAATCGTGCGGGTCAGAGGAGGTACATTAGTGGGCAAAGCTTATATTCCGAACCGATAAAGTGGAGTTTGGGAATTAAGGAGGTAGTATAATGTGAATTGGGAAATGTCAAAAACAAAACATTTGTCAGGATCTGTCAAATGTGTCGGCGATGAAGCACTGTTAGTAGTCACGCTGTGGTATTAATCTTGAATCACTTGGCAACGGATTGAGCACACGTCGGATTAGGTATGTAAGCTTTAACATTGGTAGTACTCGGTTTCGAGGTGTTCGGGTTTCTCTTTATACATTTGATATCCTTCAGCTGTTTGAGGGAGGCGTAATCTTAAACTACGTGTTGGTTTTGTTTAAGTATGCTTGACGATGAAGTGAGAAAGGTTGTTGGATTAATTGGATGTTTATAATCCTTTTGATCTCATTCCAATTTATTTTGGATTGGCACAGTAGGTATTATGTCTTCTTCTTTGTAATTAATTTGATGTTTGTCAGAGTCCTGCCTTTATTCCACTTTATTTGAGGTCACCATAGTTACCTATTGAATGTTATTCTTTTTGACTAGTTTTTATGTCCATCAGCCTCATCCACTTATCCCAATTCATTTGATGTAGACACAGTCAGATCTTTTTATTTCTGACTAATTCAATGTTCATTTTTCTGCTCTTATACTAACTCATTTGCGGTCGTCAAAGTGATCGATAATCCTTTTCTTTCTGAAAGATTGATTCATTTAATATTATAATGCAGAAATACGAGGTAAACTTATTACTGATCTCATAAAATATTTACTAAAGAATAATAAACTGAGTTTCGCCTCATAAATATTGACTGAGATAATATTGATGACGTAAAGCTCTCCATAAATGAAGATCAGAGATAGATGATCTCCTATATGACTCTAATTTCATTTTATTTAGAAAGTAAGAAAGGCTTCTAGAGCAAGGCGGTTTTACGTGGATAATATCTACGTATGAAATTAGACCTTAGTGTGACCTTTATTTCGAGCAGCTTGATAGCAAACGTGTCTTGTTTTAATAAAATATTTGAGTATTTATTTTGTCGTGCCTTCTTATTAAAACAAGAGACGTCGACGACAAAAAATGAGATCCTTCTTGTTGACATGAAAACCCAAAATCATGTCTCGGATTTCCTTCATCTTGAACCTTTGCTTCCACACCAATTATACTTCAAACTAATAAACTTGAACGATTTCATAAAATTTGTGTCCAATCGCCAAATTAAGCCAATACGTTGGCCCGCCAATAAGTTCTGACGCTGTAATCGAATCGTGTTCTGGGAGCGAGCCAACAGATATCTATGATAAATACCGAAAAAAGAAACTTATAGGTCATTTTGGACAGATCAATGAATAAAAAGATATTATCTGGACATGTATACGATGTGATTATTCTGTACTATATCTTCTCCTACTTAAGTGTCTTTTGAAGTTTTCGTCAAAGTTCAATGCCCTCCAACAAACTGAATAGACTCGGCTTGAAGCATTTATCTTGTTATAAAATATACACATAACATGACGCCTTGTTTCCCCGAAGGGTTGGGCAGAGTTGTATTTATTTGATTAATATTCTAAAGTTTGTAAGTAACCTAGTGTTTTAATTCATTTCTTAATCTTCAAGTAAATTAATCTGCCATGTCCGAACTGCCAAAAAGTTATTTTAAATAATGTTGTTTCAAGTTAAGTTTGGTGTTTATTATCCAAAACTTAGCTGTTTTCTCATGTCCGGGTGTACCATTGCAGTCTTCACTCCTCAAACCGAAGCTCGTGTTGATTATTCAAGGAATTCTGCAAAGCCATAAAGGCGAACAGCCAGACCAATGAGTTTACTTTGCTATAACCTAACCTAACATCGTTTCACGAGGAAGCTGAAATATTGGTAATAAAGTCACTAATGTATGTGATGTTCCGAGAATGGCGGAGTGAAGACGATAGCTCGCGCCATCTATCATATTTGGGATGTTTATTTTTTATTTATTTTTAAACACAATGGGGAAGCTCTTGGCCTGAATCTCACCTGATGGTAAGTGATGATCAGGCCGAAGGTAGAAGCGAGCTTCACCCGGAATCCTCAACCACAGAGGAACTGGCTATGTTACCTTTAACTGCCGGAACACAACAATGCTGGTAACATTGTAGTTATGGCGACAGTCTTAGATAAGATGGTGGTAGCTAGCCAGGCGGACTTAAAACAAGCCCTACCACCAACCAAACCGAGCAGAAAATTTTGCCGAATCGAACCCGGGACCTCTGGGTCTAAGACAGGTGGGTCTCTCCACTACCACAGAGGCGGTTACCAGAATTGAATTACCGGAACACGGGAAGCTAAAGTTGAGTGCTAAGAACTTAATAATATTATAGTGGGAGCCTTTAAGTGCTAAACACTGTTTTATAGATCATTAGAACTATATCTTATAGTATTGCTGTTCTAGTTTTTTTTTTATGATGGTAGGAGCGGTAAGGGGCTTATGGCTAAGTAATAACAGCCGCGTGGGTCGATCGATCAGGTTAAGCTATGCTTGCCGTGGTTTGTCCGTGGATGGATGACCATCTTTACATACCAATACCGCCCTTCGCGCCTCGCGCCTCTGATAGCAAGTTAAGCCGTTGGTCCCGGCTGTCATTTGTAGATTTTTTACAGTTGTTATGGGTTGTCAGAAGCCCGAAAGCCTGACAACCAGTCTTACTAAGGAGTGTTGCCTAGTAACTGGATTGTGGAGGTCAGATAGGCAATCGCACCATGTACAATACTGTTATTCAGCTGCATCCGGTTAGACTGGAAACCGACCCCAACATAGTTGGGAAAAGGCTAGGCAAATAATAATAAAAGTAGGAGCATGATATTAATAGCTGATTGTGATATCTTGGCATCCCATTACAAGACATTTCATAAATTGATAGGGCAGCTAACAAAATATGTACATAAACTACATGGTATAGTGGTAGAATTTAGTATACCAAGAACAATAGAAAACACCCAAAAGATACACAAATAAAATAATTACTCCGACAACATTATTCATCTAACCCAATTTTCCCCAATCTCTAAGCCAATAAAATCCATGCAAAGTTCCAAAAGACAATACCTATAGTGATGTCAGTGGAAATAAATTTTTATTAACCATAATAAAAGGTAATATATCTGAATGTAGAGCGAATGAAATCATTTATAACAATTTCAGACAAGGCGACCTATCTAGGTAATAACGAGTGGTATGGAGCACGAAATATATTTCATGTGATAGAATGTGAATTTCAATAATATCGACTTTACATACTTGTGTCAAGACATCGCTGAAATATTTGACTGGGTGGAGCGTTGAATCGGTGGTTGGTCGTTAACGTTTTATATATGTCACGTTTTCTAAGTGTAAGATTGTGTCAGTATTATTTCCGATAGATTATAAACTGTCGACAAAACGTGAGTGAAATGGGTTAGATTAGGTAATTGCGCGCGAGCCGAGTGAGCGAAGCGAGCGGTGCTTCGGCAGCGACCGGCGAGCACTACTTCTAAGTTGTTCGCAGTTAGGCAGGCTATTTAGTACTAAGCGCAATTTGCGTTACGTCGCAATGAAGGTTGATACCAGTCCACAATTTGTCAGTTTCCCATGGATAGATTGTAAAATATCGAAAAATAATGCGATAAATTATAAATGGTTTGTTGCATTTTAAATTTTTAAGACATTTTATATTCTAACGGAAGTAGTAGTAGTTAGAAAATTCAATCAAATAATAGCTAGTTAAAGATTGGCAAAACCCATAGTCGGCCCATCACTGCTGTTTAGAGTGTCTCAGAAAAAATCACTTTTTTAATTTCAATGTTAGGATTTATTTGATAGTTCCTAAATACTCGTAGGTATGCATTAATATTGCCAGTGTTTTCATTTGTTATTGTATGTATAATTACGAATTCTTTGAAGGAGTTATCCGTTTTCTTAATACCTACTGAGCACTTTACTAGAAGCAAGAAAGGCTAAATAATTAGTGATGTGACTTATCACATCACTAATTATTTAGAACAGCCTTTCTGGGTAAAGGACTTAGCCTTGTCTAACAACAATAAATTAGACGGTTTAGCCCATCATTAGTGACATGTTCTTGGCCTGGTTCCAATTAGTACATAGGATTAATTTACTAAGGAACCACTTTAGATGACGCAAATAAGATTGTGATTAAGGTATTAGCGAAATTAATTTACTAGGTATTTTATCTAGTCCATGTGCCTTGCCTTTATTAGTTTTAAGGAATTTAATACCAGTTGGTACACTCGACTGAAGTTCCTTTTCGGCAGAATACTAATGACTGTTTCACTACATTCATTAACAAGGCCCGATTAATTTATCTGCTATACATTTTCTTACAGTTTCTGATTATTTTTTGTATTTATCTTGTAGGTTGTGTCTATTCAAAAAGAAGGAAGAAAGGAAGCAGGTTCTCATCTTTTGGTTGTGCATTTATATTATTATTTGCATTGTGCTGCACGACCTTTTTTTTTTTTTTTTGTATCATCACAACGGGGTAACTCTCTGTGGTAGAGGATTAGGCTTAGGCTTAGGTGGTAGAGGATAAGGCTATCTTACCTCTTACTGCCGGAACACAACTGCAATGCTGGTAACATTGTTGTTATGGCGACAAACTTAGATAAGATGGTTGTAGCTAGCCAGGCGGACTTAAAACAAGCCCTACCACCAACCAAACCGAGCAGAAAATTTTGCGCCCTCTGGGAATCGAACCCGGGACCTCTGGGTCTGAGATAGGTGGTCTAACCACTAGACCACAGAGGCAGTTAACCACTAGACCACAGAGGCAGTTAAACTTCAATTTCAATAGCTGAACACTAAAAATCGGTATAAATAGGTTATGGAATGTAAATCTCAATTCACTAGCATATCAGAAAATTGGAATTTACAGCTTTGGTTTCAATATCCGTGAATCAAGGTCTTTCATATTAAGATATATGGGAATGGCGGGTTGAGTCATCGTAGATCAATCTATGAGGGGTGTAATGGAAGCGAGGTCTGTGCCAAAATTTCTGGGGAACATTTTAAACTTGGTTACTTTAGACTCGTCGGAGAATTGGGTCATGCATGAAAGTTAAACATGGTAGATAATAAACTTGTTATACATAAATTTATTGTTAAAATTATATTACATAGCATAACATCACGCAAGTATTCCCCGAAGGGTTGGGCTGAGGTGAACCTATCGTACACCCACATTTTGCCGGTTATGTTTCAGTCCCATGTAATAGGGGGCGAGCCTATTGCCATTAACTGGGCATAAATCTAGACTCCGGGCTCCTACTGAGCAATTCCAGATGGAAAAACCCAATGACACTATGTCTGACCCGGGGATCGAACCCAGGACCTCATGTCCAGCAGTAGAGCTTGCGACCGCTAGACTAACGAGACAGTCTTACAATAAACAGTAAAGGCTCAGCAAACAGGCGAGACCCGACAGCGCGACGCGACACGAATTTACGGGAAGATTTCATAGAAATTGTTTCACCAGAGTCGCATCTCGTGACGTCGCGCGTTGCGCGTGTACTAGCAGACTTGCAATGGGCTAAGATGGTTTATTGATCAATTGAATAGCATAATCAAATGATAATAATCTATTATTAATTAGTTCTCCTAATAGACTTTAGTAATGACTTAAGAATTGTGTGGTATGTTTTCTTTTCATATTGCGAGCACATTCGGGGATCCATTAGCCAAAAAAAAAAAATCCTCTGCTATGTATTACAACTTAGATAAATGTATGCAAAATATTATTTATTTTTCGAAATCGTATCTGTCATACATTCAATCACAACCTTCAGAATTTTCAAAAGTTACAGGGTTCTACATACGATTAATAAAATACCACTCTTACCTCTAGAGACATATGGCTCAAAATCGAATAATCAATTTTTATCTTCGTGAAATCAGATACAGTTGAGTGTTTGTTAACAAGATTTTTTCATGTTATCTCGTCGTGAATACCATTATGTTGGTGTTATAATAACGTAACTCGTAAATAGGATACTTTAGGCATCTCAAAGGGAATGTTATGAGTTTATTATTTCCGGGATTCGGCGTTTGAACTTGTCCAGCCTCCGATGTTTGATTTAATATTATTATTTTATCTGTTGATATAAAATTTCGTCCTCTCAAAGCAGACATGAAATTCACTGAGTCGTTTTATTGCATATTAAATCTGGAGTTTTATTTATCGAGAACTTAATGTCTTGGAAAATATTTTTACTATTCCAAATCATCATCATTTTCCTAGCCTTATTCCAACTATGTTGAGGTCGGCTTCCAGTCGAACCGGATGCAGCTGAATACCAGTAGTTTACATGGAGCGACTGCCTATCTGACCTCCGCTCCCAGTTACTAGGTAATACGATACCCTTTGGTATGACTGGTTGTCAGACTTTCGGGCTTCTGACCCATACCTAATGACTATCAAAGATCCACGAATGTCAGCCGGGACCAACAGCTTAACGTGCTTTCCGAGGCACGAAGGGGTCTTGTACGTAAAGATGGTCATCCAAAAATAATCATATAAATTAATTAGGTGATCTTAAAATCATTCATACCTACTTAGGTATACCTTCTATGCATAATTTACACTGTTTCATTTCACGCATGAGCTACTAAGATCTGCACTTTAAATCTCAGTATATTGCATGTTGCAATGGAAAAGAAGTTCATATTGCAAGCTTTTCTTTAGTGATTCTGGAAAAACTCTTACGTTTTGCAGACGAAACAAAACAACTTATTACAAAATTCATGTAAAGGACGAAAAATAATAATCTCCCAAGAAACATGTTTTTCTCAAAAAAACATTCCTTAAAAATAGAAACATTGTACCTACACAAGAATAAAGTTTATACCAAGACTTTTTGTCAAACAAATATTATTCAGTACTCTCAAGAGTCTCAAGACTCTTGAAGAAATTAAAGAACAGAATTGCAAATGGAGTTGTTTTATGTAAGATTGGCCTTCAACTCTCAGAAACAAGGGGTACGGATTCTTGGAATTTAATATCGTCACACAAAATGCAAGCTACGATGATTCTTGACAAAAGAATGCCAACGGATCGAGGAGCACCAAAACTAAATAAGTGGGCTCCTAGTAACTCTTTATATAAGTTCTTGAATGTTCCTTTGACGATCTTCAACATTTTAACCGTTCTTTTATTCGATTTCTTTGAAAAGGTTTCGGCCACTTATGTTAAGTTATCCAATTTCAATATGTGCAAGTACTTATAAAGTTTTCAGGACAATTTAGGACACGTGAATGGCTATTTCTGTTGAAAATGAAAGCCAAATAGTGATAGCTAGTCAGAGATTTTAGAGATTTTATTTGAATTATAGTTACTGTTTTATACTATAGGTATTTTTTTTTTGAAATAGGGGTGGTTATGTAACCTTTAATGGGCAGCTGATGAGTCAAAACTAAACCCATGTAAACCTGATTTCTTTCAAAGGGACGGAGGTTCTAAATACAATGGTCTCTTCGCCTTTTTCGGAAGATAATAAATGGCATTAAGTTTGCTATGAGAATACAATAAATACTTAGGTAAATATTTGAAGTATCTAGGTATAATATCTATGTCATTTATTTCATGTAGGTAAATAACACAGTTTCATAATTTAACATTCAAATTCAATAGAGGCAATTTATTCGTAATAAAATATTCAGAGATAAAAAGTCAGTTAAATAAACTCAATAATTCAACAAAGTCTTAGAGAAGAATGAAATAAGACTAATGTATGACAGAAAATTAAGTATAGAAAAAGTAAGATTTTATTACTACACCGTTAGTGTGTATTGAGACAAACATCTGTTATGCCTATTCCTGATTAATAAAGATCCAAAATAACGATGATATTCTACGTTTCGTCAAAAGGATTTAACATATATCTCATTGTGCTCGTCTGACTACGCTGGTACGCAAGCCCGTAAGATTCAATTAATTGTTTAATGAATCGGATCAAGGATCGGTTATTAATAGTATATTGATTACACACGTAAATAAGCACAAGTGATATTTATAAAATACAGCTAAGAATATCTATTTTTATCCCCACACAATATGTGCACATAACACTTATCTGGACCGGATCTAAATGCATTGGCGCGGAAGACATTATTACACTACAACGGCATTCGCACGCTACGGACCGGCGCGATCGTCCGCGAACGTCACTGTTCGTACGAATGCGTTTCATGAACTTACTAGGACTTGAGTAGAAACTAGATTGACTAAAAGCCTGACTAAAGAGCCTGAGGACTTTTCCGTCATGTCGATGCGTTGACCGTAGTCCAATGTGTATTCGTAAGATCTGAAGAGTTCGTATGTGTCCGAGCGATAACGTGCGAACTTTGGGTCGAGCGTCAGACATGGCACATTCGATTCGTGTGTAGTAGATTGAAGTTATTGGCGTGTAAAGTGGTGTGCCTACTTGTCTGGTGTTGCGTTGACGCCGTGCAGTGACGTATGACTGGCTTTGTCTTACTGAATTTAACAAAGAAATTGACGTAGGTAAGAATGAACAATTCCGGAATCACGTATGTAAATATTTGACACGAAGCCCCATTTTATTGCACAAACAACTCCATTAACCAATGACACGCTATTCCTATTTTCATACAGGACCCAAAAAATAAAATAAATGCACTGAAAAGCAATTTTCACACGATGCTGAACAAAACAGCGATCACAAACTGCACGAAATAGCCTTAGTTACACAGCATGCCACCATCAACCATGCCGGCAAATAGAGTGACCACACGATGAATGAATTTACAAGAGACAAGAGAATTCAATTTATCGAAAAATGGTTTTGTACTCCCGTGGGGCTTTCGAATAAAATAATGGAGAAGCGCTGATGGGATGTTGTGGCTGACGTACTATATAAAAGGCACTGTTATCACTATTATGTGTAGTTAATAAAAGCCTTCAAAGCAAGCACCTTTCTGTGGGCCGGGAAATAATCTCATATATAGAATATTGAAAATGAAATTGCTAGGTATTGTAGAAGATATTGCTCCAAGAAAATATATCTTTTTTATAGTTTTTCGATAGACGGATGGCAGTATTATTGGTAAATAAATATTTCTTTTGCGGATTTGGGACTTGGGTTGAATAGTAGGGTTTCAGTAGCTTATGATTCTGCATAAGTTGGGAGTCAACAAAGGGAAGCGGTTATTACGGTTCTCGTTCTTATTCAAGTGCGATTTATATTCAACATACCGGTTATTTATAACCGTACTATTGTACTAGTATAGGTAATATTGTACTCATTAATCTTGGGGTTCTGTAAGCCTGTGTATTTGATAGCTTAGCCATAATATATAGGTGCCTATGTGACGTACTTACACACCTGACTCCGCACTATCGATAACGTGTTTGTATTCATTTGAATTTATTTGTTTTAAATACCTAACTGTATCAACTTACATGATAATGCAAATAACTCTTCTATAATAGTGAAATTATTTACAAAAACAGCATTTCACCTATTAAAAAATTGAGAAACAAAAGACATCTCATTTTATTCAAAACCAAAAAAAACGACAAACTAAAATAATTATGTAAAAACAAAACAGCGCTAATCGATTAACAAATGGTTTTATTTAAAAACTCTAACGAGCGAAGACGGTTGAAATCCGAATCTTTGAGAAACGGTTAGCATATTCCATATATCACAATCAGAGGCATAACAATCTATTAGTCTGAGCCGTATTAGACGGACGGAAATGAGAACAAACGATTATGTATATTAGACACCAGAGATTTATTTCCATACCGAAATGATGAAAGAAAACATCGGGGTATCAGTTTCTCGTCAGCTGTCGGAAAATGGGGAAAATATTTCGGAAAGTCGATTCTTATAAGGTCGTAACTGTGTAAGTGAGTTTAGCTGTTTGAGACGTTTAAACGCATAAACGATGGTATTGATTTTAAAGAAAGTTGAAGAAAATGTAGCTTTATAAAAATGGTAAAATTACATAGATGCCCAAGTTTTAGAATGTCTGATCCGAGAGAATGAAAATAATTCTCGTTTGCTGGTCTGCGGAGACAGTAAGGTTTAAAGGCTCCCGAAGACTGGGGCGACGCGACTATTGTGGAACAATTTCTATGAAAACTTCATGGAAATTGAATTCCAAAACGAAGCTATCGTTCACACACATGTCATGTGACGCGTTCCGATAAGACGAGACGTAAAAAACGTAACCAAACCATCAATCTGCCTTTTCCTAAACTATGTTGGGGTCGGCTTCCAGTCTAACCAGATGCAGCTAATTCAAGTATTCTACATGGAGCGACTGCCTATCTGACCTCCACAACTCAGTAACTGAGTAATACGATATCCCTCGGTAAGACTGGCGACTTGGCAAAAAAACAAAGCCAAACCATCAGTAAATTCAATTCCTAAGTCATGTGAAAATCTTTATTGCAGGATTTCTTAAGTCTAAAATCGGTGACACGGTACCTTACAACAAACTTTCCTACCTCTAACTAAATGATTAATTTGTCGAACACTGACCCATCTCAACGCAACCTCGCATAATGACGGGTCAAACTCCTTCAAGGCTGAGCTTTGTGTTGCTCAACAACAGTAAGGTTCTAAGTATTTCGACCACATCGATTTCCACTCAAGTATGTGGCGGTGATGCCATAATCACTTTTCAGATTAAATACGTCACACTCACACACGACTTCAAACAACATGAGAATAACTCACTCAAAGTTGATGGACAGTTGAATGATGAATTTGTAAACTCATTTTGTCGGAATTTAAACACATTCAGTTTTTAATTGAAACAAAAATATCACATTCCTACGAGCTGTTAAAAAAATATGAAATCCTTTTGCAACTTTTTCTTTCTCAAACGTTTGTTGTTTTCTATTATTTTTTATTTTTTCTCTTTTAGCCCATAACGCAATTTATTTGGAGCCAGTCTTCTTGGAAAAAGTCTCTATAAGTCGTCATCTCAGTAGACACCCCCTTTCTACCCATATCATCTTTCACACAGTCCATCCATCCTTTCTTTCTTCATCTAATATTCCTCCGCATCACATTTTTCATCGAATTCGGCAAATTCCAAACATAGACATCAAAATGTCACATTCACATTTTTTTTTAAACAGCACTCGTGAGTGAACACACTCACTCACACTACATAAACAAACCACAAAAATCACAGTGCGTTTCATCCAGTCCCTCAGTGACAATGCACTCAATCCGTTCAAAACAAAGCTAAAATACAACACAGTGTAAAAAAAAAGACACAGTGTAAAAATAACAGAACAAAAATCAAGTGCTATCGTGACACGGTTTAGTTTAAAATATACCAAGTGGGTTGACGTTGATAGACGGCGCGGTAGAACGTTCGTCTGGTTCCATTCGTGCCAAAAATGGACAACCTTACTGTGAATGCTGTGATAAATTTTCTTTTAGGTACCTATTCGTCAGTTTACGGTTGGTTGCAGAGGAAACTTTTGGTTTCGAAATAATTATGTGGAGTTAATGCTGCATGTGAAATCTACACAGTATGTATCAAAGTCGCTTTTCGTGTCTGTCTTGTTCTCCTAAACTACGCAGCAGATTTCGATGAGGATTTCATCATTATTTAGAGAATTTAGCTTTAAATATTACATAATTTTTTACTTAGAGCGAATTTGACCAATGAAACTGAACGCGATCAGCACATAAACTACGTTTAAGAGCTGTCAGTGTCGTTATTTTCTATGGAATATTGACACTGACAGCTCTTGAACTCGTTTTAGATGTGCTGATCGCGTTCAGTTGCAATGGTGAAATTAACACTTAGCATGTATAGTAGAGAAATGTCGATGTTGTGACGTGACATGGTACATCAGAACATTGCAGCACCCATGCGAAGCAGAGGCGAGTCACAAATTCCTAGATAATGGCCAATGTCACCGTGTCGGGCTACTAAAATATGATATAATATTGCATCCTTTAAAAAAAGAACATCCAATCTCTTCAAAAGAACGTAATAAAACCGTCCAATTACTAGGTTATTAAAGTTATTCTTATTATGGAGATTGCATTCATTTGAGCTGATTGAATTAATTAATAAAATTTTAAGTAGTCGCTTGTTTTTACATTTTTTGACAGCATTTTTCACATAAAATAAGTTAAAACTGAGGTTTTCTTTAATTAATTAGTGGAACCATATTAATCTGTAGATTTTTACAGAAAGAGAAGAAAACAGAAAGAAAATTTGTTTAATCTGCACAGTCATATGGTGAACCTGGATTTAAATGAGTACCTACGTCTAGAGGTACCTCATTTAAGTCATACTGTAATTACACTCATCCGAACTTACTCCACCTTTACTTAGGTACTTACTACCTTTATCAGGTAAAATTACGTTCGAAACACAATACCAGAGTTTTTCTGGTATTGTGTTTCGAACGTAATTTTACCTGATATGTCAGCAGCAAGTGAAAACACATGCACTTTCAAATTCAGTCTAAAAAACAAAAAAATACGTGCTCCCATGAATGTTACAACGGGTCGCGTAAAAATTATTTCGTCGTAAAAATGTGACACTGAATACAAAATTTCAGCGAATGTGGAGCGAAATATTTTTTCGTCGGCTTTTTATATGAATACTAAGGACATGTTTGCGTGTGTCTGATTTCTCGTCGACGTATTTTTTGCTGTGAAAAATTGTGAAGTCGCACCTTTATAGAGGATTATATTTTTTAATGCATGTTCGTCGATTATCCTGTTTTTGTTGGAGTTGTTTATGTTTTAATGTTATGATATTTTACTTAGAAACTGCTTATTATAGATGTTATTCTAACATTAAAGCGTACAGAGATGATAGCTGAGCTTTGCAGAGATTGAAATTCATCAGATCGACAGAACAAACACAAAATAAGCATTAACAAGTAAAACAACGTCTTTAATCACCTCGCAAGAAATAATGAGCACACAAATTATAAGCAGAACCTCAAACGCATCAAAGACGAAACCTAATTAACTTGAAAACGCAGAAATTAAAACACACAACTTTGATAACGCAGAGCAAAGTTCCATCTACCCGCAGGCTGCCATCAAAAACTATCGTACAGTTAATAAGTTGTTCATAATTTGTTCTGACCCCGCCCCTCTGTGTGCTTTATGAAACTAAATTCTCTATGAAATTAACGACAGCTATTTCACAGCCAAAAATAGTAGCTTTATTAGAGAAAGGTTATTTTAAGTAGCGCTTTGTGGCGGGTAATATCGTAAATTGTTGTTTAAAATATTATGATGTAGTCTATTTATTTTATTTTTGGATAAAAATTGTTACTTTTATAAAACCATTAATTTAGTTTTAACAACAGCTGCTGCTGCTGAATTTTATAAACGTTCTGTTTTCAGTGTTTCGATTTTTATTAAGTCAGCCGACATATTCTGTAAATATCTCACCGTGAAAAGTTACGTTGAAAAGTGAAGTCAAGTTGAAGTGAAAAGTCAACAGTGGTGGCAACCCCTAGCGTCATCTTAAAATAGACCGGCTGGAGTTTGATCTGTGGACCCGTGTGGTGATGGGACTAGTTCTATATTAGTTCACATTCTGTGTGCTTAATCCAGGTTGAATACTTTAATGTAATTTTTATATTATCCCAATGCTGAGAATTCTATACGATATTCACTGCGTGCTTTGACTTAGACATGTTCCCATGTCTATTATGGAATCGTGTTTCCGTCAAACATAGAATTTAATATTAATCCTCAACTTAACAAAAATATTTCAAAATTAATGCTGGAGTATTTTCTATATAACGGAGGATCATGCTTAGCAATTTGAGGTATTATAGACTCTTAAGAACGTCGCAATCCTAGATTCAAGACCTTGAGGCAAGGGATCGCCCACCAAAGATGCATGACCGGACGAAATCAATTTTCTGTGCACTAAACAATCGCGTACAATTCTGATTGACGTGTCAAGTCTCTTGATCTTTAATAGAGAACGGCCTCACCGTTGACTATAAAGAAATGATTTATTTCAACGGTCAGCAGAGAATTTTGGTTCAGAAATTGTCCTTGTTCAATTTTGACTCAAAAATCTATTATTTTTAACTAAATTCTTAAATTGATTCACTGACTGACAGATAACGCACAGGCTAAACATCTGGATCTGGAAATATTTTTTCCCAAGAGTTCCTTTTATAACGAAGCTGAACAGTAAGAAGGATTTTTGAAAATTCATGCTCTAAATAGAGGATGTTTATGAAAGTTCGTAATTTTTTTCGAGGGGTATACCATCGGGCACACGCCCTGTTATAAATAAGTCACATTTCCAACGAAAGCTTTTAACTAGCAATGAGCTATGACATCACAGTTTCTCCTTAATGAAAAACCGATTTAATTATCGATGCTTGCACACTATCAGGGGTACATAGCTGTGTAGACGTTGCACCAACATCTCACTCACCGTTCATTAGCAACCTCAATATGCCCTTAGACAGAGAGTACAAACATTTACTCTAGCATTGACCTCACCCTGTTAACATAATAATATAGCTTTGATGTCAGAAGCCGCCATCGTCATAAATACAGACCACAAAATGGTTAAGTACAGAAGGCTAGATCTATAGAATAAGACACAACAAGACTCACACACAATAGACGTGTATGAACAGAGTGATCACAACCAATAGGGAATATGCATTTGTATATTTTTTTTCATTAAATCAATAAAATATATTAATATAAACCTAAGAAAAGTATTAAAAGTTAAATTCAACTACTGCTTGTTGCTCAAAAAATTATGAAACAACCAAAAGTTTTGTTCTACAGTTCAAAAGTCCGTTTTTCTCGCGGTAAGGATTTTACGTCATTTGGCACGTCGCTGGCTCATTTAAATCTGTTTTTTAATTTAATTTATATTATGAATTAAATTGCCTTCGTGCTGTAATCAAGCAGAAATCACACTTACAAACTTACCCTAATTCAAGCAGTTTGCTAAATTAACATATTTATTCACAATTATTTTGAGGTCACTTCCGGCATTTTCGAAGACGACGCGCTTCGAGTTTGCGTTCCGTTCCACCAAAAAAACATAACAATAAAATAATGAATTGTAAAATACCTAAAGCATTTTTTTTTTTTTTTAATTGACTTTATTTCTTAACTGCATATTTAAATAATGAGTAAGTTTTGAATTACGTGCATATTTCCCTATTGCCAGTTGCGAGTACGGTTTTCTCGAAGAGCGGTGGCCGCCACATAACGGCCGCAGTGATGACTGTCATGACAATGATGGCAGCGGGATTTGACTTTACGGTGGGAAAATACGCTCTCTGGGAAAACACACCAACTTACTTTCATAAATAACGTTTCAATGACGTCATTGCTCTCAACGGTGAAAGAAAATATCATGAGGAAACCCGCAAGTCCCAGAACTAAAAATTCAAAGACATGTGATATCTACCAACACGCACTGGGCCCGCGTGGTAGATTACGGCCCACTCCCTCTCACAGAGAGGAGGCCTGTTTCCCAGCACTGGGAACATTATAGGCTGATTATATCTACTATGTTGCAGCGACTACTCTTCTCCTAGAAGAGCTTAACACTCGCTGTACGTGAAGCATGTATATGCGTGCGTGCGTTTTAGCTGTATAGAGCTGACCTTCTGTACCTACCTATTTTGTTATAGGATGGTGCCGTAACGATGCTCGAGTAGGTAATTTGAGCTAGAATGTCTTTTGTGAGTATTAATTGGAGGTAGGCGTTGATCGAAGACTTTAGGTAGTAAATAAACTAGGATGTCTTGTGTGCGTATGTATGTTCTGTGGCGTCATACGTAGTTTATCTAGGAAAGTGATTCATGTATATATAATTGATGTATATTTTCATCATAGAGTTGTGTAAAATGTAGAAATTGTCAAGAAAATGAAGTATTTAGAAGTTAGCCATTTCTGACTATTGAACTATTTCGATTCAGTAATTTTTATTTGAAAAAAAAATCTGACCGAAATTCAGGGTATCGGAATGCCTTAAAAAAACATCAATAGCACAAAAATTTACAAGTGCAAAACTTGTTAATTTTTGGGTACATTTATTTTTCCGGTAATGTTTTTAATCATAATATTTTTTATCATAAAAATTTAGATTACCTACCTATTCGTTCCATGAAATAATAATGTATTCAAATCCGATCTGAGAACTAAAAAATCATAGGTATGTATCAAAATTACATAGGTATTATAGGTACTTAAAAACGAAGGTGATTGAAGTTGGGATTAAATTCGAAATAACAATTTACGGTACATTATATTCGTGCACAACCTTAAAAAAATGTCCATTGTTAGCTAAACTCCGTTTCAGGCGAATGGCAAAGAAAAAAAAGCGGTAATAACAACTTTTGTGGCATGAAACACGTGTCAACTTCTAAAGGTGATTTAATGAATCTGTGTTAAAAAAAGGTATAATGAAGGTTTAGGTATTCGGGCCGCGTGGCGAGGTCCCGATAATTTTGCCTCCGTTGCTTCTCATTAAAGATTTTTCGCTTATGTTGATTTACTACGTTTCAGATCGTTCGGCATTTTGATTAATACTTTTCAACGGACCGGAAAGTTGGATGAAAAATTTTCTCGCTAATTACCGAAGATTAAGAAACGTGCCTCCCGATTTTTTGCTTAAAATTAATCCTTGACGCTTGATTTTTTTGGAGAAAAGTTTTTGAAGATACTTTGCAACGAAGTGTATCTTTGGAGCTTATTTTTCGCAAGCAAGCAGTTTCCTTATGAATTATCTGATTACTTTGCGTGTTAGATTTGTGCGAAATCTGTGTTAAGTAAATTAACTTCGGGGTTTTTTTTTTTCCTTTAGTAAATTTAGGAGTTTCGTCATCTTTGGACTCATTTTCAGACTTTTGGGTTGAGGCAGAATTTGGTTCTCTAACTTGTTACCTCTTTTTATATAATTATAATCCTTTATTTATTGTCCTTTGTTTTGTTTATAATTTTTTTATATCAAAAATGACTGCTTCAAAAACAATATTTTTTATAATAAACGCAACTCTGTCTGTCTTTGCTAGTTTAACGCCAAAAACATAAAACGTTGTCAAACTATAATAGTTGACATAAAGTCTCTCATATTTTTCTAGATTACCATTCTCGGGATCTTGTGCCCGCACTTTAGGCACGACTGGTTTTTACGATATCTTCATAAAACCTTGGTTAGTATCGAGACTTATTTTGTGGTTGCAGGTCATACCTATATAAAAAAAGGTCACCTCTCTATATTCTTCCCTAGTCATAATTCTCATAATTCTCCTGTCGTTTTCTTCCATTAGTCGTCATCTCGGTAGTCCTAGTAGTAGTAGTTCCTAGCCATATCATCTTTCACACAGTCCATCGAACTATTCTTTGGTCTTCCCCTACTCTTATAGCTTAACACACATAAAATGGAAATCTATCGCAATGCCTTTCATTTTGACAGTTCAGCCACGTTTATTGCGTTATTTACATTGTTGAGCAGACGAGTTTTTCAAACCTATAAAACAATCAAATCAAGCGTTTATTTGCTAGAAATCCATTATTTTGGTAAAGTTGAGATCTTTTAACCTGTCATTGTATTCTGCCTACGAGCAAGCGCGCTCATTTCTTATTTATTTTTTAAAATTAAATGAATATCTATTAATCATTGTAACAGCGGATCAATTTTCACGCCTCCCCCTTAAGACCTAGGCCAAATATTTTACGATATTCGGATAGCTCATGACCTACATTAGTGCCATTAAGAATAAGAAAAAAAAGGACGGTGAATTTTCGCGGGCTAAAGCTAGTAAAAAAAAAAAAATAGTAGGATCCGGAGAGAGGAACCAATAATAACAACAATATTACTATTTATTCATAGAGACAATAATTACCATGCATTTATTAACTATTTAATTTAAGTATATACTTAGTAAATATTCTTAAAAACATATATTTTTTTAATTTTTATGTGCCTTAAATTCCCTAACACATAAAAGCCATTCTGTCAACTTTGGTTTGTACCTTTTTTTTAATTCGTTTGGTAACTTACATTTTTCTTATCCCAAACTCCCGAAATGTTATTGAAAATGTGTTACAAAATTTTGGTGCATTAAATAAATAAATAATTAAATTACTTAGCTACAAATCAAATGTTTTCTTCCATTTCAATTTTATTTTATGTCTGAGTAACTGCTTTGAGTTCCATCATCTTATTATTTAACATTTTAGCATGATTGATTCCATTACCGAGTATTCAATAATGTAAGGGAATAAGAGCTGACACCTTTTTAATAAAAATATAGACTGGTATTTTCGAAGTAGGTTGACTTTTCGAAGTAGTTTGACTTTTTCTTATGATTTATCACGAAAAAAATAAAGTATTAGGTCAGTAGGTATCTATTTGATCGTGTAAAAGTTATGTGTCAAAAATGTCTTTTACGAAATTACTTTGTGCTATCACTTTTTTGTTGGGTATTTCAAAAAGTCTCACCCAAATCATCGTAAAGCTTGAAGCTTTCAAAATTAATAGTAAGTAGTAGTTATTTTGTGAAATGATTAATAAATAATTTATTAATTTAATTATAATTAAGTACAGGATATCCCAAGGCGACAATCATATCTTATCATAACATATCATATCATTTTATTTACAGATCATAAAATCCACTTATTAGTAATTACATATTTAGATACACATCTTGAACACTAGTGTTAGAACTCAGCAGTTGCAGAAAGTCCAGACGTAATCTTGGTCAGGCCATATGAGGACCATGTAGATTAGCGTCTGATTAACTAGGAATGTATATTACTATACTATATGTTTCCAATAGTTATGTAAGCAAATGCATGTGCATTTCCACGTGTGAAAGCATACTTAATAGCCAGGCTATAACAGGTTAAATAACTGTTGCCGATGTCGATACGATTCCTGGACCTAATGACGGGTGTAAAGCCTCTGCAGTGAGTTTGTAGAAATCCAATTAATATTACATCCAATAAATGATCATATGCATTGGAAACCGTAGAATATCGAGTGAAATATATCCTTCACCGTTTAGCTCACTTTTACTAATGACAAGTTTTGAAATACCGCCATTGGATAAAACGGCAAAAAAATATGTTTTTTTTTTTTTTTTTTTATCCACAACGGGGAAGCTCTTGGCCAGAATCTCACTTGATGGAAAGTGATGATCAGGCCGAAGGTGGAAGCGAGCTTCATCCGGAATCCTCAACCACAGAGGAACTGGCTATCTTATCTCTAACTGCCGGAACACAACAATGCTTTTAACATTGTTGTTATGGCGACAGACTTAGATAAGATGGTGGTAGCTAGCCAGGCGGACTTAAAACAAGCCCTACCACCAACCAAACCGAGCAGAAAATTTTGCCCCCACTGGGAATCGAACCCGGGACCTCTTGGTCTGAGACAGGTGGTCTAACCACTAGACCACAGAGGCGGTTATGTTTTTCTTTAATCATAGATCTTATGCTTAGTTCTATTTCTAGGATTCTTGGATCTAGGATCTATTTCTATTATTAGGAGACGTTTTCGTAACTAAAGGATTTTATTTTGGACATAAAATAAAATATGTTATCATTAAAAAAAACCGGCCAAGAACTTGTCGGACCACGCACAAAGGGTGCCTTAGTTAGGATGATTTATCCCAAGACATTGTAGTTGTAAAACATGTTCCCCAATACATTCCAACAGAAAATGTAAGTTTGTACGCATCATGTTATTTTAAGACTATAAACTTCATAGGTTTTCATGTAATCTATAAGTAGGTACAGACATGTAATCCATACTTTTTTTTTCAAAATTGTAGCTCAGCAGTTTCGGATATAAATGAATGGTCAATTTTCATCTTGTTACTTAAATATCTATTAAATTATTAATTTTAGAATTTTATGAATAATATATTTGAGATATTCACAACAAGCCCTTTCATTTGATGTCACATGGTACACATTGCAAAAAAAATCTTTTTAATTTGCCCCGGAAAAGTATATAAAAATATTCAAAAAAGTATATAAAAATATTCAACAGTTATTTATTTACGTTACACGTCCGTGTTTGGGTCTAAGAAATTCGTATGTCTACCAAATCTCAACTAAATTGGCCCAGTAGATTCTGAGCTGACAGCCAGCCAGACAGACACATGAGTGATCCTATAAGTGTTCCGTTTTATTTACTCGAACATACGGAATCATAAAAAAACAAAAGATGGGACAGAAATTCCAATATTTTTAAACAAACTTTTCATCACTATTAGGACAACTTTTCACTATAAACTGCTAATAACGATACATCTACTAAAAAATCCTGTGACCCACATGCGGGTATATTTTACCGATATTTTCATCCTAGCTTTACAAGGCAGTTAATCATGGTTGATAGCACAATAAAGCTTCCCAGTATGTTCTATAAAACAGCCGGGAATTACTCTAGAGGAAAAAAAAAACTAGTAATTAATTGCACCGCTGTTTTGCAACCATTTAAATGTCTGATACTTTCTCTTGTGCAGAATATTTTCCTTCTTTCTTCTCGTTTCTTAATGACTTTTTGTCACGGCGATGTAATGGGAATATATTTTAACATGTTTTATTTATTGTTTTTTGTGTTTCCCTGAAGAATGAGTTCGACCTTAATAAAATAAAAGTTATATATGCTAGGGAAGTTGCAGCCAAGTTGTAAGCATCTCACAGCTAGGAGGCCCGTGTTCCACCAATATTTTTAATTTAAAAAAGTGCTCCTAGAGTTTCTTGCCCATTCTTCTCCATAGGTACCTACTAGGTACGCTTTGGAATGGGCAACTAGCTTCATATTTCTGACTGACCGACTCCTTGGCAATCCAAAAATGCCCGTAAAATATGTAAGTAATTGAAATAAATGCTTTGACTTTGACTTTGAGAAATGGGAAGGTTATAGTGAGATTATTTCGTAATCTTGTGTCGAAAATATTGTTCTGGAATAGGTTAACTAGACTTGGGAAAAAATTGGGCAAGGTAAAACGAAGATCACTGGGTGATTCAACCATTTGGTAGGGCATCGTTGCGGACTTCTACGTGCTTGTTTCGCTGTGTATTTATGACATTGAAAACTTATCATTAAAGTTCAAAAATAAATTGCTGAATTTCATGAATAACACAATATCCTGAACAGTCTAAAATATAATAGTAGAAGCGTGTTTTTTGCAGTTTCTAGTTAACATGGTTTTATATGTACATTTCGACTTTAAACCAATGATATTATAAGTAAAAGGAAAAGAGGTAGATATTTTATACACGCTCTGCAATTGGCACATCAAAACTTGGCTAATTAGCCGTCGTCTTATCTCTTTTACGCTTCCAATAATTACGACATGCCGTTCTACTCCCACGTGTCACCTAATATTGTGATATTTTGCAGTTTTTTTAGATCAAATTTTGGGGAGGTAACCTATCTATGTCTTTTTACTTACAATATCATTGCTTAAGCCCTGTAATAAAGCTAAACTTGCACAAAACATTCCAGCAATATTCCGAGAGATTGTCATGACGTAACACTAGAACTAACTTTCATTGTTACGCGAACTACAGCCTAAAGTTCACACAAATTCAATACTAATTTCTGCTGAAAACTGTCACAACGCTGCTTTTTAGGGTTCCGTACCCGAAGGCTGTCAAACGGAACCCTATTACTAATTCTTCGCTGTCCGTCCGTCCTTCCGTCTGTCTGTCAGCGGGCTGTATCTCCGGAACCGTAATATCTAGACAGTTGAAATTTTCTCACGTTGTATATTTCTATTGCCGCTATATCAACAAATAATAAAAAAAAAAAAAGTTAATATTTAATGGGGTCCCCATACAAGACACGTCGTGTTTGTTTCGGCGTTTTCGATCTTAATACGGTACGGAACCCTTCGTGTTCAGTTTTTTTTCACCCGCCACGAGTGAATGTATTTTAAATATTATTACTGAGAAATGTTTCATATCCTGTAATACAGACAAACAACAACTTACATCTTTATAAAAATAAAATTCCTTTTTTCATTCTTCTCCATAATTACATAACATATTTTTCCTCTGAAGTTACGAACAAAAATACATAATTTATAGGATACGTGCATTCGCTCAGTTATTTTCTTTTGTAGTTTTTTTTCCTAATGAGGCAAGGAACAGATAACATCTCTTTATATGCTTCAAAGATTTTATTTTTCTTACTAAAAAGTTCTTTGCGAGCACGAATATTTGCGGCCATTTTTAATCAAATGATATCTAAATTGTGAGTTATTTTTTATTAAGGCTTCCAACTTTGAGCTTACGTTATTACATTATGTGTAGAATATGTGAAAATACATTTTGGTACAGAGTACCTATAAATACCCCTTTATTAATAAACGTAGCCTATGTATAGACGTTTAAGCGTCTAAAAAGTATGGATATACAGCCGCTTATCATTACTTAACTTTAGGCAAAGTTTAATTAAAGTATAATTATCCCCATAAAAATACAGGAGTATTATTTGTAAGTAAAAGCTGACGCATGGTGCCTTTATTGTATAGCGGCGACGTTAACCGATTTTGATCGATGTCAATAATTACAATCCAAATGGATCATCAATATAGTAGGTCGTTATTGATACTAGAATGTACATAATATTAAAAATGTAAGAATATTTAAATTGATGAATAGTTTTTTATATTAGTAGTTAGTGGCGTAGCAGGTGACATTCGATTCTGTTTACCCTTATGGGTAGAAGGCGTGAGTTTATGTATGTATGTTTTTTTTATTTTAAATTATCAATCGTCAATATTTTTATATCGTCCCCAATTTACAATGCCAAAGGTAATCTCCATAAAGAAAAACAACGTGTCAATTTATTTTCGAACGTAAGAGGGTGAGCTGGGAAAAACAGGATACAGCGATGTTTTGTAAAGATAGGCCAAGGTTATGTGAGTTCTTATGGATTATTGCCGCTCGCTTCATAACGGAAAAGTGTGACCGTTCATAAACACACACTTATGGGATTATCCTCAACTGAAGCAATGGAGTGTTGGTTTTCTGAGTTTAGATAGTACCGTAGTACCTAGGTGTGTGTGTTTATTTACTGAAGCGCTATAAGGTCTTCAATTATCAAAGAATAATACGCTGGTTAATTAGTGTATGTGATTATTATTTTAAGATTGCTATTAAATGAGATTCTATGAAAAATCAACTAGAATCAACTACAAACTAAGAACTCTGCTATCGATAAAAACAGATCCGTTAAAAGCCTTTAAATAACGTGCGCCATCAATAGAGCTTTCAAACATATTGAAATTCAATGAAAACGTTTAGAGCAGAAAACGGTATAAGTGGGACAGAAATATTAAAACACCCAAGTGTGAAAGAGACGTGCGAGACAATAGAAGGTGAAGTTGGGCGGAAACAAACCATGCAGTTTCATTAGAGACGTCTGCAATTAGTCCGAAGCACGCGGTTGTGATGAGACAATTTTCATTCCTTGCTAATTGTGCCGGGATTTTTTTACGGAGATTTATTAAGAATTTTTTATTCTCTTGTTTTGCTTACGGCTTGGGAAGCAAGAAATAGGATTTTTGTTCCCTTAGGAACCTTATTCATTTCTTCCTGTTTCACTGTGTACTATCTACATATAGGATGTTTTGTTGAATTTGGTGTCTCGTGCAAAGATCTTAAGGTAATTACAACATTGCTATTTGCGGTATTATTTTTAACCTATTGGGAGATAGGAAGATGAATAGAATATGTTTATTGTACACGAAAATTTAACAAAGCTCATTTACACAAACTTTTTACCTTTTTACCCGACTACGGCGAAGCAAAAAGGAGGGTTATGATTTTGACCGGTATGTATGTATGTATGTATGTATGTATGTATGTATGTATGTATGTATGTATGTATGTTCATTTGTTCCCTCATAACTTCTAAACTACTCAACATAATTTGACAAATGGGGTATCGATGGAAGCGTCTCGGTCGTCCGATGGTTATAGGCTATGTGACGTCACATTAAATGGAATATGGCGCCCTCTAGAGGACAAAAAGTCATGAACTAAAAAAAAAAAGTTTTTTTAATGGTGTCATGTTAGGTATCAAATGAAAGGGCTTAATTAGCACATTTCAAAAATATATATATTATAACCCCAAAATAATTTAAATAAAAAAAAACTAAAACCCAACTACGGCAAAAGTCAACTAAAAAGGTATAAACAAGTCATCACAGACAGACTAGTTAAAAATCCGGAGTCACACGTGTTAGGGGATAAGTCGAATAGATTACGTGTGACTCCGGATTTTTAATTTGTCTGTCTGTGATGACTTGTTTATACCTTTTTAGTTGACTTTTGCCGTAGTTGGGTTTTAGTTTTTATTACTTTTATTAACTGGCGAAGTATGGGAGTACTATAGGTATTATTCTACCTAGCCCTTCTGGTATTATAGGCGTGTCGGGTTTTACCAACCAATTTATATTTTCTATTAATTTCCCTTAAATTAGTCAAAAAAGAAAAAAACGTGCTGAAACAAATTATGGTACATCAATGCCTCCTGTAACTAAAAATCATTTGCATACAAACTAAAGCAATATAGTCAGAATAGTTATTTGCCTTATAATCTGTCGCGAAACAGTTTTGAGCCCCCGCCATTGCGGCCTGGGCTTGGCACTCGACCATATTATAAATAATTCTAAACATGACATGTTTACCGTCGCCCCGCATTTTAGGGCACTTGGGTCACATCTCATTGTAAGCGTTTGGGTTGGTTCATAAAGTTTATCTACGTGGTGATTATAAATGGATTTTGCAGTTGAAATGTTTAAGTGACTGTTTTTCTGGGATGTTTTAGACGGTTCTGGGTTCATTAAAAACCTTAAGGCTCGTTCACACTGGCGCGACTTGTCGCGCGACGCGACTTTAACAATACAATTTCTAATAAAACTTCACGATTGAACAATTGCCGGAGTCGCGTCGCGCTACAAGTCGCGCCAGTGTGTACGAGCCTCAACTTAGGATATGAGTTTGGAGTCTGGATTTAAGCCCGGTTGATGGCCATGGGGTCGCCCCCTATAACTTGGCATTTAAATATAGAGGGATCAGGAACAGGGTGTAAAGTTCACTCATCCTCCACAGCAAAGGAAGGATCCTCCGACCAGATGAGTGTTGTGTCTGGTGGTAACTGACCGACAATTGATGTTGGGACGTTGTATATAATTATGTTAGTCGTGCAGTAAACTCCGCTTGCGCGATGCAGGATTTTGCGTGACGTCAGTGTTATGCGTAAATCTCATGTGACGATGCAGATGCCGCCACACATATATAACAACTGGCGAAATGTGGGTGTACTATAGCTACACCTCTGCCTATCCCTTCGGGGATGGCAGGCGTGATATCATGTGTTTATGTGTTAGGATAAGTAATTAAATTAAAAAATACTGCTTTCAATGCCGTAAAGAGATGCACAGCAATATAATAGAACGAAATTATTCTATACATTTATTTTCTATACATTAATAATATTATACAGCATTAGTGACTACCTCGTTGGTCTAGTGGTCGCAAGCACTACTGCTGAGCTTGAGGTCCTGGGTTCGATTCCGGGGTCAGGCAAAGTGTTATCAGTAGCAGCCTGGAGCCTGGACTTGTGCCCGGTTGATGGCAATAGGCTCGCCCACTATTACATGGGACTTAAACATAACTGGCGAAATGTAGGTGTACTATACGTACACCTCTGACTAACCCTTCGGGGAATACAGGCGTGATGTTATGTTATGAGTGAAAAATTAACAACAAAAAATATCGATCTATACATTGTAACACCGAATCAATTTTCACGCCTCCCCCTTAAGACCTCGGCCATTTTTTTTTAGATATCTTATAACAATAGAGGTGCTATAAAAATATGAATGATAAATATCAACTAATTAAAAAGTTATGCAACTACGTGAAATAAAACAAGGATATTATTAATATTACTGTTGAATAGTAATTATGATGTAAACTATTCCCAAATTAAGATTTATACGATTACTATGACGACAATACGGAAATTCTCTCACTGAAATTCAGCTATTCTCAAATGAGACCCTTTCATACATTGAATAACGTGAATTTGAGCAATTAGTAATCCGCTCTCTTGATTTTCTCTAAATGTACGGCTATTGTCAACGTTCTTGGAAGGTTTCGGATAAATCCGGATTAGTTTGTAGATTAATCACTATGAAAACCAGAGTAATGAATTCATTACCAAACTATCACTGCTGAGTTTAATTCAATTCAGTATATCCTTATCAAAAATAGTACAACAAAAAAACTATATTTACACGTATCATTCTTTCCATCCGTATTCCAAATCATTAGGTGTCACCGGAATATGTTTTTTTCTCACATCTTTATCAGATAATATCATCTCAGTAGTGGTAATTTAGTGGTATGAGGAACAGGGTGTAAAGTTCACTCATCCTCTATTGAAAAGAGAAGATCCTCCGACCAGACGGGTGTTATGTCTGGCGGGAAACTGCCCAACGATTGATGTCGGATAGTCTTATTTATGTTCATCGCGCGGTAAACTCTAGCTGCGCGATGCAGGATTTGTGTGACATCAGGTCTTTGATGCGTAGTTCGCATGTGGTGTTGTAGATGTCGCCACAGTATCATTAATACAAACTGTATGCAGGTACTATGCGTGGACTGAAATAATATTAGTACCTAAACTGTTCCACCGAGCCACAGAACAGCTCAGGTGCCATTCGGTTAAGTGAAGTTGAAATTAGTACTCTGTGTGGAATAAATAACGCTTTCTAGATACATCATCTGTCAAACAATTCACATCGTTTCTTTAGTCTACTATAATCTTCTATTCAGACATGACGTATTTTACCGAAATATCAAGCAAAATGTTCAAGTATTTTACCAGAAATGATAACTCGATACAGGTATTTCACGTTCAGCGTTTTATCGTGAATAAATGAACTCCTTACCCGTAAATAAGGTAAATGTTATATTCAGCAGCTCTTGTATGCATTGTTAGAAGTCGGCTTTTAGAAATCACAAGAAATATAATATGGGTAAGAAAATTAATGGACTAAGTAATTACGAATTCTAATAAACGTTTGTGGAAGTAACGATAAGATAGCAGAAGATAATACAATAATCTGAAAATAACGACAAAAATATAAACTCAAACTTTTTAAATTTGAACTGTTCCACGCGAAGATTAAAATCGTTAGATTCACCCGACTGCGTCAAAATATTGTCACATTTCTGTTTTGATGACACTGCCATTAGAATAGTATTGTCTCGCTCACTCATAATGATAATCTTATCTATCAATCGCACTTTTCTCAGTACGGACCCATTTTCGCATGACCAATGTACGGTGAGGTCAAATCTAACGATATAAATCTTTGCTTTCATGTCAGTCGACCTTGTAACGGATCCAACAATCTATAAACTGCTTTATTTGGATCATTAAAGGTGTAAGAGAAATCTTGTCCATTATCCTTATCGTGGGCGTAACCTTGATCAAAGTGAAATGTCCATTCTATCTCCTAACACCCCTAGGGGTTTCTTGCCAGACTTAAGGGGTTACCATGCACTTAATAAAGAACAAAATATTGAACAAAATATTGAACAAAAATGGAAAAAATCATATTATGTCATATTAGGAATTGTCAAGCGATTTTAACCATTAGCACGGCAAATGATACTGTCACACCGACCCGCTCTGCGCTTAAACAGGCCCGTTAAACAGTTATAGTACGGGCCAGAAAGTCACGAAAAGCAAGCCATTTTAGTTAAAGTAAGCAAAAATTCAGTAATACTTTGCGAACAATGCACCCGTTCCTGAATATTAAGACGCCTAATGCCGATAACATTCGTATTTCTATTCAGTCTTCAAAGAAAAATGGCATGAAAAATGCAATCACAACAGCAGCCAACACTTGCGAATGACTTTGTATGGAAGATTGATGACGTTCTAATGAGATTCTTTCACTGGAACAATGGAGTCGCTTTTGGTGAAAAATCGGTTTTCTGTTTAGCTGTGGATAATGTTTGAATTCTAGTTTGAAGATAAAAAAATTGTATTGCGATACAGTATTCTCATTTTTAAGATCGATCATTTACGACTTAGCACCTCTAGTTAAAATGATACTGTATTTTTTCTACATAGATGTGGTCTCGATATGACCAGGGCAACGGATGCGTGAGAAACTCAAGTCAAGGCAAGTGGTATTAATGAGCACTGCCGTATGCACGATTGCCCAAGTCACCCTTCCAATATTTATTGTTATGTTTGTCCAAGCACAAAAAAAAAACGTTATTAATGGAAGCCAAAAAAATCTAACAAACAAGCAGATAAAACATTTTGATGTATCACGTTGACTCTCAAGGAATTGCGTGTTGCCGAAAAAAAATTTGAATAACACATGAAATATTTATCAAGTAAGTACCGTATGTAAATGTTCCCTGGACTCCAGAGATGAATGTGTTCACCTTGAATAGCAAGTAGAAGTGAGATAATGATAAGTTCTGAAATTCTTACTTTCTTATCCTTAAGCTTTACTCTTTTCTGATAGTGGATTGAATTTGAAAAAATACGTATGTTTTCTATAAAAATTATAAATTGAAGTCCCTTTTCACGTTTCTTTTTAAAACTTCGCAACAGATTTTGATGCTGTTTTCAACATCATTTAGAAAATGTATTTCGGAAGGTTTATGTGTATTAAGTAGTTAGTAGTTTTTATGTACTGGCTGGAGGCATTAATATATTGAGACACCCACAGAGAAGTCCCGGTAAGCTGCCGACAACCTCCTATGTTGACATGAAAGATGTAAAAAAAAAAACTTTGTGTTGTACTGTCGACCGCACGTGACGTCGGTGGGTATCACTTTGACTAAGCGTAGTACGGAGTGCGTCGGTGGGTACCTATCACTTTGACTAAGCGTAGTACGGAGTGCGTCGTCGGTGGGTATCACTTTGACTAAGCGTAGTACGGAGTGCGTCGTCGGTGGGTATCACTTTGACTAAGCGTAGTACGGAGTTTCATAGAATATGTGGCCAGCTTATAGTGATTCCATGCGCCGCCTAGCGCTGGCCTTCTATGCGCTATTGAATAGCTACAATATACCTATTTGCAGAAATTACTGAATAAATATCGAAGTCTATCTTAGCTCAAATGGAAATAACTAAACACAATATTTTAATTGGAACTTTGTCCCGTAGTGTTTACATCATAACATAGCCTTGGATTTATTTATACTATCTTTAAATTACAGTTTCTCAAAACCAATCAAAATCTGCGACAGTTTTGTGTAGAAATAACGATTTCTTGGAACGTAGTCCGATCGGAATAGAACAAATTATTCATTGAGAATAACAGATGTTGATCTTATTTCAGAAAAATACTATTTATGGTGCCTGTGTTAACAATACATTATTTTTATATTATTTTATATTTGACCTAAATGACAAATTAATATTTTATTTAATGATCACTATTTGTTAAAAAATTACTATTGCATTCTAACATGAAAAGTCACAGCAGCACTAATTCCTATAGTAGCACTAATTACTAGCACTAATTGACCTATTTTACCAGCTCGGATTTCCGGATTATTCGGATAAACAATTTTCTCACATTCCACAATAAATCATCATATATAAATCAATCGTCTGCTTAGTTTTTTCCCAACTCTGTGAGGCCGGCTTCTAGTATAAACGAAATTTTACCGGATGCAGCTCAATACTAGTTTTTTTCGTGAAGTGACTACGGACGACGGTAACATGATACCCCTTAGCAGACTGGTTGACAGTATTTCGGCCTTTTTTTAAATAAAGAAATGAATAATAAGGTTTCAACATTTTGTAAACCATGAAAAGGCTTGCACAGTGAAATAATATAACAAACCTTTTTGAGATGGCAATCTCCGGTCGGCAAGAAACTACATTGAGTCAATTGAATTTTCAGTAGTGACTTAAGATCACGTGGCCTTCTATATCACGACATTCATTTGTTTTATACATTTTATTTAGTTCCATGTTTAAAATGGCCTCCACGAGTGATGAAAACATAGGAAAATTATTTATTAAGCTAAGCATATTGACTTAACTTAAATATACCGTATATTCAAATGATAATGGTCAAAGAATGACAATTATAAGAAATGGCAAATTGGAATAGGGTGACAATTTGGCTAACAATTAATTTTCCTGCCTTTGCCTATGTCAGATGTCCCCTTGGGCTAGCTGATCGGCACTGCTACAACCAATGATGTATAAAACTATAGATACGTTGTCCGCACTCTAAAATGGCAACATGAAATGAAGCCAATTGGCCACATTGCGCTCAGTCATGCACCAACCTGTCGCGCGACGCTACGTTTGTTTTTAATTTATATCGTGTGTGAAAACGATAAAAATAAATTATATATTACATATTTCCCTATTATAATAATAATTATAATTATATATACGTAATATTACGTATTTCCCTTTCTTTACGCGTATAAGTAGTTATCTAGTATTTTCGCCGTTTTTAAGCGCCGAGATGTTTGTTGATAACGTGTCTATATATAATACGTCATTGGCTACAACATATATTCTTATAATAAAATACTTCTTACTAATTTAATAACCAAATTACCGAAATTATTGCTGTTCAGAGAGTCTCTAAAAGAAACAGAAAAGATGCAATAGGCCTGTTAACAAATTTTCTCTCCCAACAACACATTTTCAACCAAAGCCACTGTTAAATATTTAACCACCTTAACTACCTCCATTGTGTAAAACGACCATAATTATCCAATCGAAAGAACAAAAACATGGCAACAATACGCCCATTTTAACTAATAAACCACAATAATAGGTACCGTGTTGTTGACAGACAGGAGCTTACAATTTAAACCGGCAACAATGGAAGAATGGACTGTCACCCGTTTGTCGTGGATACCTACGTCTTAGTGGTGTGACTCAGCTGATTCGATGATTCGCTGGGAGTAAACGTGGATTAGATTATTGCGATGAGTGTATTTTCATATATTTTTACACGACTACGGCGAAGCAAAAAGGAGGGTTATGATTTTGATCGGTATGTTTGTTCATTTGTTCCCTCATAACTTCTAAACTTCTCGTCATAACTTGACAAATGGGGTATCTTTGGAAGCGTCTCAATCGTCCGCTGATTATAGGCTATGTGACGCTACATTAATTAAAGCGCCCTCTAGAGGACAAAACGTTTTATAATGGTGCCATGTTGGGTATCAAATGAAAGGGTTTAATTAGTACATTTCAAAAATATGTTATTAACCCAAAATAATTTAAATAAAAATAAAAGTATAAAAACTAAAACTTAAACCCAACTACGGCAAAAAAGTCAACTAAAAAGGTATAAACAAGTCATCTCAGACAGACAAATTAAAAATCCGGAGTCACACGTAATCTATTCGATTTATCCCCTAACACGTGTGACTCCGGATTTTAGTTTTTATACATTTATTTGTAAATGTGACTTTGACTTTGTTTATTACGGTTTAGTATCTTGAAAACTTTTTAACTACGATCCTTCAAAACAAAAATAATGGCATGAAAGACGAATATAAATAAATGTGATTTTCGCTCACAAAAGACAAGAAAAACAATGAGAAAATGCAAAAATTATGAAAAGTTAAAGGATCAATCATGGATTTCCTTTTTATGTTATGACGAATAACCAAACCCGTAATTTATGGCTATATATACCAATATTTATGTTAAATGAATTCATTGAAATTATGTAGGAATTCAATCCATTTACTTCGTATTCAATCCTCAAAACTGAAATGTATTGTGAAATTGGAAGCATACTTCAACATAAAAAAGGTAAAAAACCTGATGTGTGATTGGATTTGAATATTCTTTTTTTTACCAACACTTTAGTAAGTATATCTCACAGCAGAGACTTTATCATTTGAATATACGGTGAATTAAGGTTAAATCAATATGCTTAGCTTAATAAATAATTTCCCTAACTTTACATCACTCGTGGATGTCATTTTAAACATGGAACTAAATAAAATGTATAAAACAAATGAATGGCGTGATGTAGAGGGCCACGTGATCTTAAAATATCACATCTTATTTCACGAGATATCATGTTGATATCAAGCGTGTTTATAGACTACGTCGTAAACCGTGATAAATTTTTAGCAACATTGTACCACACATATTAGAATATTTATTCAACAGAAAGAGTAAACATGTCACGCAATTTGTCTTAGCTTACAGTAACAATTGTGTCCAATTATTAGCATCTGCTGTCGAACTAGGTTTATAGCCTGTGTTTCAGCATGCAGCTCCTCAAAGTCCTCGGACTAGGTATGCAAGTATGAGCTTAGATAGTTTATAAACATACATAGCTGAACTCCACCTTGTACCATACACAGAATATACGAACAAGAACAGGAAGCCTCTTACACAACCCATTACGAAAGTCTCACTAAATTAAATCTTCAAAAGTTTGTTAAAGTTCCCATCACTATAAGGTAGGAAACTTTACGGGGAGAATTTCATTGTGTCAAATAACGTTGCTAATCTGCCCTCTCTGACATTTTACATATTAAGCCCGGAGACAAGTTCTTTAAAGAAAGTTAGCAAGTCGACAAGTGCAAAGTGCTACTCGTAAAGAACTTTCCGGAACATCCTAGTTCTTGAGTTCGTAATTCGTACTTTAATCAGGAGCTTTGCGGATAAAAATAGCAACTTTTATTGTTAAGATGTTTTTTTCTATTGTACGTAACATGTACATTCATAAGCTCACGCCTATAGGCCTTAGAAACAAGTTCGAAATGCCTTATCATTATGCCTGTAATGTCCCTGAAAATGTTCCCTGCAAATTCAAAACGTTTTCCTCGAATAACCTCCTTTTAACAAGAAGAATACTTCTGCTGCCTAGCTATGTATTAATACATTTTCTAACAAAATTCGATACAATTCATAAGTATTCAATAACGCTATTTCACCGACAAAGGCACACAATATGAATAAACGAGTAACTCACCGATTCTGAGAACCCAATACGTGAAGTAATCTCCCGAGTTTACCCGAAAAAATACGAAACAGTCGGTAAGGATTGAGGGATATCAAGCCCCGGGAGCCTTAATTAATAATGTCAATGTCAGGGAAATTCAATTTGCCTTGTTCTTTATCCCTTAAAGATTAGACCTCTTATATTTATAATAGCGAGTTAGTCTCACATTTGTCATATTTTGAATGCCCTCAAGCATGTAAACATAATTCTCCTCTTAGGTTTATAGGAGCTTTGTTTTAGGATATACTCTTTGGTTTAGAAACGAACAAGCCTTTGCATATTTTTTCACCAAGGAAATTTAATTAAAAAACTGCCAAAAAACCCGCCGAAAATGTATTAGGTACTTACTTAGTGGTACCTAATATAAATGTAAAGAAAATGTATTTACTTTAATCGCGTTCCGCGTAGATAATAATACTTTTTGCTTAATGACTAATGAGTTTCTTTATGACAGTTACGGATGTCAATTTATTAGAAAAAAGTAGAGATGTCAAAATGACATGCAAAAATACAATTTTAATTTTTAGCTTTTAAATATTTCATTATATAATTATTTTAGTAAAAGGAAATTGACATAGGCGTAATAATATACTTTTAATGTCGTTTCTTTAATTTCAGGTATGTTTTAGTATATAAATACCTAATACATTATTTTAGTTTTATACTTTATTTAGTGAAACATAGTTGTTAAATAAAATCCTTTAATTTCAGATGCAACGCATTTTGGTTTTAATTATTACACCTTATATAATAAAAATCTATATATATAAAATGGTAAACTGACTGACTGACTGACTGACTGGGTGATATATCAACCCACAGCCCAAACCGCTGGTCCTAAAGACATGAAACTTGGAGGGTGTGTTCTTTCTGAAGAGCAAGTACCCACTAAGAAAGGATTTTTGGGAATTCCACCCCTAAAGGGGTAAAATAGGGGATGGAAGTTTATATGAAAGTCCGCGAGTTTTGAAGATAGGATGTTCAAATTTTGGGTTTAGGCTAACGATTGAAAATTAATGTATACGTGTCTCAGCGTTTATGATAATGCCACCACCGAAGGGTTAAAAAGGGGGATGAAGTTGAAGCGAAAAATCACTAAATTTACTATCTAGGCTTATGGTTGGAAGCTAACGCAACGTGCTTTCCGAGGCACGGACGGGTCTCTGTATGTAAAGATGGTCACCCATCCACAGACCAACCGCGGCAAGTGTAGCTTAACCTGATCGATCGACCTCTGCGGCTGTTATTAATATTATAAATTCGAAAGTAACTCTGTCTGTCTGTATGTTACCTTTTCACGCCTAAACCACTGGACGGATTTCGATAAAATTTGACAAGGAGACAGATGGCATCCCGGGGAAAAGCATAAGCTACTTTTTGTCTCAAAAATAACCCTAAGGGGGCGGATATAGGGGATGAAAGTTTGTATGGGAAACCTATCATTTCTTAAGTTAGTGCTATGAAAATTTAAATTTATGCTTTTGGTAACAAATAAAGAATTACGTATTTTACCATTTTTCAAAAATCATCCCTCAAGAGGGTAGAATGGGGGATGATTTTAAAATTCACATGTAATATTGTTTTTCAGTGATTCTTTTCAAGAGATTTAAGGGTTTGAGAATATAGTGATAGTCCGTATCTTGAGGTTACATTTAGTGTTTATTTCATTTAAATCGGTCCACCCGGTCAAAAGTTATTACTACCTGGCTTGAAACGCATGGGAGGGATGGTGGTATTGATAGCCGGAGATTTTAGACAGACTCTGCCGGTAATAACTAGGGGATCACCGGCAGATGAAATAAGTGCATGTCTAAACACGTCGACATTATGGGGGCATATAAAAAAGTTTTGTTTAACTACAATTATGCGAGTACAACTGCACAATGATATAGAATCGGGGCAATATGCGGCAGCACTTCTGAAAATTGGCGATGACCGAATGGTAACAGTTGGTAACGGCATGATTACATTAATCTGAAAATTCTGTAATATTGTTCATATCAACAACGTGGATGGACGTTGTTTTTCAGATAATCTGAGCGATCTGCAAACTAATATGGAGAATAGAGAATGGTTGTGTGAAAGGACAATTTTGGCACCGGCGAATGAAACTGTGGGAAAGATTAATGAAAACATTAAGTCACATGTGGAAGGTGATGTTGTGGAGTATCTCTCGGTATTCCTACACAATGTCATAGACACCGAACAAGTAACGACACCGAACAAGTAACATCACCCTGTTGAATTTCTCAACTCTTTAGAGTTATCAGGAGTGCCTTCGCATACGCTGAGGCTGAAAGTGGGTTGTTCCAGTTCTGTTAATACGTAATCTTGATGCGCCAAGATAATGTAATGACACACGGTTACAAATTACTCACCTGAGGCGGAATATTGTAAAACCAATAATTATGTCAGGAATAGTAAAAAAAAAAATGTTAATATTCCCCGTATTCCAATAATTCCGACAGATTTACCTTTCCAATTTAAAAAGAGTGCAGCCATTGTATGTGGCGTGCTTACGAGTAACCACAAAATCTACGTTTTAGCAAAAAATAGGAAAACCAAAAAATTTTGATAAGATATTCCAGTTTTATTCATAATTCTTTACAGATTGGGATAGACGTTGTTCACCTTTCACAGGCAAATGTGTCATATTTTTTTCATAAGACTCACACAGTTTCATACTTCCGTCCATACTATCCACACTAATATTATACGTACGAAAGTTACTGGCTGTCTCATGTCTGTAACCTTTCTGTAACGCCTAGATAGACCATGACATAGGTTATGGGATCTAGGATATATTTTTATCCCGGTAGGTAGTACGTTCCCGTGGGATAATTTCCGACCTCCACGCGGGCGAAGCCGCGGGCAAAAGCTAGTATCTTATCAAACGACATTTTTTGTTAAAAAATTAGTCCAGAATGGCGAAACTTCGCTTTGAATTCACACTGTTGCCTGGAAGTGATGGAAAATCAAATGTTTTTTCTATAAGTGCAATAGGCACTTGTGATAATAAAGTATACGCAATACCAGAAGAGCTACAACCAGCTTCTTTTCATGTGGAAATAATAAAAACGGACGCGTATCGTAAAGTAAAAAATAGCTTAAAAAAAAGGTACCAGGTAAGAAGAGTTTGGATAACAATGACAGAAGAACTTAGACCAATTTACATGGATGACGATGATAATTTACAATTTCGGGATCAATTTCTGGAAGAGATAAATCAAGATCAGTTTGCTGATGCACATCAAACTGAAACTGGTACATTGGAGAGATTATTAGAGAAATTAATAGAAAATTCACAGGAACATAAACAACATAGCTTAAAACGCATTGCAGAACAGTTTGTGATTGAAAAATTTACAAGCAAAACTTCGAATGCAAACCAGTGGATGGATATTTTCGAAAAAGAATGTATACGTTTTGATGTGACAACAGATGAAAATAAAATAGAAATACTCAGATTATTCATGGATAAGTCTTGTATGGATTGGTATGGCTCAATGATTATAAAATTAACAATGAACTCAGAGTGGTCAACATGGAAAAATAAATTCTGTGAAACGTTTGCAAACAAGGGCTGGATTCCAGTAACTTATGCATTACTGTTTAAGTACAAGGATGGCTCATTGTTGGATTATGCTATGAGAAAAGAAAAACTCTTATTAGATATGAGAGAATCAATTGACTCAGGTACCTTAATTGATCTTATTGCGGCTGGTTTACCGGAATTTATTCTCAATAAAATTGATAGGATATCGTTAAAAGACACTGTGGACTTATTTAATGAAGTGAGCAAGTATGAACAGATGGTAAATAAAAAAAGCTTCATGGATAAGAAAAAAAATGTGTATCAAAGAACTAAAGGTAAAAATGAAGATCAAAATCCGTGTAAAATTTGTGAAAAGCAAAATAAAGGTACTCGGTATCACTCTGAGGATATGTGTTGGTTCAAACCAAAAGAAGATGATAAAGTGAAGAAAAATTTCATCAAACATGTAAACAATTCGGTCATAGAAGCGGAGTTAAATGAAACTCAACAAAAAAACTAATTGTAACACCATTAATAAATGTCAAACTACTGCTGAATGGAAAATTAGAAATAAATGGAGTTTATGATTCAGGCTCTAATGTTTCTTTGATAAATTCAAAATTGTTGAATATAAAAGGAAAAGGAAACAGTATTAACGAAGCAGATTTAGTAACGATTAATGGTGTTAAAAAAACAAGTGGTTTGACAACTTTGCATGTTAAAATGTTTGATCTAGAAAAAAGTGTTGATGTATACATTATTGATGACGATAATTTCAAGTATGAGTTTCTGATAGGATTAGACTTGATAAAAAAGTTCAAACTAATTCAAGATGAAGATTTAAAAATAACTCGTAAACAAAGTTTAAATAATGAAAATATTGTGGAAGAAATTTCTACAGATAAAAAATCCAATGACACTATACAAGAATACAAAATAAATTTTAATGAGCATATAAAAGAAGAAGATTTCGAAATAAAAATAAATCATTTAAATCAGTTTCAAAAGTCTGAAATAGATAGACTGATTTGCAAATATGATTCTGTTTTTGCGAAACATAAATATGATGTGGGCACTGTTAATGAATATGAAGCAAGAATAGACTTATTAGTGGACAAATATTGTAGTAAGAGGCCTTATAGATGTACCGTTGAAGATAAAAAAGAAATAGAAGAACAAATAGCAAAATTACTAGATAATAAATTAATAGAAGAATCCTACAGTCCATTTGCTGCACCTGTTACATTAGCGTTTAAAAAAGAGGAAAACAAGAAATCCAGACTATGCATAGACTTCAGAGACTTGAATAAAATAGTAGTACCACAAGCCCAACCATTTCCGTTGATTGATGACCTAATGATGAAGGCGAGAAATTGCAATTTTTTTTCAAGTCTAGATATAAATTCTGCATTTTGGTCGATTCCTTTACGAATAGAAGACAGAAAAAAAACGGGATTTGTAACACAGGACGGACATTACCAATGGACCTGCCTACCATTCGGATTAAAAACTTCACCAGCAATTTTTCAGAGGATATTAAGTAACATATTGAGGAAATATAAACTAACTAGTTTTGCTGTTAATTATATAGATGACATTCTTTTATTTTCAAAAACTTATGCTGAACACATCAATCATCTAACACAGTTGCTGGAAGCCATCAAAACGGAGGGGTTCAGGTTAAAGTTTACAAAATGTACTTTTGCAACAGACCAAGTTAAATATCTGGGTCATATAATACAAAATAATTCAGTCAGACCCTTAAAAGATAACTTGATTTCAATAAAGAATTTTCCTGTTCCAAAAACACAAAAGAACATAAGACAATTTCTTGGAAAGATCAATTTTTACCATGAGTATATACCAAGAAGTGCAATAATATTAGATCCATTGCATAATTTACTCAGGAAGAATCAAAAATTCGTTTGGTCTGATGAATGCCAAAAAACATTCGAAATGATAAAAAGCCTGCTGTGTTCTCAACCAATCTTGGAAATTTTTGATCAAGATTTACCAATCAATATTTATACAGATGCTTCTTTAGAAGGAGTTGGAGCCATTTTGAAACAGACACAGCCCAATGGAAAAGAAAAACCAGTAGCATATTTTTCAAAAAAACTTAATGAAGCTCAAAAAAAGAAGAAAGCAATATATTTAGAATGTTTAGCCATAAAAGAAGCCGTGAGATATTGGCAATATTGGTTAATAGGTAAAGCATTTACAGTTTATTCAGATCACAAACCTCTGGAAAACATGAATCTTAAATCTAGAACCGATGAAGAGTTAGGTGATTTAACCTATTATTTATCGCAATATGACTTTAAAATAAAATATGCTCCAGGAAAAAATAATTTAGAAGCAGACTGTCTAAGCAGAAATCCAGTATTAGAAACAGATGAAAATAAAGATGAACAATTAAAAGTTGTTAACTTGATAAAACTAGAGGATATTATAATAGATCAAAATAAAAATGAAGAAATACAAAATAACAAACACAAATTCATTGAAAAACACAGCGTATACTTAAGAAAGGACAGGGGAAAAGAAAAAATAATGCTGTCAGAAGAGTTTAGCATCAGACTTCTAAAATATATACATGAATACCTATGCCACATTGGAATTAGACAAATGCAAATAATGATAAGTCCACTTTATACTGCCAAAAATTTGACAAAAAATATAAAGGAAACTTGTAGAAGCTGTGAAATTTGTATTAAAAATAAATCTAGAGGACACGATCGGTTTGGCTTGATGTCTCATCTCGGTCCGGCCACAAAGCCTTTCGAAATAATCTCTATAGACACAATTGGAGGGTTTGGAGGTTCAAGATCGACAAAAAAATATCTACATCTGTTAGTAGATCACTTTACTAGGTACGCATTTATTCTCACCTCTAAGACGCAAAATGCCAATGATTTCATAAAATTAGTTAAGAATATAGCAGAAACGGAAGACATTGGTATGCTTCTCACTGATCAGTACCCGGGAATCAATTCGAAAGAATTTAAGGAGTTCTTAAATGGCAAGCAGATACCGATGGTTTTTACAGCAGTCAATGCACCATTCTCAAATGGCCTAAATGAGAGGTTGAATCAGACGTTAGTTAACAAAATCAGATGCGAAATAAATGGAGCAGAAAAAAAGAGAGCCTGGTCTGATTGCTCAAGAATGCGTCACTAAATATAATAAAACAAATCATTCAGTCACCGGTTTTACACCAAATTATCTTCTATATGGTACGGATTTCAATATTTTACCAAATGAATTGAAAAAGGAAAAATCGAACAGTGACTGGATTAGAGATAGAGAAACAGCCCTAGAAAATACAATGAAATCGCATAATTATAACAAAAACCTATTTGATAAAAATCGTAAACACTGTGAATTTAATATAGGAGACATGGTTTACGTGGAAAATGGAAACAAACTAAACAGGAAAAAATTAGATGAACTGAAAATTGGCCCTTATGAGATTCTAGAAAAAATTTCAAACTCTATATACAGAATAGGAACAAGACACAGAAAAAATGAATCAAATCTTTTCCATATCACAAAACTTATTCCAGTCCCTGCATTCGATAATAAAGAAGATTCAATAAAAGGGGAAGAGTAGTTTATAACGAAAATTTGTTGTAAATCTTCTCTAAGGGGGGAGATGTAAAGAAAATGTATTTACTTTAATCGCGTTCCGCGTAGATAATAATACTTTTTGCTTAATGACTAATGAGTTTCTTTATGACAGTTACGGATGTCAATTTATTAGAAAAAAGTAGAGATGTCAAAATGACATGCAAAAATACAATTTTAATTTTTAGCTTTTAAATATTTCATTATATAATTATTTTAGTAAAAGGAAATTGACATAGGCGTAATAATATACTTTTAATGTCGTTTCTTTAATTTCAGGTATGTTTTAGTATATAAATACCTAATACATTATTTTAGTTTTATACTTTATTTAGTGAAACATAGTTGTTAAATAAAATCCTTTAATTTCAGATGCAACGCATTTTGGTTTTAATTATTACACCTTATATAATAAAAATATCTTATATAAATATTAAACAACCCATGTTATTTGTTTTTTTTAAACTGGGTGATTTGTGTTCACAAGACTCGGGTCTGTTATCCTTATAAAACACTCATCTTAAAAAATAACCTAATAACATTTAGGTAAATACTTAAGATTTATAAAAATATTTACCGCTTCCAAAAATATATCACCCCAATTTTTCTTTCCTAATTGTATCACGTTTTATTTTGACCTTAAATTAAAGTGGAGGAGACTAAAGCCACACATTTCTGGAAGACGTTTTTAACAATAATTGGCTCAGACGAGACTTGAGAGATTTTTAGGTCGACAACGTTTCTATGAGACTTGCCAACATTTTTTAAACAAGACGTTCTTGTTAAATTGTAAACGAGCTCGGTTTAGACAGAGAGATGTTCTGACGATATTGTGTGCAGTGATGTCTTTCATAAGACTAGGAAAAAAAAAATTGTCTAGACGTAAAATTATGTCGATGTGAGGCAAGGCACAAACAATAATGTTTAAGAACTAGATGAGTTCGGTGTTTCCTGAACGACTAATCTGAGAAGAAAGACAGAGGTCACAGTCTCTTTTTAAAGTCCGGGCAATGATAATCTTGGGCAGGCTATATATGATGATCATGCAGTCTTTTAAGGAAAAAACCTCACAGATTTTAGTTGACCTGTCAAGTCACGCATTTTTTAGTAATCCCGTAGCACAACTCAGTTTTTTTTTTAACCGCCACGGCGAAGCTCTTGGCCTGAATCTCACCTTGTATGGTAAGGTATTATCAGGTCGAAGGTGGAAACGAGCTTCACCCGGAATCCTCAACCACAGAGGAACTGGCTACCTTACCTCTAACTGCCGAACACAACAATGCTGCTAATATTGTTGTCATTGCGACAGACTTAGATTAAATGGTACCACCATTTAATCTAAGTCTGTCGCAATACGCTTGCGAGACGGACTTAGAACAAGCCCTACCACCAACCAAACCGAGCAGAAAATGTTGTACCCACTGGGTGTCGAACCTGGGACCTCTGAGTCTGAGACAGGTGGTTTAATCACTAGACCACGGAGACGGTTAACGGTTATATTGTTTTACTTTTTTTTACACACAATCGATGTAAACCGTCTATACGCCGTTTGTGACAATGTGCCCTGCATCAACATTCATCCCAATACCCAGTTTTCTAGTCTAGCCACTACAAAAACTAGTTCTTTCCAACGAAACAAATTAGAGATACTCCAGAAAATAAATGTTCTCAGTGGAACCATGCTGTTCAATTTGGAAGCATTTGCCACAAAACTTGCACATTTTGTTACGAACGTGTGTTAGATTGAATAACTTTTTGCAGCTCCAGTATTTATCTGATCGTTTTCACGAGATATTGGTTGTTTCACTTTTGGCGTCTTGTTTCGTTATTGCATCGCTTTGTTTCACATTTATTATGTTGGAAGTAATTTCAGGCTTTGAGCGTTGAATGTTCATAAAAAAGTGAAGTGAGATCAAATGCTTCAAAAGATTTTTTTCAAATGTTTTGTACTAACTGTTCTTATTTTGTATTATCACATGAGCTTTTTACTGGCACTTAAACTTTCAGTTGATTTTCTGTTAACACTTCAATGAATTTCAGTAATCCTAGTGTCAAACACGGGTTAGAATTTCAGTAGGTAATTGTTATTTCAAACACTTAGGTGAGACTGTGTATGTTTAGGTATTTGGTTCAAAAACAGTGTTTGAATTTTACACGGTATTTAGTGTCTACTAGTTTATACCTAAGGAAACCTGTCTATTACAAAAATGAACAACAACTTTGACCTAAATGGCGCGGTAGGAAAGCGTCGTTGGATCACAGATCCAATTCCCATGAGGCAATAGGTGTCTAGGTAGACATTTTTATGACCCAGAAACATTATTTTGTTATGAATCTGGAAAGGTTTTATATTTCATGATACGGAGATTTTTTTTATGATAATAATGATTTTTATTAAGATAAGTAATTGAATATGAATATTATTGTCAATGAGCAGGATTACGATTACGTATAAGTAAGGGGTGATACCTACCATGAATAAAAGTAAACAAAATTAAAATGAGCTTATTGAAACACCGCTGCAATCACTTTTCAGTTATCCCGGTGTTAACAAGCAATGGCGCAGCCAGTAGTGGTGTGACAGTCGGACTGCCTAGTCATAGGTCTCGATTTGGAACCCAACACACGCACCTCTGACTTTTCAGTTTGATGTTTTCATTGTTTGTTTGTTTTCATTTGTTCCTTGTCGGAACACAATCATTACGCAATAAGTAAATAATTGTCTTTGGTCTCTGACCCTGACATCGGGCAATGTCAATTTCTTCCATTTTTATACTAATTTGTGCAGTTGAATATGAGACTTTTGGCTAATTGTCTAAATGTGTGTTTTATGTAATGTGCGTTTAGTTTGTGCAGAATAAACAATTTTGTATTATAAATTATCACTTGCTTCAAAAACGGTGAAGGAAAACATCCTGAGGAAAGCATGCCTTTTTTTTTTTTTTTTTTTGGGTGGGAAATCATCCAATGACTTCTCCCGCTCTGGGCGGAGCGGGAGGGCGTGTCAGACTTTTACTGACTAAAACCCACCCGTGTTCCTTCCCTTGCCATGCCAGGGGCCACGGTTTCCCCTTAGGACTACCCGCAACCCCGGCGGGCGCAACCCCGGCGGGTGGGAGGAAGGAAAGCATGCCTGAGAGATATTTCTCAACGGCATGTGAAGCCAAGTCAGAGGCTCATATAGTAGGCATAAAAACTCTGACACCAGGTTAGACACTAACCACACGAAAAAGAAAGAAGATACATACATACATAAACTCACGCCTTTTTCCCATGGGGGTAGGCAGAAACTACAGAAAGAAGAAGATCCCAGAAATAATTCGTCCCATGTGGAAAATGAATTTGTAATCTCCGTAATTTTAGAAGAATAGCAAGCCCCTATTAATGACATTTACAAAAAAGAGATAGATTATGAAAATAATTATTATATTCTTCTTCAACAACATGACAAGGCAATAAACATTAGTCATGCCCAATTAACCTTTGCTAAACTTCCAACAAATCATATCTTGACACCCTAATTCAATTATTATAACAACGTATTAAAAATGGATAGAAAAAAAATCACTGACCCGAATCGTTCTATTGTCTTAACGGAAATGTTGCAAGCTTTAATGCACCGACATGGTTTCAATATGTCTTCCTATGTAACTCATCGTTAATTTTAATGGATATTAAATATCTTGTGTTTATATCGGCTATTCTGATTCATGAACTGCGAATGAGATATTTACTGCGGCTTGGTTATCGTCTTTTGAGTGTCCGTGGAGTTTACCTTTTTTTTACCTACTACGCTTTGGAATGGGCAACTAGCTTCATATTTTCTGACTGACTCCCTTGACAATTCAAAAGTGCATATAAATGGTTTAATTGAAATATATGTTTTGAGTTTGAGTTTGAATCGTAAAAGTCGGTTGAGGTAATCGATTGGTTAAATGAGCAGTGTCATTAATGACAGTAGTTCTCTTCATTAACTGCTTTTACGATTTTGAATAAAATCAACATTTAAAAAAAAAAAAGTAAAGTCATCACTATCATCTTCCTGCCCTAGTGCCATGTTTCTTTTGGTCGGTGCAATACGTTTCCTTTCCATTTCCATTCTTTTCATTTTTATGTATTAAGGTCAGAGGAAACAAAGGCTATTTTTATGTTATATTTATTTATTTTTAAAACGAACACTTTACTAATGTACATTTCAATTTTGGACTAACTTTTGTAAATAGATGAGTTGTAGATAAGGGCAGGAGCATGATACTACTAAGGATGTTCTAATAGAAATACACGCTAACTCCCTTACTAATAAACGTATTTTATCAGGTGAATAGTAAAGTTACACACCGATTTCTCTCTTTCAGTCGTCAGTAATTTGACGTTCGAAAGAAGAAGACAAAGCGTTGTGTAACTATATAGACACTATACAACTTTATTAGTAAGGACGTAAGAGTGTACCCGATCCGGTAAGGTTAAAAAATCTTTTAAAACAAATTGTCCAACTTTTAACGAAATTAAATTTAAAATTGTAGACCCAACAAGAAACGATATGCCTCAAGATCTAACACCTGAAGTGTTGATACGTACTGACAGGTAGCGGATTCAAAAGCCCTCCCCTTAGATATAATTATTACCCAATTTCCCTCAGAAATATTCAACTGAAAATTGCAGGAAATCTTGGAGATATGTCGATGCCTCTTCAAATATAAATGCTCAGAATGGACTTATTTTAGAGTGCTTTCTGTGTGTTAAAAGCTCTACAACCGCTTCGCCTAGTTTTAAATCTGAGGAGAAAATGTGCATCTCCATGTTTATGATTCACTTATCATGGCATTAAAGTAGCAAACTATAAAAAGTTTGTAAGACCCGAGGGACTATTGTTCACTTGGTCGCGACATAAAGTCATCTAAAAACTCGATACTACAGCGAATGCGTTGCCAAACTTCCAAAGATAGGTACTTCAACTTTGTAACTTCCATTTGAAAAATACCGTTAATATCGAAGCACTAACCGTGCGCACTGTATTAAAGAACACCGAACAAAACACAACCTTAAACACATATTTTAAAGTTTAAAATCCAATGATGCAGAAGCAACGACTTTGGGCACCGTTTGGACGTTTCCCTCCATTACCATTTTACAGAGAGTTTCAATAAGCTCTTGCTTTGAAATTGGCTTTTTCATAGTTTTTTTTTCCCTTGATAACATTATATTACTTGGATAAATAAGGTCATTATTCGTTGTATTCAAATTGAAGATCGCCCCTTGTTGAATTGTTCATTTTGTAAGACTTTTAATGTGTCTCTTGAAAGGAGGACTTTAAATGGAATTATCTGGCTTTTGATAAGATGTCTTAATATCCATATAAAAAGTAAGGAATGAAACAAAACATGGTTTGTATAAAACGTTTCTACTTGCTTGCAAATTGTAAGAGGGATCGAGGAAAATGTATCATCTTTCTGATGTTGGCAACGAAATGGGATTGTTTATGAGCCATTACGCACTTTATTTCGATATTTTAGTACCGATACCAATACAATGTTGTGCTATTTAGATATCTTATATTGAAAGAATCATCCTTGGAAATGAACAATGAGTTATTTTTAGATATTTACCTATTATTTTAGTTTTTCAAAATTCAAATCTACAAAGATACATAAATATAAATTAATTAATAATTAAACAAGATATTGAAAAAAGGTTGTGAATTTTTCAATAGATAAATCGGGATTTTACTTTTATAAATAGATCATATTTTCGCTTACATAAATAAAGCTAATTTCATTTAAAACTAGGTGAACAAGGCTTCATGTGACATCAAAGTACCGTTCAGAACATGTCTAGAAAAAAAACAACATTGTTTTAATGATCGTTGTAGTGTAGTGTGCTCTAAAGAATTGTTCACTCGTCGCACAACAGCACCGGGGCAAACAAATCCTCTCAACAGACTTTTGAAACCGACGTAAAAAAACATACATACTAAAAACACAGAAAAACCTTAGGCAACCAAATAAAAAATACAGAATACAGTAAAATATTCAAAGACATCTCAAAGTTTGTAAACGTAACGTAGTAACATTAAATTTTTTGGAAGAAAATGTTTGTACGCAATTATTCTTGGCTTACTTTTAAGTGGAGGTTTTTACTTTCACCAAAGCCTAGCTAATAAGAAAAAGTTGAAAGGAACGTCGAGCACAATAGAAAACTTAAATTTGGAGTAAAGTTCATGGCTCAGAAACCTCTTACCGCGACGCCAAACTCACAAAAGTGATTTAATTCCAATTCATTCATGACCCACTGAATGAGTCCATCTTAATTCGTTCCCTGCTCCTCACTTCAATAAAAGTTACAAGATTCTGAAAATTACTTGTTCAATTGAAAAGTTTTCAGATTGCCAGCGAGCAAAATAATTAAATTTGGCTCACAACTCTCTTGAAAGTGACTAAACTTTTATAATGGTGTACGACAATATGGATTTATTAATTTCGTATGAGAAAGCTTTAGTAGCAGAAGCCGATTTTATTTATCTCCTTACACTTGTATTTTCAATAAATTGTTTTCATTTCCTCAAAACAGAGGATCAAATGCAGCCATTACCTGTTTATCTTACCCTGGGCAGGGGAAAGTGGGTTGCTATGGTATTTGTAAGCGAGCTGTCGAGATAGCGCTGCAAGCTGTCAGTGTGCGTAGATTGAACGAACACGATAGTACCGCCTAAGGCTTCGTAGGTAAGTAAGTAAACTCGTTGTCTTTTTCGAAGAAATGTTTTTCCAAGATACCTTTATTTGTAACATTGGTGTAATTTGATATTTGTATAGCTATTTTATGTAGTAGATATAAACATGATCACAACTGCTAATAAAATTTTACGTAGAAATGAAGGCGCTGCCCAAGTCTACTCTAGCCAAATTAACCAAATAGATCATTTCATACATTTATCTGCATGGTCCTCATATGATTTGACCAAGCTCATGTGAGGACCATGCAGTTAATCTCTGAGATTTTGGACCTTGTTGGATAGAAAACACCGACCTCAACTAATTCTGATATTTTTTTGTGACTTGTAAAAGTGTTTGTTAATATCAATTTACAAAATGAACATCATTGATCAATAAAAAGAAAAACATGGTTGATTAAAACTTCTATTTTATAATTGTAGTGATGAATAAACAAAATCATAAAGATGACGATGGAAGTGACTGCAAAGTCGACCGGCCAAACAATATGAAGATGTTGAAGGTCATGATGAGAGGCTTTAAGAGTCCTTACGAACCAAGAGTGTCTCAAGAGGGAAGCGCTATTAAAGAGTTTTATTAATTAGTGCGAGGTTTGAAGAACGATTAAGTATAAGAAATATAAACCATTCTGCAGATCGAAGAACATTTTTGCTTTATATAAATATTTACGTTCAGAATACTAAGAAGAACCATTAAATTGTGAATAATCATTTAATGTATTTGTACAAAGCACCCTCTGTAATATTCTTGTACGAATTTTGACTGAATTCGATTTGATCTAAGATCAAAGATATCTGAAACTCGTAGAAAAAATATTGTCTTTATTAGCCTTACGTTCCAATTGCCAGATAGAAAACGACTAGGTACTTGTAATCAAGAATTTTCCACATTAAGAATTAAATGATGCAATCGACTAAGTTCCACCGTCAATTGAAGCAATTTAATGAACTTTTCAAACTCGGTCACCACTTTAACTTATAATAAGAAAACTTACACATTGCCGGCATTCATTTAAACGTTCAAAACTCCACTCAAATTGTCAGCCGTCTTCAACGTTGGTAATAAAAGTGTAGGAGTACCACAGGGTACTACACTAGGACCATTATGATAATTACTCACACGGGCAACAGTAACATAATTTGAATGAGTGGGCGAGCGGCACAGCTTATCTTTTAGAGATTAATGTTGAAAGAGTACTACATTACTCCAAGTAATTACTGACAGAAGCAATTAATCCAGCACCGGTCTTTTCGCGCTCCGGCTGAAATATTGAGCACATAAGTTTTCAATCTGCTCCGATGCATTTCGGTCCGATTGCACCGATAACTTTATGTTCCATTTCCGTTTGAATGATGAATGTTTTTAATGATAGTGGTAAAATAAAAATAATATTTTTTGTAAATTTAATGATATGATATGCGACGATTTCAGTCATTATTATTTACTGAACCTCTGGTCTTATTTGTCCTTGCAATGTCAACTTATCGTGGTTATTTATGAATTATTATAACAGAGTTTTTGTTAGCATAATTATATGAACTTGAAAAACATCTCCTTCTAAATGTATAGGTACCTAAATACCTATTAATCTGCAATAAACGTAAAAAAATCAAACAAAATAAAAAGTTGATAACGAATCCAATAACATTGGATTACGAACAATGTTGTTGTAACTCATGAAGTGTAGTAATAATATATCTGTTATTATGTAACTGTTTCCAATACTGCAGTTATTCATCCGTAACAATATCAGTCCACGTTTTAATTAAAAGATCAAGCGTATTCTAATTAAGTCGACGCTACGTTAGCAAAATACAATCACTCACCATAAATCATTGAGATGAATAGCAGTATTGCATTCAATACGTATGAATGCCTCTTTATTCTCTTCAATTCCCCGGCCATTTTGTTTATAATAATATTTTTATTACTATTTTAATTTGACACTCTTCTTCTTTTCATCGTCACTTAACACTTTAATTTATTGTTCCTATTAACGTACCATTTACGTCTATCTTCTAATTACTAAATAGCTAAACATCTTGTCACAACTTATTCGCTTTTACTCTTCTAGTTTCCACTAAATACGTCAACATTTATTCTACTAGGTAATTAACGCGCTGACAAATAGTTTTATGACACTTAGTTAAAACGAATGTCGCTTTATATATTAAAGTTCCTACGACTCAATCCTCGTCTATTTTTATTTTATCCTTAACCGATGTTTGGCGCATAAATTGTACGGCACTGGTGACTTAAGTAACGCGTGCTTGGATTACTTTACTGAGCATAATGAGCGAGGAGCATCTAAAATTAACTCGAAAATCTCCGTTGTTTTCAGATATAAATCTTATTTAATCCCGGCGCGTAAGTTTGAAAGAAATTTTCATTTTGATACGACATTCCCGTTACAAAATTTACGGCCACTTGACACACTTGTGTACACTCGTGTTCATAAAAGTTTCGCATCACAGGAGGATTCACTGATATTTTTTGGTGTGGGGAACAAGTTGAATATCGGCATCGTCGATGGGTTTTTTTCTATTGGAGCGCGCGCGTCCGTTTGGGGAGGCAGCTCTGAAAGCACTGACTTACATAAGGGATTCGCCCGGTGCCAGCCGAGCGCCTGTCGGAGAGGGATGGCACATCGTTTTCGTAAGGGTTGCAGGTCGCGTGCGGTACGTAACGAAAGGGATGGAAAGAGATTTTCGCATTCAGGTCGTGGTCCGCTGAAACGTAACGTTGAAATCTTGTGTGAAGACGCAATTAAAATGTACATAAATCTGAAAGAGATACGTTTCAGGAGTAACACGTCCAAGTTAATAAGTGTTTAATCTGGCAGTTAATAGCTTATCTGCATGTATGAGTCTCAACGACAGATTATTACCCGTGTTGTGTCACTGTGATACTGAGTTCATTAACTGTCAGTTCATTGACGACGAAAGGACAAAATTACTTACTTTTTTACTTATCCTTTTTTTATTTTTTTTTTATTTATGTTTACATTTGTTTTTTTTTTAACTTTAAACATACCACACAAACCATCACGGGTTTAACAGCGGCATGGCCAGACACGGCAACTCACACATCTACTCCCCTTTTAGATTTTTAATAAATTATCTGAAAATTACATATGAAATCACCTAATAACACGTACCTCAAGTCAATCCAGAAGCATCGTGAAATCTGTGGAGGCATACACGTGAAAAATCGAAGTATTACTAAAACTTAGAATTATAATGCAAAAGCTGTGAAACGTAATAATATAATATCTTAAGACATTAGTTACAACAGTCAAGATTGTCCCGTTTTATTCAGAATCCGTGCTAATACCGTTTCTTAAATATAAATTATACCAAACGAAATTGGTGGATATAAAATTCAAATCAAGCTTGTCTTTCTGGAGTCAAATCATTAAGCAGTTTGTCAGTGATTGTCTCGTTCCTGGCAATACACAATGAAAATTGTACTATGTAGCTTTTTTCTTTTATTAAAGATTTTTTCATACTATGTTAATTTGGAATCCTTTATTTAAAATTAGCTTCTTTTGTGTAATTGTGTTCATTAGGTACCATTATTGTAGTCGTTTTCCTCAAAGCTTTGGCATTTATATTTTTGGGAGAAAAAGTAACAAATATGTAAAGTGAGAAAATTATTTCTTTGCATGATTTGATAGCAATGTTCTTCTCTGTCGTATTAATAAACCTTGAAAGCTCATGTTGTGGGTTAAACATTAGTAAATTAGCTAGGATGGCCCCTGGTATCTATATACCCACCTACCTGTTAGTTACCTACGTTCTATAACGTAGGTAACTAACAGGTAGGTGGGTTTTACTACAATAATACATTTCAATACTTCAATATTTTTTTTTAAATGTCAATACCACAAGTTATAGGTACGGGCTATCGGACCGCCAATTATTATCAAGAAGCAAGTAGAGCTAGCAACTACAAACGAGTTGGCGAGCAACAAGCACCGAGTATGTAGTTTCGATAGTTTTTCGCTGGGCTATGAGGTGTGAGTCGGATCAGTGGAATGACTGGCCAGTCTGTTGCTGGTATGCGTATGTACCAAACGAGAGTCTCCCAGCGAGAGTTTTACCCGCCAACCAATCGTCGCTGAGCAAGGCGACGAACTAGTGGACAGAGAGTTCTCGCCGGCAGTGAGAATAGTCAGCAATTAACTATCAATATATATGTATCTCTTTTACTAACACGGGGCCTACCTCTATTGTACGTTTCTTGAGCTAGAAAATAGTCGATAGCTAGTTGCTTCCTCGTCGGAGGTGGGGTTTGCGATAAGCTTAGAACTATCTTTTCAGTCAACGATTGCAATTGGCGTATTATCATTAGTAAACTTTCAATGTTCCATTATTGCCTACCCATCTTTAAAACGATGGTAAACAGGATAACAAAGTCAACACACAAACATATTTCCGCAAACTAAATTCTACATTATTTTAATTTCACAAATTCCCTCATTTGCACAGAAAAAAGCAAACATATTTTAAGCCACTCACACTTCACACAATTAAAAACTTCAAACGGATTAAACAAACAGAGTGAAATGTAACAAAGCAGAGCTTGGTAAAGTGCTAACATTTTTGCAACAATGCTCCAGGAATTTAGATTTCCATAGCATTAATTAGAAGCCTTTGTGTGAAGGTATTAAAACTGAAGTCAAACCTCAAGGGTGACCTCTAATAATATTGATACTGGGTCAATGTTGTTATGTTGGTCGTCTACTGAATGTTCCATGTTTTATTACTTTTGTTTGTGTTATTAGCAGCCTTTTTTTTTCAGAAAACATTATTTAGATCTGAATTTATTTATATAAAGCTGCGGTTTCACTTAGCGTTCTGAACAGTTGTGAGGTAGCAAGCGTTTGTTCGCGCGATAAACGAAAACTCTGGAGCGAGCGAACAAGTTTGTTCCGTGGTTGGACTCGGCGAACGATTGCTCGCTGGATTTAGTGAAAATGACGTCACCAGGGATAAAGCAGTTGCTCTGTGCTCGACATTGGAAATGCACGTTTGGTATCCGATCTTTTTTTTAATTCTACGCTAACATGGAGTGGAATCAAGAAAAACGTTGCAAATAATTCAAAATTAAAGAGTACAAAAATAACGCAATAAAAACGACGCTTTAAAATACATAACCGATTATAATTTGACACCCGATACCGCTTTTTTCGTTTCAGTTTTTTTTTTACTAGCCAAAAGGAAATCAACGTCACGATCATCCATAACTATCGTTTGAGATTGAGAACGCAGCTGTTCCAGCGAAATGTTCAGTACGAGCTTTTCTTTAAAACTATTAAATAGTGTTCGTTTCCTCGTTGCAGTAAAAACAGATGTTTTCTGCTATATGCGAACATCGGCAGAACAGCAAACATTTGTTCAAAACAAAATGTTCGCTCGGCGGGGTAGTAAACACGCGGCTGTAGAGTCATCGGTATTATTTCGATTTTCAACCTTATTTTGTAGAATCTGAAAATGTTTACAGATTCTGTCTGTGGGTTTTGGACGAAGGTAATTAAAATTCAAGTGCTTACTTCTTTCGTCAAATATAATAAGCAATAACGGTTTTTTGGGAAATTGTTTACAGTATCTGTATAATTCCACTAAAATCATGTTACTCAAGAAATTCAACTCTCTAAAGGCCGGGACTCACTAAGTAAATAACCTATTAACTATGCATTCCCTAGTTCCGACCCTTTTACATTGCACGATACAAAACTAATCAAACCACAGTTTAACTTTATGAGAAGGTCACATCTCCATGGTTCATTGGCTCCAGGAATAAAGAAGAGCATTTTATTAGCGGAAGTAATACTCGTACCGTCAAAGCTGATTTAGATTTGATTTAAGATTTGTGTACATTAAAGAACGTTAATATGGCTACTCAAGCTTTACAAAAATAATCCATATTAAAAGCACCCAAAGTTGAAATTGAATCGACACACGAGGGGAAGAGCTTCCGAAAATAGAATAGACAATAAGAGGGGACGATTTTATAATTAACTGCAATCAACACTGACGTATTGAATTTCGGGAATTTCTGTACAGTCGCGTAGAAATGTGGTTCTGTGTCTGTCGTCATATAAATTTATTTTGTGTAAACATATCCTCCAGTTCCTAAACGAAAAAGAAACATTCGGACTACTCTGCAAAAAGTTATGCAATATACATAAAAAAATATGTCGTCAACATGAGAACCTTTTTCTTTTTTTGTCGGTAAAAAAACAAATTTCTTGTGAAGAGAGACAGATATGCACGGATTAAAAAAAACCAGACATGCAAAGTTTTTAGTTGAAGTAAATTGGACATACCTAGTATCTCTCTCTTAGATATTTTTTATTATATTTTTGGTTAGTATTTTGTATACGTAATGCTTTTTTACAGCCTTAATTATCTCGCAAAATAAAACCATCCTCAACAACATTACCTACTACTAGTTCCAAACTCTTCAAAACTGTTTCAACACTAAACTAAAAGAAGTAAAACTCACTAAAATGAAGAGCAATAACTCATCAACTGTACGCCTTTCGCCTTAGCTCGTGCGTCCCGACAGATGTTAACATACGTTGTTTGTTTTCTTACTTCGAGAGATATGTTTGTTATTTCCCCCTCCTAAGGAATGCTCCTCGTTTCGTTTTTATTTATGTCACGAGAAATTAACTCGACTTCGAGTTTTGTACGTTCAATTTCTTAATACGGTTATTTGTTTGCGAAGTCGGGATTTTTGTTAATTTTAATTAGAAGTTTTTATGTTTTTTTTTGTAGTTACTTCTTCTATAGTTTCGAATCCTATACCTACTAATATAAGAATAAGAATAAATTTTATTTTTTCGCAAGTTTACATAGGTACTATTGGATTGAATTCCTAGACCTCACACTAGGATACCCTGTGTTGTGAGCTCTAGGTTCCTTCGTTCCGTTTTATATATGTTGACTGATAATATAATTATATAAGATTTTTTTTGTGTTAAATCTCGTTAATCTCTGGATTTACCAGTCGGATTTGTTTTTTTTCATTTGATAGCCCGATTCTTGAGGAGGCTATAGGCTATTTAACATAACACTACGACTCTCGTGAGCCTTGCTCGGCTCTCAAAAGTAGTAAATGTAAAGATAAAGATAGAGAAGATAAAGAAAAAAGTCAGAAAAAACGCTAAGCGAAAACGAAGTAATTTATAAATAATCCGATTTCTTTTAAACTAATTATAAATAAAACAAAATCAATGCACTAGATCAATCATTCGTTATTTAAATGTGGAAACTTGTTGTTAGCGTAATTGAGCGTTCATTGTTTTTATTAGTTCCAGCTAGTTAGAGAATCAACATACATATTAAAATTGAAAGCTTTCAATTTTAATAACTGGTTCAAATGGATTAAGTGAAGCAGAATGTACGGATTATTTCCCCGTGTGGGTTTTTTCGTTCAGTTTGTGCGATATTCGAAAATATTTGTAGGAATCAAATGTTATCGCTAAATCCCAATTTGTGTTCGGATTTTGTGTTTACTCTTTTAATAGTTTTTGTATCCTGTGAATAATTTAGCTCCATATTATACCAACGAGTTGATCCATCAGGTTAAGCTACGGGTTGGACCGTGGATGGGTCACCATCTTACCATACCGAGACTCCTCCGTGCCTCCCAAAATAACTTAAGCCGTTGTCATTCGTGGATTTTTGGCAGTCATCACGGGTCGTTAGAAGCCCGATAGTCTGACAACCAGTCTTACACGGTCAGATATTTAGTAAAATACTGGAATTCAGCTGCATCCGGTTAGACTGGAAGCCAAACCCAACATAGTTGGGAAAAGGCTAGGCAGATTGATTATATAAGGTGCTATAAAAATATCTGCCACGGCTTTAATGAGAGGTAGTATTGTGTTTAAAGATAACAATAGTGAAGAAATTTCGTACCCCGGCACAGTTAAATCAATTTGAGAAAATAAAGTAGTTAAATAAACATTGACTCTACTCTGCATAACGTGGTTCACAAATTACGCGCGAAGTGCACTTCGGCAATGAAAACAACTGCTATCTCTTTCCATCTGTTCTGTGAATGAAAACTGAAATCAGCTGACTAGTTCGTCACTTGCAAATTTATACGTACAATTTTTTGTATGAAAAAAAATATGACACATGATCAATAATTTATCTTTACTATTGTAATCTATAAACACAATACTATCTCCCATTGCAGCCGTGGCAGATATTTTTATAGCACCTTATATATCAACTGCATGAACAGCTATGAGATATGACCAGATTGGTATTCGCTAAACTCTTGGCCTAGCACCACATTCGTTTTTACCAAACCTTTATTTCTACTGAAACGAGATTCTTCAAAATAAAACCTTTTTTTTAATCTGCAATTAGGCGGACTGTCACTATTAAAATAATAAATATTCCCTAAAATTCAGAAACAAAATTCCCACACTCGAGAATTTCGCCAAATCCCCCATCTTTCTTACAACAACAAGGGTAAGTCGTGTATTTATAGAAAAAATAAACCATAAACATTGACAAATGTTGAACATCAAACATTACTAAAATCACTGTTGGGGGAGAGGGAGTTTTAAAAATGACTCCATTTCAATGAGACATGTACAAAATGTTATTTCGGTTCCCGTTTGGTCTCGAATTTAAGTTCCAATTTGTCTTCGTGAGTCAAGTTTCGAGAATTATAAACTTGAGTGTGTTTCTTTTGAGTGTACTAGATATTTCCTACTGTGGATGTTATTTATTTGTTTTTTTGTAATTACTCCAGTAAAGTTAGGTAATTAGATAAACGAATGATATTCTTGCTTTATTTTTCGTGTGCTTAGTGAGGAATTTTTATGCCGCCCGTGGGCATCTGACGTGGCTTTATATGCCGTCGAGAAAATATCTCTCAGGCATGACGGTTTCCTCACGATATTTTCCTTCACCGTTTTTGAAGCAAGTGATAATATTATGCAATACGCACATGAATCCGAATCACTGCTTTAAACAGCAATAATATAAACGAGTTGATCTGTAAATAATAAAGATCTATTAAAAACCTGCCCAACCCTTCGAGGAAAGAAGGCGTGATGTTATGTTATGTTATTTTTTTTTTTTTTTTTTTTTTTTTTTTTATCTACTGATTATAATCATTTATTTATCAGATTATGGTGTAGTAGTTGAAAGGAATGGTTAGTGTTATAATCTAATATTTATCAAAATGGTGGTCATCAAACATACTGAAAGCTAAGGATTATCCCGATTTAACCAGCTTTCAAACAAAGAATAAATAATATTTTCATCATTTTCGGAGTTTTGACGCCACTAACAGACATGCAGACCGAAAGCTTCAAATATTCCGTATATCTACTTTTTTTTTTTGCATCAAGCACATCTCTATTACTCTTCCCCTAAAGTACAGTCCATGACATAAATCCTATAAACTCAAAATGAGTATGTACAAGTTGAGCATTACAAAAGTTGTTCCAAAGTGTGTTTTCCATGGCGGCTCAGCTGCAGGTGACTTTATTGGTAATTACCGTCTCTTTACGACTGTCTTTTTTATTTCTTTCCTGAGGGGAGCTGACTTTTGTTTTTTTGTCTTGTTTTTGTTTTGTTTATTTGTGTAATTTCTTTTGCTGATCTGCGGTACAGTTTGTGGGGTTGTTTTTTATTCAATTTGCAAGTTGTGTGGTTAATTGTGTGGAACGGGGCGGTGTGTGTTGTGTGTGGGGTATAAACTTGTGGTGCGTGCAATACAAGGAAATTGTGGCCATAAACTGAAAAACATATTGTGCGTCGGTAGGTATTTGACTTTTATCTAGGATTTGAATGGAAACTGTGTGTACTACATACCAAATATACGTCAATTTACACCGGTTTCAGACTTATACATCACGACACAACACGACACAGTAATGTGTCGTGTGGCTTAACACTTGTACTAAACGTGCATTGTGACTGCTGGAGCGAATTTAGCATGTTTATATATGATTCACATCTATACTACTTAGGTTAATTGCTATTTACCTTATCTAGCGTTAGTTTCCTTCTACAGCATGCAATGATCAAATACTTTCCGTATTTACGAGATCCGTATCTAGCTTACACTAACAAATTACCGAAAATAGTTGGAAACAAAAGAGCCTAATGGTACAGATGTATTAAACTTACACTTAACGATGTTCAACCGTTTATCGGAGGAAACAAATCCTAAATAGAACATATAAAATGCGCTTTTATTGCTTTTTGATTTGTACTCTTTGTAAACAGTGACCAATCGGAGTTTTTCGACCAAATCAAAACGAACCTTGACACTTTACTTTAGAGTTCCTTTCAGTTTATTAGTGTTTCTTTTACAGAGAATTTTATAATTAGCTACAATACAATTAGTTTGACTGATACGTGTTTTGGAGTGAACGGAATACAGATTCTGTTGGCTATAAACACTGGAAACGAATCTTTATTGTTTTTATTAGGGAGATGTCGAAACTGATTGATTGTGTTAACTTTTTGGGTTAGGTACGTTACGTGAATTTTGTTGAGTAATTAAATATATAATTATATACTTTGCTAAGTAAAGAAATTAAACTCAATTTACACTGGCTACATTGAAAATAATTAAACCAATATGTAAGATGCTGATTACTGTGATGATAGTCTGAAAGGTTATTGAATTTTTTTAATATTTTTTTTATTGAAAATGAGTACAGTCAGCCTTAAAAGTCTACAATTTGTTTTTAATACTGTATCAATCAATCAACTCAGCTTATCAACTCAGCTATAGCAATCAGTTCAAATGCCTCCCCTTTTTTCTTTTTTGTGCGATTTCTGGCCATGTTGGCCCCGCAAACATGATTAGATCGTCACACCACCTTCGCCGCGGTCTACCTCGATGGCGATGCCCTCAGGCGACCAGTGAGTGACGATCTTTGCCCATGTCTCCCGGCCCACTCCCACTTCAGCCTGGCTGGGGTTCGGTAAGGTGGTGTTTCTAACGCGGTCAGTTCGCTTGACACCTAGTATGCTGTGCTCCATTGCCCGCTGGCAAATCTTAAGTGTGGACTTCTGTTGTTCAGTATGTGACCAAATTTGTGCACCATATGTAAGGACGGGCAGGATGCACATGTCGATGAGTTTTCTTTTTAATATCATAGAGATTTCCTTTCATGTGTTCTATATGGGTCCAGCCCCTGCAATAGGTTTTACAATGATATAGGGAGATTTCGTTTCATGTGTTCTTTAAGGGCCCGTAGGTTTATTTTAATTGGTACCTTACCAGACTTTTGCTCTTTATCAAAAACCATTGTACCACAATACCCTATTAGGTCCAAATGACATGTCCAAATGTACTTTACCTATGACGTAAAAAACATAAACAAGGTCCAAGTTTTAGAGATTATTTGTGAGGGTGCGGAAATCCCTACATAGCTCCAGGGGGTTAAAAAGAGGCATTCGTTTCATCCCACTATTTATATTATGTAAATGGGCCTGGTTTGAGGCCATTTCCTGGATAGAGACCCTAGCTTCATGTTTTCTGTTGAAGTATTTTTGGGTTGGATATTATAATTAGATATACGGTCTGTGGCATTATTTTTGCAATATACACGACGTAAAATACTCTAGTGCCCTTCTTGTCGTTGATGATATTAATCAGGGACCGAAAACCTTTATAAATTACGGTACTAGGTAACGAAGAATTTTGGTTACTTCTACATCTAAGGTTACCGCTATCTGGGTAACCTAAGATGAGACATGTTTCCTCCTCTAGGTTACCGTTTTAATATCGGTTACACACACATGCGTTGCGCTCTCTTTGACTAATGCCGACGGCACGTATACGATAGAGGTCATTTTTATTTCGGTAAACGGTATTAATACTGGTTGTATTCAATTTAAGGTAACCTTTAAAAATACCTGTGAAAAATATAAATGTTGTTTCAGGGGTATGAGGAACAGGGTGTAAAGTTCACTCATCCTCTATCAAAAAGGGAGGATCCTCCGACCAGACGGGCGTTGTGTCTGGCGGGCAATTGCTCAAGGATTGGTGTCGGATAGTCTGATATATGTTAATCGCTTGGTAAACTCTTATACCGCGATGTAGGATTTGTGACGTCGGGTCTTTGATGCGTAGTTCGTATGTGGCGGTGTAGATGCCGCCACATTGTAACCGAAAAAATACCTACATACATACATATAATAATAAGTGGCTCGTGGCTAAATAATAACAACCGCACGGGTCGATTTTCGACGTTAAGCAACGCTTGCCGAGGTCTGTTCGTGAATGGGTGACAAGATTCACGAATGACGGCCGGGACCAACAGCTTATCGTGCTTTCCGAGGCAAGGAAAGGGTCTCGTTGTGTAAATATGCTCACCCATCCGGGGACCAACTGCGGCAAACGTAGCTTAACCTGATCGATCGACCCGTGCGGCTGTTATTAATAAGTCACAAGCCCTTCTTCATACAAAACATGACAGGTGGCAGCCATTTGTAATATTTATTTTACTTAATATTTTATGGAAAATGAGAAGGTAAAATATTACCAGTTTATGACCTTTGTAGGTATACCACCACTTTTAGTAAAAAAAATTAGAAGTCGATTTTATTTTTTTCTCATAAAAAAGAATAGGTATTTTCAAAGAAGCTATCATTTTCGTATCTAGATTGTAATTTATGTTAAACCATAATATAAAAAGTTGTAGGTAGGTACCTACTATCAAAATGTTCTAAATCGAGGCATGCTCTTTTCTCAGCGACTGTACTCGCGAGTATAAAGTGACAGATGTTAAAGATAATAATGTTTATACATTAGTTTAAGTAAATAAAATAATTTGACAAACACACTTGAGCTAAAAATAAGAATACAACGTTTAATAGTGTAGTAACCATACTGTATGTTTGCATTCAAAATAATACAGCGTGTATCAGAAAGAAGAAAAGAAAGAAGAAGAAGAAGAAAGAAAATATGTTTATTTACGGCAAACATGACGCAATGAAAAAACAAGTACACGAAAATAACAATTTGGGGGAAAATATGCGTCAGATCCACGCAAAACGGCCACCGCTCAGCATAATACTGCGACCCTATGCGAGACAGAGCCCCAGCGCTAGTTTTCAACGACAACCGGCGATAACATGATGACGTCACTCGGTGCAGCATATTGTTATAATGAGATAACAATAAAAAAAGGTGTGGTGACATTAACGATGTGGTACCTACAGACCATCAAATTGAAGAACTTTCTCTCATGGAGAACAAAAAATAATCAGCTCATACATTTGGGTGGAGTAGACCACACTTTTCTGATACACCATGTATAATTTACTTTTCACAGTAGCGTTTCGCAACTTCATACTAGGCATTTCGATGGAAACTCGGCTGTGTGTTAGGAATTAGAATGTTAGAAAACTATCTCTATTGAAAAAGCTCTGGCTACCAGTAACACCCAAAATAGTAAAAAGTCCTGACAATTCATTTTTTTCGCAACAAAAGAAAGTTCTAAATTCAAAACTACACGTCAGCGAGTCGGCACGCGCGATATTTAAACTTGGAACACTTACACTTCGCGCCACCGTACTGTGTACAGTCGAGTATAGCCGACAGATGTTAACATATGCCCGTGTTTTCTTTATTTAAGAGATCTGTTTGTTACTTTTTGTTACGTATCCGCGGCGCCTCCGGTCTCTCACTTATTATTTATGGCGGCGAGTGTACCGCGTGGTGATGTATGCTACGCTGGAAGTGGTGGGCAATTAATTTTGTTTAAAATTATAAAATTATGTTTGTCAATGATTTTTTTCTCGTTTCATAATGTTAAAGACATGATTGTCATCAACATTGATGACATGACATTGACATGACCCAGTGAGACCTCTAGTTTATATTGTTATTATTTAGCCCCGTTATTGGTCTAGACTAAAATACTACGTTTTCTTTATAACAATATTGTATTTCAGTAATAAGTACGTCACACGTAGAGTATAATGTTCAGAATAAATAATTAAATATCATTATTATATATAAAATAATTAAATACATTGAAAGACGAACGAACGATGTCTGATTAATTTTCCAGGTAATTGGGTGAAATAATTAATTTACAGTTAAATTCTCTTTTGCAAATGATTCTCTTGTTCATTATGTTTGCATTTTGTATTATTTTCGATATTTTACACATTTTAAATTTAATTGGTCTATTTATTTTTATACGTACAAGAAATTGAAATGCAAGTAAAAATCACAACTTATTTCTGTAACAGTTATTTCAACGTGATAGCTAAAATTAGATTGTCTACCTACCCACTAAAAAAATCAGTAATTCCTAAGACACATGAAGGAATATAAAACAATATTACGATACTGCCATAAACAAAAATAATAGACAGCACAGAGGAAACGGAAGTGGTTTCATAGACAATGACCATAAATAATGGGAAATGACCTCTAATACACTATAACAATAATGTGCAAATCTTTCTAAGACGATGAACCGAGATACATAAATAGTAGTATGTATGTATGAGTAATATAATAATTTAGAACAAATCTGTCACTTCTTTTTGTCTTTTACTTTAACATTTATTTTATTTCTATTTTTATCATAATTTACTTATTTTTAACCAATGGAAAACAATGAATTTAATGATCTTTCCTGAAATGGACAATTAATTGTGTTTACAATTAGGTTCCAGAAAACAATACGAATTATACGATTGTGGAATAATTCGAACAAAACAAAATAAAAAACACATACACGACACGCTTTTGTTTTTCATATCTCAAACAACGAACGGATCAATACGATATCTCTTCCATTGTCCATAGCTGTGCGTCCCCAAACGTTCGCCAGTGCGGGGTCGGACAACTTTTCACATAACTCAAGCCACTCGATTTGGTAGCAGAGTTTATTATTTGTACTCCCGGGCCCCGCTGTACTCCTGGTAGCGTACATATTTCGTGTTTTATCACTATATACTACATCTTTGTTTCACTTCAATACCTACACGACACAGATCTTGTGATATTACAAATTGTAGTCTGTATCAGATGTTAGTCTGTTAGTTTATTCGAGAATTTCTAAGTTGCCATGGACTTTTCTTTTTGTTAGATAAATCTGAATCGTAAAAATGCTGTGTTATTGAGAAGTTTCAGATTATGTGGGTGAAATCAATATTGCATACATTGGATGCTTCCTTCAACCCTCTTTTGTCGTAAAGATCGTAAGATATGACGGTGAAAATGTGGCAAAACAAAAATATTTCCGACAATCTGAATAGAGATTCAGGAAAACAAGTTGTTTGGTTGTCTTAGTTGTTTTTATTGTATAACGAGCATTGGTGCTCTTAATAAGCACAAGACGTGCAGAAATTGCTGCTTTTTATGAACTTAGTCAACGTTCAGCACGCTTAGCATGACCACAATAGAAACGGGATTTGTCGACGGAAGAATAGACAAAATGATAGATTCACAGATAACAAGCTGTCATTTTGTCTATTCTTCCGTCGACAAAACCCGATTGTATTGTAGTCATGTTACGCGTACGGGTTTGCTTACGAACCGGAAATGTTGGATAACCAATACTCGTAGGTGCGTTGCCTAGAAATACATAGAACAATCTAAATCCATTTCAATCAACCAGCTCAACAAAGCACTTTCGTACATGTACCGAGTAATCAAGTCTGTGACATTAATATTCTTTTTAGTTTTAAGTTTAAAAAGTTATTACGCACACAATAAAAATGATCATAGACAGCATAGTGGAGAGATGATTATTTTTACCAGTAAACATAACTTTTTCGTTGCCTGTACATGAGTAGTGACGTGACCCGTCGATGCGACAAAAACTTGTTGAAACGAAACTAACACAATGACAGATGGTAGTCGCAGTGTCGACTGGCGGCCGGACATCATAAACTATAGCAAAACAAATGGCTATTGACATGCCTGTTATTTCTGAAGTTTTATGAACCTACTAGGTTTTAATCGCGGCTTTAATCCCGTGGTCTATTGCACAGGAACGTGTATTTTTGCTCCGTTGCTGAGTCAAAGAAGAACCATCCAACAAATACACTTTCGCATTTATAACAGTTTCAAGTAGGGTTAGTTAGTTTAGCTATTAAAACGTGGAGGTAACGCGAAGAACCGCAACTATTGATTATCAATGGCCATCCGCTGCGTTAAGCGGGTGCACGGAGCGGGCGCCCACGCGGCGTGTTGTTTTCTATTATCATCCTTAGAGCAGCGCTGCGTAAGGCGGATCTCCCGTCGTTCGCGGCCCATAGAACCCAGTACGCCGTGCGGGCGCCCGCTCCGTGCACCCGCTTAACGCAGTGGACAGCCAAAATAGTTAGCCCCGCTACCTGCCATGCTCACTGGTCCATTATTTTTAACACGGCACCAGATACTAAACCACTTGCCGATGCGAAGAAAGTAGAATACGCATTACGTAACTGATTTTAAATAAACTTTGTAGGTATCTGAATATGTATATAAATACTGAGAGCTTCGGCCCGTCCTTCGAACTAGTTTAGAATAAATATCAGATTCCATCTAAAAAAGTTAACGCAATATTTTTGTCTATAAAAAGCTTTTTTATTTAGCCAGACCTCAAATACAGCCTTGACCTAATTCCTATGATCACGCCATTTTTCTTTGTCCCGTAAAGGTGTCGATTGATTTATGTATCTTTTCTTTCTTTGAGAAAATAACTATCGGGCTAATAAGAGACAATAAGAACGACAAAAAGTAGGTACAAGAAAAAGTAATAGTGACGTATTTTTGGGTATTCAGGTACAGTCAACAAAGCTATTTGGTATACAGGCATGTGCGTAAGTACTTTTTAAGCATATGGCATAGGTACATAAAGCGAGTAAAAGAAGTAACTACCCAGCATACTCACAACATTTTTTAAAGGAGGTTAAAGTTAGCTGCCTGTATACCAAATAGCTTTATTGACTGTACATTATTTTTGAACAACTTTGTTTCTACTCGGCTACACGAATCACGATGTTCATGAAAAGTCTTAGTAGAAATTGTCAAATGAAAAAGTTATAAAACTCAACCAAGATAGCAGGACTACTGATTTAATTCTGAAATTACAAAAGTAACTTACTGCTAATGAACTTTGTCGTAACAATATTAAACTCCTCGGAGCTACAAAAATTTCTCAAGTTTTCAGCCAATAAATTTAAATAAAAATCTTGAATAATAAGACATCAAACATTGCTCAGTTGTCAGAGCCTATTAACATGTTAAACCCAGAAAATAATAATATTGTAAACATGAAAACGGGACATATTTTACATGTCCAATAGAATAAGTCAGAAAAGACCTGTAAGGGACATACCCTCTTCATTTCAATAACCATTTATTAGATTTATGGTCTCTGACTGTATTTCTGTCGGGCAGTCGATGACAGAAATTGAATATTATAAAAATGAGGGAATGTTTTCTGTTTTTTCTTTTTTTTCGGAGCAGATGGCATTTAGGTTTCTAGGAAAAAGTTTTTACGTGAGGAGAATAAATCTAGGGATGTAAGGATATAGAAAGTGTTCGGGGACCGTTTAAGTCGTTACATAAATTATGTTGGACGAAAAATTTATCGTCAGGGTTTAGCTTCCTTTGTAGAAGGACAAAGTATTGTTATTATACACGGTGATTTTTAATTAACTGTTAACCTTTCAGGGTGTGAAATTACTAATGATTACGAGCAACTGTCACTGTGAGACCAACTCTGAAATATCGAAAAAAATATCACCTGTTTCATAAAATGCAATATTTACCCGATATTAATGTATGAAACAGGTATTTTTTTTTGCTATTTCGCAGCTGGTTCCATAGTGAAACTTGGAACTTGGACTTTTTATGCTATGTTTAAAAATGGAGTAGTTGATGATGGAAAGTGAACTGTGAAGCTGTAAACTGGATCTTAGCAAATAACATAAATAAGTACCTAGTCCAGTCTTACCTGGGCAATTATTTTGAATAGGAACCTACTACTTTTTAGGGTTCCGCCTCCGCTGTCCGTCCGCCCGTCTGTCTGTCTGTCAGCGGACTGTATCTCATGAGTCGTAATAAGAAGACAGTGGAAATTTTCATATTGTGAATTTTATACCATAACATCACGCTTTGATTCCCCGAAGGGTAGGGCAGAGGTGTACCTATAGTACACCCACATTTCGCTAGTCATGTTTAAGTTCCATGTAATAGGCGCGAGCCTATTGCCATCAACCGGGCACGAATCCATACTCCGGGCTGATACTGAGACATTTCAGATAGAAAAACCCAATTGTGTATTCAAAAATCAAAATCAAAAGTCTTTTAGGTATTCAAACTAGCATAAAAGCAGTCGCTCCATGTAAAATACTGGTAGGTCTACCCAACTACATCTGGTAAGACTGGAAGCCGCACCTAAAATAGCTGGAAATAGGTTACGTAGACAATGATGATGAGTGAAGTTGTGTTACTGAAAAGTCTTGTTTTCCTGTGCTGGATTGTGAGCGGAATTGGTCCAGTTATTCCCAAGGGATTTTAAGTAAGACTGCAGTAATAAGAAAAAAGAAAACATTGATTGATAAGAACACAATACACCATTCCTTTTGCTTTTCGAAGATTCAAGTTATCAGTGGATGTTATAGATTCACACATCTAGCTTTTTGAAATCCGACACCTTCTTCAGGTCAGTCAAAGCTAGCGTCAAACACAAGTTGTCTGGCATTTCTGCTGAAAAAGACCTATTTGGCGCAGCCGTGAGGCACATAATATTATCTGCTTTTTTTAGAAAGATTTTTGTTTTATTTTATTTCGCAGAATATGTTGTGTGCCTTTAAGTCTGTGCTACTTAAATAAATTGTATTTTCGTTCTTTATATATCATAAACACAAGATTCATAAATTGCTATTTTATAATGCAAATCGAGTTTATTTTTAGAAACTAATTTTTATAAGTCTGGAACAATTTCACCCAAATTTTATACACCATCCAACGTTATTCAGTCCACTAATGTAACGGAGAGTATAAACTAAAACGTATAAGTATCGCCACTGGTATTGGCATACAGTTCGCCTCATTTCACTCATTACCAGCTCGTGTAGCTTTAACTAACCCTGCCTGCATCGAAACAGACAGATTTAATTAAAGTTCTAATGCATGCAGCCCCAACAAATACAATTCAACTGATTTTCATGACTAATTCTCAGGAATTCGTTATTTTAAATACCAGTATTTGTGTTTTGTATTTCGATCAGTATCCTGTCATTTGTGCATTTCGAGAAGTATCTTTTAGGGTTCCGTAGGGAATGAAAAGGAAAAAACGGAAACTTTAAAGGATCAAGTCGTCGGCCGTCTGTCTGTCTGTCAGTCTGTCAAGACCCTTTTTCTCTCACGTTTGAACTCTAACGTGTTCTAACTGGTTAAAAAGCTGGCTAAACGTGGTTAAAAAGTTATTATGAAATATATTTATTGAGTTATATATGTGGTATACTAGCGGTCCCGGCAGACGTCGTCCTGCCTACACCAAAGGTGACATACCGACAGCAGCGCCACCTACCGGGTCCAATTGTGATTTCAAACCATCCAGAAACCCATTGAAATATACACACAAAATTTCATCCCAATCGGTCCAGCCGTTTAGGAGGACTTAGGTGACAAACACACGTACAGAAGAATTATTAAGATTTACATGATTTAAAAGCTAACATTCGTAAAATAATAATATTAAGTACTTACTACCTGTAGATAAAAAAGGGAGGTGACAGCATCATAGGGTATCAAAAAATTCGTCCGCATCGCTGTCAACAGGAAAAGCTCCTGGCAGCATTGCCACCTTGTATGGTAATGCTGCTTCATTCGCCAAAGCATAGGCCAGCCCTTTGGTTACTTACGTGAAAAGGGTCACCGCTTGGCAGTGTCTTGAAAACCTAACTATTATGAAATTGAAATTGCCTGGTTTTTTTTTTTTCGTTTTGGAAAATCTTCATGGATGTGAGGGGGTCTGTCAGAGTCTTACTGACTAAAAACCGCCCCGGTGTTCCATCTCACAACCTACGCCGGGGGTCGTGGGAACGTACGAATCTTCCGAAACCCCCAACTGGGGTTCAAGAACCGTTTTTTTTTTGTTTCTCTGGTGATAAATCCTCATGGATGTCATCCGCCCTGGGGCGGGCGGAGGGGTCTGTCAGACTCTTACTGACTAAAAACCACCCCGGTGTTCCATCTCACATCTCCGCCGGGGGTCGCGGGAACGTAAGAATCTTCCGCAACGGGGTTCAAGAACCTACCTTAACCACAGAGCAGGTATCAGACAACAGGTGAGTTAGTGTTACACAGAATAGAGCACATATATCACCTATTTCGTATCCGCAAACAGGAGGAATCATTTCACTCTGTATCTCGACACGTGTCGAGTTTATAGCTCCATTGTCTATCTTAGTTTACTTCACCGAATATCTAGAAGTTTCCCAATTGTGTTTGTTTCAGGTTTCGATGTTAACGGTAATGAGACTAAGTAATTAATTATGCAAAACTTAATTTAAGTTTATCTTTTTGTCTACTTCGAGCCCCATGTTTTAGGCATGAAAACGGAAATCTTTATTAAAATTATGAATTCACTAGCTTCAGCCATTTTAACGTGATTTGCGATCAAATAAACAGACATACAGACAAACAGACAAAAATTCTAAAAACTGTTGGAACGTGTTCTATTATCGATTCTAAGTATCCCCAGCCAACTTTTTTTTGAATATCTTCAATGTCTTTACAGACTTTCGACCCTCTTCAGCTTTATTATATGTTTATAGATTATTATCTCTTTTATTTCATTCAAATGCTTATCAATTATATTTTTAAATATTAGTATTAAAAAAAATAGTAGTCCACCGGTATCGGGAACAGTGTCCAAGCTACCCGCGGGGGGGGTCAGGGCTCCAGAGAGAGGAACCTCCTAACAATGCGAGCTGTGCCCAGAAGTAAACAAATCAAATCATTATTATTATTAGTCTGCCTCGTTCGTCCAGTGATCACAAGCGCTACTGTTGATTCCCAGGTCGGGCAGTGTTATTGGGTTTTTCCATTAGGAATTTCTGAGTAGTAGCCCGGATTCTGGATTTGTGCCCGGTTGATGGCAATAGGCTCGCCCCCTATATTGGACTTAAACATAACTGGCGAAATGTGGGTGTACCTATTATGGGTACACCTCTGCCTAACCCTTCAGGAAAACAAGGCGTTATGTTATGTTATTAAAATTAACGTTGGTCTTATCCTACAATTTTTTAAACGTACGATAACACCTATAAATTCGAGAACCACTCAAGCCTCGTACACCCTGGCGCGATATAGCGCTGCCTGTCGCGCTCGCGATGTCGCGCCAATGTGTACGAGCCGTTATTATTCGATTTACGTAATATTTATTTTAATTCCTAACTAATTTTCTCTGCCTAGGTTTAAATTATAACTGAAAACGGTGCCGTGGGCAATTTCAAAGTATTCATGTTTATTTTAGGCAACATACGTTTGATATTTTACGTTTCCAAGATCTCTTAGACATCTTGTGACAGCCAATTAAATAGTTGCGTTTATACGGTCTTAAATTATACGGTCTGCATCACGCAGGAGGACATACACAGTCAATATACGCTGTTACTAGGCCAATATAACTTGGGCATCAAACAAGGCCATGCTTTGTATCGCAAACAGGCCGCGCCATTTCACACCATCTCTGTACACAATGGTACTGATGTGTGAGTGATTCGAAGCCATTGTCATTCAATATGCAACGTCTTCGATTGTGTATTGACAATACTACAGCGATTGATAACGTTAACTTGCTGTACTTTCAAATAGATTTTTCTACAGTAAAGAACTAAAAAACAAAACTACAACAACAACACAACAACAACAACCATAACGCGAACTAGGGCAGACAGTTCCACTCGTCATCATCTTGTCTATCCGGCTTCCAGTCTAACGGGCTGCAGCTGAATACCTGAATTTTAAATGGAACGACTGCCTATCTGACTTCCACTGCCCAGTTACAGGTTAGACTGATTTTTCAATTCTCTGAAATGCGCGTGTCTTTTTGCTCAAAAGGTCATTCCAGACAGTATCTCACAGAATTATAGGGGAAAAGAAGCATGTTATGTTCTGGTTACCTATAAACTTATTTAGGAACTTGAAATGAGTCCCTGAGTTTGTTTCTTAGACGTAGACCAGGCATTGCCTAGGCCAGAGTCTACTCATAAATGGCATGTATTTAATCAAACCTCAAATAATTCCTATCCTGCTTTACTAAAAATATTATTGAACACTAATAATAATAATGGCGTTTCTTTTTCTTTTTGTGAACCTCAAATAATGTATATTTTGGGGTCTTTTAAAATACTTAATAGCCAAGTTCCTGCAACTGTGAGGAGAGGTTAGAAAGTTTTAAAGAGGCTTCATTATTAAAACAAGTGTGCATTTTACGGAAAAGTTTTTAGAGCTTCATTATTTAAAACAGTGTTCATAATTAGAACGTTAATTCTTTAAGGGGGTCAATCGAATGTAAACTGAAGACCGTTTTATCATTGAATTAGTAGTCTAAAACAGACGCAATTCTTTTTTCCAACAACCATTATCTTTTTCCTTTCTATTTTTAGACACCTGAACCTTTTCATAATCCTTTCAGACTTCCATTTATACACATACCGCTGGAAGACCTCGAATTTTCAGGTAAAACCGACGAAAAATACTTTTTAATTTGTTTAATTTTCCGGCTATTTAAATCAGTTTAACAGCTAATAAAATGGTTTCAGTGACTTATCTTGTTTATAAAGTTAAACAACTATCACTGAGGGAAAAGTCGCATGGGGAATATTGGATGGCTGGTTCGGTTGTACAATTTTTTAACCCCCGACGGGCTGACGGCGTTGCTAATAGATTTCTTTCCTACCCTAGATTAAGATTGTTTTTGTTATTTATATTTCTAACCTCAACGGGGTAGCTCTTGGCCTTCATCTCATCTGATGGTGAGTGATGATCAGGCCGAAGGTGGAAGCGAGCTCCGGAATCCTCAACCACAGAGGAAGAGGCTATCTTACCTCTAACTGCCGAAACACAACAACGCTGTTATCATTGTTGTTATGGCGACAGACTAAGACGAGATGGTATAAGCTAGCAAGGCAGACTAGAACAAATCTTACTGCCAACCAAAACGAACGAACGTTTACAATAATAACGAACTGAAATGTTAAATAATGCACTTATTGTCAGTTTTTCTAAGAAAAATGGTTCCATTTTTGTATACGACAACGCTACACATCTTTTACAAATTCTTAAACCGGACTCACAAATGAAAACATGGTAATTCGTTGCTGGTTTGCCTTGCCTGGTTGGCCTTATTAAAATAATCAAAGTAGATTGCAGAATCTTTTTTCGAGGTACTAATGGATGTTTTGAGAACAGCACTTCTGATTACTGGATCAAAAACAATACAAAAAAACACAGGCTAACATCAACCATAAACACAACTGTAAGAGATACAGTAACAAAGGGCTGGCACTTGGCATGGATCGGTGTGTGCGTCGCTACAAGCTATCCACTGCGCTCTGTAAACATCAAACTGCATTGATTATGACACAGATGCGACACTCGTTTGAAACGTTCAAGAATAAACACAACTTTATGAGATACATTAACAAAGGGTTAAACTGAACTTTTGTCAAGACAAAACTTTATTTTACTTTTTTATTCCTGGTAGGTTTTTGCACAAACTCCTTTGCAGTTGATAACACATAACATGACATCACAACACATAACGTAACCCCCAAAGAGTTAGGCAGAGGTGTACCCTAATGTACACCCACGTTTTGCCAGTTATTTTTACAGCTGCACATCACAAGATATTAAAAAATACGAAAAAAAAACAAAATTTCATCAAAATGTTTTTAGTAAGACATTAAGATAAATCCACCCTAATATTCTAGTTACCAAAATGAGAAATTTTAGAACATCTAATTAATCAGACAAAGGCATCGTTCTATACGCTTACATAAACTTCAGTAATTTATTACTTCTTAGAATAAAGTCTCTTAGAATAAAGTTTTTTTTTAGTTCAATCCAATTTTTTCTTTGACTGAAATAGAGATGAGGGCATTTGACGGCCTTTGTAGTGACTTCAAAGAGCCCTTACGGGATTGAAGAAAAATAATGTTACAACAAACGTAAAATCATTGGATATTTTTGTTTTGACATTATTTGGTAACCGCATTTCCTTAAAAGAATTAGCCAAGTGCGAGTTAGACCACGAATAATGAAGGGTTCCGTAGTTGGGAAGAATTTATCCCAAGAACAAACTTAATGTTGTAGTTAGTAAACATATTCTCTCATACAATCAAAACTACAAATCTTAGTTTGTACGCACAATATTTAGAGATTTACCATGTTATTTTAAGAATAGACTACATTTCTCTGTAATGTATTCATATCGAAATATTTTCTGTATTTATTTCAAAATTTTAGGCTCAGTATTTTCGGAAATAAGGGTAAATTTTCATCAATTTTCTTAAAAAGCTTTAAAACTATGCAGAAAAAAAATTAAACTCTTACAGAATGCCCATGTTTCATATTTTGTACAGTTCATATTTTAATACCTATGTACAATTAGCTACTTTTTTTTTCTTTTCTGCAAAGAGACCACCCCATATGAAAAATTCATTTGTTACGTTACACGTCCGTCTTTGTATCACAGAAATTCATATGTGAACCAAGTTTCAACTTAATCGGTCCATTCGATTCGGAGTTTCGGGTCTATTTTCTATAATAAATTCATATCGGGTTTAACCGACCGCTGGTACACGCAATATATTTGATAGGTGTACCTTACAGGCGAACGTCCATTGCCTATCTGTACCCTGTACCTACATTTGTCCAGCGATAAAACTATTTTATGCATGCACCTTTTTAGGTATATGTTCATTGTTATTTAAAACAAGCTTATTATTTTTCAAATACCTACGCAAAAAACTGCATTGATGATATTAATTTTTATTAAGCTATTCTTACGGTGTTTTTTTGTTCTTAATTAACCGCTAACACCTCACTTTACATTAGTATTAAATAATCTCAATCAGTCTCTGATACACCGACCTTAACAAAAGTAGGTACAATATTCATTGAATGCACCATCTGTGAAGAACATTTATCTTTGCCCGTTTTATATCGGGTTTAACCGGGCGTCGGTACACGCAATATATTTGGTAGGTGTACCTTACAGGCCAACGCCCATTGCCTATCTGTACAGCGATAAAACTATTTTATGTACCTTTTGGATATGTTCGAGAGATAGCTGAGATAGCTGCTAATCTTCTTTTGTTTTCTTTGTAAGTGCGTATTTGTTGGAGCGAGGTTAAGTTATGTGTTCATGTAAAATGTTATGCGTTTTATTGTGTGCAGTATCGGTTGTAGATCGGGAATGGCTCTTTTCCTTTAACTTTTTAACGTTACATAGTTATTTTGTTATAGATTTTTAGGGTTGATTAACATATATAGTCCCCTGAATAAGCATAACTTGGATGTTGCATATAGACTTTCAAATAGCAGTGTTACTAATAGAAATACCACATAGCGAGCAGCGTAGATATCTCGTAGTTTACAGCCTAAAGTCTCCGCCAGATAAAAAAAGAAGTCGTTGACACCCGTCGACGAAAAAAAGCAAAGGAAGAGACGCTAACACGATCAAAACAAACGTATCGCGGTAAGGGGCGTCCTTGACGCGTTCACTGGACATGAGTTACAAACCTTTTGACCAAAACCATATTCAGTCGTATTTATTTTGGAAGGTACTTACTAGTACTCAATGAAACTCTTATACCAAATTCGAAGTCAAATCATTAATTTCAATTAAAAGAAAAAGACGGGTCAATGACTTTTATTTTTTTCTTATCTGGCGCAGACCATAGTTCCGTACTGTGCAACTTTTTCTTTTACCACAAAATTTAAAGGAAGAAGTCCCTTAACCATCTCCTTTTTATTTAATACCGAAATAATTAAATTAACAAACTGTCCCAATTTGCCTTCCTTCCCTAAAAATAATGTAATCACGGACCAAAAACAGAAAACACGGTGTCTGCCAAAACTGAAATTTTGCTGCTGCAAAAATAAATAATACGTTGCAAAACAATATAATTAAGCGCTATCCGTCGGGTTTTAATCAGCTATCTCATTACGGAGTGGTGGTTAACCGACCAAATGTAAAGTACTGTTTATCTAAGCACAGATCTGTAGTAGCCAACGTTTGCGGTCATTCTCGTGTCGGAGCCAGATTGCTTTTTGCCTTGGTCGCATATTCGGGTTTTGTAAGATCGGTTTGGGTTTGGATGTAAGAAGGGGTTTATATTGGCGTGGACATGAGTACATTATATAAGCACGAATTATATAAAAATATCTGATACTGTGGTTAAATATTAGCCAGTCAGTAAGGTGGTTGCAGGATTACCACCCAACCAGGGGCCTAAGGGCTGATTTCACCAATGAAACTGAACGCGATCGGCACATCTAAACCGAGTTCAAGAGCTGTCAGTGTCAATATTACAAAGAAATTAATGACACTGACAGCTCTTAAACGTCGTTTATGTGCTGTTCGCGTTCAGATTTCATTAGTGAAATTCGCCCTAAGTCTACTAATTTATAAACGTTACAATGGTGAGTTTTTGACAGTTTTTGTATAGCAAATCTGTAAAAAACTCACCATTGTGAATAGAATAGAATAGAATATTATTAGAGACCGTTGTAACGTTTATAAATTAGTAGACTTAGGCCCCAGGACCCAGACGTAGGTGCATTTAAGTATCGACTCTCGTGGATGATATTCTGTGCATTATTGTATTCACTAATACAATGTAGGTATATTTCAGTAAAAGAAATAAACCAGTCGATCAATGAAAACACTCGTAAGATCTCGCATTGTTGAGAAAGGAAGGGAAAAGATACGCATACGTAGGTATTTAGGTTAGATGTTACCAATCTTGCCATTTAGGGCCATTTTTTCGATACCTTTGCAAACTGTTAACTATGTCTTTCATAACAAACCAGAGAGCCAATTCTCGTACTTAAAAAACGTTCACATTCAAGTCGCAATCTGTCAAACTTTTTAAAGATGTTAATAAATTGATTGTATTTTTGACAGATTGCGAATGAGACGCGAATGTTCTTAAAAATACGGGAATTGCCCCTCTGTTATCAATAGTTCGGTTCCCTGATTATCGGTTCACTTTATTATAAATCCATGCAGACCAACTGCTACTACGTAAACCAAGGTTGAATCGAAAAACGAAAATTCCATTATTTCAATTTAAAATGAAAATGAACACGTCCATGTTTTTCCGCCACATATACCACATCCATTAAAACTATCCACTTCCCACATCCCTCTCATTGGTTTCATCTCGCCCACTATTAACATTTTAATCACCTGTTTACAAGCAACAGAATTAATTTAAAATTAACCATGTACCATGAAATCCAATTACGTTGATAGCTAATTAAAATTTTCATAATGTTTACACCTTGTAGGTACATGTCCGTGTAACTTTTTAGTAGTCATTATTAATTATTACATTTGTATCGGATTGTATATTAAATTCTACTAGAACGGGCAAGAGTATTAATACCGATTGAATTGAACAATAATAATTGTGCAGTTATTGTTTTCGTTGACTTTGTAGTGGACATGAAACATTACGCTAGTTAAAGTAGCATTGAGCGTACACATTGATCCATTTTACAATTTTAGTACCTATACCACGCCCTAGTGCATTTTTTTAAGTAAATTGAATGCTGACTACTATTAAGAGCGTTGAAACAAAAAATACAGGAAGCTAGAAGAGCTCCAAATTTTCTACGAGAACAACATTTGCTTATTTATTAATAATTGGAGCAATTTTGAAATAGTAAGTGTTGCCTATTTCAAAATTGCTATAATTATTAATAAATAAAGAAGAAAGAAAGGAAAATGGATTTAATGTCTTATAAATACGTGCTTGTATGTAATAAAGTTAACTCGAATAAATTATGATACTAATGGTCATAGGATATTGCATTTTTTTTACTTTTGCTCGTTTTCAACGCTTGTGTACAAATATGTATTTCTCCCCAAACATTCTTAAATAACTTTTAGAAGGACATTCTATTCATGTAATAGCTTAAAATATTTTTATCTAATTTTATATAAATATTAATATTATTTTATATATTATATAATTATATATTATATTATTATATATTTCAATGTCAATCTGAATCTTGATTTTGATAAACCATTAAAAAATCATTGAACAAACCAACGGTCTACAGTCTACAACCACTTACCGACCTTTGCGAATAAACACTAGAGATTCAGTCGCCTAAACTCCTGCATTCAACTGTCCCAGAATTCGGCTCCATATTAAACGGAACGACTTGGGCGGGATCCCCTTTTCCGCTCACCCTTCAAAGGAAATTGCCGCCATACATTGATGTTTATCTGAGAATCTATTCACATCTTAGCAATGTCGCAATGGTTTTGTTCCTTCCGTTTTTCTTTAAGTGTTTCGTATAGGACTGATGATGGTATCGATAAAAGAATGGTAAATGGATGAGAATGGGAGTGGAATTGAATGGTAATCGATGGAGCTGCCTTGACGTTTAACTTTCGTGTGAGAGTTCTAGTAATTGTCAAAAAAAACAATAAATTCTTTTTGTAGGTCAAACTGAGATAAGTAAACGTAACTTAGCACGTACTGTGACTACTGTCGCTAGCATAACTGTCAAACTTCAAGTGCAAGACAGAGACGGGAACATGTCTAAGCCAGTGTTCGTGAAATAACGTTTATAGATCTCGGTCTCAGTCATCGCATCAGTGTGTTCCAGGTATGTTTCCGCCACTATACCAATCCTGGCTACCACTGTGGCTCATCCGTTCTGGACCGGTGCATTTATCATGCGTATCCTTCCTAATGGCTTGTAAGGATAGCTGATTACTATTCAATCCCTTTCATACGTTTCCTGAAGAATGATAGTCTCCCATATTTCACGAAACGAGCAAACATTTAACTAATACAAAACAAAACCCCGAATAAAACAAAATGGTTTTTTTTTTCAAATACCCTCAATTAAACAATGACCACAAAACTCTGTTATCGAACATAGCTTAATGTCGTTTAATCTCATTTATATTGGTGAAAAATAATTGTTGCACATAAATCGTTGGAGTATGTGCGTGTGTGTGTGAGCAATTTGCAAAAAGCAATTGCCGCTATACATCAATGTCTTATCGTCGGATCTGTGCGTCGATTGTCACTGGGCATGTGGCGGGGGAATAAAGTAGTTCAACTTATGTAATAAACGAAAACAAAGATATATAAGGTGCTATAAAAATATCTGCCACGGCTTTAATGAGAGGTAGTATTGTGTTTAAAGATAACAATAGTGAAGAAATTTCGTACCCCGGCACAGTTAAATCAATTTGATAAAATAAAGTAGTTAAATAAACATTGACTCTACTCTGCATAACGTGGTTCACAAATTACGCGCAAAGTGCACTTCATCAATGAAAACAACTGCTATCTCTTTCCATCTGTTCTGTGAATGAAAACTGAAATCAGCTGACTAGTTCGTCACTTGCAAATTTATATGTACAATTTTTTGTATGAAAAAAAATATGACACAATATGATCAATAATTTATCTTTACTATTGTAATCTATAAACACAATACTATCTCCCATTGCAGCCGTGGCAGATATTTTTATAGCACCTTATATTTTAAAGAATAAAGTATTATTTTACGAACTGATTGATAGGCTTTTGTTTTATTAAGCAGATTCTCTTCAGGTTATTAGGTGATGATGATGAAACTGTGTCTTGAAAAGCTTGTGACTGAATAAATAAAGAATGAAAGAAAATACGTTTATTTGCGATAATTATGACGCGAAGAAAGAACACATACACGAAATGAACAAGTTGGGGGAAAATTTGCGTCACATCCACGCAAAACGGCCAACGCTCAGCATAATGCTACGGCCCTATGCGAGACAGAGCCCCAGCAAAACAAAACAAAAACAACAAAATTTACAGTTACAACAGTGCAGCAGTAGCTGGTTTATTAGCTTTTCAAATTGAACGGTTGTTACTAACAACAGTACCGTCCTAGTTTGTTATAGACTAAGCAGTTTTGTCTGCCCAAAACATAACACACATTTGCGCGCGCCATCATTGTTTTCAGAGAGGGGGTCTGTCTAAGACAAGTCTTTCTAAACAGTTTTGTTTCAGGACTGTCCTGAGTCAAAACCATTTTGTCTGTAAACATAAAGCCTCGTGCACACTGGCGCGACGCGACACCGGTAATTGTTCTACCGTGAAATTTTCTTAGTAATTGTATTGTTAGAGTCGCGTCGCGCCAGTCTGCATGAGAGGCTTAACATTTTTGTCTTGCTAATACCTATAGTGATGCCTAAGTTTTGTTCCAGTTTTTGTAGGCTTTTGTCAATACTTCTATATAATTTCTACACATTGGCGCCCTATCTATGGTTGTTTTTCTAGCATTTTATTCAGGCGTTTGCAACGTTTTAACTAAACGTTTTCGCTTCTCAATGCCGTAGGACAGATTTGTATGTAGTTAGAATGAATGAGGTTCACGCCCGTTTCGGATGAGGTGAGTTTATTTTAAAGTGTAAATAGAGTGAGGACTATTGTGTGCGAGTTTCTCTGTTTAGTTTTAAAACTTAAAGGATTTTCATTTAATTTTGTGCTGCTTTTAATGACGGCACGGTTGGCGCAGTGTTGTGTTCGATTCCTGCACGGAACAAATATTTGTATGACTTACAAGTAGTTTTTCCGGGTCTGGCTATTTGTGTCTGTGAGTTTAAATGTTTGTAAACGCACCCACAATACAGGAGAAATTCCTACTATGGGGCAAAGTTAAAAAAAAAAAATGGTATTCATGCTGCTTTCACGATAGCTATCTACCGAGAATCAACAAACGTAAGTTAGGAGGCCCTCAGGCTAGGTGGCGCCACGATCTTCGCAGAGTAGCAGCTGGATGAGAGTTGCCGAGTTACCAGCAGTGGAATGTGTAGTCTAATAATGATGCTGTTGATATACTTACATCTTTTTGAAAGGACCTTTACTTAACTTAACTTATCTTGTTTATCTTAACTTTTCAATGTATCTTAATAGATCACTGTGTAAAATAGTTTCTAAATTAAAAGTTATTAACGCGAAACTATTTCCAACCGCTCCCGCAACAATCCGTGCGCTTCGGGCGGCAACGCCTTCGGTTGCCGCTCGGTGATAAGGGCGAGCCGAAGCTGCTAGAGCATCCAATACCTAAACAGACGACGCGCACCTTTCTTCTGACATCAGCCGTCTGACGTCCGTCCACTAGACTGCGGAACGAAAAAAGGTTTTCTTTGTTAGACAATTTACCTGTATCTTCGCCCCAGACCCTATTGTTTTGATGTTATATTATGTTACTGGAAATAAAGCACTTACAGTACATATATTATGTGTATGTTAAAAAGGCACATACATGTAATTTATAAATAGACTTACTTTTTACAATGTTATAGCTACCAAGATGCTAGATAGCCCTGTGTAAGAAATAAAACATTTACAATTTAATAGGATAATGAAAAATACAACTATAGAACCACAAGTAATTAAAAATACTGTTGCAAGAAATCACTGTTGAGTATAAAAATTGAATGTTTTCAAAACGAATGTAGGTGGGAGGTAGGATGGGCCAAATAAATGAGAAAATAATAGGTACTTGTAACCTTTTAACCAACTCAGCAAAAAAAGCGCAAGGAAGACCCAACAAACAAACCATTAAAAATGTTGCTTAGCAAAATCATTTTTAAATACAGTTACGACGGACGTTAAAAAGGGTTTACAGGGCTATTTGCCTGCAACCCTCCACAGGGGTATGTGGCAAACATGACACGACAACGCTTTCTAAATAATTAACGAACAAATCAGATAATTACAGGGAAAGAGTGAGGTAATCCTGAGCAAACAATCACTTTAAACGATTTAGAAGTGATTGCTGTCATCGATTAAAAACCGTTTTCATTTCAACCTTACCGCTATTCAACTGACAGACTATACAGGGTGTAATTTTAATCACCGTTTTCCTCTTAAGGGGTCATTGTACTCATCATTATGAACAACTTTTACTATGGGACCAAACCTGAAATCGTGAAAAAAAAATCAGATGTTCCCTACATTTTGACGAGTTATGCGAACATAAATGTAGGGAACAGCTGATTTTTTTTTAGTAGTGATAGTAAAAGTTGTTCATAATGATGAGTACAATGACCCCTTAAGAGGAAAACGGTGATTAAAATTACACCCTGTATAAAGAGGCTGCACTTCGTGGGGTGTGGAAACTATATATTTCTACCGTTATTTCGAAAAGTCACATTTTTTTATTAAAAAGAAAATTTATTTAGAAGTGCTGCGAAGTAAAAAAATAAATCAGTATCCCGAACTCTGGGGTAAACTCTGTGTTTGCTCGAAGACTTCCATCATTCCTACATACTAACATCTTAAGGAAAACTCTGTTCTTAAGATCCATAACTCGTCATGAAATGAAACACACAGTTAAAACACGGCTCTTGGAACAATCATACACCTCTACTGAAACAATCCTAAATCTAACCAAATAAAATCCAACCCATATACACACTCGCACACACCCCCCGACGCGCACACACCCCCCGACGCGCACACACCCCCCGACGCGCACACACCCCCACACGAAAATATACCTACATTGATTTTGGTTTTCCCTCAATTTTTTTTGTATATTTTAGTTTGTTGCCTCGCTATTGTATAGCTAAAACATTTAATACTTTGAAAAAAAAAAAACTTCGCAATTTTAATACAGCATTGAATAAAAGGGTAACAGTAATATAAACTGGCTTGAGAAATATCTTCTAATCTGGTTCCTAATTCAATCTTGTAAACTCAATTTGTTACTTGGACTTACAATTATATTTGAGGCGTAAGGGATGAGCGGTTTGAGTTTTGACGTTAAAAATAATAGAAATAGAAACCATCAGAGCCGCATAGCAACAACAACAAGAACAACCTATCATCACGCCTTATTTTCCCCGGAGGGTTAGACAGTGGTGTACCTATATAACAAAACATTTACAATTGATTATTGTATGTTTCTCATGAATCACAACACAACACACACATTCATGTATGCCACAACATTTTATTTGATTTAGTATGATCTTTTTTAATTTATCCTATCCTTTTTTTTTTTTTTTTTTTTTTTTTTTTTTTTTTTTTTTTTTTTTTTTTTTTTTTTTTTTTTTTTTTTGGGTGGGAAATCATCAAATAACTTCTCCCGCTCTGGGCGGAGCGGGAGGGCGTGTCAGACTCTTACTGACTAAAACCCACCCGTGTTCCTTCAGTTGCCTGTGTTGCCAGGGGCCACGGTATCCCTTTCGGACTTTCCCGCAACCCCAGCAGGCATCGGCCCTAGTGGGCCCCGCCATTGGTGCTGACATCAGGGAGTCCCGACGCCCAGGGCGTCTCCTACGGCGGCTAGGCGCGTGAGGGCGCGAACTTTGCCTCTCCCTCACGCGCTCCGCCTCCTCCTTTGCGAGCATTACTGCTTCGCAGAAGGAGGTGACGGCTCCCCATTCCCTCTTATCCTAATAATTTATCCTATCCTAAAGTATCTTTAATTTATTCAAACGGACCCACACTTCCCTGTGTTTATTATTCTAGCGTATGGCACTCATGGGTTGCAGGTGGTACACTTTGTGCTGTCATCTGACATCATGATGAGCTGAGGCCCTTTTTGCATTTTAATCATTGTTTTCTGTTTCTATAGTTTGAATGCGTATTTTTCTGCTGTAATGCCAATAAACGCATTTTTCTTTCTTTTTTTTTTGTATAAATATTATTAATCTCTATAAATGAGAGAAAAATCTCTATCTATGTTTAAGTCCCATGAAAAATGGGGCGACACTTTTGCCATCAATGTAATTAATTACTTATTTTATATAAAAATCCATTCGATTCCATTTGGAATTTCTCAGTACCACCCCAGACTCTGGATTTGTGCGGTTTATGGCAATAGGCTCATGCTAATGGGCGCCTCTGCCTTACCCGTCGGGAAACAAGGCGTGATGTTATGTTTATGAGCGTTTGTATAAAAATACATGTGCTTCTCGATTTTAACAATATCAATCCATCATTTTCATATAATAATATGGATGGTGGACTGTGGATTGAGTGCTCCTTTTTAAAAGTTAATTATATTTTTACGAAATAGGAGGATTGAGTGTTCTAAATAAAACTTTTTTTATAAAATCCAAATAAACCGTTAAAATCAATTGAATATTTGTGAATAGTTTTCACAATAATTATTCCCCATAAAAATGTTAAACTCAAACTCAAAGCATTTATTTCAAATAAACCAATTACAGGCACTTTTGAATTGTCAAGGGGTCGGTCAGTCAGAAAAATGAAGCTAGTTGCCCATTCCAAAGCGTAGTAGGTTCCTATGGAGAAGAACGGGTAAGAAACTCCACGGATACTCTTTTAAATCAAAATATATGTTACAAAATATTTGTTACATCATTCATGTTGAAATTATACATGTGAGAACAATGTAAAAAGACGTGCACGTTAAAAGCGTCCGTAATAAAAATATAGAAACAATTCAAAAATTAAAATAAGTCGTATAATATACATAATTATATCTAGTATAATAGGAGACACGAGTTGCATTATCTTATCAGAATAACAGATTGAGTGTTCTAGTTAATTGACCACGACTTTCTCACCATAGATTTCACGAGACTGTTAAATTCCAATTTCAGGTTAAGGCTAGTGTGGCGGCATCTATATCAACACATGCGAACTACGCATCAATGACCGGACGTCACAAATCCTGCATCGGGCTATTTAAGTTTACCGCGTGATTAACTTATATAAGACTACCCGACATCTATCCTTGGGCAGTTGCCCGCCAGACACATCACCGGTCGCGTCGGTGGGAGGATCCTCCCTTTTCAATAGAGGATGAGTGAACTTTACACCCTGTTCCTCATACCCCTAAACTAGCAAACAAGAAATAACAAGTTTATTCAAAACAACGAGAAACAACAACTAAAGACTTAAAACGAGTAGATTTTTTCCACTTTTCCTCTTACCCTAAAGCCAGATTTCATTATAATTTAATTTCCTCACGCTTCCTCCCAACACTTGTACTAATTTCTTAAGTAGAAGTTAAGCTCGATAGGACACCACCGCGCACCGCCCCAGGAGTCTACCCTTATCAACAGCGTCACTTGACTTGGATTCCTTAATACACATAGGTACTGTCACCCGACTTTCCCTTAGAGCTACAGAAACTTTACCTTTATCTCCGGAAGATAAGATTGGTTTTTGATTGACGATAAATGGTTGTCACGGTTAAACAGTCTAAAATTTACTATTGCCACCGTATTAAAGTCAATTCTCGTGTATTGTTTACCGTCACCTTATTTTCAATAGCTATGGTGAAGCAATCAAGTTATAAAGACGAATTTGTTTAGGAGATCGCCTCTGTTTATTTGGAGCAAATTGGGTCAGTTCATATTTGGTGTTCTGGTTTTTGGTTAATTTGATATTGGGTATTGGTATTTGTTTAGATATTTATGTTTATTTGGAGGCCTGACAGTGTAATTCCGCGTAGGTATTTGCTAAATTGATTTTTATAATTTCATAGAATTCTAGTTGTGGCAGTTGTTAAAAGCGAAGAATATTATTTTTGGAGCAAATGGGTCAATTCATATTTGGTGTTCTGGTTTTATTTTATTATTTACACACTATGTATGTAGAATACACACAGATGAGACATTATTATAATTGCGAGTACAAAGGTACTGCTTTATTTCTTAAGAAATTTCTTCCCGTGAAAAGAGAAATGAGAAGGAAATGTAGACAATAATAGTGTGTGAGAACAAGAAGAGATCTTGTATTGTAGTTGTTACATAATAAGATATATGTATAGTCAACCGTCTTCGTATTCTCACCTTCGAAGATCATCACCTGAATTAACTGGTTACCATAAACCGTAATACAATTACAAGGGATAAGCAAGAATATGGGATAAAATATGTGCTCCAGTTACAGATATCCTGTGGTTTCACAGACTGATATTTCGATTGGATCATTTGAATTACTCTTATGGGCAGAGATAGAGATAAATGTACAGAGATATTTGAAACATTTGCAATGTAATTTTTTTGAAAAAAAAAAAAATGCAGTTATGATTTTTTTTTTGCTTGCTAACTTGGTCCGTTACAAAACATTTCTTAAAATCCTTTAGCAATATCAGTGCTCCTATTGTGTTGGCAATGCAAGAACAGAAACTGTAAAAAGAAAGAAAAATATTTAGAAAAATACTTATCACAGAAACACAGGTAGGTAATCAGAAAAATTAAACAAAATCTTACACGAGCATAAAACAGATATAGTAGGCAGCTGGACGTCATGACTGTGACAATAAGGCTTCCTCAGCATGAGATGCTATGCTTTGGAGGACTTACAGCACATTGTTGACTGATTTTTAGGATCTTACCTCGAATAAGTACTACTTTAGTGTTGACCGATGCGACTTTTGGAATTGACATTCCTTGATTCATTCTTTCCCCAATAAACCCATCCTAAAAGTCCTGAAAATTGAACAAAACTAAAGCCCAACAGGGCATTTCACGACAAAAGAACCGAGCATGAAGTATACCAAAGCAAAATCGGATTTTGTTGGTACATCCGTGCCGCCGACCCGCGTCAATCTAGAATGACAGTTCTCACTGAAGAATGAACGGAATTCGACTGTTGGTTTACTCGAAATGTGGGTGAATGGTTAGTTTTGAAGACAAGGAATATCGTGCCCATTAATATCTAGATTCCAGTCACTAAAATTTAATTTGGAATATCTTCTGTGGGTTGTTTGACTGAGACATTGTTGCTTGTTCTTGTTGTGTCTTATTAGAGTTAGCAAGAAGTTTCTGTCTCAAGGTAACTTTGTAATACCTACAATAAATTAATAAGGTTTATTTTAACATGGTTATTTACATAAAGAAGAATTTAAATATACTAAAGAAAGGAAGAAAGAAAGAAAAGTAGGTTTATTTATAGAAACACGTGCATACAGGTAGATGGGTAGATAATCAGTTGTTTTTTAATATATCAGATGTAGTAGGTACGAGCATAAAACAGTCATAGTCGGCAGCTACACGTCATGACTGTGACAAGAAGGCTTCCACTCAGCATGATGCTGTGCTATGGGGGACCCACGGCATAACGCTGATTTTAGTATAACATACCTAGATACTGCTTCGTTGGTCTAGTGGTTGCAAGCGCTATTGCTGAGCATGAGGTCCTTATTCGATTCCCAGGTCCGGCAAAGTATTATTAGGTTTTTCCATTAGACATTTCTCAGTAGCAGCCCGGAAACTGGATTTGTGTCCGGTTGATGGCAATGGGCTCGACCCCTATTACATAACTGGCGAAATGTGGGTGTACTTACTATGGGTTTTCTGCCTAACCCTTCGTGGAAACAAGGCGTGATGTTATGTATATATATTATAACAAAGATAATGTGAAGTATTTTTATAAGATTTTTTTATTTACCTCTCTCTTGTTTAATATTCTAAGCTCACAGCCTTATAAAGCCCTACCTGAATATCAGAATTTTAAATTAAATTACAGTTTCTAACGTCCGCAACCCAATTACTGACGAGGAATATCGATACCGATACCCTAATTAAAATCACCCAAAATGATTAAAGACGGCATTATAACAAGCTTAAGGAGGTCCTAGTCTTTTTCATAAAACCGAAGTTATTATTATTATTTTATTTACGGCTTACCAACTAAACACATAAACCATTAACTCACAGTATTTGTCATAATTATAAAACTACCATGTATCTAAATTATACACGGCACTAATAATTAGCGTACTTTTACAGTATGCAAAACGAAATATGTTTTTATAAACATCAAATAATAACAAAACTAAAATATAAATCAATTTGCCTCGCCTTTTCCCAACTATGTTGGGGTTGGTGACATTCTGAAACCGCGGAACTAACAGTGTTTAAAACCGCGTAAGGTAGGTGCAGTGAATTTTGCAGGAACGACTTTAAAAAACGTAATATTTACTAGAACGAGTTTGAAAACGAAACTTTTAAATTGTCAAATCATAATATTTATTATAATTTGACAATTTAAAAGTTTAAACAATAGAATGTCAAGTGGTTTAGTAAATATTACGTTTTTAAACTCGTTCCTGCAAAACTCACTGCACCTACCTTAAGCGGTTTTAAACACTGTTAGTTCCGCGGTTTCTCCTCCCGCAAAGTCTGACTGGCTATCGGCCTTAGTAACTGCTAAAAACACTGCCATTACCGTATTAGTAATTGCAGTAAACCATCACTATCTTACAACAGACTACTAATACACTTTCACTAAATCCCAGTCCCCTTGATAAGAAGCTGAAAATTTCATTAAGCACAAGATGTTACGCAGTACCGCATAACGATGACAATAATGTAAGTAATTCACAAGTCAGTTCCCCATGACGTCATTTCAGAAACATCGCTTAGCCGACGCCAAGGATACCCATGGGTACTTTGGTGGACGAAGAGAAGCTGTGAAGCTTCTGTCTGCTGCGCTGAAGTGTGAAGCTTGGGTTACCATGGTGATCCATGTTGGGCAATACTCAAGCAACACTGCAGGCTTAGTCTGCACTGTCGGTTAGTGTCAAAGGTGAAAGATTCGCTTTGAACTTGTTGACTTTGCGAAATTGGTTTATGATACATACAATAAGCAATAGTTAAAAACAATATATGATACGTCACCGGTATGATTATGAACATCGTTAGTTTATAATCTATTATTTATTAATTAATAATTTTAATGCTTGGGGTGAAATTGAATAGTCATCAATGTTACCCCATCCATGCAATCAAAGACACCTTACGGAAATAATTGCTATCTATAAAAAATTTTATTGTATTATAATTATTTTTTTATTTTTATATATAATTATAAAATATATTTATTTTATGCCATACAACAAAGCATAACGATGTAGTTAAATAAACATCTGACACGGTGAATCTTACCAAAAACGTGTCATTGTAACACGACTTCTTATTTTTGAAGTTACGTAATCATAAAGAAAGCTTAGAAACATTGTCTTACGTTTTTTTGTATTTTTACGATCACTTAAACTTGTTCGTTCGTGCTGCGACTGAGACGAAGAGAACAAGTGACATTCAGGCTTGAACACCGTAAAAGAAAACACTTTCGGTCGAGTTCAGAAACTTCGTAATTTGCATTTAAAAATAAAACAAAGTTGTTATCAAAGTTACCCGACGAATCAAAGTAGCCTAATCCACCGGTACTGGTCGATTTTTTGTTAAATTGAGCCTTTATTTAAGATACCTTGATAGTCTCTACAAGTTAAAATGAAAAATTTAAATAACCCCCGACACAAACAAAGACCTCTAAAAAGAAACAAAAGCACCTACTCCATCATTAGACCCTGTCCACCATCTATCTATACCTAACCTATTCATTGAGACCATTCCAATGAGCCCAAACACGATACCGGTCCTGTAAGTTAGTGAAGGAGTAGGGTATCCTGTGAATTTCAGATGATGCTGCAGTATCAGTTCAAGGTTACTATGTTCTTCCAATATCATTGATGTAACAGAATACTAAATTTCGAATCAATCAGACCTGTGGAAGATGCGCACATCCATTCATCAACTAGAAAAGAGCTGATAATCTTCAAACGGCTGAACCGATTTTCTGAATTGTAGCTAAGAACATTCTCGATCAAGACACCTTTCAAACAAATAATCATCAAAATCGGTTCAGCCGTTTGGGAGCTACCAGGGAATAACAGATAAACACGTTAAACTTTATAACACCCCTCTGTTTCCATCGGGGGTTAAAAATGGATGAGGTGAATGGTGCTGATCCGTTCATCATGTTCGTGAACGGGCGCCGTCAGCTGGGGCTGGTCATCTCTTAGCTGCCATGGCTTATTTTCAATTTTTGAAATGTTTTTTTTATCTTTATCTTTTGACGGACGCTTTTATCATGCACGTCTTTCTACATTGTTCTCACATATATAATTTCAACATGAATGATTTAACCAATTTTTTGTACAAATTTTTATTTTATTTAAAAGAGTGTTCGTGTTTCTTGCCCGTTCTTCTCCATAGGTACCTACTACGCTTTGGAATGGGCAACTAGCTTCATATTTCTGACTGACCGACTGCTTGACAATTCAAAAGTGCCTGTAAATGGTTTAATTGAAATAAATACTTGATGAGTTGCCATTAGAACCCACTAAAATTCCACTAGACCTTATGAAATACCACATCACATCGCAGACACAAAATGTACAAATTTAAGGGTACAACCCACTACTTAATACCTTTAAGAAGCCTAACATCAGATCTCAATTAGCTGTAAGCGTGTCTATCGCCATTAATCGGATTCCACCCTTATATGTTTTAGTTAATGCTTTTATCACGGGAGCGTGCGAAATACTCTAAAGGTTGTATAGAAAAGGGTACATTTTACGGTGAACAGTTTTTAATGGGGTAGAAAAATAAACCTCTTTCGTTTTCAAAGAGATTTCGATGAAAAAGGGTTTCTATGTTTTAGACATGTGGGTAACCAGAGCATTGGGTAAGGAAAAACGTGAAGGTATTACTGTTCCGTGAGGTTTTCGGAAAACACGACGATGAGCTGCAGCTGTATCTATGCGTATCTACAATCAAAATCTCAATCTCCCTTTAGGGGTATGAGGAACAGGGTGTAAAGTTCTCTCATCCCCCATAGAAAAGGGAGGATCCTCCTACCAGACGGGTGTTATGTCTGGCGGGCAATTGCCCAAGGACTGATGTCGGATAGTCTTATATATATGAATCGCGCGGTAAACTTAAATAGCGCGATGCAGGATCTGTGACGTCAGGTCTTTGATGCTTAGTTCGTATGTGGCGGTGTAGATGCCGCCACATCACTCCCCTCCGGAGACCGGAGGTCGATAGTGGGCTGAGTCTTGTATCTTCCGATGCTTGCCAGTGCCAGTTGAGGTTCCAGTGAGTCGGAACCGGGTGCCGCATAGTTCACAGTGGGTCGGAACTGTCTGCGGTGATTGAGGGTGCTTTGAGTTTGAGTTTTTGAGTTTGATTCCCCAGTGAGTCGGGGTGGCGCTGCGTTGTGATCCAGTGCGTCGGATGTGGTACAGCGCCGGGTTGCTGATGAGGCTGAGGGTAGTGACCAGGAATGCGCGTTCGCTGCATGCTGGTGGTCAGGATACCCGTTGAAGCCGTGGGTGCTGGCTGGCTGTGTGACTCGCCTCACAAAAGCTTGCGGGAGTGATGATGATGACGTCACGCTGAAGTAGTTGCACGAAGGCTGCGTTGACGTTCATATTCGGGGTCACCAATTTAGGGGTATGAGGAACAGGGTGTAAAGTTCTCTCATCCCCCATAGAAAAGGGAGGATCCTCCTACCAGACGGGTGTTATGTCTGGCGGGCAATTGCCCAAGGACTGATGTCGGATAGTCTTATATATATGAATCGCGCGGTAAACTTAAATAGCGCGATGCAGGATCTGTGACGTCAGGTCTTTGATGCTTAGTTCGTATGTGGCGGTGTAGATGCCGCCACATCCCTAACCTTTTTCCAACTATTTCGGGGTCGGCTTCCAGTCTAACCTGGTGCAGCTAAATATCAGTATTTCACATGGAGCGACTGCCTATCTCACCTCCACAACCCAGTAACTGAGTAATACGATACCCCTGGTAAGACTGCGGTTGTCAGACTTTTGGGCTTCTGACGACCCGTAACGACTGTCAAAGATCCACGAATGACACCCGTGACCAACGGCTTAACGTGCTTTCCGAGGCACGGAGGAGTCTCGATTTGTAAAGATGGTCACCCATCCACGGACCACCCCCGGAAAGCGATTGATCGACCCGTGCGACTGCCTGCTATGCGTGTCTGCAATAAACTACAAAAAAATGTGTCTGTGATTTTTTTAAATGTAAAGAATGAATGTCCATATTAAATCCAAGTGACGCCCTGTAGTTCCAAATAAAAATTGGTTTCTAGAATGATCTATTTACCGAAATTGGCAAAAACACTGATCCTTTGACGCTGTTAATTTTTGAACTTTCGTGTCAAATTAAAAAATTGTTACAAATAAATGAATACAACCAACATTTTATTCCGTACAAAACGAGCTAACTGAACAAGAAGTATAAATATTTTTGACGCATATATCCTCTCTTCAAAAAACAGATAAAAAATTCTCACAAAGCTTTATTGTACTCCTAAAAATGGCTACGAAGCTACGAGGCTACGAGTTGTAGCTGTGACGTCATTTCGTAGCCGTGGTGCTACGAGCTACGCTACTTGGAAAAACCATATGCATTTATATTGAGTTTTTCTGTTGAAACTTATTAGCTGGGTTTTTAAATGTGTGAGATTCAGTGGGGTAATAAATTTTCTAGGAAATGCTGGAAAATAAAAAGTAATACTTTCCGAATCAGAACGTGATGGCAGGGTTATATGAAAAGCAAATGATGCTAGTAAATCTGGGTAGAATATTTATTAAAGAATCAGTCTATTCACGAAAAAGTTTCACAGGTTTTTTTTATATAATACAGTATTTTTTTTGTCCATTTCGTAGGTATTTCTTTTTTTAGCAAGTTTACATTGGTTTGTTCAGAGTCCAAATGAAATGTACGTAAATAAGAAAATAAGCCTAATTAATTAATTTAAAAGAAAATAGTTTTTGTATTTCTGATTTTCAATATTCAGCCTCAATTATTTTGCTCTGAAACCTAGTCTTCTTGCTTGCCATTACATCTATTAACACCATCCAACACCAACATCACCACCATTATCTATCATCACTACCATAATTAACAACCAAAAAAAAACTAAGAATCGATTCGTTGACCTATGTACCCTATTCATTGTCACCACGATATTAAAATTTCATAATCATTAAGCCCAAAAAACCATAACACTTCAATGTTTAATAATGACACTGATAATGCTGGTCATTCTCCCAAAAAACTGAAGAACCAGACACCTTTTAATGTGTTATACAGTAATTATGGAATTAATTAGACGGAAAAGTGAATTAACTGAAGCTGTGTGTAGCGTACAATTGTCACCATCTGCCATTCTTAACAAGTGTGACATACTGGTGGGATGATCAGCGAGCGATGTTTTTTTTTGCTTAAAGTGCAGTTAAAAATCTACTTAGCCAAATGACTTGCCTAAATAGTGTTTCTGGCAGGATAATCTATTTAAGAATGCTAAGTAAAATGAATCTTACCATTCAGAATTGATTATATTATCTTTGTGTAATAAAAAGAGCAACGTGCTATGATTTGCAACATACAGAAGATTATCAATATTGGTTTTGCAGAAACAATATTTCTTGGAAACAAATTAACAATAAAAGGAGAAAAAAAACTGTCCCATACTGTCTACTAACAATACAATTACATAAATCTAGCCATAATTAAAAAAGCTCTCTTTTAATTTGTGATAAATCAAAATCCAAAGTGACTTATTCAAACTAGGCTGAGAATCTGCACTTTTCGATCGTCAAAATTACATAAGACAGTTGGACAAAACGCTCACACTTCACCACTTCCTAGAGCTTTAGCTGGGATTAAGAACTGGCGCCACAAACTCCCCAGCAGCACAGCTGTCTGTTCAGTTAAAAAAAACTTTATTCATTATTAAAAAATAAAACATTGAATTAATTAAATAATTTGCCATTATGTCAGCTAGCACACGTCAATACCAACAAAATTCTACAGCACGACAACGTTCGATCATTCAAACGCCCGGCAACCCGTGTGTCTCAACAAAGGCCATCGCGAGTCGACATTATCATAATACATTAACATAATTCGCGACATCCATTCCCGGCTGTGCGGTTATGGAGCAATTTGCTAGCCGTCCCGAACCGTAATGTGTACTACAGTTATTACATTGATTACTAAGAAACTAAATTAAAGGCAGGCGTTTACTTTTTCTTTTTAAAGTTCTGCACTGTATTTGCATTTGTATTTCATTGAATTATTTTTAATTTATTTTGATAGTTAGAAGAAAATTATTTCTTAAGTTATTAGTTATCTTGATAAAATCTACGGTTGTTGAACTTTTAAGCTTTCAGTAAATGTATAGGTATTTTATTGTTGTTATAAAACTTTAGGAAGATTCACCAAACCTTTAGGACCTTTAGGTCTTGTCTTATTCCAAACAGATAAAATGAGAAATAGATTACAACCATATTTAATGTAGTTTTTGTTAAGTACTTTTACAGTCAGCGACCAAATTCGATTAGGTAACACTTTCGTTTTTTTTTAATCTTAATTTAGAGCTAAATATTTAATTAAACTCTGAGCAGAAGTAAACTTGAAGAATGTTACCTCTTAGCATAATTATTATAATTATGAAATGCTGAAATACAATATATCGAATAATAATTATGTGTTAATTTAGATAATGTGTATAAAGTAGCAGTGTTAATCAGAATCTGGTAACTAACCTAACTTGTCAACAAAACTATAATTCCAATCTAAGTAGTCAAAACTATTTTCATTCTAAAGTTCATTCACCCTTGTTAGGCTCTAAACCCGAGTACCCGCATAAAGTATCCCTATTTAGTCCAGGAGCTCGCTACAAGTTAAGGTATGATATCTATTTAGAAGTTTGGTCTAGACCATTATTATAATTGCCTTCATAACAACTACAAAATGGGGGCCGAAACTTCTCACTACCTATTTGACCCTCTAAATTACCTTTGCCAACACCTAGGAATTTCAAATGGCTCATTATTTTACTTAATTGGAATTTACAAGGATGAGATTAAATTATCACTTTGATTATAATAGTGGAAGGTTGTTGGTTACAGTTGTGTTACCTTTGGGTTTATCCTTGAAATATGGGTGATTTATTCTTTTATATATTTTTTTGTTTTCCTATTATTATTTTTTTTAATAATGAAAAATTACTGTTCATATTATAGAAGATAAAATTTTTGTAAGGAAGAAAATTTGCTAGGCAAAAAAACAATAAAATGTTAAGTAACTATTTATAATATTATATTTTAATAACTATTCTGTCACAGCCAGGCTACTAGTATAATCTTAATCCGTATTGTTTCAATTTTTTTTATGACCTCTCTACGTATATACTGGGTGTAATGATGTGTAATGATGTGTAATGAAATCAGTTGTTCCCTACATTTTGACGAGTTATGCGAACATAAATGTAGGGAACAGCTGATTTTTTTGTCACGATTTCAGGTTTGGTGCCATAGTAAAAGTTGTTCATAATGATGAGTACAATGACCCCTTAAGAGGAAAACGGTGATTAAAATTACACCCTGTATTCATACCTAGTAGGTCATAAAACCCGTGGAATTAAAAAAAAATCCTTTAGTTGTCGTCAAATGTGAAATGTCTAAGGTCATTATATACTACTGATCATGCTTATATACTGTGTCGGGGTACCAATAGCCAAACAGCTAAGGCGTTGACCTGACAAACTGTTGTGATAAGCTTGCCCTTAGTTCAAGTCTGCTCATGCTTTCATCCGATTGACTAACAAGTTAGGTGACGCCGGTAACTTGTTAGTCAATCAGATATTGTATAATTATTTAGTAGTTGAGGTGATAGGTCGGTTATTATCGAGTTCCAAACAACGAAAGGTCTATAGAATTTATGTCAAAACAATTGGTTACTGTGGTGGTCCTGAATTTACAGCTCTGCTTGGCATTATGGTTTTATTATAAAAGTAAGTGATACTCTGAAACTTTTTCTTACTCGAATAGCAAAATTTAAGGATTTAATCCAACCACTGCTCTGCCGTAGAAACAAACGAACAACAAATGCCTCCCAAAACTAAGCTAGCACATTTCCATACATATTACGCCAACCCATACATAAATAATGCCTAACCACCCGCACAGAAGCGGAAATAAATCCACATAAACTCACAACTGCTTACAACTACAATACGTCAGTAAAAAACTTCCTCCCTAAAGAAAAAGGGGAAAAAACGTAGAGACAAAATGGATACGACCTCGAACAATCCATCACACGTTTGAAAACTAGTCGGCGAGCTTGCCGATATCAAAATGTAGTTACTATTGTCCCCGAGTTGATAAAATATGAGCGGTGACATTGACAAATCGGCGAGGCATAAGAAAGAAACGTTCACAAGTCGCACAGCCTTTACTTAGAACTCACTAAGTCACTATGGCGTTTGGGAACCGTTCTATTCATTTTTTGGGAGCGAATTTTTGTGTGACATTATTATAATTATTGTGCAGTTAATCCGGGAAAATGTGAAGAAATACTGATGTGTACTGAAAAATAAGGGTCCATTTGGCCAAGGTAACCAATGCCAATAATTATAAAATATAAGGTGCTATAAAAATATCTGCCACGGCTGCAATGGGAGATAGTATTGTGTTTATAGATTACAATAGTAAAGATAAATTATTGATCATGTGTCATATTTTTTTTCATACAAAAAATTGTACGTATAAATTTGCAAGTGACGAACTAGTCAGCTGATTTCAGTTTTCATTCACAGAACAGATGGAAAGAGATAGCAGTAGTTTTCATTGACGAAGTGCACTTCGCGCGTAATTTGTGAACCACGTTATGCAGAGTAGAGTCAATGTTTATTTAACTACTTTATTTTCTCAAATTGATTTAACTGTGCCGGGGTACGAAATTTCTTCACTATTGTTATCTTTAAACACAATACTACCTCTCATTAAAGCCGTGGCAGATATTTTTATAGCACCTTATATATTATGAGTAGATGTAGGCAACATTCCAGATAGATGGTGGTATCTTAGTTTCGAACTGATAGACAATGGTTTTAATAATAAACGATAAATAAAAATGAACGATGTGGTTTTATTTGGAAACAAATAGATCTGCATACAAAATTCAAGTTCAAGTACCTTAAGCGGTTTTAAAATATTGTGTCAATATTATCGTGAACCTAATCTACGTACAATACTATCAAAGACGAACAACGAGTACATGAAGTACATGCCACGATAACACAAACTGATCCAACTTCTCAGTCTACAAACGTGACAGCTATCTACTTATCGGGCTTAAGTTTCAACTAAGTGGATCTTACGTATATTAACTTGTTTCTGTTGTAATTTCCAATGCCTTACATGATTTTAGCTTATCACTTGAGCTCTAAGATAGACTAGTAGTACCTAGACTTGAGTCAAAACTGAGTTTGAAGAAAGCCCTATATTCTTCTTTATTGGACGGATGGATGACCCCTGTAACACCACCACAGATTCCACCTAGCATGGGCGTCATTAATCAAATCGCTGAGCACTGGTAAGTCCTAGGCTGTAAATGCTGCGCATACCTACTTTGTACGTTAATGTTGGAAATAAATTATTTATTATTATTTCGTTTATAAAATTAAAAAACCATATAAAATATATTTTTAAATATTTCTTATCGTGTGTTTTTGGTTTTATGTATTAATAATGACAGTCAATCTGCTTTTGAAGACTTGCATACACCCTCACGATTGATAGCCCATTGTGGACTATCAAACGTGCAATGAGGGTGTGCGTGTAAGTATCCTGGATTTCTCGATATCATTAAGCTTAAGTTCAAAAGTAGTTACGTTTAGTTTTCCTTGTCAATTTTTAGTATCATCGGCGTCGTCTAATAGACTTTTAACCTCAAAACAATTATTTTAATGTTGAATATCATCCTTACATTATTCTATAGCAAGAATAAAAAATAGTAAAGTGCTGTAAAACTCAGGTATTACATACAAGTTACGACCAAACTGAAGCAAGGTAAAAACATTACTACCCTCCTTTTTGTCGTCATCTAACTTTTCCAATCAAACTTGACAACTCAACCGTTCGCTCCCATACTTTTCCCCATCAATCGTGACACTATATCATACAAATTCCCTCCACCCGTTTGTCATCCCATAAAACTGACTACATAAATGTTTTTGACGTATCAAAGCATTAATCAAGAGGGAGCGAGACAAAAAATGTTTCAGAGCAAACATAGTGGCGTTTGAAGTACAATGTTTGTAGTCCTCTCTCTTATCACGTTCCCCGAGTATTTATCTTGGCATGAATAGGCTCCACGACTTTGACAGATCGTTTCTACCCGTGTTTTGTTAAATAACTCAAGATTGGATACAGTTAGCTTTTTGTATGTCAGCTCTTTGACTATTTTCTGATGTTCAATTTGTTTTATTGGCGGCGGTTGGACTGATTCTTATTTCTAAATTAGCATTATAATTGTATTGTTTTATTGCATACTATCTAGAAAATGTCCAAACGTTTTAGCAATCCTCTCAAAACCTGTAACAAATTTTCCGAATATCGCACTATCTATCACATTAAAAAAATACACAATATTATGAAGTAATCTGTCAGATAAGTTAACCCAAAATTTACAGAAGGAGATGAAAAACCTCATAGTTATCGCCACCTTGTAATATTCAAAGTCAAATAATTTATTTCAATTAGTAACGTTTATGGCACTTTTGAATCTCAACATTTACAAGAAAATATAATTTATTTTATTTACTTTCAAAAGGAAGTTTCGTATGGAGAAGAATGGCCAAGAAACTCCAACGTTACTCTTTTAGAATGTTCAAAGTATTATATTTTGTATACATTATATTTGTGGCTTTAAAACCGATGGAAGAGTAGGCCCTTTTGTACACACAAGTTTTTATTGCCGAGAAAAACTACGGTTTATTCGCTGTGTGTAGGCACGGTCGTGCGTGTTGCATGAATCACTGTGGAAGCTTGTTGAAAGACACGTTTTTTCTACAACGCGTTTTATTTGCCGTATGTAGCCACTCTCGTCAATCTTGTATGGATCACTATGGAAGGTTGAGATATACACGTTTTTTCTACGGCGCGGTGTATACGTCGTAATGTAAAGCGAGCCTTAATCTAAACCGAAGTTCACCCAAAATTACCACATCAACTGCTACCCTATCTTCACAGGGCGATATAAACCAACCTAACTCAATCCAACTAGCCGATATATCGGGCCTCCCCAGCAATATCACCTTAGGGGGTAAATAATTGCTAAGCACATTAATCACGTGAAATCGAGCCGTTCAATGACACACTAATGATTCATTGGGATCCGTAAGGTGTATGAGTTTGCTATGAGAAGGCTTTGGGTTTGCTTGGGATTGATATTAGACAAAGGGTTTATTTATTTATTTTATATACGATTTGTAACCTTAAAGTATATCAGGCAATACAATATGTTAAGTCAGAATACCCCCGTACTACTTAGTATTATATTGGGGTTAATGCAAAAGGTCATGTCGTGAGCAATGTTTTTATTTTGAACTAGCAACGCCCGGTGGTTTCACCGGCATAAGTGTTGATCCCGAAGGAATATCGAGATAAAAAGTATACTATGTCCTAACCCAGGTCATGGTCTACCTATGTGCCAAATTTCATCCAAATCCGTTCAGCCGTTTTAGCGTGAAAGCGTAACAAACAAACAAACTCACTTTCACATTTATAATACTAGTCAGGATTAGGATGGATATAAGAGTAGGTTAAGACTTAATAAATGAAGGACGGATTATGTGGAAGATAGTATGGCCAGAACAGGGATGAATACTAAGGTGATGGTCAATAGAGATGAATAAGAAAACAAGCTGAAGGATGATGAATTAAAGGATTCATGCGGTACCGCATCTCACCTCATGCAACTAGCCTTTTCATTACTTACCTTTTTCAACTGTTATTTGTTAGAGCTTGACGGATGGTCTACACAATAACTGGGTTGTGGAGATCAGGGCCTTGAGTCTACTAATTTATAAACGTTACAATGGTCTCTCAATGGCGAGTTTTTGACCGATTTGCAATACAAAAACTGTCAAAAACTCACCATTGAGAAACCATTATAACGTTTATAAATTAGAAGGCTTAGGCCCCAGATAGGTAGTCGCTCCATGTAAAATACTGGTATTTAGCTGCATTCGGTTAGACTGGAAGCCGACCCCAACATAGTTGAGAAAAGGCTAGGCAGATTGATTGATGGATTTTCTAGTCCTTTACTTAGTTTTGAGGTATTTTTGTGGTATTATTTACAAAACGATGTTAATTAGCACCATGAACCCTTGAGGTGTACGGTTCAAAACAGATCAAATTGGAAATGCAAAGCATAACATGAATTTACTGATGAAAAGATAGTTCTTATGTAAAAAAGGACAGTGCCAAACACATACGCACATTCTCAAATTCCATACACATACTGAAGAACATTATGCCGGATAGAAGCCATGATTTACAACCCAACTTATCGATTCCGTGTCGCTGCAAAGCAAATGATTGAGGGAGATGTTACATAAGGCACTATTGCGATATCTCTTCTTCAATAGATAATGTTCTACGTGTGGATTGCGAGATGTACAAAATATGAAATATGTTTCTCTTCAAAGCAGAAACATATACAACCACACATACCTTGGGGAATATGTGAGGAGCTGTATTAATTTAAAAGTTTCGTGAAATTATTTTAGCTGTTGGATTTTGAATTGAAATCTATTGAAAAGAAACTTAAGTTTTTCTTTTCGTTTGCTTTTTAAAATCGCATACACTCAGTTTTATCTACACTAATGTTATTATGAGAAAAGATTTGTATTTTTATTAATAAAGTCGAAAACTACTGGACCATTATTCTTGTTGCTTCTGTAAATGTGAGAACAATATAAAAAATAATTTAAAACAATTCAAAGAATAAGATTAAAAATAAGCCCTGGCAGTTAAGAGACGACCAGTCTCAACCGACGGCACACGTTCACGAACATGGCTCGTGGATCACCATCCAGCTCAACCATTTTGTATGGAACCGAATGATCCAACACACTCTATTCTATGCCAAACTCCATCATTTCCCAAAAAAACAAAATAGGGTATCCTTGTTAACTCAGAAACCGTCATACCTACATTCTACGTTAACACACTGCCATAATGAGGTTTTGCGAAGTTTGTTAACTGCCATGGCTTCTGTACTAATAACAATGGTTCGTCGTGACGTCTAACGGTGTCAATGCACTTCGTTCGTTATTATTCTCTCGCGCAAAGGAAAGAGAACACTCGTTTGTTGTTCCATGTTTTTGTGTAGGTATTATAATGTAGGTAGGTCCTTACGAAAACTTGAACTTTGTTTAAAGGACATTGACCATCCATATATGGGAGTTGGACCAAGTGCTGCCCAGAATGGACACAGAGTGCATTATGTTCCTTGGGCTTATTCTAGTCTATAAACCAAAGCTCGTCAAAATCTATCCGCGGAGATTTGAGAAAAAGTATATTTTGTTGAGATATTTTTATTGATGAATCCATAAGTGGGAGTTGAAGCAAGTGCTGCCCAGAATGGACATACAGTGCATTATGTTCCTTGGGCTACTACTAGTCTGTAAACCAAAGCTCGTCAAAATCTATCCGAGGAGTTTTGAGAAAAAGTATATTTTGTTGAGATATTTTTATTGATGAATCCATATGTGGGAGTTGAAGCAAGTGCTGCCCAGAATGGACACACAGTGCATTATGTTCCTTGGGCTTATTCTAGTCTATAAACCAAAGCTCGTCAAAATCTATCCGCGGTGATTTGAGAAAAAGTATATTTTGTTGAGATATTTTTATTGATGAATTCATAGTTGAAGCAAGTTGAAGCAAGTGCTGCCCAGAATGGACACACAGTGCATTATGTTCTTTGGGCTACTACTAGTCTGTAAACCAAAGCTCGTCAAAATCTATCCGAGGAGTTTTGAGAAAAAGTATATTTTGATGAGATATTTTTATTGATGAATCCATAGTTGAAGCAAGTTGAAGCAAGTGCTGCCCAGAATGGACACACAGTGCATTATGTTCCTTGGGCTTATTCCAGTCTATAAACCAAAGCTCGTCAAAATCTATCCGCGGAGATTTGAGAAAAAGTATATTTTGTTGAGATATTTTTATTGATGAATCCATAAGTGGGAGTTGAAGCAAGTGCTGCCCAGAATGGACATACAGTGCATTATGTTCCTTGGGCTACTACTAGTCTGTAAACCAAAGCTCGTCAAATCTATCCGAGGAGTTTTGAGAAAAAGTATATTTTGTTGAGATATTTTTATTGATGAATCCATATGTGGGAGTTGAAGCAAGTGCTGCCCAGAATGGAAACACAGTGCATTATGTTCCTTGGGTTTATTCTAGTCTATAAACCAAAGCTCGTCAAAATCTATCCGCGGTGATTTGAGAAAAAGTATAATATATTTTGTTGAGATATTTTTATTGATGAATTCATAGTTGAAGCAAGTTGAAGCAAGTGCTGCCCAGAATGGACACACAGTGCATTATGTTCCTTGGGCTACTACTAGTCTGTAAACCAAAGCTCGTCAAAATCTATCCGAGGAGTTTTGAGAAAAAGTATATTTTGTTGAGATATTTTTATTGATGAATCCATATGTGGGAGTTGAAGCAAGTGCTGCCCAGAATGGACACACAGTGCATTATGTTCCTTGGGTTTATTCTAGTCTATAAACCAAAGCTCGTCAAAATCTATCCGCGGTGATTTGAGAAAAAGTATATTTTGTTGAGATATTTTTATTGATGAATTCATAGTTGAAGCAAGTTGAAGCAAGTGCTGCCCAGAATGGACACACAGTGCATTATGTTCCTTGGGCTACTACTAGTCTGTAAACCAAAGCTCGTCAAAATCTATCCGAGGAGTTTTGAGAAAAAGTATATTCTGATGAGATATTTTTATTGATGAATCCATAGTTGAAGCAAGTTGAAGCAAGTGCTGCCCAGAATGGACATACAGTGCATTATGTTCCTTGGGCTACTACTAGTCTGTAAACCAAAGCTTGTCAAAATCTATCCGAGGAGTTTTGAGAAAAAGTATATTTTTGTTGCGTTTTTTTAATTTATGAATAATGACTACAAATGGGGCATTTTATTAATTAATGACAGTAAATATTTAAACAACACATTAGTATTTCCTTTAATTCATTTATATGCATATCATTACCTACATTTCTAAATATTTTTATAAAAACACATTAAAAAATATATAAAAATTGTACCCCACCGATATCGGGAACAGGGTCCAAGCTATCGAAGTTCAGGGCTCCTGAGGGAAGAATCTCCTAATGATAAGCGCCGTATCCAGAAGTACCGCTTTCTGGATGAAGCCTTTGATCCAGCTGCCTAACGATAGCTCCTCAGGTGTTCGTTGAGGTTCTTGGCTATTATGCCATTGGCCGTAACGACTATTGGCACAACAACTGCTGCATCCCTTCCCACGCTCTAATCGATCTATCACCACTATGTCACGAGTGTATTGAATCAGGAACATTTAAAAGACAACACATGTGATGATTTTTACGGCACCAAATCGTTGTTTTGATTTGAATCCCGAGCCAGTACCTATCCAAAATGTAGGAATTGGTTAAACTACCCAAAAGGCACATAATAGATTTTGAAAATCTTAATCAGCAACATGATACGGTATTATTTGAGCTTGACGAATTCGAAACATTGTTTAATGAACCTCAACTATTAGCTCAATTATGCCGCCGATGCCGATGTCCACGAACAGCACTAGGTACACTCCTATCAACACTAGGGCATCGAATGAAAGACTCGCTAAGTTTTTTAACATAACGCGAACAGTCTTGAACCATTCACCACCTTCTGGCTCAATCATCAGACCCTGGACACCACCTTAAGCTATACTACTTGTTATGACAAAACCAACGAGTCCAAACACGATGGTGCTATCTTGTATGGTTGAGGAGTTCCTATAGCCACCTTCCGGTTCCATCATCAGACTCTGGACACCACCATTGTAATACTACTTGTTAATACATATCCAATGTAACCACATACTACGATGCTATCTGGTTTACTTGAGGAGTTCCTATGGCCACCTTCCGGATCCATCATCAGACCCTGGATACTACCTTAAGCTATACTACTTGTCATGACAAAACCAACGAGTCCAAGCACGATGGTGCTATCTTGTATGATTGAGGAGTTCCTTTGGCCACCATTCGGCTCCATCATCAGCCCCTGTACACCATCTGACGCTTTAGCACTTGTCACGATAAGACCAACGAGTTCAAACTCAACAACGCTATCATATACATATCCAAAATAAATAAAACTACCAGAAAAACCTTAAAACACAAAACACACAAAACTTTTTAACCCTGGGATCGTTTTTTTTTTTTTTAATTTTTTTAAGTATAGTTTGGCGCTAGGAACCATTTGGAAGTATTCCCATGTCTGGGCAGCATTTGGTCCACATCGGTCAATATCCTTTGTTTTGAATTTATACAGTAGTACATACCTACCTACTGTATAAATTCAAAACAAAATAATGCGTGTCAGAAAATAATGTGTATTCATATTTTAAGGGTGTGAAGGATTTGAATTGAACAACTTTCTCAATGAGACCAACATCGTAATCGCGCAAAAATAATCATTCGTCCCATACAAGGTCGAGTAGGTATTGATGTTTTCCTTTCGTATGTCCACGGAGCTCCTTGAGCTTTGGGACAGTTGAAATTTTTTCGCGATTACTATGTTGGTCTGTATTTATCATTTGTGTATTACGTAGTAAATGCGTCATATTATACATCGGTTTTTGCAGCATTTATATTAAGACAAAGTTCCAAAGATGATCAAAGTTTTGCAGTGGCTTATAAATGTTATTCTTTTTTTATTTTTGTTTGACTATTTCCATTTTGTAAAGAACTCTTTTCACTGTTGCTCATAATACACTCTAGTTACTTGGGACTATTTGCAGCTCCAGCATCAGACATACAGCATGAGAAATAGAGTTCTTTGAGTAGGTATTCGGCCATTATCGCTTCAACCATCTGCAGAGCACAAACTTGGCCAATAGCGACGTATTGGTCCTCTTTGATGCGTGCAAACTTCTTTCAACTCAGACGTACAGCATGAGAAATATAGATGCCATTATCGCTACACCCATCGCCATCTACAGAGCACAAACTTGGCCAATACATCGCCTCTTTGATGTGTGCAAACTTTCTTTTAACTCCAACAGCTAGTTTACTGCAGTTACCGACGATAAATCCGTTTTAATCGATAAAGTATTAGTTACTCAGTAAATGTTACGAGAATTATTTCCTACATCATGAGCTAAAAGGAAAACTTTCAGTGTTTAGAACTTCATTAGTTGTTGCTTGTACAGTGAGGTCGTATATGAAGTGTGTCTATGATACCCATTTCATTTTTCTGACCTTATTTTTAGTCTAATTTAATTTAAACGTGATTTTTCAAAGCCACAACGAAGGTGATCAACGTAAACGAAGCAAAAGGAATCAGAATATTATTTTTTGCCTACTTTGTGTATTACAAAATGTCTCTGTGGGCGGTGGGCCGTACAGAGGTGTGTCAGCTAACTTATGTCCTAATGGATCTATGTTTGCTGTGTTCTATTTATTCGCAATATGTGAGACTATACAAACAGTTTATCTCAGTGAGGCATTATTATCAATTTGCAATTTTTCGAAGCAAAAGGAGTATGTAAGGATCGTATCACGTATGCGTTCAGTAGTTTCTACCAACTCCTGAGTGATTTTATCATTAATTCCAGGATATTATTAAAAGGTATGGTTGCACTCGGCCGAGATCTATAATTATACTTTATTTAGCATGTAATTTGGCTAAGCGTTATTCCTGTCACTGTCGCACAACTGTCAAACTACAATTGCAAGATAGAGATGTGAACAAGCACGGCTAAGTATGATCGTAGATCTCAGCCCGAAGAGTTTTGGTAAAGTCAACTACAGTGCGACCGTTGAGAGAATGCGTTCTTGACACCAGTCATTTTCATACTAACGAATACATTGTGTTTTGTGTATTTGATCCATACGCCGTCCGCTGCGTTAAGGCTTGTACACACGGACTGTAAATGGTTTTTTTTCGGTGTTTTGGCTTCTACAATCCCACTTGTGCTAAGCATGGTTCACTCTTTAGTAATAACAGTCTCATCCATGTTGGACCCTTTATCTAATACCCAAATTTTTAAGGCTCGATTTTAAATATCTATACCAGTATTTTACATTTAGTGCTTAGAGGTAAAAACATCGCACAATTTTCAATGTTTAATATTTATACTAGCTTTTGCCCACGGCTTCATCCGCATAGATATCGGAAAATATCCCACGGGAACGTACTACCGGAATTAAAAGTATCCTATTTGTTAATCCAGGTTATAAACTAGCTGTATGCCAAACACCAAAATCATTTCTGCGTGATTTAGTAACAAACATACAAACATACAAACTTACATTTATAATATTAATATATTAAATAAAGAAAAGAAAGAAAGAAGGAAAGAATAACGTAAAACTTACGTAAGTATTGTATTAAACGTTTATAGTTACGTCATTATACACGTTTGCCTGTACCTTACACGTGGAACATTTTCAACTAAAATTCCGTATCGGTATCTGAGATCAAGTTAGAAATAGAAGTACACAAACATTCGTGTACTTGCCTAGGTACAAGGAAATTTTGAAGTGAAGATCGGATTTCACAAACACAGTCAAACACTGAAAACAAACCGTGTGGGAGAAGTTAGCGCTACGGATAGTGATGCGTTTCATCTTGTATTAAAACCCGGGATTTACCGCTTTTATTACAGCTATTTATGTCTATTATGCAGGTACGGAATAAATTTCACCACTTCCTGATATGTAGGTAGTTGTATCCTACCAACCAGACAAATGAAAAACTAAACCATTTGTATGAAATTGTCTGCCAGATTGTTAAACCGTAACTTAAAAGAGGATTTGAAATCTGAAACGTATTTGGTTGTTCTTATTAACCCCATAATTTAAAAACACTTGGTATTTTCCTACTTTATGAAAAAAAACTGTGTTAATTTGAGGTTTTCTTCTGAAAACTCGTTTCCTTTTGTTAAACAACGAATTCTAATAATATTCACAAACACACAGAATGTAGTATTAGGTAATTGGGTCATTTATAAAAATCATAAAATGTTTCTTTAACAAACACAGTTACACAGCTTTTACCCAAAAATCACCCATTTTGGATGTCGCTGGTAATACCAACAAACAAAAATAGTTTTCAGTTTCAATTCCCGCATCAAAGTTATCCCGGACATTTAATCCCGTTCCCGGAATTCACGCACATGTCCACCACTATACGCTAGTTTCGAAAACAAAGTACGTTTTGAAAAACAAAAGAAGTGGATCACAAACATACCGCTAAGGTTGAGAGTGTACTGGGAACTACACGGTTTTTTAACTTAACCCGAGATTTAGTTTTTGGCCTTCTAGAAATAGTTTTTTCTCAAACATTGCTGTACGGGTCAAAAATAAGTGAATAAAAGCCCGGCAATGTAACTATGAAAATAACTGTCCTGATTAGCGGCAAAATAAATTACTATGAAAACGGTTATTTAAAAATGGAACGAACTTTTTACTTCATGGAAACCAAGGAGGTAACTTAACAAAGAATTTATTTAAATTTCGATTTGGTTTGCAAATAGAGCTGTTTAAACTAAAGAAGAAACAAATGAACATATTGGCGCGTGAAAAATTATCGTTCTCCGTCATTGATTCTGGCATTTTAAAGTAATTTACTCAGTTTGAATTTCCGGGCATTATTTGAGAAAAGAACTATACAAGCCTTGGCCGCAACCAGGCATTGATAGAATCACGTATGTGTGCCTCGGCCCACATTTTCACGATCGCCCATCAATGCCCGAGTTGCAGGACGCGACAGTAATGTATTATAATTTTATTTTATATATAAATTGTTTATTTTGTATATATTATTGATTTGATGAAGGCCATTTCATGTCGTAGGTATTATTAAGTGAGAAGGCTCTTGTAACAGTTTGATAATATAGAAAAAAATGCGTACCCTTATTATAAATTCGGGTGAAACTTTCATTTTCGTCTTCCGTTTGAATTTTTGTTACCTTGTTATGAGGAATATCTTGGCAGATATTAATTTGAAAGTAATAAAACCGACCTAACCATACATAAGTCTTAATCTAAAATAATTACCTGCAGCCTTATCTGAGCTAATAAGCAAAACTTGTAATAACATCGCTACAAGCTCTAATGAACTGTAATTATAAATATCTCTTCACTAAATAAATAAAAAAAGCCTGTAACATACATTACATATTATACCACATTAAAAAAAAACATGTTCTATGTCAAATTAAATATAAATTCATTTTTGTTATTCTTCCCTATTTTTATGATAATTATAGTGTGGCTCATGCCTCTAGGACTCCCCTATTTCCCTTCCACTAGTTCTCTGGTATCTCTTCACTATACTTTGATTATTATCATAGCTTGAGTCCATAGCGGTCTAATCGGGCCATCGCATTCACAATACAGAAAAACTCGCGCCAATGAAAAACAACGCCAGGCAATTTGGCATTAATAGTCTAAAATCCTTAACACCGATTCGAAGTCATCAATGCCCGTTTAAAAAAATAAAGAAAAAGGATTAAAAGAACTGTGTAGTGTGATTTCAACTCAGTATAGCGGCGTGTTCGGTCGCGCGATGCTGGTCCGACTCTGTTTGATTGCAGCCACAATCGTCGTGCTGCAACACTATGACACTGTTCATGGAGGTATTGACTTGTTTTTAAACCTATTTCAAAAAGAAATAGATTCTCAATTAAGCCGTTGCTCACTTGTTTATTTTTTTTTAGGCCTGTGTTGTTCCTGTCCATGGCAAAGGCCTTGGTTTTCCACATTTTTTGGCCGTCGATAATGAGAATAGTTTAAATATCTTAGTTTTAAGTTTTTTTGTTTGAGCTGCATAGTGACAATAGTTATTAGTCAATGGTTATTGGCTAACTGTTCTAGAGTAAATATGCAAATTTTTATTTATTACCTACCAATTTATAACTAGCGTGATAACATTTTCCTAGCCTTTTCCCAAATATGTTGGGGTTGGCTTCGAGTCTAACCGGTTGCAACGGAATACCAGTATTTTACATGAAACGACTGCTTATCTGATCTCTACAACACATTAAATAATATAAAAATTATTACAATTTTAATTTCTATTTACAGCAATGCCCGACTACATAAGAAAGGCACTACTACAGAAGGACCATGCACCACCACAGCGAGGGAGGGATAAGACCAAAACCCTTGGAAACCTTACCATACAAGAAGTCTTTGATAGAATAAAGGAGATTACAAGGAGTTTGAACCTTAACGCTATGAGAAATGGATACAAAGTTGATTATAAGTTTAGGATGCTAGACCATAAGTAGAAATAAATTAATTGTTTTTATTGTTTATTTTTCTAAGTTTTGTAGCCTGTTGATCTACAAGGTTGCAATTACTTCGTAACCGCTTGATATGAAGGGTAATCACAGCTAATCGACGACCTGTCGTCAATCTAGCAAATAAAATGAAAACACATTCCAAAACTGCTAACAATTTTCCAACGAAAAACTACTTTGCCAATCTCTCACAAAATTGAAACTGTTAGGTACAAAGTAGCAGAAAATTGTTATAAAACATGGATTCCTTCAGTAAGAGGAAAATAAGCAAGATGTATGTATGCACACAAAACTTTCCTACAAGATTACCGACTGCCAGATATTGTTTTATCTCATACAAGTATAAGGTAAACACGATTTAACTTCATATAAAATAATGTCGGTTACTACTATTGAGTTTTGTCACGAAAGATTCACGTCAGCGAGAAAACAGTGAGATTCTTATGCATTTGTTTTCGATACCTATTTATTTGAAGCCACATCAGAAGTAACAATAATGGCTTATAGAGAACTAAAAATACAAATTATTAATTAAGTGCCAGTAGGCTCGAAACCTTCTAAATACCTACAATGAAAACTACTCAAGCAAAAAATACAAGAAAAAGTAGTTAGGTACAAAATAAATTCAAGTTTATTTCACAATCTATCTAAATCAAATCATTTATTTCTTTGCAAACATGGGTATAGTACATAGGTGTTTATAAAATAAAGTTCTCCATATTTTACCGTCATGTGGGCATGCAAAGGTTTACATTAATAATGTCAGTAATGGTTACAGCAATAACAATATTTAGTAAAAAAATAAGATAGAGTATAAATGTCAAATGGAACAGAAAGTAAGTGAACCAGGACCACAGTAATTATGTCAATCAGGGTAACAGTAAGTCAATCAGTTAGTGAATCATCATTAAGAAAATCGTGAATGCTGTAATAAGTTTTCATAATTAAAATTTCGTTAAACTAAACTGAAAATACCCAACCCTGTATAGCAATGTTGTTACTTACAAGTACGTTGTAGTCTGATAATCTGTTACGGACGTTCTGACGCTAAATCTAAATTGTAAATCTAGTTGTAAAGCCTAGCTGTCTAGATTTACCGGGAGTCGTGAATCCTAGTACTATGTAGGTCATCACATTTGTGCACCCACTGGTGTATTTGGGCAACTACGGACTTAGCATACGTTTCGTAAATATCGGTCTTATCAATTATCAATATTTACAGAATCGGTAATGATTGGTCGATGAAATGGTGATCGATTGATATCAACTCTATTCAACTTTGTTTTTCCTAAGTTGGTAGCATCTTTGAGGCGTTTATGAGGTCATATTTTCGTAAATTTTTATAAAGCTCTGTTTTTTTTTAACAGTTACCGTCATGCTACTGTGACGTGCTATTGCCTAAAGTAATTGAGCGGGAATACTAGTTTTGGCATTCACTGAGCTGCACACAGCTACGGGAATTCAACACCCGATACTCCAGATACAGAATGATTTCCACAAAACGGCTCGCATCGCATCGGATTTTACAATCTTTAAACGATATTAAATCGTGTACACAGTACTTAAAGGATATATTACCAAACCGCGCGCAGTAGTTTGACCGCGGGCGTCTTCCGCGACACGCGATTGTAACCGAAAGTATGCTGCGACCCACGATCAGCTCCGCTCGCCTGTCGTCGTATCCGATTGGATCCTTTCGGCTACAACACGGTAAGAATGATACTATTTGACTAGGCGTGAAAAAGGACACGCTCCAAAGTGACGGTATGGAGCCGATCGTATGCGTCGACTTGCTGCTTGACGCGATCGGCACTCGCCGCATCCGTTCTTATGCTTTCCGATCCGATGCGATACGAGCCGTTTGATGGAAATCATTCTTAACGCATCCAGTCTGCCCCATTGTTTTTTTAAGGGTCTCCTTTTCACCTGGCTGGGGACATCACACGCTACGTATGGCGATACGCATGCTCCACTCAAGGACTCGTCTGCTCTAATGGTAATCGGTCCTCGAACAGACATTGCCGGCCCACTGCCACTTCAGCGTAGAATTCTGGAAGCTATGTCGGTTTAGGGGTATGTGGAACAGGGTGTAAAGTTCACTCATCCTCTATAGAAAAGGGAGGATCCTCCGACCAGTCGGGTGTTGTGTCTGGCGGGCAACTGCCCAAGGATTGATGTCGGATAGTCTTCTAAATGTTAATCGCGCGGTAAACTTAAATAGCGCGATGCAGGATTTGTGACGTCAGGTATATGATGCGTAGTTCGCATGAGGCGATGTAGATGCCACCACATCGGTAACTCTAGTTTTTTTGCGGATAATTTCAACCGGTGTTGTGGCTTATCTTCGGGAATGCAAACGGCTGAGTTGAAGTATTGACAGGATTATTTTCAGAAAATTTTTGATGCTTTCTAAAATCTTTTTTTTTTTTACCTATTTTGAGAGGCCGTAAGCTATCACAACTTAACAAGTGATTTTAAGCAGAGGTTATTCCAACACTAAAACTAAAGTACATAACCTGAAAATTAACACACTTGTAGATAAATAAACGTCAAAGGCTTCGCTCAACCTTACACCTTTTAAACAGGCGTTTGCCTGTATTTAAATAAGAAAACATTTAACGTAGGCACATTTTGAATGACGTCACTTCGTGAACTCATAGTAACTCAACGGAGGTAAGTTATGTTATTTCGAAATACCTAAGTAAACAGTCCATGCTGGAGCATGTTTAGGACGGGGTTCTGGTTAAACAATAATTCCGTTATTAGATTTTCTCATGGAGGCAAAAATTTGCATTCAGTTCTATATTAATAGAAAGTTTTATTTGGTTAGTTCATATTCGTTTACTAAAATGAGGATACGAGTGTGTTATCGTTTTCATTAAAATTAGAGAAATGGTCATTATAAGGGGTATTTTATATTATGCTTTGGGTTTTGGTATACATCTCTACAAATATAGTACATTACTGTCGCGGCCAGTGCCTCGGGCAGCGGAAATTCAAAAAACGTTAAAAAAAAAAAAAAAAAAAAAATCCCGCGCCAATATTTTCATTTGTTTCTTCTTTACTTTAAACAGCTCTATTTGTAAGCGAAATCGAAATTTAAATAAAATCTTTTATAAGTTAACTCCTTGGTTGTAAAAATAAAAATGGAACGAACTTTTTCTTCTAAAAAATATGACTAAAAACTTCTAAAAGATTTTTAAATAACACGCCAGATAAGAGTTTTCATAGTAATTTATTTGGCCACTAAACAGGACAGATATGGATTGTCATAGTAAGATTGCATGAGTCATTTGTTTTTGACCACTACAGCAATTTCGATTTATCTCGAAGAAGGTTGTCAAAATAATGCTCGAATTTCCACGCATGTTTGAGAAAAAACATTTTTGTTTAAACGCTTGGTTTGCTTGCTATCCTAGGATGGCATCCCGACCCAATCAGGAAACGCTCATTAAAATATAGGCGCTCGGTAAGCTTTCGGTACCGATGCTGCTGATCCCGTACCGCTGTCGCACCTACCAAATATGAGGAGAGTGCCTTAGAACAGTTATTACAGCTAAACCATTTACAGGCGGTTGTCAAGGAGTCAGTCAGACAGAAAGATGAAGCTAGTTGGCCATTTCAAAGCGTATGAGGTCCAAGAAGAACGGACAAGAAAATCCACAGACACTCATTGTAATCGAAATATTGATTTTCATTTATAAAACTAACTTTTGAGACTTAGTTCGAGTTACTATTTAACCGTAGCAGCACGTTTTCACCTTAATAAAAACGGGTTTCGTCGACGGAAGAATATACAAAATAAAGAAAGAATAACGTTTATTTGGACACAGTTCGTGAAACACAATTACAAAAAACAAACAATAAAATAAAAAAGTGAAAATAATGTATAACAACAACAACTCACGGCTGCGCCAAAGAGGTTAATTTCAGCATTAATGCAAGACAAATTTTAATGCAGTCTGACGCTGGTTTTCTAATGAACCTTAGGCCTGTGATCACCAACATCCAAATGTCAAATTTCCTAAGGAAATTTTATATATAGAATTAATTAAATATCTAAACAGCTGATTTAAATTTTGGTGAAAACAAGGTTAAAAGTGACAAGTGACGGGAAAATGACTGAATGATAAACAATCACAATCTTTCATTTTTTCTATTCTTCTGTCGACAAAAACCGTAGAAAACCCGTGTCTATGGTTGGCATGCTACGTCAAAAAGAGTGTCCGAGGAGTTTCTTGCCCGTTCTTCTCCATAGGTACCTACTACGCTTTGGAATGGGCAACTAGCTTCATATTTTCTGACTGACCGACTCCTTGACAATTCAAAAGTGCCTGAAAATGGTTTCATTGAAATACTTTTACTGCAAATGCTTTGAGTTTGACGCGTGCAGTTGAAAAATCTCAAACCTTCAATCAACTTATTAAACTCTAGAGCAACTAACCTTTCTAATATCTACCTATATTCTATAACAACCCAATAATCCCCATATTTATGTTATTCACAAAACTATAACGGTTGTTCTCATATCGCAGCCCAGTGGGTCAATATTTACTGCGTTCTGGAACTGACAACTTTACGATCTCCTCCCTCCTGCCCCCTTTCCCTTTTATGTCAAAAACACACAGTGGTTAGTTGTTAGGACATTTTCTTTATTTTATTGTGTTTATTGTACTGATGTGAACTAAATGGGTTGTATTTCCGATTGAATATGGCTTTGAGGTGGGCTTATAATGCTCTGTTTTTGACGTAAATGGCTTTTTTAAAATGATTTGATTGTTTTTGTTTATTGTAATATAGATGCGCTTTGGTAGAAGAATAAGCTTGTACCTTGACTGTAAAAGACTGTTATTTCTTGCATGTCAATTCATTTTGAAGGCTGCAATAGGTTTTCAAAATAACTCTATTTCGTGGTCTCAATCAATAAAGAGCTAATCTAGCAATACCTACAAAAAAAAAAACAAGATTTCCAAAAATGGCTCATAATCTGCAAACGCATCGGTGCGGCGTAGCGGTCGCGTATTCTAGCTTGGCGGAAGAAATATAAATGTAGTTTTCTTTGTATAACTGCATGGAGGCGATACCATTAAGTAGGTAAAACTAGTTTAGGGGTATGAGGAACAGGGTGTAAAGTTCACTCATCCTCTAAGAAAAGGGAGGATCCTCCGACCAGACGGGTGTTGTGTCTGGCGGGCAATTGCCCAAGGATTGATGTCGGATAGTCTTATATATGTTAATCGCTCGGTAAACTCTTATACCGCGATGCAGGACTCGTGACGTCAGGTCTTTGATGCTTAGTTCGTATGCGGCGGTGTAGATGCCGCCACACTAGAACCACTTTTTTTGTGTATCCCGAAGAGGCATGCTTAGCAGCAGAAAGAAAGGAAATTAAATAGTTCAGTAAAGACATCAAACACAAACCAATCTTCTAAATTCTATCTCTGTAACAAGACTCTCACAAGATCAAAATTAATCACAAAGCAAACTACCTGCGAGTTTGATCCCTCTTCTAATGACGGAATCGACAATATGTCAATTAAAACTTTAGTACAAAGGAGCTATGTAATTGTTATTTCTCTGAAGTACAAACATGCTAGGTGCAATATCACGGGGCGAAGAGAGAGTTAGCATCCGCCTCATGTCGTTGCACTGTGGTCACTTATAAGCATTAGCTGGACAAAATAAAATTGATTCAATTCTTTTTTTATTATAGTAAACAGCAATAGCACGAGGTCCTGAGAGATTTGACATCCGCATCATGACACTGCACTGTGTTTTTTAAAGGGGCATGATCTGGACAAAATAAAAGAGCTGTTGTTTTATAAATTAATCGATGATGAACCAACAAGACAGCTGCTGTTTGTGCAAATCCCACGATAGGCGCAACAACAAGATTTGCAAAAAAAACACTGTTGTTATTACCTGCCTTCCGTCGCTACACTGTGTTCTCGTATTAGATGCAGTAGGTAAGTTGCAAAACGTATGAATGACAATCCCTCAGCCATGGTAACAATTTGACATTGAGGGTTATTGTTATGATTATTTGATTGATTATTTTAAACCAGATAAAACGGATTTCATAGTTAAAGTCTTTTACCACAGACGTGTGGTTCACCGTGTTGTACCTGATAGTTACGTTACGCCACATAAAATTCAAGGACTTGGAATATCACAATTCATTTTAAACATCCTTCTTACGTCCATAAAAAATTTTGCTACACAGGGTCAAATTCAATTAGGTCGCGAAACTCCGCAAACGTGATCGATATTGATACACGGTAAAACAAAGAAAAAAAGTACTTATAGGTTTTTTTCTGGGGTCAATGACCACTGGTAGTTTAGTTACTTGAAGTAAAATTTAATATGTTTAGATAACGACCCATCACGTCTGTGAAAATTGCAAAGAAAATAAAACTGATTCTGCAACTGATATTTCAAGTAGTAGTACAGTCGTTGACCCCAAAAAAAAAACATTGAATCATATATATTTTTTCGGTTGATCGTATTTAGATATCGACACCTATCATCTGCGAAGTATCGCTAGCTAATTTAATTTGACCCTGTTTATAAATAAACTAGTGATCTTCATTTTCTATGAAAGAGGCGCCGCCACAGTATCATTCAAAATCACTCCACAAATAAATAAAAAAATATTGTGTCCGCAACCGGTATAAACGACCCACAGTGCTCGAGTTTAAGACTGATAGCTCTACTAAGTGTTCCCCGGGTATCACCTGCTGAACTTCACTTGTTAACTTCAAGAAGATCGCGAGTAACTGTGATACAACGTTTGAAGGGCTAGATTGAAGATAGTTACTAAGCCTCTAGGGTGAAACCACTCCTGACTTTTATTTTCCGGAAATATTCTTACACTCTGTGCGTGGTCAAACATCTACTTGGCCGGGTTTTTGCTTATAAAATGCTTTTATTACACAATGAGAATATACCTACTGTATACAATTTTTTATCATTTATTTAGCCATCGAATCCACATTGTAATTAGTTCCATTAACCATTAAAGACCATTGAACAAAACCGAAGTGAGCCGGCTATTTTGTTTTTAACATGGATTGAACATAATTACGTGATCTCTTTTTTTTTAAACTATTTATTAATCAAAACAAAACAGTTTAGATGCGTTTATTTTTAACTTTAAACATACCACACAAACCATCGCAGGTTTAACAGCGGTATCGCCAGACATGGCAACTGGTGCCACTACATAATATTATAACTTAATTATATTATTTGATGAACAATATACGTACATAGATAATTATTCTTTACTACGCAGTCCCACTCCTAGCCAAAGGCCTTCCTCCTCTCCTTAGATCTTTCGCGAGCCCGCCCGTTCTTCTTCCAGTTTTGACGAAACCTATCCAGCTCGTCCCGCCATCTCTCTATGTGGTCTGCTGCGACCCCGCCTCACTGTCTCAGGACATCAGTTCTGTACTATTTGGGCCCACAGACAGACATGTCCTGCCCAGTCCCATTAAAATTGGGCAGACTTTACAGCCATGTCAGCTATCTTTGTTTTGGAATATTGCAATATCAAATACCTATCCTAGATCATTAGGTATTGAAGCAAAATGCATGTCATTTACACTTCCAAACGAGATTGCTAGAGAGTAGAGTAAGTTCAGATTTCCTTACCAAATAGCACCCTCCAAGATTATCAAATTTTTCCAATCAAAAACCATTTCACAGTAACAGCAACTCAATCACAAAAACCTACATTTTAAACCTTACCAATTTATTACAAGAAAACAGTATCTTAGATAAGAAATTTCCAAGTAATTGGTCTTCAGTATCATTCATCATGATCCGTCTTCCTTGGAGTGGTCCCGTGTAAGCGTTTAGCTAAATGGGATACATTGCCCCGCTTGTGAGAGTATATTATGACACTGTTTTTAACGCTATAAGACTCGTTATTTAAGTGCTAAGATGATGTAGTGGATGTTTCTTTATAAGTTGTTCTTGTACTGAGAAAATGCAATGTTTTGTGTGTGATTAAAACGTGGTGAAATTAGGGATGATATTTATTTATATAACAATATATATATATATATAAGTATGATATTATACATACATATACATGCATAAACTCACCCCTTCTTCCCTTGTGGGTAGGCAGAAACTACAGAACGCCACCTGCTACAATCCTTACTCCTTTTGCCTCGTTTCGTTCATACATCTGGTATAACTATGTATGATTGCATAATAACATTAGACTCCTTATGAAAACTGATTTCAATTAGGCAGTTTAACAACATCGCAATTTTATTGTATGAGATCACCCTTAAATAACTTTAATTTTTGTTATTATAGCGGCAATGGAATAATACACAATCTGTGAAAATTTCAACCTAATAAGGTTCATGAGATACAGCCCGCTAACAGACGGATGGACGGACAGCGGAGGTTTAGTTTTGGCACCCTTTGGGTACAGAAACCTAAAAATTATTTATTAAAAACACATGGAACTTCATGGAAACAAATGGAATTCAGTTTTAGTTAACATTCTTGAATAAACAAATTACTTTCGACAAAGCTCGTGACAAAGGGAATATGTTTCATGACATATATTTAATGAAATACAGAGCAGTTTTACATTAACTTTGCACTATATTCATGTTTACTTGCTTTGCTTGAATTCTGGTCTTTTTAAAATGACTTTGAAGTTACTGGCTGGAAATTACTTTATGTAGATTGCCAACAAAAAGTTCATAATGTATAGCTAACATATTATTTTTTCTGAGATTGAACTTTTTTAGCATTATGTGCACATATTTTTTCGGTCAGTATGCGAAAGTAGGTAGGTACTAGCATAATAGCTGTCTAAAACTAACCCCACACATTAAGAGCCCACAAATAATGCCAACATTCCTGCCCTACAGACACAACTAAAATACACTAGCCACAGAACTGAACATTAATTACCCAAAAACATCACAATAATTCGCCATCTTAATTTATTAGAGCAAAAGACATTTTCTACAAAGCAAACACGAATCTGAGTGGGACGCTTCAGGCCCGTAAATGTGCCCACTATCACTCAAAGTCAGACCTCTTATTTATCACTAGATATATCACCAAAGATATAATACCATCAAGAAATTCGCCCAACGACCTTGTCTCAAGGTCATACAGTATAAACTCCCGTAATTTTGAGTTTTGTGGCTATCCATGTAAGGTTGTTGGACAGTTCCTATATTTTTATGAGTCTGCTATGACGACCAAAGGTTTTGTTGATTCCCGTCTGCTCGTTTAGCCTTTTTCACTTTGGTTTATTGACTTTATTATAAGCCTAAAAGTTCAGTTAGGGTATGTACGGAATATGGATGTCTCGTGTAGTGGACAGTTGAAAGCTTTTTCTTCGAATTTCTGGGACGTAAACGGACAAAAATACGCTACAAAAATATTGTATATTAAGATATATATTCCAGAAAATGTATTTGCGTATGAAGTAGGAGGTCATTGGCGTATTGCAGGGTAGATTCATTTAGACAATAAGTATTGTAAGCCGAGGAAATCAATAAATCCATACGTCCATTTTAAAATCTAAGTCCACCTAAGGCCTACAACAAACTCGCGACGTAAACGTAACATAAATTCAGTACAATAGTATTTTGGTTAACATTTTTGTGACACAATGTGTATCAACCACAGAACAAAAAATTAAGTAGGTAAATATTAAAATCTTTAAAATTCTCGGTCACGTTATTCCACGCGTTTGTGCTCTACCAGCAGGCCAGAATAACCCGTCCACGTTCATGGAAACCGCAAAGTCCCATTTTTCAGTAAATCGTTTTCAACTATAAATAGGTATTTAGCAATACAGCTGATGATGATTGAAGACGATCAAAAACTGAGATTTTAGGACATCCTACATTTTTATTTTCCTGACAAAACGAAGTAGTTTCCTAAAAGAAAACCACACAATAAAAGGAAGTATAGATCTTATTATGCACCCGTACGTTTTACATATGTGGGTGAGACCAGTGCGTTCAGTTTGCGATGCGGTCGCTTTCTCATGAATATTCCTCCCGGATAATGTGCGGCCCGTTTAATATCGCCCGCCGAACTGCAAACTGCGACACTTTGTGTTACAGATTTTGCTCACTTGTGAACTTGGCTTCAGTTGCCTGGTTTTTGTTGGATAGTCTGTCAATGAGCTGATGTCTTTGGAAATTCTATTATGCTTAAAATTTTATACGACAAAATATGACGTGTATTTGCTTCCGCCGCCGCCGTGCCCGAATTCATTTTGGGTAGCATAACCTGAAGTAATACTTAATATAGTTGACATACCACAAACTGGTAGAATATTTAAATTAAAATAGCCATACTTAAGAAGTATAACAATATTGCATCAAACTCTAAACTAGCAATGATTATGCTCTAAACGCCTGCTAAAATATTCATAGCACTCACACACGCGAATAGATTATTCTAAATCTCGCAGGTGCTCACAAAACGTTTAACGAAAAATACTGACGCAATATCGGAAGGTACGAGGCATATTCCAGGTTCGCCTTTTAAAAGATTCGAATCTAATCTGGAATCTTAATCTCAGGTTAAAATCAAGCGATTTCGACGCAGGGGACTACTTAAAATCATTATGCTGTAATGAAAATGGAGAGAGAACACTTAGATTGCAATCGAGGAGTTTATCTTTTTTTTCTTGTCAGTAATTTAACACGACTCAACTTAAGTGAGCACTTAACGGGTGATTCTTCGGTTACGGAGCGGTGTTGGAACGGTCCGTAAATGTTGTGGGTTTAGATACGGACAAAAAAACCTATGAAGATTTTTCAAAATGATGATGAAAAGTTTTTGTTCAGCATTTTCGGAAAGCAAAGAAACCCAGGATGAATATTTCTTGTTATAGTGATATGGGTGATGGTAAAATTTTCTGTTTTCCACACACATTACTGCAGTGACGAATACCAATTTTACTTTTAAGTAAAATTAAAACTAAAATGTAAAATAATAAAAAATAAAAAAAAACGAACTAACTAACTTTTTATAAGTTTTAATGGTGACCAGAATATCTTTGGGGCTCATCGCAGTGCTATTTACCTTTACCTACTTACATAACTAAAGTAAATATTAAGTAACTCCGTACTTGTTCTTCTATTATTTCTAGTGCTCTCAAAATTTTCACCACCTGAAAACGACCCGTCCTTAACACGAGCGCACCGAATAGCTGGGTAAATAAGAAAATGTTCCCACCCTTCTAATGGCACCCAAGCCGGAGTCGTTCGCGTGGCAAACCAAATATACCGTCTTCCTACGATTATAGGGGTCCAGTTGACCTTCCGGAAGGTTTCTTAGACCTTGGATCATAGAAACTGGAGATATGTTGACTTAAAAACCTAATCTGGGTCCCAACGTCGTCTGTTTTTTTATGTAAGTGACCAAAACCTAGGTATAGGTACTCAAATAGGTACTCAATATCTTTATTGCTTTACTTATTACTTAGGTGGTAGCTACATAATTTAGATCATTATGGACCCTGTAGGGCACAGAAACTATGAGAGAGGAAAACCTGTCTAAAGAGATCATTAAATTGTTGTAAGATACTAACATTTCGCTTATCTGTTATTTATGTATATTTTATCTTTACTATTATTGCTATTTTATTTAATTAATATTTTTGTTATGTTATTTATTCATTATTATTATTATATTATTTATTTCTTGCCTTCTACAATCGATTATGATCGGCTTTCGGCTTTCAGAGGTGCTACCATTTTTTTTATTTTTTTTATTTAATCTTTTCGCACTCAAAAAAGTACAAAGACGGACTTAATGCCTTAGGTAGGTATACTCTACCAGTCACCCAAGGGTGGTGAAGACATTAGATGAATTATGATTTTGTCTTAATGAAATGAATACGATGTGACCTCCAAAATCCAAAAACTGGGTAGCAGTTTATCGGATGTTGACTTTAGATTTAAGGGGATACGGCTAGTTTTTACGAATTTATATGAAATAACGCAGAATTTCCGACGCGTAATTTTCGGAAGGTGTGTCACTCCGCTAAAAACATTTCGTAGAGAACCAAAAATGAAACGTGTCTTTGGCACGTCTCTTTTGTTTCTGCGATCTGAGGTGAGAACTTACGACAATACGGGCAACCAATTTGTGGCTGGACCTAAAAACTAGGATATTCTGGGAGAATATCACAAGTACCTATACCTATATACCCTGTACCTATGGTAGGTACATTTTATTAAGTTTTACTTAATAATACTTCACACCTTATTTTTTTTTAAATGATAAATCATCTTCACGAGTGAAGGCAAGTTAAAATACCGAAGATAACCAAACAACTAACTACTCTTCCAAAACAATAATTAATTTGGACAAACACAATACAACGTTCGCGCTACGCGTGCTTAAAGTTCATAACCATGGCAACAGATGGCGTTACTGTAACTGGTCCGACACTGTATTATTAACAAAGAGTTTCCCCAGGATGTTTTCCTTTACCATGCGGAGCTTATTACAAATTTAAATTGCGAGAATATACTTGCAAAACAAGTTAGTTTGAAGTCAAACGATTTTTGCTTGGCTTTGACTTGGCGCAAAGTTTTGTTGATTTGCACAAGATAAAACTGATTTGTGTTTATTGGCTAGAGAATAGGTACCTACGATATACAAAAAGCTAATAAGGTATTTCTTTTTTGTCTCTTTTTACTGCTAAGTTGTGATGTGACCCAGTTTGAAGGATAGATATGGGTCCCAGAGTACCTAATACAGTCAAATATGACGCATTGTGAAACCTCCAGATTCTGGCGGCGACACAGACAAGGACATTTTAAAACGACCAGTATCTGGTGGTTACACAGATGGGCGGTTACAGACACAAGAAAGAAAAGAAATAAATAAATAAAAGAAAAATGTAACATTTTCCTGTAGGATGACAACGTACCTACCTCTGGTATTGCAGATAATAGGCAGCAGTGAACTGCGAACAACAATACGTAAACAAAAACAATAACAGCTCAATGTGGTGTAAGTATATCAATTACTGTCACCAGACTCGGAAACACGGAGCCAAGACTGGCAACCAATAATATTGATTGATCACTACCGCCATAAATTACAGCTGCTATACCAAACATTGTGAGGTGAGGAGACGTTATGTAGAAGCGACATAGATGGAACAAGAATAATCAGGTAACATAACACACTATTACGCTTGTATTTCTAAAGCGAGGAGGCAGAGCTGTATCTAGCAGGCCAGTGTAATACCTAAGTAATGGGCCTACAAATCCAGGCTGGAAAAAATCCATAAAGAGCAAACGCAATAATAACAATAAAAAAAAAAACAGTCAATTATTAAGTATGATTAGAAACTGCAATTACAAGTGTCTGGGCACCACAATAATCCCACAGAAGCCACAAACACGAGTTCACAGAAGAACAGAGAGTGTTCTCACTTAATTATTATCATTGTTACCACGACACAAATACGACGACATCTTTATTTAAAAAGTATCCCCTCTGCAAACAGTCGTCAGTTGTTTCACAGAATAGGTTCCTACAGAAGGCCAGCTACATACAAACGAGCGAAAACAGACGCATGCATACATAGAGTCTGACCAACGAAAGCTGTCCACGAATTATTCAATCATAATAACAATAATATTTTACTTCAAAGTAAAAAAATCATCTAATTAATAAATATGAAATACTGATGCTATTGCATAATATTTATTGAATATTGTAAAGTATCAACTCCGTTTCAGGAGTGTATAGCCAGGGATAACAGCTCTTGATTCTTTAAAATTGCCGCCTTTTTTCTTGGACAGCTTTCGTTGGTCAGACTCTAGACGCGTACTTACGGCGATCACAAACAAATTCCAGTCGCGAGTGAGCTTGCAATCGGTGCACGTGAGCCGTGTCTGTGTGTGCATACGTTTGCCCTCGTTGTATGGAGGCGACCTTCTGTACCCATCTATTTCGTGGATGTTTGTCCGCCATAAAACTGAGCAGTAGGAGTAATTAATGAAATGCTTTGCTCGATAAATTCTGAATTAAAAATGTTATTGTTGATAGTATGTTGTTTGTTTGTTTTTCGTTTTTCTGGGGTAAACAAGTTGGGTTGATTGAAAGTGTTTGCTTGTCTGCAGTTATAGCTAATTAGTTAAAGCCACGGATGTCGATATAGCTATGTCTAGTTTTGACCTCCAAAGTTATTGTTTTTTTATGTTAACGCTGCAAGTTAAGGTAGAGATACGTCTAGTTATAACTAAAATGATCAGTAGTTAAAAAAACAAATATACTCCGTAACAAATAGTAGGGAATATGCCATAACGATGCCATTAAAAAACATCGCGCACCCAGAACCTGAACAATGAAAAACCACTTTCAGAATCGACATCAGGGTTTATTCCTTTCTAGAGACACCACGACACTTCCATACAATAGAAAAGGATGGAAAGGGACGAGTAAAAAGCAATATAGCCCGGGAACATATTGCGAATACAGTTACGTTAAACAAGAAGTGATATTTTTATCATTCGCACACATGGGCTCAAGTTAGACGGGATTTTTTCTGAATACGGTTGAGATGTTATCGGTAAAGCTAGGAGTCGTAGATGTGAGGATGAAATAAGTAGGTACGTGACGCGTCGCTGATAAAATTTGAGTTGTGTTTGGCTATAAATTATTATTGATGTTACGAAGAAAATTGGGTGTTCTTTTCTGTGTGATAATGATATTATCTTTGAAGTTTTAGTTTTCTTTTTGAATACATTTTCAAATTAATATTTTCGTGCCTACTTCCGTATAATTCTATATATTAATATTCATCAAAGTGGCAATTTCCATTATTTTTAAGAACGTTCGCATTCTAATCTCATTTGCGACCTGTCAAAAATACAATCAATTTACTAAAAATTTTGACAAGTTTGACAGATTGCGACTTAAATGTGAACGTTTTTTAAGTACGAGAATTGGCCTTCAGAACGTTTCCTCAAGCAGATGATCAAAGAGAGTCACTAGCATTGTGTGTGAATATGTAGGTGCCTCAAAATAATTATTCTGCATGTTATTGTAAATGTGCGTTTAGCTTGTGCAGAATAAACAATTTTTCCTTCTTTCTTTCTTTCTCCTTTACGTTGGTTTTGGACCTGCATCTGTACCTCAAAACCTTCTGTATTCCCTTTAACCTTATGATGCCTTTGTACCTATGTGCGAGAAGTTTGATTAAAAACATTAATAATAAATAATTTCCCTTTAAAACCAGTAGTGAAATCAAGATTATTTAAGACCAAACAGTCGCCAAAAAGCAAGCCAAATGCTAGGCTAGAGCTAAACCTTTGCGCTAATAACATCATTCTGCGGTCACCAGGCCGGATGCCAAGCGATGTAATTATGGCTGGAAGGCTTTATTACAACATAAGGCTAGGTTTAAATAGATATAAATGTTACGAGTTTCTTTGAGAATAAATTAGCGTTACTCAAAGTTGTTGAATGTGGGGTTTTCACAATGAAGGGTTCCGTAGTTGGGATGAATTTATACCAAGAACAAACTTGACATTGTAGTTGAAAAAAATGTTCTCTTATACATCGTTACACGTCACGGTCAATTATCCAACAACAAATGTATATGCAAAAATCGACTTTCGTATATTTTCCTTTACTTGTGCTGTGAGTCATTGCTTCTTGCCTGATTTCATGATGCTAGGTCAATGGAAAATATAAGGGTTCAGTATTTTCATTAAGTGTGCTTGCCCTATTTATTGGGGGCTACATCGAACTTATTCAAAGCACAGTTTGTATTGTTCAGCGCAAGTTGCTCGGCAACAAAGGCACAAAAAAAAGATACTGCTGCTGCTGATTGCTGGATTTGTTTTCTCCTCTACCTATCGTTATTTCTCCTGACAAAGTTTATAGTGTTTATATGTTTATATGTATGTATCTATGTATTTATTCTTTTTCAAGTTAGCTATCCCTTATGTTGCACCTGCCATGTTTTGTCTCTGCATCACCCTAAGGTTGACTGGTAGAAAATGCCTCAGGCATTAAGTCCGCCTTTGTACAGTATTTTTTTTTTTTTACTTGTGCATAAAGTTTTAATAAATAAATAAATAAATAATCCTAGACAATGCTCAAATGTCCAGGCATGAAAATGGCACACAGAAGTCCATACAGCCTCTTTGTCCATTCAGCATAGTTAAAACGGTTTAATTCGAACTGAAACGGTCAAAATTGCACTCCATTTTCATTATGGCGGACCTATCAGCTCAATATTGATGCATCGAGGCTCTAGCATTCAACACAGTGATTGATAGGACCCGATTAATGGTACAACGTCACTACTTTCAGGAAATACCTAACAATGCCTTCCTTGCTGGATATAAATCATTATATAGTATTTAATATAAACTCTTGGTTCGATTTTTAAAAGGATAACACGCATTAACTGACCAACACCTTTCTCTTCCTCTCCTACCGAATACTTCGATGTATGAGTGAGATATAAAGCTGCATTGTTGCGATATTGTGGCGGAATATTCATTCAGTTCAGCGATTTTCTGCGTTGAACACATTTTTCTAATACCCACCGTCTCACACCATTAGGTTAGGCCTTAATGCCAACCTTTTCCATTGTGCACCAAAAACGTAATGTATGGTAAGGTTTGAGTATTTTGCGACATTATAATGCTATATTTCTATGTTGATATGGGAGTAAAAATGGGCACAGCAAAGCCTTTTTTCAGGTGGTTCTTGGAGATTTATTTAGGTTTATATGTGAAAGGTATATTTTTTTGATAGCTAAATGACGTGTTTGTTGTTGATATGTTTATTACCAAAACCAGACCCAAACTTAGTATAAGAAGACAGTTTTATATATTTTTTTTTACTCAGTATCTAAGTATTGTAGTCTTTAGAACATTTGTACGACACAGTTTTTTTTTTATAAATTAATTTGTCAATCCTTTTCTGGATCCGTAGCAAAAATCTGATGTTCTCATTAAATTAACGATTAAAGACCAAATTCAGGGTGCCTCGCAATTTAAAAACTTTACTGTCGCATAACGAACAAACAATTTTTAAACAAAACAACTCACCATAGCAAAAGACAAACAACCTGGTACCATGAGAGAACAAAACAAAAACAAAATTCTGAAATTGAAAAGAACAAAGGAGACCACGAACTAAACCAAATTGTCTGGCCACAAAGGATACCAAGTTTATTTTTAAAAGTAGCTCGAACAATTCTTAGGTAAGCTAAACAGCATTGGCACAATGGCTACATGAATCTAGCCCCCAGGCTTGCACTTCAAATCGATTTGGCTACTGCTTGACCTAACTTTTACTGTTGCATGTAGCGGATCTCCACTTGGGAAGATTACGTTTTGTTCGTCGTACATTGCTGCTTGAGAGAATCGGATACAATATCGGATAAATCTACTGCAGTGTGAGGAATCTAGACAGAGTATGTAACGAACGTAGGTAATTTTGAAAAATGTAAAGCCATTTGATCAGCCCAAAATATTAGAAAGTATTTGTGTTTCTGTATTTTGTAATTAGTTTTACTAGTTAAGAGCAATTATTATTTCGTACAACAACGAAATTAAAATCTTCTATCTTCTTGATCTCATTTTTTTCGAGTATTTACTACTAGCTGTAACCCGCGAAAATTCGCGTTTTTTTAAAAATATTTTTAAATCATATTCTTAACGGCACCTCTTTTAGGTCAGGAGCTATCCGAATAACAAAAAATACTTGGCATAGGTCTTAAAGGGGAGGCGTGGAAATTGATTCGCCGTTACATTGTATAAACGACACCCATATTATTAATATTGTTTTAAGTCGGCTCAAACTAGCTTGAAAAGCTTAAAACACATTACAATCTATGATAGTTAATGAGAGTCGAGAGGCGTCTCGTCTCTCATTAAGAAGTCTGCCATGTTCATTGGTCACATATTCAGTCGACCAATAGGCGGGCATGACTGGGTATTTATAAGTTATTCAAATCCATTTTCAAATGCAAATCTATAATGAAATGACGCATGAAATGCGTTCTGCATTCTGAACTGTTTCGTTCAATGAATATCGATAGGTGAGCCCCCATAATTAATATTGGGCTAAATATCATCAACGTTGATTGGTTTGACTCTAGTTGGCACCTTCTGAAATGAATTTCGTGAGTTAACAATGGAGTTAATTGGAGGAATTAGAGACTATACTGTGATTGGTGATGGCTTTTTATAGACAATGATCAAATTGGAATAACTTCTGCCAAAATGAGTCAACCAATAATCTCTCGTTGATGAATTCAAGGACACAGAATAAATAGAAGTTTTATTGTTATAATGTCTTTATACGTTTAGAGTCCATCAAAGTATTAATGCACCTAAATATAAACGTTAAAGTAATCTAATATTCCAAAATATGGCAGGTATAATACTATCCAGCAAAATCAATCCATTAACATCCAAAACTTATGCTTAAAATAAATTTCGTTAACTCTCCAAATCGATACAATTACTTCAGTAAATGGGAGAAATATGGATATGGGTTTGTTAATTTTTCTAGGTTTCATTACTCTAATAAGAAGATAGAAGATACGTAGGTATCCCATTAATTAAAATGGATGATCAATTATGGTTGATCGATGGTACTGCTATTTCATTTCTAAACACTACAATACAAAAAAATCGATTTCAAACCGGTTTTGGAGCTGAAAAAGTAACTGAGCAACGTACATCTAACAGCCGAAAAAAGCCGAAGTTTCCCGAATCCGCGAAGGTAGCGCATACACGACGGGAGAGTAGCAAAACCAGTGGAAAGATGCCAATGGCCCGCGACATATGCTCGCCGGCCTTTTCTCAATTCCGGGACTATTTTCGGTAAGAGTGCTTGTAAAACGTTTTGTTAAGAACTCATTTTACAGTGGGAAAATTTATTCCTGTTTTGTTTATGTATAGATTAATTGAAGTGGGATTTTGGTCAAGTCTTTAAAATCACTTGCATTTTGGATGGTATATTTTCTTAACATCATTAGTTTTACTACTTATTTCAATGATGGGATTTCCTTTGGGTCTACCCTTTCTGGAGTATGTTGCTCGATTACAAATGGATTTTGAGGAGCTCGTGGCTAAGTAATAACTGCCGTACGGGTCGATCTATCAGGTTTAGCTACGCTTTCCGGGGTTTGCCCATGGACGGGTGACCATTTTTACATATCGAGACTCCTCCGTGCCTCGATAAGCACGTTAAGTCGTTGGTCCCGGATGCCATTCGTGGATCATTGATAGTCGTTACGGGTCGTCAGAAGCCTGAAAGTCTGACAACCAATCTTACCAAGGGGTATCGTATTACCCAGTTACTGCGTTGTGGAGGTCAGCTATGGCAGTCGCTCAATGTAAAATACTGGTATTCAGCTGCATCCGGTTAGACTGGTAGTCGACCCCAACATAGTTGGGAAAAGGCTTGGTAGATTGATTGCTCAGTGACAAAAATGGTCTTTACAGAATGCCCAACGTCTTTACTGCCGATATTCGTATCTCGTGTTTTGTCTAGTTTACCGTAATAAACTGCAATGACAATGTTTGTTGTCAGACGCTTAGCGAACTCTCAATTTGTATATAACGGTAACACAATGAAAATTGACCTTGAATAATAATTACACATCACTACTTAATGCAGTACTTTCTAGGTGGTTTTATTTTAAGTAAATATCATAAAGGTGCTATTTATATATAATACATCCATAGCTAATGTTAAATCTTCAAATTTGTAGGGACTGAAAAAGTAGTTGTTTTTTTCAGGCCCCCCTACAAAGTTCACGGTTAGTTTAAATTATAAAATGAGAAAAGAAGATAAATTCACTAACAGTTAATTATTTTATGTCATTTATTATGGTATATCTAACTATCCCGAAAATGAATTTACAAATGTATAAACCAAAGTCTCGTACACACTGGCGCGATATCGCGGGCGCGACAAGTGTCGCGCTGCCTGTCGCGCCCGCGATGTCGTGCCGCACTGCACGAGCCGTAAACCAGCACCATCTTCGGTATACGTCTTCTCGATAACAACAGAAATCGTCTGTGTACTGTATACTGCGATCACCAATCTACTGCTAAATGTGGTGCATTTGGCAATATTCCAGTACCTTCAGTAGGTAGAACCTTCCTCTTTGTAGTTGAGATAAAATGTATTCCTGTTTGGTCGAATCCGCCCTAAGAGCAACATGATTTGCTCCTGTCACATTAATCAATGTTATAAACTTGTTAAGCGCACGCCACATTATAAATGGCGTCGGGTGCGGAAATGGCTCGGGCGGCTTCAAAAATGCATGGAAATAAAACGCAATTTAGGACACACGGTATGTCGTTGCACAGACGTGGTTATCTTCGCGGTTTCCGTGGTCCACACCGTGTCCTCACCCGATGCCATTTATATGTAGCCTGCGCCTTATAGTCCACTGCCATTTAACCACAGCACTGTCCTCAAAAAGATTATAATTATGAAAGATCTGTTGACGTTAACGCAGTTGTAAACGCCTTCACACTAAAAAAGAATCAATATAGACGCTATGTACTACATAAAGGTCCAGAATGATATAAACCAGAATACCAGAAAGCTCAAGCATTTAAATTCCGAAGCCAAAACTCTAAACTTCAACAGTTTATGTTCGAATCTTAAATTCATATTCATCACAACAGAGGATCATGACAGCTTAACCGACCTCTTTGCAAGAACAACACCTTCATCCAGCTCCATCTCTAGATTTGAATCATCAACCGCAGATCATAGGTTCATAAACTATATGGTTTTATCACCTATTCCTACTGATCCATACTTCCATACTATCTATATACATAAAAATGAAATGCTGTTCGTTGGTAAGCGAGAACAGCTGAACCGATTTGGCAACTTTGTGTTTTAAAATTTTAATAGTCCAAATTAGAATTTTAGGAAAAAAAAAATGGAAAACTTTCAAATTCTATGGGATTTTTGCATAAACTCAAGACGACAGGACAATGTCTGTCGGGTCAGCTAGTAATATTACAAACGCGAAATTAAGTATGTCTGTCTGTTATCTTTTGACGCCTAAACCACTGAACCGATTGTTTTGAATGACAGTTACAAAGACAGTTTACAAGCCAGGGACGTGGCGAAGGCCCGAGGCTACGTTTCATCCTTTGACAAAAGTCACGGGCAGTAGCTAGTAACAGTTTTAACAGACTTAAAAAGGGAGGAGGTTATAATGTTCATTTGTATGTTTTTTTTAAAATTTTTGTTCATTTGTATTTTCCTAGATATTTTCGTCAATTGCGGACAGTTATTGAAAATTATTTTTTCATTTGGTAATAAAGTTTGCGTGGTGGTCGCATTTTTTTTTTTACCGACTTCGAAAAAGGAGGAGTTTCTATGTTCGTAGCGTATGCACATTCTTTTCTTTTTTATGTATGTTCATGTATATTTTCATCAATTGTGGACAGATTTTGAAATTTCCCTAGGATGCGAGTGAAGCCGCAAGCAACAGCTTGTCTATATATTTCCCTGTAAAACTTATACATCTAATATTCAGTAGTATTTGTGAAGGGCGCGTATTTCAAACGCATATTTCATGAGGGGCGTGCGGTTTGGCCGTAAGTCATAACGCGGTTATAAAGGCGTGGCCTCATTGGACGGGCTTTAAAAACTCTTTAGTAGTCTATATGCTAGTAAAGGATTATCAAGAAAACTTGATAAGAAAAAGATAGCACGATATACGGAGGAGGGTGGGTGTCTCTTCGTTTTTATCAGCCATTTTTTAACTACTGTGTGTACGTGTGTACTTGTACTATGTGTAGTGTTGGTTATTGCGCAAAATAAAAACCGTTTGCATTTCAAATCAAATTAGAATTTACGATCAAATTAATCACACTGTAGTTACAAAACACGACTAAATGGAACGCGTGACAGTTTCTAAACGTATTCACTGCTTGACCGCCATCGACCAACTCTGCTTATCTCCGGTCCAACGTTGTGTTGTAGACTCTGCGTCGCTAGGCAGCGCTTTCACCGTGAGTAGTCAAATGACTGACGTATTTCCGACATACATATTATCATCATTATACGTAATACTTATAATAAGTTGCTTTAATAGGTGCCTCAGATACCTACGCATCTCTAATCAGAAAGAAAATGCGTTAATTAGTGGCAAACACGGCGCAAAGAAAAAACAAATATACGAAAACAACAAGTTGGGGGAAAATATGCGTCACATCGACGCAAAACGGCCATCACTCAGCATAATGCTGCGACCCTATGCGAGACAGAGCCCCAGAGCTGATTTTCAGCGACAGCAGGCGTTGATGTGATCACGTCAATCGGTGCCAACTTACGAAACGAACGAAACGGTGACATAAGATATAGAAATAAAATAAATAGAATACTTAGTCCTAAATAAAAAAAAGCTAAAAAGCTTGTTCTATTGCAAAGAGAACAAGCTCTTTCTTAGTCTCCCTAAATGTCATAGTGTATCACTTACAAAGAATAGGAATAAAATTAATTTAATTTACTCCATCAATAATCAACACTTAAATGTAGTGGATTCTGTTCGCGACCTAGGTGTTATTATAGAATCGTGTTACATTTCAACCTGCACATCGATAGTATAATAAATAAGGCTTTTCAAATGTATGGCTTCGTCATGAGATCCTCAAAGAACTTTGTGCGACCCTCTACTTTTTTGATGTTGTATGGATCGTTGATACGATCTCAACTGGAATACGCCGTACCTATTTGGAATCCATACTACCTTAAATACAATAGCAAATTAGAAATGATACGGAAAAAATTCTTGCGTGGCATAAACTAGAAATGTTACCTATCTTTCAAAGATTCCCTACACACATTTATTGCGAAAGTACAACAATCTAGACGATTACTTTGGGATGCGATGATGCTTTATGGTTTGTGCCAGAACAGATTTGATTGCACTGAAATTACAAATTAATAGTACATTATGATACAAGTGTGCGGTGTTGGTCATTACACACGAGACGGTATTGTCCGCGCGAGCCGCAGGCGAGCGCGATAAGGTAGTCGAGAGTGTAATGATCAACGCACTCGCGTTTCATACGACGTTTTTCAACACACTTGCGAGGAAATAAACAGACTTGTAAGAATGTATGCTACAATAACGTAATTATAAAGTTCAACTGACCATTGTTGCCATGTACTGATTATCCGGAGCTTCTTTTAAAAACTTTTCAACGTAGGTTGGTGTTACTTTAGATTTCGTATTGATAATATTATTTTAAATATGTATTAGTCTATGAAAATAACCACACAGCGAAACCGGGAACAAATATGTATGGAAAATGGCGCGACGGTTTTGTTTTTCCGCAGTTGTAAATAAAGGCACTGGCAACTGGCAAACCCGCTAAACAGCCTACACCTATTAAAAAATGTATAAAAACAAAATAATATTTTGAAAGACTGAAAAATGCGTGTATTGGATTTTCAGCAGAAAAATAAACACTATATTACTATAAGTACAGTAATCAAATTGTAAATGGTTAAATAAAATATAATAAATAATGGCAACATTCCGTTCAGTCGGCATGGACATGGCATGGAGTCGCGCGCCGCCTCCGAAAAACTATACGACCGCATTCCGAGATATGCCCTAATCGCCCACACTTCTCACATCAATATTTTGCGTTCCAATTTAGTTATGATATGATTATGAAAGCTGAGGGCTGTCATCAATTTGGAACGCTAGTGAATGTGCTAATGCTGGGGCCACATTGTCGCGATAAAGCGAACTTAACTCCACGGGCTCTCTTTTATTCAGCGAGACGTCGAGCTGTGTGCTGCGCGCGCAGTATAGTTTGTCTTATCGCGACAATGTGGCCCCAGCATATCAGTGCTCGCCCAACGTCAAAACTTAAAACATTACTTATTTCTTTGTGTATAGCCACAAATTTCTTCCTCTTTTTTGGTTAGGTGGCGACGGTAGCCAGAATCACAATTTCGAAAAAATGCCTATAACAACACAGCCAAATAACGGTTCACGGAACAAACATAAGTTATCCCGCTCAAGCTTATTCGGAACGGGTGTAAGCACGCTCAAATCGATTGGATTTCATTACATTTACATCGTAATTCGGAACGCAGTCTACGACTAACGTTTTGACACCGGAAAAAAAAAAAGTACTCTGTGATCAACGTTAGTTCTCTATATAGTCTGTGGTGATCAGTAAATGTAATGAGTGCTAAGATGGAATTTTGTTTACAATGTTATTTTTGGTCATAACAGTGCTTTTTAACATGGAATAGATACACCAAAGCGAGCTGGGCTTGTATTTATTTGCAAGTTCATTGAAGTATGCCAAAAAAACGTTTTCCGAAAATGACTTGGCATTTTTGTTGTTTTTCCACTGTATAAAAGTTTCGTAGGCCGCTACGTATTTCTCCTTAGATTTTGGTGGCAACAGGCTATCACTCGCGTTTCGTGCCTCGATGAGTATTTCCCTACCTATTAAAAACATTATAAGGTTAATATGTAAGTAGCGAAAAATATGAAATAATATATGATGAAATATGTTCATCATATTTTATGTAATAAATATTATGCATAATATAAAGGCATGAAAGTCTCTTTGATGAGATTAAAAAAGCGCACATCCTCTGCTCGGGTGAAATAGTAGATAGTTCATACTAATGCCATGTAGGCACATAGTCCAGCTTCAATAAATAAGTACACAAAAGTTTTATTAAGATTACCTACATTAGGTACTTCGTAAAAAATAAAAGCATTTTCATTTGTAACAGAATATGGCCAGACTAATTTTTTTTAAGTTAACTAGACAGTTAACGCCCCGGTTTGCGTATGGTATTATGTTTTACAAAAATAAAAAGCTTCACCAAAGTCAATTTGTACAATATAAATTCCATGCCGCCATGATAGTACTTACTAACTCCATACTGCCATGTCATAGGACTGGTATAGGTACTAGGTACTCCGACTAGTAAATAGTTATCTGTGGCATTACAGCACTAGTTCGTTATGGTAAAGTAAAAAGCACGCGTTTTTAATACACTGCATTATGAATCTAAAAGCGGTTCAATAAGAGCCACTTTACGAGCAAGTGTGTTGAAAAGTATGTTACACGGTACCCAGAAATGTAATCAGTAGTGGGACTCGTGTGCCCCGCCTATTCCACGTGAATTCATGTAAGACCAATGCCCGGGGCACGACTACCTCTTCGACGCCTGGTGGAAACTTATAACGCACACTTTATGGATATAGATATTTTCTTTTTTTGTAATAAAAAATTTAAAGCTCTCGCTATAACTTCACTAGCATCAAACAATTTAATTGGCACTTCATTCAAATAACTTAATTATAACTTAACTAGATAACTGAACTATAACTTAAATTAATAATATCCTTAAAATCAGCTTCCGTTTTTCACTTATTTGATTAATCCATGGAAAACAGTGTGGGTTATGTTTAAGTATTTATCTTAAGAATCTTATTGTATGCCTTAACATGTAAGTAACTGATTTTTTGTTCCTAATAAATGAAATAAAAATAAAATAAATGTTTATATAAATAAAATATTTAGAATGGCAACATTCCGTTCCGTCGGCGAACGCGCCAGACGCCACACACCTAATGCAATCTGTGCGCACAGCTGTCATAAAAACGATATAAATCACGGAATTAATAATATGAGACGTCGAAAAACCTTGGTAGGTCCACTTTTTTAGCCCACGTACCTCAATGTCCAATGTCAATCATTCAATCTGAAAACACAAACGCAAGTGAATTGATTGAAAGGGACAAAGAACTCAAGAACATAGTTGAGTACCTTTTTGTACCTTTTATTTTCCTTCATTATTTTCTTTTCCATTTCAGACTATAGGTGACCTAGAACGGTCCTTTATACCAGTTAACCAAAGACCCTGATTCCAAGAACATAAATACAAGTGCACATTCGTTTTAAAGAATAACATCACTACTTCTATAGAAACCAGGCTTATAAGAGTAAGGGTGTGTTTTCGAGACGTGCAGGAATCGTCAAATCACAGACGAGACGAGAGACGCGAAGAGGATTTCAACCATTGTGATTGGTCGATTCCTGCAGGTCTCCGCTCAGCTCCGCTCGTCCCCGCTTCAGTAGAAACGCACCCGCACCTTTTACAAGTCTGGTTTATAAGGCACATGTCTCTCCGCCGGCGATTTACGAGAAGTGAGTAGAGTTGGCAATTCAAACCGAATTGGCGAGCAGCGAGTATGCAACAGCTACGAGCGAGTACTCGCTGGTATGCTCTGGTCACCAAGCGAGGGTCGCCGTCTCTTGTTGCTGCGACAAGCAAGCACTCACCGGTGTGAACAGTCAGCAATCTATTATGTTATAATCACACTGAATTTGTACTATTAAGTATAAACAATAATTAGAAAATTGTGGTTACATTACAAATCTATGCAGGCACACAGTGGCACTCGTATAGGTGCGTAACGTAGTAGGTACTTCGTCCATTTTGGTTTTGACTGTACAGCGGAAGTGTGACTGTAATTTACTTAATTTTAATTATTTTTGGGATAAAAAATTACCTTTATTAATAATTACGATTCTGTAAAAGATTCTGAACAAACTACTTTCATAATGTGCATTAATTCAGTTACACATTAAGAAACATGTATCTGTTTCCTATCTCTTTTAAGAAACTACAATCTTTTGTACGATTCCTGAGCGAGAACATCGTTGATAGCAAGTCGCTCGTCGGGCGGTGGGACTGGTGCCTAATACTCATACGCACTGGTGCGGGATAAACGCCGCGTTTGTCCCGCGGTTAATGCTAACGCAAAAATTCACAACGCCGGAAAATCCTTGTATGTATAAAACGGGCGATTTCACTCGTACAAAGATTAGTCTTAATATGATGTGCCTTTCAGTGATTTTTAATATACTTCAAAGGTATTTGGTTAATCGGGGGTGGAGTGGAATAATCTCTTCGGATTTTACGTAGGTATGAATATAATATTTGATAATGTTAGTTAGGCCCAATATCATGTTTAGATATAGGAACATTCCCATGCTCTCATCATTTTGGTGATTTTATGAGAAGATATCTGTTTATCAGGTGACAACATCCTAAAAGCAAAAAAGGATAATATTATGCAAGTATGTAGATTTTTTAGAGCAGTGGTATTTAGCCTAGTGGTAATGGGCTCGGTTTACCAGTTGTAGGTCGTAGGTTCGAACCCTGACAGGCGCTTTACTTTGTGTAAGTAATTTCATCAACACTGCTGTCAAAACGGTAAAGGAAAACATCGTGAGGAAGCCGGTATTGGTCGGAGAACCAAAACTTCGAAGACATGTGACATGTACCAACCCGCATTGGGCCCGCGTGATGTATTACGGCCCACTACCTTTCACAGAGAAGACGCCTGTATCCCAGCCCTGGGAGCATTGTAGACTAATTATCTCGTTGTTCGTCATTGATTCTGGAATTTATAATTGATATTCATTAGTCTAAATTTCCGCGCATTATTTGAGAAAAGTACTATACAAGCCTTGGCCGCAACCAGGCGTTGATGGACTCACCTATATATGCCTCGACGTCACCTCGGCCCACATTTTCACGATCATCCATTAATGCTGTTGTTGCAGGCCGCGACAGTAATGTACCATTTTGTCGGTATTTGTGTGGGAGAAAGGATTTTGCGAGTATTCTTATTATAAGTTTTATTGTAACTGCTGAGACATTTGTATTATTCGATAACCCACATAGTTCATACACAGAAGTAGAATCATTTTATGCGACGCTAAATTCCTTCTGTTACTTTTGTAGTTTTTGTACCTGCAAATCGGTCCCTACTGGGAAATTCGCAGCGTTTTCAAATCTCAGTGCGTAAAAACCCTGCAGTGAGTTACAGGTATCCTTTAGAGTACAAACGAGGATGTATGGGCAGCACTGTGCACTGTGAAGCCCTGCCCGATATTTAGCCACAGCAGTCAGGTGCTAGGTAATGTCGTAACTCGTATATATACAAGGTTTATGGTACTACTGGAGTGTGAATCGGACCGCCTGCGGTGATACTGTTTCGAGTTATGAAGGGCTGTTGGTCCGAAGTTTAATTGGGATTATGATTTGGTTTATTGGTAATGGTCGACATGAAGTTGTTGTTTGTAGTTGGTTCTTCAAGTTTTCATAAGTTAGAGAGAGAATAATAGATGCGGAGGAGAGATATATCCCAAGATATACCTAATTCTTTAAGCTATTTCACTACACACCAATGTTATTATTTTTGTCTAAAATCAAATGAAATTAATGAATGATTATTTAGCACATTAAAAAAAATTGATATTCCCAAAATAATTTATAAAAATATAATATATAACACTAAAACCCAACTACGACAAAAACGATAACTAAAAAGGTATAAACAAGACAACACAGACAGATAAATAAAAAATCCGGAGTTCCACGTAATTTGTTCGATTTATGCCATATCATGACCTTAGACCGACCTTAGATAATCGTAAGTTTATCTAGGTGTAAGTTTGGCATAACTTTGCTCTACGTTATAGTCTACGTAATATAGGGGAAAAGATAATTTATAAAGGCGAAAAACTACAAGGTCATATTAAATCAGCTAGCGAAACTTCGCAGACTTGAAGGGTATCGAAATCTAAACTCGAAAAAATAATCATATCTTTTATTTTTAAGTGTTTAGATAACAATTCCTATTTTCTCAATTTTATATTAACTCAAGACACAGTTACATTCATTTTATCTACCAGGAAATAGAACAGCTCTCTATTTTGCGTAATTTTGATTGAACTTACTCAAGAACAATCAATCTTATTAGACCGGCTTGCTAAGGTACTTTAAACTCAAACTCCTTTAGACAAAGCTGAGAATTGTTTAAATTGACAGCAATAAAATAGATTGCCGACTCGACAAATGTATTAATGGTTGTATTGATTGAGTTTTATGACGTCTGAATGTGCCTAGTCTTTGAAATTACGTCATGGCCTCTGAGACAGAAATACAGTGATTCAATTTTATAGCAGCACTTAGATCAAATACATTTTCAAGATATTTTAGAAGACTCAGTGTAGTTTATTATTCAATTGGATCTTATAGCCAACAAAATGTTATTGAAGACGTAGTTGAAGGTCATAGGAGTCCAAGCGTGGGACGAATAATTTATAAGCCTATGATAAGTCCTGCTACATATAGCAAAGGACAAATTTCGTAATGAATAAATTATCGAGTTAAACTATTGATGAGTAGCGATGACAAGTGGCTTTAGAGTTTCAACCACAATTGAAACGAGACGAAGAATTGCCTACCTAGGTTTTCGTCGCAAGTGCTACTGCTGAGCATGAAGTCCCAGGTTCGATTCCCGGGTGGGGCAAAGTGTTATTGGGTTTTCTATCTGGAATTTTTCGGTAGCAGCCGGCGTGGCAGCTGGATTTGTACCCGATTGATGGGAGTAGGCTCGCCCCCAATTACATGGGACTTTAACATATCTGGCGAAATGTGGGTGTAATATAGGTATACATCTGCCTATGATGTTATGTTTTGTAATTTCTTTACAATTACTAAATTAAAAGATGGTTTCTTGAGAGCTTTGCCAATTTGGTCAAGCCTCTGATTAGTAGGTCTAGTAAATATGCTGCTTTTTTTTTAAACAGTTACCTAAAGTGATGCTAAACTAGCGTGTCTTTCTGGCAAAGGCTAAAAATAATTAACATAACACTACAACTCCCTAACATTTATTATGAGACACTGATCAGAAAGTAATGTAAACTTGTCTTTCTGCTTATCACCAACTACACAATTAACATCGACACATCTATTCATTGCAATGAGCTTTATAAATTTGACCCACATTTCAATGAACGAGTACATTGTACTACTACATTTAAAGATTCTTGATAAAAAGGGTCCCGCAGACAGAGGCGACGCGTCACCGGTAGAACAATTTCCGTGAAATTTTCATAGAAATTGTTCTCACCGAGTCGCGTCGTCGCGTCGCGCCTGTCTATACGGGTGCCTAAATGACGAGTTGACGAGGGAGATTGAAATTACCTCTAGTAGGAATAGGTACCTCGTAGTTGTTAACGCGGCAAGCGAAGATTTATAGCTTTGTTTTTGGGGAAAATTGGATTTGTCGCTCGAAATTACGTCGTAGATACGTGAATTGGATGAATGACTTATAGAAGACGAGCTGTTTCCTGCGACTTAGTCTGCGTGTATTTTGTGTTTCATAATTTTTAGATTTCCGTACCCTAAGGGTATCAAAGCCTCCGCTATCCGTCTGTCTGTGAGCGGGCTGTATCTCATGAACCGTAATACATAGGTAGACAGTTGAAATGTTCACAGTGTTTATTTCTATTGCATCTATAACAACAAATAATAAAAAAAAAAGAACTAGGGACCCCCTTTAATTATTAATTTTATTTAATTTTTGAAAAGGACCCCATTGACTCCTATGCAAAAGCCAACCATTTTCGAGTAATTTGACATTTAACATTTTAAAATGAATGGAAATAAAAATATTAAATGTCTAATGACATTATTGGAGTCAAAAGCGTCATCTTGTTGTAAATAACCCCTTAATGGATTGCCGACATAATATGACCCCCTGTATATTAGCATGGATATTATGGAAGTATAAAATAGATGATAGAAGCTGATTTAAACATAGTTTGTTGCGCGACTTCTTCCTCCCAGCTAAAGCTCACGGAACTGGTGAAGAGCTGGCGTTTTGGAGAACCGTACTCTTATGTAATTTTCACGCTGTTAATTCTGAGCCTAGTTTAAATAAATAACTTCTGTTTTTTATGACAAATGCTAAACAAATATAGACAGAAATTAAAAACCAAAGCATGTTCTAGATCCTTTTAAAAGTAGTCTATGTTGGTCTCTTTCAGCATGAGAAACAATAACTCTAATGGTAGTGCTTATTACGTCTATTTTCTTTTCAATATGTAAACCATTTAAACATGAGACGAAACTATGAAATACGATTGCTCGCGTCTTGAATGTTCAAACAGTATAGTAAGGCACAGGAATAAGATAAACACCGTTTTAGAAGTTTCACAGTCTATAAACAAATGGACCACCAATCGCGACAAATAATTAATCCTAGAGAAAATAAATAATGTGTGAAATGAATATCCTTAGATGGTTTGGTCATGTTTAGAGGGTGAGTGAAAAGAAACTAACAAAAAGTATTTACAGATATTTGCAGATGTGTGCCGCCGAACCGCCGGGAGAGGACGCCCTAGAAGGACATAGTGACCTTATTGGTGATGTTCTTCAGAATGGTCAGGTGTGTAGTACTCGCAACCGGCGTGCGTATATGACCAGATGTATAAAGCCTGCCGGGGTTGCGGGAAAGTCCGAAAGGGATACTGTGGCCCCTGGCAACACAGGCAACTGAAGGAACACGGGTGGGTTTTATTCAGTAGGAGTCGGACACGCCCTCCCGCTCCACGGAGGAGTATGTCAAGATCGTAGCAGGTGGCGTTCTGTAGTTTCTGCCGAAGGAAAAAGCAGTGAGTTTATGTTTTTTTATTCAAAAAAAGGTGAATCAAAAAGTATTTCCACGCAGCCTAGCTTTAGAAAGAATATAAAACAGTTAATCCTTGCACCAGCCCACTCCATTCCCGCGTCAGCATAGATATTAGAAGAGTTCTTTTCATCCCAAAAGTAGCAAAAGCCAACGTTCCTATTCTGAATGCACTCACAATTTATATTCCCGATCTACATAACCCGACCGAATAAAAAACACATTCACCGCCATACCCCACTCCAATTTCTTAACATTCTCAATTTCCCCGCATAATCTCAGATATAAAGAGCAAAATTGAACTCAAACGTGAATATTTACAAGTGAACATGGCAATATCTCGTCCAAATATACGTGCAACACTCTATGCGAAATTAAAATTGGCTTGAAGCCAATATAATCTTACTGTGGGTCCGTATTTATCGCTTTGGATAGGGCAGAACGGTAGGTATTATGAAAATCAGGAGGAAACTTAGCCCATATCGGATCGGTTAGTATTTTGGGCATAAAAAAAAACGTGTGCGGTCGAGGGGTATCAGGAACGAAACTCCTGGAATTTTCTAACACGATACTCGCACGCACACACAACCTCGTATATTATAGAAAGTGACAGAGAGAAATTCGCATGAAGGGGGTTACCGGTGGGGCATAACGGTTTTTTATTACGTGACGATTTCTACCAGTCAAGTCCTACTACCGCAAGCCGCGTTAAAGAACTTCATTCCAAAAAAACATTTTTTTACCAGGTTCTGTTGTTTGATAAGAGCGGAAATTAACTTTGGATTTCATCCACAAATGTAAATGTCTAATCATTATTTAACGCTAATAGGACTAAGTGACATTCGATCAGCGAAAACAATTATAGAAAAGTAAAAAAAAAATGGATTGACACGGATTGACGTAAGCTACCAAAAAACATAATAAGTCGATCCTGTGAAAATCATGTCGAGTACACCACTAACATGTAATTTTTTTATTAAATCCTCTAAACTGTAAGCTCCATCCTTCAGGGATAATCTACAAGGTCTATTTAGCCTAGTCCACTTACCGATTATATAATTGTATTGGCCCTCAGCCAGGGATGCACAGTTTCATCTCTAAATGGCCACGTATATAATTTTTATTGCAGTGCTTATGTCCGAGTGCTGTTTGTGGGAAGATGTTTGTAACGCTCATTTTAGCCAACTTTTAGTGGCCGCTGGTGATCATTTGAGTTATGGGCTAAGTGATTTTTATTACAGCCGTTTTTAAGAGGACTTTTTTGTGGGATGGTATTTCAGGAGACAAATAAGCTATTATGGGATGATTTTAGTTTGAGGTATACTTGGCCAATGAAATGCTTAACCATAAACCTTGTCAGTGAAGCGTCAATAGCGTATTGATGACAGTTGACGAGTAACGAGTTTAATGTTACAAAGTCAAACCCAAACCATTAATTTCAGTTTATTCCACCATAGACAGGCACTTTTCAAGACGTGCAGAAGATACCTGTTCACTCTTGCTTTAAAGGCAGACGGGTTAAACGTCAAAAGGAACAGACGCTGGCAGATTTGGCAAAAGCATTCGACATACTACATTTCTGGACTTCTTTTGAAGAAACTCAAGGCAACAGGTATAAGAGGAACACATCTAGAATGGTTTCAAAGATCCTTAACATCGCGTTTTTAATATTGTAAAATAGGCAGTAAACAAAGCAAGTCACTCCCTATCACGTTCGGCGTTCCGCAGGGCAGTACCCTTGCCCCAACATTGTTTAAGCTGTACATCAATGACTTAGTAAATCTCCACCTTAGAAACACCACAGTGATATCCTACGCTCCACGTGACACGATTAAATATCTCGGAATAACCATTGACAACAATTTAAAATAGAAAGCCCTCATTTATGCCGTTTCCTGCAGAGTACGAAAACTAATACATGTCTTGAAAAAACTCCGCCGTCTGTAATCTTATCGATATTTTACGAATAGTCTACTTCTCACTCTGCCAGTCAACCATACAATACTGCACCCGCAATTGGGGACGTGCTGGCAAAAGCACATTTATAAAGCTAGAGCGAGCACAACGGGCACTGATCAAGGTTGCAATAAAAATCCTTTCAGATTCCCTACATACCTTGTCTACCATGAGTTTCAAGTTGTCAGGGTACGACAAATATTCGTACTCCAAGCATCGCTAAATTATCACGCAACAATAAAAAAACGGCAAGACTTGTAAGCGACATAATAAACCTTCAGAGTACCCATACCAATAGAATTTTCAAAATTCGTCTACAATTTGACCAAAATATCGACGGAGTTAAAGGACTGCTCAATCACGACCTGTAAGAACACCTTAACTTCAGCACTTTTAAATTTATCATAGGTAGACTGTGAAGCCTTGATATTTATAGCACCTACAAACACACACACTACAGCGCAAGCTCAACGTTAATCATTGCTATTTTATTTTCTTTGTGTCTGAACCCAAAGAAAATAAAATAGCAATGATTAACGTACGTTTCCCACGATTTTTTTATTTTATTTTCACTCATCTTTTGTTTATGAAAAAAGTGTAAATAATTATATAACGTAACCTTTACATAATAAATTTTGAAAATTAAGATACAAGCGATGCTTTGTTGCTACAAGTTTGTTAGGCCAAATGGTATTATTATTTTTTAGGGTTCCGTAGTTAACAGGGAACCGAGAAGTGGTACAATATAATCGTGAAAAAAAAAAAATGGTCTCTCCCATGTTGTGGGGTATCTTTGGAAAGATCGGTCAAAAATATTGTGAGTTTGTTGAAACCATTTTTGGATTGAAGGATCCGTTTGCAAATTATTAAGCTTTAAAGTGCAGATTTTTGTTAGAGTCAAGTCCCCTGCCAGCTAAATGGTAAGTTCTGCATATATGGAAAAATCCACAGCAGTAGTTTATATACATTAAAAGGTAAACTATCATAGCTAATTAGGATCTACAAGTTAACGAGTAATAACATATTCCAAAAACATATTCTGCCATACATTTCGTATGGGACAACAACAACATGTTTTTCAACTACAATGTTCAGTTTGTTCTTGTAATATGAAATACACAGATTATTATCTGTGTATTTTATATAAAACACTTGCACACTCAATAATGGGCCCTCGAAAACGGTCGCTAGCACAAAGTGTCGTAGCAACAAGGGGGCAACATGTCTTGAGGTGCTTATGAGGGGTGGAAAAGTATTCTACGGCTATCAGGACAATGTTGGAAGTACAGTCAAGATCCTACCAGCATTTTAATGGAATACTTCCTTCCTCCGAGCACGTTTGCTCTTGCGAATCTCCAGTCAAGCCGGCCAATTAATATGGCAAGAAAGAGGTGGGCTCCCACCTCTTTCTTGAGAGAGAGGTGGGAGCTCTGTTCCTCATCAGTGTTCACTCCAGCTGGCCAATAAAGACAAGCCAGATGTGAGGAATAAGACATATCCCGGGGGATAGGGTCCGTGGGGTCGCTACCGCCCAACAGCTCGTCAAATGCTGCCCTGCTGGTTTATGTATCTCTCTTGGCCTAGCTCTTCACCCTGGACCTGTTTCGGCAAATTAAACTCTAACGGCATAGACCTAGAGTTCAGGAGCGCGCAAGCCCGACCACGATGTCAAGGTAGAGATACGACGGTGGGGTTATTATTATCGGACTATGAGAGTGAGGGAACAGTGAGTGCACCTGTGTCTGCGCACACACTTGTGCCCTATAATATCTGCCGCGTAGATGGCAAGCTTCCGCTGAGATCAGCCGCCACCACCGCGCCGTGGACTTCGTGGAGTTCAGTCTGGAGGGATTTTATTAAAGATAAAATTACCGGTATAAACAGAAGAGTTGTAAGGATTAGTACAGTGAAAGTTTATTACTAAAGATCTAGACACCCATACAATTAATGTCGACAAGAGTCGAATTATATTCGTTCCTAATCCACAAACGAAGCTTCAAAAAGGATTTCGTCAAGAAAAATTATTCCATTTTTTTTTCGCGCACTGTATTTTCTACGCTCTGCCTTGCGCCAAGAGTTGAAAGTCCAACAGTCCGTTGTTTTGATGCGCTGGGATGCACTCTGTTGGATTCTCATTGCTCGGCTCAACACCGAGAGTTGATAATCCAGTGTGCGATAAAATCCCGCCGCGATAGTTTTACGTCCATGCGAACGTGGGCAAAAGCACTGTTTCAGTTTAACCGTGGCATAATAACGACTAGCTTCTGCCCGCGACTTCGTCCGCGTGAAATTTGGGTGCCCGACCCACCGCATCGCATCTCATCGCCTGCCCCCGCTATAACTTAGTTTTCGCTTAGCGTTCTTTCTTACTTTTTTTATTTTTCTCGGCTTCTAAGGGTCGTAGCGTGATGTTAAACAGCCTGAAGAATTGGGCTATCTAATGCTAAAAGATTTTTTCTTTGACTGGTAGTTCTGGAGATTACCCCCTACATACCTACAAACAAATTTTACCTCTTTCTAATATTATAGACATTATTAGATGACAAACATAAAAAATAATCAAAAGCAATACACATTTAAAGTATCAAATGGGAGCAATTTATAGCCGACAATGATTATTAGAGCAATTACTTAACAAAAGTGATTACCAGTACAATCACCGACACTATTATTATAATTTATTTGACGTTTGTCAATAAAGTAAATGGCGTTGTTTGAATAGTTGCTAGGCAACCAACATTATTGATTTTTCTTTATCAATCTGCTATGAGCATCAGTCAGCGCTTATCTATGTTATGATGAACTATATTTTTGTTGGTGTTCGCAAAAAAGTTAAAAATTATTGAAATGTGTTTTTTGTGATTGAAACTTGTGTACCTTGAATTTATTTCAATGTACGTAGAAGCTGAATTTGTTGCCGATGTAACAGATAAAGTAGGTACTTATCATATTTTTTCAAAGTTATATACTAAAGTAAGGACTTTAATATTCTATGTAAAGAGTTCTCATTTGACCTATTTACTACCAAAACCTATTCTATACGTACTCGGCTGAACGCTGACTTTTTTTTATTGTATAGTGCTTATTGTACCTTATAATATATATAATTGTATATATTTTCTTCTCTATTATGCTTGGTGATCCTAAGATTTCTGCTATTATTTCTGTTTTATTTACCTATGGAAACCTGTAATTGGCTCTATGTTTCTTATACAATTTTTATCCATCTGTTATGGCTGTTGGTTTTTCTACAAATAAATAAAATAAATTAAGTAGATCATCATTATCCTGCCCTTATGCCAACTTATTTGTGGTCGGCGCAACATGTCTTTTCCTTTCATGTACCTCTCTATAAGTCGTCATTTCGGTAGTCAGTCCCTTTCTAGCCATATCATCTTTCACACAGTCCATTCATCGTTTCGATATCAGACTTATATTATAACTTTATTGATGAAGATACTAATACTTAGTTATAAATTCTTGTTCTCTTCTTGTTGAGGAAGTATGCAAAGCTAGTTTCCAAATCGATACCAAACGTTCCTACATTATTTATTCATTGTGCAATTCTCTAATCAATACGCAAATTACTATTTAAGTATACATACGTTGACGAACTTCAAGTTATTCGCGTATCCAAGGAAACTGAGACACCTACATGTTATGAACTTTGCGATGTTAAACTGATTTTAAGTTCTACCTACAGTCAACCGCACGTCAGCAGTAACAAAATAACTCCAAAAAAACACCTTATTGCGTATTTAGAGGTATGACGAACAGGGTGTAAAATTCACTCAAAAGGGAGGATCCTCCGACCAGACGGGTGTTGTATCTGGCGGGCAATTGCCCAAGGATTGATGTCGGATAGTCTTAAATTATCATACGAAAATTCCAGCAGAGCAGAGCAGCAAATAACCAGTCTGCATACGAAAATTCAATCAAAGATCTTCAAAGAAAAAAAAAGGTCAAAGTTTGGCAAAACCCATAGTCGGCCCATCACTAATATTTAGAAAAAAACAGTTTTTTTATTTTCAATGTCAGGATTATTTAATAGTTCCTAAATACTCGTATGCATTAATATGGCCAGTGTTTTCATTTATTGTTGTATTGTCGTCTCCACATTGTATAAAAAAGGGATAGGCTGGAAATCTACAGCGTGTATATCGTATTTATTTTTATCTTTTGTAATCTTTTTACATAAACTAAGTTATCAGCCAAATGTTATCACGCAGCTGTTACTTCACTAATCAAAATGAAGCTCATTCCGATTGTAAAAAATTTATACCTAAATACTAATTGCTTTTATCTATCACCCAGTGACTGTAAATTGAGTAATTACAAGTTAAAATTAAAAATTAAAATAACCCCCGACACGATTCCTGGTGATGCTGCAGTATCGGTTCAAGGTTACTATGTTCTTCTAACATCATTGAAGTAACAGAATACTAAATTTGGAATCGATCAGACCTGTGGAAGATGCGCACATCCAATCATCAACTAGAAAAGAGTTGATGGTCTTCAAACGGCTGAACCGATTTTCTTGAATTGTAGCTAAGAACACTCTCGATCAAGACACCTTTCAAACAAAACAATAATAATCAAAATCGGTTCAGCGGTTTGAGAGCTATGAGGGAACAGACAGATACACAGATACACACGTTAAACTTATAACACCCCTCTTTTTCCGTCGGGGGTTAAAAAAAATGGAAATTTAAACTGTGGAGTTAGTGTTAAAGCAGTCTTTAAGGTAAAGTGTACCAAATTGACATAACTGTAAACCTGAAAAGGGGTCATCGTCGTCATCATTATGAACAACTTTTAGGATTCCTATACATGACGCCGCCGGTGCGGCGACCATATTCATTCGGATACACAGATAAGTAGTCCTGCCGCACTCTACCTACACGTCTAACAATGTACCAATCCTTACAGGCTCCCGCAGACAGGCGCGACGTGACTCTGGTGAAACAATTTCTATGAAAACTTCACGGAAATTGTTCTACCGTCGCACCTGTCTGCGGGAGCCTTTAACACGACCTGGAAATCGAACACACGTTCCCTCAACAACCGCCTGTGCGACACCTAGACCAACGAGCTAGTCACAGGTGTGTAAACAAAATATAAAACGATCATAACTTTTAGAACTAAACCCTGAAATATGTACCGTTCGCGTCGTAAGTACTGGTCTAGGAAACGTTAGTACCTGGTCACTGTTGCAATTTATACTAAGTAAGTGGTGCCATACATCTTCTCAGACGCCTCTAGATCTAGGTCAGCAGAGAAGCTGAACCTATCACTCCTCATGCACTTAGCTACAAAGTAGAGAAACTTGGCTATTTATTATTTAAATTAGTTTTGGTTTTTGAATGTGTTATTTTTATGCTTTCTTTTTTTTGGTGTAGTTTAAATTTTTGCGTACCTATGTGAAATTTGTTCAAATCAAATCAAATATATTTATTTTGTATTCAAAAATTATATTCATAGGTGTTAGTAACAATAAACTTAGCCTAGTGTTAGTACAGAGGTTATACATTAATTTAATTTAAGCACGCGCCGAACTGAGCGCTATTTGCTTCCACCGATTGATCTATGAATACTTTAAGGTAAAGCTTGATTTTCATTTTAAAAGATAGAAAAATAAGTTTAGTTATCACAGAAACACGTGCATGCAAAAAGATAAGTTCACTCCAATAATATGGGGGGCTAAAAGACCTATTCTCACGAGCTCAGAACAAAAATAGTTGGCAGCTACACATCGTGGCTATGACAAGAAGTCTTCCACTCAGCATGATGCTGTGCTTTGGGGGACTCACAGGACAGCGCTGATTTTCAGTGGTCACTCGAAAACGTACCGTCGACTGTAGCATCTTTACTTTCCATGAGCACCTTTACCCAGTAGAAATGTACATAGATATCTCTCGATTACTAAAATCTGTTACAAATCGTCGATTTTTCTACAGTGGTATAGTTGCTCATGAAAAGTAAAGATGTCACAGCTGACCGTTCCTACGGAAACCAAGTCAGGTAAAAATAATTATACAAATTAAACAAATAGGTAAGGTATTTGTAGGTAAGTAGGTATTTGCATTAGTAAGGCCCTTTTCACATGCATACGGTCACGGCACGGTCGCCGTGCCGTGTACAGTAGAAATATAAGGGCCCGGGGGAACCGGTCGCCCGGTCTTCCACTATAAACACGGTTTAAAACTCGTCAAATGAGCTCTTTGACATTCGAAAATAGATGACATATTTTTTTTTCCGGTTTCTGACCGCTGCCGCAGCCGCTGCCGCAGCCGCCACGCGACCGTGCGTAGACAGTGGTATGTGAAAGCGCTTGCATGGCTTGACACCGCGCCGTTTAGACGACAACCGTATGCATGTGAAAAGCCCCTTATGATGCGAGTAAAGACTAATATATCACTGCCCGACCTGGGAATTGAACCCAGGACCTCATGCTCAGCAGTAGTGTTAGCGACCACTGGACCAAAGTGCCAGACCAGTAGGCCAGTGGATCTTCAGCCAAAATCGGATGTAACGACCCATCTTGTTTTTTCAAATAATTTCACAAAACAATTGCACAAAATGTTTAGTGACAGCGCCCCCTGTCAATGTCATTCAGCGCCAAAAGATCCTTGTAGTTGTGTACTTGACATAAACTCGCTACTAATGGAAATGTCAATCAGCCATAAGAGCGAGTTTCGTACTTCATAGGAGGTAAAGTACGTAACAATTAAAACTGCAACATGACTGCTTCCCTTATGTACTTTCTAAGTTTATTTTGAACATTACTGACATCGGTAAAAACGTGTGGAAACCTGAACTTAAAACTATAAGTTTGTGATCACCAACCCAACTTGCAAGTGTGGTGATCAACGCTATCAGCGTGGCCTCTTCTCATACAGAGAAGGTACGAGCCCAGCAGTGGGATACAAATAGGCTGGTATTATTATTACTACTGCTGCGTTATTACTGTTCAATTGTTACAATGGACATTATGTTTATTTTTACTTTTAGAGATTATAATTATCAATGATGATATTATCATTGATAAAATCCCTATCAACAAAAAAATACATAAATTTGAAATAGAATAGAATACTATTAATTATGACACCATACGAATTACAGATATAAATGCAAAAATACAACGAAAAATACAAAACGTTTTATTGGCAAAAAGAAAAATTGATGACTAAGTGATCTTACATAAACACATTAAGTTTGTACATGACAATGTTTTGGTTTGACCGTTGACTCCCAAACTAACCAGGGCTTGTATCTTGGGGGTCGGAGAAGGATTAAGTAGAAAGAAATATGTAAGTTTTTACATAGGGTGACACAATGGGTGGTGTATCGCTAAAAGCGACTTTTTAAGACAACATTTAGATGGATTTAAAGGGAGAAGGAGAGACAATACTGCAGAAAGTCTGTAAATATTTACTTAAGACCTCATAATCCAAGTCCATTGCCCCTCGGCTCCCAAGATTAATCATTATTAATGTGTTTGAAAAATCTTTTAAAATTTATCACGTTGGGAGTCCCTGTTGAAGAGGGTTTCCTTCAAACATTTAACAGTGTTTAGCGGTTTACAGGAATTTAGGGTTGCCACGTAGAGCACAATACGATACAAGAAAAAAAAAAATTGCTAAGGCTTGTGCTATACCTTCTTGAAGTAAATAAAATATTACATTAGCAGACACAGGTGGGGTTCTCGGATGTTCAGATATTCAGTGTATATGTGGCGTCCCCGCAGACCATGGCCCACTTTTAATCTTACGCAGCATGAGCGTAACCTGTACACGTGAGGACCTAACGTCTGCGTCACCGAATTGTGTTAGCGTTGCTGAGTTTCCATGGCGCTAAAAAGAAGAAGCAGACTTTTAAATCATCTTTACTCTCGACAGAACTTATGGAAAATACAATTTAAATAAAAAATGTAAAACGTTGCTTTTCACAGATATAATTTCAGCCCTTTTTACCCGACTGCCCCAGAAGGAGGGTAATGTATTCGATAGTGTGTCTATGTCTATTTCTTTGACACGCTCTGTAGCCTAAACGGCTTGATGGATGTTAGCGAATGATGTGTCATTAGATTCGTCTTAATTATGGGAGGGACATAGGCTTTATAATAAAATATATTGCATCTACAAATTAATACAAAAAAGAGAGTGGAAGGTTTAAAAAAAAAAAAACGAACTTTTGAATTCAAATAAAAGCTAATAATGAGTCTATTCCAAATGTATACGTATATATATATTTATAAAACTAAAAAGCTTGAAATAAAGACAATTATATTAAAAAAACAAAAAATCCGACTGCAAAAACGCAGTGAAAAGACGGACACAAGCATTATCTATAGAATTTCGGTACTGCAATTTTCTTTTTCCATAATTTTTCACAACATTCATATACGTATAAATATTAATCACGTGAAGCAAAAAGTTTGTAGCCCTTTTTACGAAAATTACGCGGACGCAGGAGTATGAAATTTGTCACAAGTAAAGTTTATATGGAGGAATGCAGAAAGCTAATATTTTTGTATAATATGCATTGGAAATAAATTAAATGAATAAAAAACAAGTTACGCACACTTCCATGCGTTTGACACGAGATTAATAAAGTAATACATGACATTGCAGCATGGAATTAGAAAAAATTAAAATAAAATTTTAATGAATTATGGTCGAATTTCGACCACTGAGCAACCACTACTTCTTATAATTTTTCGCGAAAAAGTCAGTAAACATAAGAGTCAACCCTGAAATCTTGTCTAACTGAATAAATAAACACGAAGTTTAGCATGCCTACTGTATATTAAGAGAGAGAATGAATACTATCAGCACAAAATCGACTAAAGGTGTTCGATCATAAAATATTTTTTATCAGGAACATACATAAAACCACGCTTAGCAGAAAATTATACTAAAGGGCTGATTTCTCCAATGAAACTGAATGTGATCAACACATCTAAACCGAGTTCAAGAGCTGTCAGTGTCAATATTACAAAGAAAATAATGACACTGACAGCTCTTAAACGTGGTTTATGTGCTGATCGCGTTCAGTTTTCATTGGTAAAATTCGCCCTAAATGTTCCATCATGACTAACTCGTTGATCTCGTGATCGCAAGAGCTACTGCTGAGCATGAGGTCCGGGGTTCGAACCCCGGGTCGGACTAAGTGTTATTGGGTTTTCCATCAGGAATTTCTCAGTAGCAGACCGGAGTCTGGATTTGTGTCCAGTTAATGGCAATAGGCACGACCCACTATTACATGGGACTTGAACATAACTGTCAAAATGTGGGAATTACTATAAGTACGTCCGTGCCTGACCCTTTTGGAGATTAGAAAGAAACAGAAAGAAATAAAGAAAAATTGGTTTATTTGTCACAAAAACACAGTGCATACAGCAAGATGGGTAATCAGAAAAAGTAAACAAAACAATACTCAAACTCAAACTCAAACTCAAAGCATTTATTTCAATTAAACCAATTACTGGCACTTTTGAATTGTCAAGGAGTCAGTCAGTCAGAAAATATGAAGCTAGTTGTAAATAAGATCTACATTAAGTAATCAACAGACATAGTCAGTGCTGACAAGAAGGCTTCCACTCAGCATGATGCTGTGCTATGGGGGACCCACTACGGGGACCCACAACGCTGATTTTCAGTGGTCATCCGATAACAGGGGCCTATGTCTACTAATTTATAAACGTTACAATGGTGTCTCAATGGTGAGGTTTTGACAGTTTTTGTGTTGCGAATCTGTCAAAAACTCACCATTGAGAGACCATTGTAACGTTTATAAATTAGTAGACTTAGGCCCCAGGCATTATGTTATGTAACATCGTTTGCACCACATTTACACTACTTTTTGCCCAGGCTGGAATCGTTTAATAGGCCCCACTCTCGTTATGTTTCTTTTTACCGCTATGCTAATAGACAGTAGCTACCCATGACTAAGGATAATATACTTTACGATAATAATAGTTAATGAGTGTTCCTGACGTCACATCGGGCCACACACCACACCGCGGTCGCGGGCTTCCCCCCGCCATTCGCTCGCTCGCCGACACCTTGAGCGTGCGCACACATTACGGTCGTCTCAAAAATTGTTATCAGCCCTACGAATTATAATATTTTAAATCAAGCAGTTCGTTTTAATAAGTCAAGACCACCAGCAGCACACCTGGAGCTTGATACTCAACATATGGTCCTTCGAGTTAAAGAAGATCGCCGTTTTTGTGCTACGCACGCGCCTCCAGTGGACTTTGGACTGGCCGTTCATACGCGCTCGCCTACGCCGTAGAGGACACTTAAAGGACAGTCTACCCAGAGGGACATTTCTGAGTGAGTCCGTTCCATTATCCTTTTATACTTTCCTGTCTTTTCACCTTCTCAATCCAGGAATTTTAAAATAGTGCTATACGGATCAGGCATACATTGATGATCTCTTCATTTATAGCTTACCTATTCAGTTTCCATAATCAAATCATCGCCATATTGCATAAGTTATCATTTCTCATAACTTCTTAATAACTACATTCCTTTGTTCGCTTCGTGCACGTGTTTGCTAAACGCGTAAACAACCTCATTAGTGTTTTTTTCGATATTGTACCTATTGCACCGGTTAACTTGCCGGGCTCATTAGCGATATCAGCTGATTTTACCGTAAGCTTGGCCAGCTGTTTACGCATAATTTTATAACTTAACTTACATTACATTGGTTTCTTTGTCTTTGCTTGCACTTCAGACTTTTTGCTTTTTCTTAACGACCTACCTACCTTCTCATTATGTCTGATGCAAAATTAAGGGAACTTATAAAGAGGCGTGGTGGCTACAAAGCAAAGCTTACGCATTTTAGCAACTTTTTACGATTATTACCTAGCACGGGAAATGATTTAGATGCCTTCCAAGCAGCAGAATTAAAAAACCGTCTTAGTTTAATGGAAACCTTGTATAAGGAATTCGACGTGTTACAGACAGACTTGGAACTGTTGTCGGAGGATGCGGACGAAATGTATGACGAGAGGGAGCAGTTCGAGACGCAGTACTACGCGTTGGTGGCCCGCGCGACGGCGAGCCTCGCCCCCGCGCGCGCCTCCTCGCCCGCTCTCGTGTCTGCCACCTCCGTTGAAGATCTCCCGCGCCACGGCTCTGGCTGCAGGCACGACTTCGTTCGGCTGCCTAAGATAGACTTGCCTCACTTCGACGGGGACTATCAGCACTGGCTTGAATTCCGAGATACGTATCTTTCTCTTATTCACAACAATGACAGCATACAAGACATCAACAAATTTCACTACTTACGTGCTGCCTTAACTAGCAGCGCGTCATTAGTCATTAAAAGCATAGATTTCAAAGCAGATAACTATGCTACAGCTTGGCAGTTATTATCCGAAAGGTATAACAATGAAAGACTACTTGTTAATAATCACGTGCAGGCCTTATTTAATCTTGAAAAAATTCAACATGAATCTTGTAAATCATTACGGAACATGATTGACGTCACAAATAAAAATCTTCGTGCCTTGGCAACTTTAGGCCAGCCTTCTGAGCAAGGGGGTCTAGGGGAAACCCTTGTAATATACATGATGTCAGAAAAACTTGATAAGGTCACACGAAGGGAGTGGGAAGAATATAAAAATAATTTAGATTCTTTTCCAAATTTAAAAGATTACATTAGATTTTTAACAAACAGAGCAGATTTACTTGAATCCTTAAATTATAATAAAAACGCAACAACAACAACAACAAAAAACACTAACGAAAACAATAAAACTAAAAACTTTCTTACAACAACTAAAACTAAAAATAATAATAATTCAGAAAATGTTAAATGTCCTATGTGTTCTCAGAATCACTTTTTATTCAGCTGTCAAACTTTCAGAAATCTTGACATAGAAGCACGCATTAAAAAAGCTTCAGAAAGCAATGTTTGTATGAACTGCCTTCGTCCTGGTCATAACGAAAAGCGTTGCAGCCTCTCGCATTGCAAATATTGCAAGATCAGACACAATACCCTCTTACATAGGGAACCAACAGAAAAACAGACAGGGGAAAATATTGTTTTGTCAACAAACGTCGTATTACCCTGTTCAGAAAATAATCAGAATCACATTTTGCTATCCACAGCCTTGGCAAAGGTGACAGATGTCAATGGAGAGCTTCATACTGCCAGACTACTGTTGGACAACGGCAGCACCTCCAACTTCATCACCGATGAGCTCTGTGGGAAGCTCGGCCTGGTAAAACGCAGCACTAGCTCCACGGTCTCAGGTATAAACGGTCAAGTTTCCAATACCTCAGAAAACTGCAGTCTTCATTTGCGGTCTTGTAATGGTAGCTATCAGGCGAAAGTAAGCTGTTTTGTTTTACCGAAGATCACACAATCGCTGCCTGGCTCTTATGTAGACAAAAGGTACATTACCATCCCGCCAGGTATTCAATTAGCAGATCCTTCATTTAATATACCTACTGCTATCGATATTCTAGTAGGTGCAGAGGTATTCTGGGACGTCTTAGGTTCCGATACCATTAGTTTAGGCAATAATCAGCCTAAATTACAGTCATCCAAACTAGGTTGGCTTATTTCGGGTCGCGTCAGTCGGCCTCGTCTTCGTACACAACCTTCTGTTTGTCACTTTCTTTCACATGAGGAGTCAGATCAGCTGACTCGCTTCTGGGAACTTGATACGGTGTCGTCTGCAAACTGTTTCTCTTCAGAAGAACAGGCTTGTGAAAAACTTTTTCAAGAGACCACACGTCGGGATACGCATGGTCAATTCGTTGTCACCATACCATTGAAGGACTCGCTCGAGTGCTTAGGTGACTCTTACGCTATGGCGAAGCGTCGTTTCCTTTCCCTAGAGCGTAGATTTGAGCGGGACTCTACATTTAAAAACAGATATTTGCAATTCATGCAAGAATATATTGACCTTCATCACATGACAGAACATTCAAAAACAAATCATTCAGAAATTAATTATTTTATGCCTCATCATGGTGTTGTACGCGAGTCAAGTTCTACCACAAAACTTCGCGTAGTTTACGATGCTTCGGCCTCCAGCACCTCGGGCAAGTCCTTCAATGACATTCAGATGGTAGGTCCAACAGTACAGGAGGATCTGCTATCCATACTCTTAAGATACAGGCAACACAAGTTTGTTGTAACAGGCGACATTGAAAAAATGTATAGAGCAATTTTAATTGAGCCATCTCAGCGCCCGTTACAACAAATTGTTTTCAGATTCAATTCCTCAGACAATTTAAAATCGTATGCACTAAATACAGTGACATACGGTACAGCTTCAGCCCCGTATTTAGCCACAAAATGCCTAGTTTCGCTTGCAGATCAATGTTCAGACCCAGAGGTTAGTCAGTCCATCAGACGTGATTTTTATGTAGACGACTATTTGAGTGGTGGCGATTCGATTGAGTCAGTCATAAAATTATGTCAAGGGGTAGTGAATACTCTCGAGTCCGCCAAGTTTCACCTTAGAAAGTGGCAATCCAATAGTCCGAAGATATTAGAGTCAGTCACTAATATAAAACCAGAAAATGAAGATAAAAAATTAAACCTAAATGATACTCCTAGTAAAACACTTGGGCTTTATTGGGACTGTAAAACAGACAGATTATTCTTTTCAATAGATTTAAAACTTACTTCAAAAATAACAAAGCGTAATATTTTATCTTTAATAAGTCAGGTGTTTGATCCTATTGGCCTCGTCGGGCCCTGCATAGTTCAGGCTAAGCTTATGTTACAGCAGCTGTGGATACTTAAATGTAACTGGGATGATGAAGTACCAACAGAAATAAAATCTCAATTCCTTGAATTCGTACAATCACTTCCAGCTCTTAACTCTCTTCACATTCCTCGTTGGGTATCTTGTAGCAATGCTTCTATAGTAGAGCTACACACTTTCACAGACGCTTCTGAACGCGCCTATGGTGCGTGTATTTATGTGAGAACCGTAGCAGTTGATGGAACAGTTTGCGTTCGCCTTTTAGCTTCCAAAAACAAGGTTGCCCCTATAAAGCCCACAACCATACCAAGGCTGGAGTTGTGTGGTGCTTTACTGGGCACAAGACTTTTTCTGAAGGTACGTAAATCACTCACTCTAGAGTTTAATCACTGTTTCTTTTGGTGTGACTCGATGATCGTACTTGGATGGTTGTCTACATTGCCAAGTCGGCTTGATCAATTCGTCCGCAATAGAGTGAGTGAAATCCAAGAAGCTACGACCGGACAGACGTGGAGCTATGTGCCTTCCAAGAGCAACCCCGCTGATCTCACATCTCGGGGGGTGAAGGCTGATTGCATCAGCTCGTCCACTCTTTGGTGGTCGGGTCCTGACTTTCTTAATCATAGAGAAATCAAATTTCCTACATCACCTAATACACAAATTCATTCGTTACCAGAAACATCTTTACATACAAATATAAATACACATAAACAAAATAATAACAATTTAATTTCAAATTTAATTAATAAAAAATCATCATTTACATCACTTATAAGAATCATAGCCTACATACAAAGATTTATCCATAATTGTCAACAACAGAATAATAAAAAATCAACATACTTATCAGTTTCAGAATTACAATCATCACAGAATCTTATATTACAGATTTCTCAACAGGAAATGTTTCCTGAGGAATATTCATGTCTTAAAACTAATCAGAACTTACATAAAAAGAATCGATTAATAAGTCTTTCTCCCTTCATTGATTCAGACAACTTAATACGCGTAGGTGGACGTCTTAACAACTCCAACTATAGTTACAATGTTAAGCATCCTATCCTTTTATGTAGCAAACATCACTTGACGAAAATTATCTTCGAAAGAGAGCACAAAACTCTCTTTCACGCAGGGCCACAATTACTTTTAGCACACATTAGACTCACCTACTGGGCTTTAGCAGGCAGAAACCTAGCAAAACAGGTAGTGCGTAACTGTATTCGCTGCACTCGGTTTAAAGCTCAGCCTATTCAGGTCATCATGGGCAACCTACCAAGCGATAGGACTCATCTAGAGTACCCTTTTTTAAATACAGGTCTTGATTATGCCGGGCCAGTGCTGATAGCCGACCGTAGGGGTAGAGGATGTAAGCTACTTAAGTCATACATTTGTGTTTTTGTGTGCTTTGCAGTCAGAGCCGTTCATCTGGAGCTAGTTTCCGACCTCACCAAGGAAGCTTTTCTTGCGGCCTTCAGCCGATTTATTAGTCGTCGGGGCAAGCCTCAACGCGTGTACTCCGACAACGGCACTACATTTGTGGGAGCTTTTAATGAGATTTCACGCTTCTTAAAGGTTTCAGCTAGTAATATAGAGTCTGATCTTGCAACCAAAGACATAGAATTTAAATTTATACCTGCCTACAGCCCACATTTCGGTGGGATTTGGGAAAGCGCAGTCAAGTCCACCAAACATTTATTGCGTAGAGTCATGAGCTTAACTCATCTTACTTATGAAGAGCTCTCAACCTGTCTGATTCAGATAGAGGCTATTTTAAATTCCAGACCTTTAACACCTCTATCCACGGATCCATCAGATCTATCTTATCTTTCACCTTCACACTTCCTCATCGGACGATCACTCACGTCAGTCCCTCGTCCTCAGATAGCCGACGTTAATATCCAGCGGCTACAGCGCTTCGATCGCATCGAGAAACTTCGACAACATTTTTGGCAGCGCTTCTCTAATGAGTATGTGTCTCTCCTGCAGCAGAAAACCAAATGGCAGACAGCTGGGCAACAAGAGCTCAAACCAGGAACCATGGTGTTAGTGAGAAACACTAATCTTCCTCCTCTTCTATGGTTGCTGGGCAGAGTGGTTGCAGTGAAGACTGGCTCTGACGGACACTGTCGTGTTGCCGACATCCTGACGAAGAAGGGCACCATCACACGTGCATACAACAACATCTGCCCTCTTCCAGTCTCTTCATCATCATCTTGAAGCTTCTCTTCAACGCGGGAAATATGTTCCTGACGTCACATCGGGCCACACACCACACCGCGGTCGCGGGCTTCCCCCCGCCATTCGCTCGCTCGCCGACACCTTGAGCGTGCGCACACATTACGGTCGTCTCAAAAATTGTTATCAGCCCTACGAATTATAATATTTTAAATCAAGCAGTTCGTTTTAATAAGTCAAGACCACCAGCAGCACACCTGGAGCTTGATACTCAACAATGAGGAAACTATGGTATTTGTTATGTCATAATTTTATAGGGTTTTCTTAAAAAACTGTAGCCATTTAAACTTCCTTATTTATTTTCCTCATAATATATTATATTAAATTGTTTTTCCATAGTTTCTGCCTGAAGTCACTTTATAATTCATTAATTGAAATATTAGTCACATACGCCTGTTTTCATCGAAGGGTTAGGCAGAGGTGTACCACGTCCCACATTTCGCCAATTTAAGTTTAGTTTATTAATACATAAAAAGAACAACACAGTACATAGCATGTGGAAACAGTGGGTTGTACTAGGTACCAAGTTTTAAAATTATTGTCAGCTTTCCGGGCTCCTAAACTACCTATACTTCATAATCACGCCTATGAAGTCCTGAATTTCATAATATTACAGACAGTGGTGCCGATTCCCTTGTTCACAAACTAAACTAAATTTGAGTTAAGTGCATCTTTTTTTTTGAGTTTGAGTTTGAGTTGAGTTTGAGTTTGAGTTTGAGTTTAATCACGTCTAAACTAAACTTGTATGGAGTAGTGACAGATTTGACAGGACTAAACTAAAATGTATCTTCTGTCCTTTAATTAATGAAATAGAAAGAAAAAGATGCACAGAACTTTAGTTTAGTTTGTGAACAGGGGAATCGGCACCAGTACCTGTCAAAGTCATACTTTATGGGCATGCCGACATGCCCATAAAGTATGACATGTCGCAGAGATCAAGCTATCTTATATGACGTATAGGTACGCAGGCTTGTATCTTAGGAGTCCGAGAGAATACTACCGTGACTTTTCTGTTTGCTTACAGTACACAGCAAATGGAGTGAATGATTGTGGTTGTGTATCTAGGAGTGTAGTTATGTTTACGTTTATTTTAAGAGCTTCTAGACTCCGGGCTGCTATACTGAAGTGGGAAACCCCAATACGTAACACTTTGCATAACCTGAAAATAGATCCCATGCAGGACCTCAAGAAATCAAAAATGAAATCATCCTTTTCAAATCAAAATATCAAAAACGAAGGTACGTAGGTACAAACACCCAACTCTTTTACCAAATTCAGATAATCAAAAAAAAAAAACAAAAAAGTAGTCATTCAAAATAAAATAAAATTTGTAAGTATCGCATTATTTATTTGGTTTAAAAAAAAAGATTAAGGGCACTTTATCAATATTAACATTCACAATCATTTTACCATGAGCACAAGCATAGAGCTGATTTTTTTTTTGTTTAGGTTTTTTTTCTTCTTTGGATATTGAAAAAAGTGATGTTGTTTTAATTGGATAATTTTAGTAATATGATTAATTGTAAATACAATAATAAATTAATGTTTAACTTTCTTTTTAGGCGTTATATAATATGTGGTCTTTATACTGAGGTACCTATTATTTACTCGAAGATTTATTTTAAGAACATTCGGTTCAACGTACTTAATATTAACAATGCAATGTTTTCCATATTCAAATACTCGTGACCTGCAGTGTTAATCACTTTTTGTTCCTTTCCTTCGGTATTGAAAACATGAGACATCATAATTATCTTTGTGTGTTAACGAGCATTTCTGTTCATCCATCATTAATATTTTTAATGAATGTTGTGTCTATGTATTTGTCGCATGTGTATACAATGTAAACATCAGTCAGAGAGGCAAACAAACAAACAAACAAAAATACAAATATTTTCTCCCTTTATGTATAGATTGTGTGAGGAGCTCGTGACTAAGTAATAACAGCCGCACGGGTCGATCCATCAGGTTAAGCTTCGCTTGCAGGGGTTGCTCCGTGGATGGGTGCCCATCTTTGCATACCGAGACTCCTCCGTGCCTCGGAAGCAAGTTATGCCGTTGGTCCCGGCTGTCATTCGTGGATCTTTGACAGTCGATACGAGTCATCAGAAGCCCGAAAGTCTGATAACCAGTCTTACCAAAGGTCCGTTACTGGGTAATAGAGGTCAGATAGGCGGTTTCTCCATGTAAAATACTGGTATTCAGCTGCATCCGGTTAGACTGGAAGCCGACCCCAATATAGTTGGAAAAGGGCTAGGTAGATTGATTGCTCGATGACAAATGGTCTTTACAGAGTCGAGATGAAAAAAAATTGTATGGTATAAACGCGTAGGGGATGAGATGGGAAGTGGAAAAGATGGGACTAAACCGAATACTCAACGTCTTTAATGCCGATATTCGTATCTCGTGTTTTGTCTAGTCTACCATAATTAACTGTAATGACAATGTTTGCTGTCAGACGCTTAGCGAACTCTCAATTTGTTGATTAGTATAGATTGTGCGTTTTAAATTTTTTCAATGTAAGCTTACTGGAATATCAGTCAACTTCTCATAAAGTTCATGCAAGTTCCTGTACACTGCACGGAGGATCCTCCCTTTCTACAGAGGATGAGTGAACTTTACACTCTGTTCTTCTCTAAAACATAAAAATAAAGATATATTTATTGGATAACTGTGTACATCAAATCTACAATACAATACAATTATACCTAATAACTTAATAAGCTTATAAATTCTATTGATCCTACTATGAAATGAACCTGTAAATGGAACTTACATCACAAAAAAAAAATCCTGAGTTCGAAAAAAAATACCCTAGACATTGCTATGATTAAAAAAAAGTAAGTACATCACTATTTATTTAAAAAAAAAAATAGTACATTCTCTACCAGTCAACCAAGGGTGGTGGAGAGATTAGATGGCAGGTGCTCTATTTGAGCAAAAGAGATTATATAGAAAAATAACATTTTATAGAAAATAATAAAACGAAGAAACTTTGAAGACTCTTTTATTCAAGAACTTTTGAAGAACCACCAACATACAATTCACTTCAGTCTGTGTATATGATAGTTAATTATAAATGAAATAGGTACACTAGCACATAAATAGGTTCGGTTATAAACTTATAATAGACTTTAACCGCCTCTGTGGTCTAGTGGTTAGACCACCTGTCTCAGACCCAGAGGTCCCGGGTTCGATTCCCAGTGGGGGCAAAATTTTCTGCTCGGTTTGGTTGGTGGTAGGGCTTGTTCTAAGTCCGCCTGGCTAGCACCATCTTATCTAAGTCTGTCGCCATAACAACAATGTTAACAGCATTGTTGTGTTTCGGCAGTTAGAGATAAGATAGCCAGTTCCTCTGTGGTTGAGGATTCCGGGTGAAGTTCCACCTTCGGCCTGATCATCACTTACCATCAGGTGAGATTCAGGCCAAGAGATTCCCGTCGTGGTTAAGAAAAAAAACTACGTACATATTTACTATAATACATATATTAATTATCTATCTATTAGCCATGCTAGCAAACACTGGACTAGGAAGTAAATAACGAAAAGTTAAAGAATTTTCATGTTCCAGTATTAATAAAATCCATCATGCTATTTCCTTACCAGAAATTCCGTGAAGCGAAGCAGTGTCGCTTCTGTAATCCTCCTCTATGGCACAAATTAGCCTGTAGTTGGCAACACAACAAAGCGAGCACACAAACACTGCGCGCGCGCCGTATCGCGATCAAAGTGCGATCGCGACCATATTAATTAAATCCGTATTATTTTCAATCTTCTGTTCGATATTTGAATTGAAGTGAATCGTAGTGAGTTCGTTGTAATGAATAAAGGAAGTGCGACTTTTTACTGTTTTAAAATTGGATTTTTAACGGTAAGTTTTTTTTGTATATTTATTTTATATAAGGTTGCTTCACAGCTGACAGTAAGTATACCATTATAATGTATTATTATTTTGAACATTAAATACGCCAATAATAACGAAGTACACAGAAAAATAAATTGTTTATTTATTCACAATTATTATGTGTGTACCTATACATTATATAAAATGTTATGGTTTGTCATCTTTACTCTGTTGTTGTCAACTTATTATATTTCTTTCTTCTTTAAAAATTGTTCTGTTCTAATAAATTAAATTCATTACTTCTAACAAGATTATTCTTTCAACATAAATTAACTCTAATTTACATTTTTATATCAATCTTCTTTTTCGTTTCACAATAATTGCATTGATAATAACATTCATTCAATCAAATAGTTCCTACCTATAAAGCAACATTATCTATGCATTTAGGTACGAGCGATTTGTTGCACGATGAGACGTTATCATGAGATGTATAATCATAAATACTAAGGTAGGTACGCATATATATTTCCAATACCAGCTGATCTGTCATTGTACGAAAAGACTTTATAGTGGCAGGTCAGGTTATACTGGAAATGGATAGCTTTGTGTTATAAGATTGTCTGTACCTACCTATAAAGACTGTAATTTGAACCGTTTGCTTCATCTCGTCATTTTCTTGGCCAAGGTTAATTTTGTTTATAAATTAATGAGTTGACTAAAGTCTGTTTTCAAAGACAGTTGTGTTTTATTTGTGTTGGTTTAAGTTCTTAGAAGTAAAAAAGACATTTTGGTAAAACTCTTGTCAAATGATGAGTCCAAGGTCTGACTATCCGTTCGTAGACCAAATAATTTTATTGAAATATAGTAACTGGCGTGCAAAGAGTCACTTAGTGAAATTCAACAGGAACAAAACAAAAAATACGAGAAGGTTTTCAGCACCTTTTTTGTGAAAGCAATATTATGGCATGTAGCTACATTTATTTTGTAAATATCAGTGTAGGTGTTTTAGGTAGGTTGGTTGACTAAAGGCTCGTGCCAACTGGCGCGACAAGGGTCGCGCTGCCTGTCACGCCCGCGATATTGCGCCGGTCTGCACGAGCCGTAACTTTTCAATCATTGGTGTACATTAACGTTTATAAAAATAACAATATTTGATAGTTTATTAGCCTCTTATCATAATAAAAAATATACATTTTATATCATAATTTGAACAAGAAATCGTAGGTAACCAGGATTTCTTATTCCACAAAAACCAGTAAATGCTAATCCATTGCTTCATAAGTTCGAATAAAAAATCTGCTCAACAACGTAAATAACGAAATGAATGTTGTTGATCTGTCAAAATGAAAACGTTTTACGCAATTAGATAGTAGGACCGGTTACCACTGTATAGTGAATTTTAATATTGAGGTCAAAACTGTTTTCATTCTCTGTTGCGACTGTAGCGACAGTAAAAAAATGTTTTAATCAGTTTGTAAACGCGAGGAAACACGTTCGATTAATTTGTTCAAATAAGAGTCAAGCAAACTGAAAAACTAAACAGGAAAATAAAAGTTCTTAACTATTTTACTAAGAGATCGAAACATTCATGACAGTCGGCAAAATTCAGTCAAATCCGCTGGTTTTATTTTCATTTTACTTTGTTTATTTTTTATGTTTCTTGTGTGGGTTGTGGAGGTCAGATAGGCAGTCGCTCAAAGTAAAATACTAGTATTCAACTGCATCCGGTAAGACTGGAAGCTGACCCCAACATAGTTGGAAAAAGGCTAGGCAGATTGATGTTTCTTGTGTGTTTCGTTTAATTGGTTATCTTCTGTGTGAGTCCCAATAAATACTTTTAATTTCTTTCATTCAAAATTGTCCAATTGATTGAACTGTCGCGTGGCTTCGTCTGTCATTTCTGAGTCGTGGGACTTTTGTATTCGACTTTACGCCGTCGTTCTATGAAAAGAGAGAACAATGATGGCGCGCAAACCCGGATCAAAACAGACTATTGAGGAGAAGTCTGATTATTATTTTTAATTATTCAAGGCGATAGGGTTTTGTTTCTAGTATGACTATTTTAGTAGGTACAGCTATTACAATCTCACGGTAAAAACTCAGATTATTTGATTATCATTGTGTTTACCCAAAGTAGTTTAGGCTGATTCAAATACGTAGATACTAAATTATTATTATGCTAATTGTATTATATTTGACAGTCATTAAAGTTGTAATTGATGAGAAAGATTAAGATAAGTGTGGATTATAAGATAACTTACGTAGATTATTTATAATTACTTAAGTATTTTACAACTAGTGTAGAATATTTAAATCGGTTCCAATGAATTAAAATCGAAAATTATAATTATTATTATTAACTAGCATACCCGGCAGACGTTGCGTTTTCCAAAGTTTCCCTTCCGTCCGAACCTGAGTCGGACTATTACGAACATTTTAAAATAAACATTTGCCAAATCGGTCTAGCCGTTCTCAAGTGATGCTTACCAACTAACAGCATTTAATTTGACAAATTGTGAATCGATTGACCTTGTAATAGTGGCTTGCCTAAATGTGAAATAATAAATGACTATAATATATTATGCTTACTTATATGACTATACAATAATGAATGTACGAATTGACAGTAATTTAATAACTTGATATGAAAATTTGCAGTGTCCTTACAAGGTGCATGTCTTAATACTTTAATAACATACAATTTGAATGCATGCCTACTAAGTGTTTGACATGTTAGCAAATAAATAAATAAATGAATAAATAATTTAATCATCTAGGTAGGTTCGATCCATCGTGGTCTCCCAACATAATCAAAATAGTCCTCCATACGGAATTTATTTATTTTTTATTTTTATTTATTTAAGGACAACCAACAAAGCATAGACCAAAATACATGTTAGGATACACATATTATTTTTACATTTTATAGTGTAGCCTTAATTAAAGGCTGCCACGGAATGCATTAAACATAGGAGTAGGGAATTAGGAATTGCGGCCATTGCGGCAAATCTCAGCGGATCCAAACTAGCCCTCTTCGCAGGAGATATTACCTCGTGTCTTCACACACAAAATATAAAAAACCAATAATTAAATGTAATAAGTCAGTAGATAAGCACATCGGTGTACATCTCCCGCCTCCACTACACCACTAAGGCGGAGGACATCGTGGAATACGTGCGCCAAAAGACGAAGTACACGCCGAGGGTGCAGTTATTGGAATCGCAGCGGAACGTCAATTTCAAGGCGTTCGTCGTGCACCCTTTTCTAACCCTCGTCAAGGAAGAAGACTTTTGGCCGCAGGATGTGGTGTTCCGTCGCTTCCGCGGACAAGTTCCACAGGACAGCACAAAGTCAAGCTAGTGTAAAGTGAAGTGCTACTAACATAGTCGTAAGCCTTATTTATTAACACAAGTTTTGTTTACATTCAAATATGTATGTTTAGGTTAAGGTATTTGTCTATGGGCCTGTGTCGCCTGAAAATAAATGGTTTTATTATTATTTATTATTATTATTTATAAATGCTTATCACTAACCCAGAGGTTGATGTTTACTTGATTTTCTCTAAAGATTAAATAACGCTATATAAAGATAAGATTATGACTATATTGAACTTTAGTATCAATTATTTCTCTCTTTATCAGGTATTATAACTAGTTTATCTACACATCATGAAGGTTGTTATCAAACAGCTGCTAGGTCTTAATGACCAACCAGATACTAATGACAAAATAGGTAAAAATAGGTAAATGTAGGTATATTATATTTGTCACCTTAAATCTGCCTTTTCCCAACTATATTGGGTTCGGCTTCCAGTCTAACCGGATGCAGCTGAATACCTGTATTTTACATGGAGCGACTGCCGATCTGACCTTCACAATCCATGTTACTGGGTAATACGATACCCTTTGGTAAGACTGGTTGTCAAGCTTTTGGGTTTCTGACGACTCGTAACAACTGTCAAAGATCCACGAATGACAGCCGGGACCAATGGCTTAACGTGCTTTCCGAGGCACGGAGGAGTCTGGATATGTAAAGATATTCACCCATCCACGGACCAGCCCCGGCAAGCGTAGCTTAACCTGATGGATCGACCCGTGTGGCTGTTATTACTTAGCCACGAGCTACTCCACGTATATTTGTCGCCTTAGGGACTACTTACACTAAGGGACTCGTATGCGTTTCGCGCGTTTTCTATGGGCAAACGCTGAATAGAGCTGAATAAGTGTGAGTAGTCCTTAAAGTCCATTTTGTTTGCTCAGTGCACAATACAATCTGCTTTACCGTCTCAGCAGCATGCCGTCAATATTAAAATCAAAAGTCATTTATTCAAAATAGGCTCAGAATCAGCACTTTTTGAACGTCAAATTTACATAAGATAATCCCCCAAAACGCCCACCCTTCACTTCCTAGTGTTTGTGTTTTCTCTGGTAAGAAGAAGTGGCCCGGCAAACTCCCCAGCAGCTGCGCAGCTGTCTGTTCAGTTAGAAGACTTTGATTCTATCCATGCAAAGTAATTTACATTACGAAACGTTAAACATATTATTTGATTATGTCATCATCAGCACAAGCCAATATACACGTCAAAATGTCAATATCACAGATTGACACTGAGTCATATTCTTTTACATGTCAGATAGAATCAGGAATTATGGATTTGACACTGATACTTTCTGACATAACTCAGACAAAAAACAGATTTGATTTATATCTCTTAAAATGCGAAGCCATTAATTAAAACGGTTTTATGTTGATGTCATCATAGACGTTGGTCAAAGGTGTATGCTATTTTGACCTTTCTTACAAAGTTTTTACATTATAATATGCTGTAGCGCTGTAACTGCAGAAGTTATTATGAAGGGATTATGTGTCTTGACTTGATAAAGCAAAGATAGATAGAGGAGCTCGTGGCTACGTAATAACAGCCGCACGGGTCAATACATCAGGTTAAGCTGCGCTTGCCGGGGTTGTTCTGTGGATGGGTGACCATTTTTAAATACCGAGACTCCTCCGTGCTTTGGAAAGCACGTTAAGCCGTTGGTCCCGGCTGTCATTTGTGGATCTTTGACAGTCGTTACGAGTCGTCAGAAGCCCGAAAGTCTGACAACCAGTCTTACCAAGGCGTATCGTATTACCCAGTTACTGGGTTGTGGAGGTCAGATAGGCAGTCGCTTCATGTAAAATACTGGTATTCAGCTGCATCCGGTTAGACTGGAAGCCGACCCCAACATGATTGGGAAAAGGCTAGGCAGAATTAATTATATGATAAAGGAAAGACCGAAAGGTTTAGGAAACTTGACTGTACATGCAGCCAATTAATTAGGTACGCAATAAGTATCTGAGTGGTCGCAGATCGAGCGATCATTTGCTGTTACAGTACTTTTATCTCACGAAGCGACGCGCGCTTTACATGTAGTAACCAAGTGTACAAACACGCTTTGTTAAACAGGGATGTAAGTTTGTATGGAAGTTATGTCTTAATAAAAAAATAAACATTATAAAACGCTCCGATAAGCAAGGAAATATCCTTATAACTAACCCTTAGAATTAATACAAAGGATTGTTTCCTATATAAAGAGTTACGCAAGCATCTGCACAAGTGACAGACGCAAGTAACCGCTCATCCAGAAATAAAAGCAAAACTAGGTTTTTCCTATGACTTTTCCTATTGATAAATATTTTAACAAGTGATTATTGATGATAAATATTTTTACTAACTTTTCCTGTCGATACTATAAAAAGTATACGTTACGTCGTAAAATATTGGTATTCTACCCCGAACATAGTTGGGAAAAGGATCTAATAGGCAAATTGTTTTTTTCTGTAGTAAAAAAAAAAAAACATATACAAGGCTTAAATGGCCGTTTTATCGCTCTAATACTATAATAATGAGCCTTTATTTTTATTGTTCTACTGCAAGCTATTGTGCAAAATTGCACATTTCATACTTTACAATTTCTCAGCTTCCCTTCGCTATATATCGCTGTATAAAAATCATAACATGACATAATATCACGCCTTGCGCCTTTCCCTGGAGGGTTGGACAGAGGTGTACTTATAGTAGATACAGCCACTTTTCCCCAGTTATACTCAAGTCCCATGTAAAAGATGCGAGCCTATTGTCATCAATCGGGCACAATTCTAGACTCCGGGCAGCTACTGAGAAATTACAGATAGAAAAACTCAAGAACACTTTGCCCGACCTGGAAATGCAACCCAAAACCTCATGCTCAGCAGTAGCGCTTGCCACTAGACCAGCGAGGTAATTAGTCAACAAACATCCCGACAACAATTCAATATATCACCGAGAAAAACTTTCCCCTCTCCGATGTTTAGTACAAATGTCACATTGTGTAGCAGCCAGTAGAACATTGTTCTTCCAAAGTAAATATTGAGTTATGACGTCATAGATTCGCTCAAAACCGTGACCCATTCGGCCTCGATCTCATTTCACGAAAAGCAATAATCAACCTTATGTTAATTGGTATACGGTTCTAATTAAGAATTTTAGGGTGGTCAAACACTGGCACGTAATGCCTGAGTAATCTAAGGCTTAGTACGATTTCGTATTACAGCTGGCTCTAATAACGGACTTATAAAGATAAAGGCGATGTCAATATTGTGTAATTTCCTATGTTTTATTGTGTACTGTATACCAGGCCGGGTCTTTGATGTGGCTAAGACATATTATACAGTCACAAGCATAAATACCTTACAGTAACGCAAAATTCAAAAAGCGTTGTCAAGAGAAATAAAACATGGGAACTTTGAGAAAAGACCTATTTTCGAAACACCATAAAATATCAATTCTTTGCGAGTAAATCGCTTTTGAATCTTGCGTAAGTGCTCTATGTAATTTATCTCAAAAAATGATTTTTATTTTCTGTAAATAGGATTGTCGAAACATTTTTACAAGTCAATCATATTTTCAAAACTAAATGAGGTCGGCGTTTTCTATTTGACAACTCTGAGAAGAAAGGACTAAAGAAACTCAGACGACACAGACTCAGACAGAGAATCAGAGGTCACAATTTATTTTAAAGTCCAGACATAGTCTTGGATCATGTGAAGACCATGTAGATTGGTGTCTGAAATGGTCTTTTCAGGAAAGAACCACACAGATTGAGCTGACCTATCTAGTCAGTGCACGCATTTGTCAGTAATCGTGTAGCTCAACTCAGAACTTAAGCAGCTCAACGACTCGACGAACAATCCTAAAGAAAGGACCGTATAGTTACAGAGATGGAATAGGTACGTAATGCCTTGTACAGATTGGTGAAACATGAATTGAAGAGTAATACAAATGAGTCGTCCAATCTTATATGCAATGCAACATGAAAAAATGTATCAGAATAGCTGTGCGAATTTGTTTCAATGTGTGTTACATTTTGTTGTATTACGTTTCATCAATCTGTACCGAGCATAAGATGCTATACTTTGGAAAATCACGATGAACAGTCACTTTAAGTAAATCTTCGTAAAATGCTAATTTAATGGAATATAGTATCAAAAAGAAAAAATATATTATAAATCACGTCATAGATTTTGTATAGTTTTTTTTGCAGCATTTTATTTTGCGAGTCTGTAATGGTAACAACTCGAAAAAAAATAAGATTCATTCAGTCGGCCCACTAAAATATTTCAAGTAAAATTCAAAATGCCTTCTCAAAAACGTCTTACATATTTCAATGTAGATAATTATTAAGAACTTATGTAGTTCAATTATAAACTTTTTGATCGTTTTCAGAGTTACATTCTAGTGTGTTCGTACCCTAAACGGTGCAACAACAACTGAGCCAAATAGTTAATGAATCGATCTATTGTTAGATTTCCAAACATACTTGCTGATTGGCACCTCTTTGTGGTATCGACTTACCTTTTAACGATCTAGAGACCTTGTTGTTTGCTCCGAAGCTCCAATATAGAAAATGTACTATACAGGGTAAAATTAAAATAGCTAGAGAAACTCCGCAGACTTAATGTGTATCGATATCTTAACACGGTAAAACAAAATAAAACTGGTTTTAACAACTCATACTGAAGGTTATTAGATTCACACTTCGAACACGACTCTGAAAAAAAAAATGACGTGTTTAAAGATATCGATACACAGTCATCATAGTTGCAGAGTTTCGCTAGCTTATTTAATTTGACCCTGTATAACTTCTTCCAGTAACGACTGAAATGAAATGAAATTATTTGCAAGTACACTTACAAATGGTTAGGTTTTTAACTGTTTCTAAAACAATTCGCTACAACTAGCATGCAAAATTATTGAATTTTTTTTTTTAAATAAATGAAGCTAATGATGAAATTGATACATAAATCATAGTTATCACCTAAATTAAGAATGTCACGTATTTTTCAAATTATAATAGAGAACATGCATGTAATTTTTTTTTTCATTAAATCAATAAAAGTCGGTAATAAAACCCAAGAAAAGTATTTAAAAGTTAACTTCGACTACTGCTTGTAGTTCAAAAAAATTATGAAACTTCAAGAATTTTCTACAACAGTTAAAACGTCCGTTTCTGTGTCGGTCATGATGTGACGCATGTTACTGTTTTGTTTACATCTTTTTTTTAAAGTTTTTTAGCCCCAATGTTGATGTTAATTAAATTATTTCAAGCACTTTGCAAACAATAGATTTTTATTCACATAATTTTATTACGTTTAATTTTGTACGTCACTTCTGGCATTAACGAAGATGACGTGCGTTCCATTACACCAAAAAAACACAACACAAGATAATAAATTGGAAAATAAGAAATGCATAAAAAATAAATAAAATAAAATGGAATTTATTTCTGGACTCTTATTTAATGTTTATTTAAATAATACGTTTCGAATTACGTGCATACAGTAAGATATCAGTGTAAACCTTTAAATTCTAAATACTCAATAACACAATAAACTTAATTATTTTTCTGTAAAGCATTTGACTAATACTGTTTTAAAACGATCGGTTGGCAGTTTTGGTACTGACTGTCAATGACTTACAAATGACAGCCGGTACCAACGATTTACCGTTATTTCCGAGGCTCGGCCGGGTCTATGTAATGGATAGTAACCCATCCACGGACCGGCCGCGGCAAGTGTAGCTTAACCTTCCGACCAGTGCGGCTGTTATTATTTAGTCACAAGCCCCGCAAGAGCGTTTACGCTCTATAGAATAAAATATTTGTTTATTTGTGTGAAATATAGGTATTTACAATGAGATGGAGACATAGCATTTAAAAATCTTTGTAGGTAGATACATTCTGCCATTATTGCATGCAAACAATAATCATAATCGTCTTAGCAAAACATCAATAATATAATTTTTTCACAAGTTATAATAATCGTCTTAATGTCATATTACCTATTAATTATTATACAACATTTACATTTATGATTATAATTTTATTTCATTTTATATATGAATTACTTAATAGTACTTTCATGATTAATGACCTTCATACCGATTTCCTATACCGGGTGTAATTTTAATCACCGTTTTCCTCTTAAGGGGTCATTCCACTACATTTATGTTCGCATAACTCGTCAAAATGTAGGGAACATCTGATTTTATTTTCACGATTTCAGGTTTGGTCCCATAGTAAAAGTTGTTCATAATGATGAGTACACGGTGATTAAAATTACACCCTGTATATTTCGAAACCATAAATACGTACCAAGTCAGAGAGCAGCACGTTGAATTCCTATCTGTACCCCGAGTGTAAGTTTGCAAGAGAGTATACGTAACTATTTCGTTTGCGTTAAAAGATTTGAAAGAAAGCGAAGTTCCCAGCCGCCATTAAGTTTGAATCGAACTTTAATTCAGAAACCGTTTTTCTTTCTAATACTTTTTAGATGGGTAACGCACTAGATGCGATTACATTTAGTTCACCAAATAAGACGACTTAATTCAACCAAACTTGCTAGTAATTTGATTAGGACAGGAACCAATGAAAAGTGGAATTGTAAGGTTTACTTAGTTGACAGACCAAGATAAGCTAGGTACCTATTTGGTAATTGGCACTTCCATAATCAACTAGGTAAGGTGGAAACTTATCTTTGTCCAACAACTTTCAATGGTTGATAATAAAGGTATTACCTACATCTTCATGAAGGATTTTGAAAGTGATAAATATTGTGTGTCCACGTTCGTACAGTCAAGTCTTCTATATCTTCGTTCATTTTTTAAATATTTTTCTTTATCAATTCAGGACACATTATACCTTTTAAAGTTACTTCACTGACTAAACATATTGCATAGAAAACTCCATTTAATTACTTGATAACAAAGATCAAACTGGCATACACCTTTCACCAATGTCGAGTTGACATCAACCTAATACCTTTTTAATGGTCTGACCATTTTAAGGCCTATTCAAACCTGAGCGATATTCGCTGCCGCTGTGGGTAGAGGTACATACCGCGCGGGTTTCGCTCAGGTATTTAGTATCAAGTACCGCGGCTAGAGCGACCTGAGCGATATTCGCTGCCGCTGTGGGTAGAGGTACATACCGCGCGGGTTTCGCTCAGGTATTTAGTATCAAGTACCGCGGCTAGAGCGACCTGAGCGATATTCGCTGCCGCTGTGGGTAGAGGTACATACCAGACGGTAGCGAATACCGCTTAGGTCTGAACAGTAATTGCCGCATACCCACTGGGTTTTCTCTGCCGCAGACGGTAGCGAATACCGCTTAGGTCTGAATAGGCCTTAATGAAATATATATATTTGAATTGTCAGAATCTGTTACGTGTCACGTTTTTAATTCGTTCTGAGATGTTTAGAAGGTGGTTCAATGATATATTAGTCTATGGTTCAATGTCGTTCATTTGACGACGTAAAAAATGCCTTACCGCAGGTCCAAAATTGGTTCACTGCTAATAATTTAGTATTAAATGGAAAAAAAAACTAAGTGCATAAACTTTTCTTTACCAAATGACAAAAATAGAGATTGTGAGATAGTATTGAATCAAGAGAAACTAGAAAACTAGCCCATAAGGTGACGGACTTATTTTCGCTGTAACTGTACCTGTATCAAAATAATGGAGACATATCAAGGAAAACTATATCCCAGTTTTGTCCCATCGATAAATCTGTTGTAATCAATGATAATAGAAAATACCTGATAATATACATCAGGTATTTTCTGCACCGATTATCTGTTACGATGAAATTCAATTTTATCTGATAGTATTTATGTGTTTTGCAACCTAAATTTCACTATTCTGAATTGTCAATAATAATTGTAGTCGGTATATTATTATTTGTAGCATGACCTATGGACTTTGATCGAGATAAATAGTTAATTTTGAATGATTGAGAATCCGTATTCCAAAGTCTCTGGTGATAATACATTGTGGTGATGAAAACATAACATAACATCACGCCTTGTTTCCCCGAAGGCTTGGGAAGAGGTGTACTATAGTAGCCAGTTATGTTTAAGTTGTATGAAATAGGGGGCGAGCCTAGTGCCATCAACCGGTCAGACATCCAGACTCCGGGCTGCTACTGAGAAATTCCAGATAGAAAAATCCAATAACAATTTTTCCGATCTAGAAATCAAAAAACTCGTAACTATGAGCCCTTGATTTCATCTCGGGCTTACATTCGTCTAATCGTTTGTAAAAACCAACTTATCGCACTAGTATCATAAATAACTATTATTCCATTAATTACGTACTTCAAATTCCCACATTCAACGCAGTAATAAATATTAAAATTAGATAGATATTAGACACGGCCCTCAGAATTAACATATTATTAAACATCAAAATAAAAGATGGCCTATTGTCTCATTACGAGTCGCATATAAAATTTGGCATTAAAAGTAAATGAACGTAGCGTGCGGTCGAATGAAAGTCACTGGAGTGTGAACGGACTAATAAAACAGATTTTTGTTTTTACTTGAGGTTGTCGTTATATTAGTGAGTGGCAACTGTGGTCAGTTGTTCTGAATTATCATTCTCCTGCTCTTATCCCAATTTATATAAGGTTGGCGCAACTTGTCTTTTTCTTCCATAATTCTCTATTAGTCGTCATCTCGGTAGTCACCCCCTTTCTAGCTATATCATCTTTCGCACAGTCAGTCACAGTCAATCAGTTATTCTGAATAGAAATTTGAAAAGATCCAGCCAAAGGCAGACCATTTTGACAAATTTTTGCCTCGGAAACCTCCCCGACTGTCTTTTCAGTCGGGGAGAACAGTCAGAAGCACGAAAGTCTGACAAACAGTTTTATAACCAATGGGTAGGTATCGTAATACCAAATGTATGTGCTTAAGTGGTAAACATTTCCTTAGGAACAATCGTGGACCCTGTCGGGCACAGCAAAAGAAATATAGTAGGTAGAGATGAGGACTTATCGTTCACAAACAAAGACCTCTAAAAAGAAAAAAAACACCTCCACACCACACCGTATCCGTCGGGGCTTAAAAAAAACACGACTTTAAGCTAACTCCAATATAGTTGGGAAAAGGATAGGAACATGATGATGAACACTTTATATGGTTAAGTCGAAAAACAAGATGATAAAACACACTAGGGTAATAATGCCACAAATCGCTGCAAATCATTATAAACCGCACACTGTATTGCTTGACTATTACAATAAAGGTGTTATTATCCTTACAAAGCTAGCCTTGCGTAGGAAAACTGCAGGAAATTGACACACGCTTGCTGCAATGCTCTGCAATATCGCAATGTTTTGTCGTGCACTGTTGGTTGTACTTTTTTTTATTAAACTAACTACGTAACATTAATGAGTTGTTACTGTTTAGAGGCGATAACATAACATTCATATCATCACGCCTGTAAGCCGCGAAGGGTTTGGCAGAGTCATACCTATATTAAAACCCACATTGCGCCAGTTAGGTATATTTAATAGTAATCCATGCGTGATGTTCGTGAACGGGCGCCGTCAGTTGGGACTGGTCATCTCTTAGCTGCCATGGCTTATTTTTAATTTTTGGATTTTTTTATTTTATTTTTATCTACGGACGCTTTTAGCATGCACGTCTTTCTACATTGTTCTCACATGTATAATTTCGACATGAATGATGTAACCAACAATTGTTAGTAGGTAGCGTACCTACTACGCTTTGGAATGGGCAACTAGCTTCATATACTAGTTCTTTGAGTTTGAGTTTTAAGTCCCATGTAATAGGGGGCGAGCCTATTGCCAATAATCGGACACAAATTCACACTCCGTGCTGCTACGAAAAATTCCTTATGGATAACATAATTATCTTCCTATTCTCTCTCGCTCTTTGCCTAGCTTTATCCCATTTCATTTGGGATCGGCTCTCCTCGTCATTCTTCGCCGGATGTTTCGGTTCTGGGTCGTCGAGTCGTTCAATTGGGATTTCTCCGTAGCAGCTTGGAGTCTGATGATGTGATGTTACGTTATGTTTAGTATTTTATTTATGACTAGCTGCCCGCCCCGGCTTCGCCCGGGTAGCACTAAGTACTTATCTACGGCGTTCCTACCTACCTTACCTACCCTACCCTACCCTACCTACCCTACCTACCCTACCTACCCTACCTACCCTACCTACCTATCTACCTACTTACCTACCTACCTACCTACCCTACCTACCTACGTACCTACATACATGCCTACGTACCTACCTAACTACCTACCGCAATTTTTCCACGTTTAATCACCTTTTAAACCTTTCCTGGACTTTAGCAAAATTGGTGCAGCCGTTCTCGAGTTTTAGCGAGACTAACGAACAGCAATTCATTTTTATTATTTATAGAATATACTTAGATACAAAATATTTAAATATAGACTGAAGGTAAGACCCGGAGAAATTTAAACAGATTTTTAGGTATTTTTATTTAAGGTGACCTTTTAATTTAGGGGTCCCAAATTAAGAGTGAATACACATCTTATCTTTATATAATGCATGCTATTAACTCAGTAGACCAATTTGGCCGCTCATAAAATTTCTTATTACACACATTAATCTAACAGAATGTTTTTATTAAAATATTGATAAAACTAACAGCTTGGACTTTTGGGTGGCAAATTGTCATAAATCTTGAGGTTAATGTTACTTTATTAAGGGCGAATTTCACCAATGCAACTGAACGCGATCAACACATTTGAAAGAGTTCAAGAGCTGTCAGGGTCAATAACTATTCCATAGAAAATAACGACACTGCGTTCAGTTGCGTTGGTGAAATTAGCACTAAGTACCTAAGTACTTAAAGATGACCTCGTAAATGTTTTACCACTTTTGTCAAAAACTCCCAGTAATTATCTGTCTAAGGTCCTAACCTAATCCTAACCTAAAGCGAACGTCGCGCTCGTTAAATGAAAACAAGCTAGCACTCATAGACGTTTCAAAAGTGCCCATTTAGGTGTAGGCGAAATAAAATATTTAGATTTTGATAATGTAGCTTTCTACCATAGAAATAATATTTGACATCGGATGAGTAACATAACATAATTTCACGCCCGTATTCCCCGAAGGGTTAGGCAGAGGTGTACATATAGTACACCCACATTTCGCCAGAAGTTGTTGGAAACAACATCGGATGAGTAGTTTTGTAGATAACCTCCTACATCCAAACTTACAAAAATACTTCGTTAGTACCTACGCTCGACGCACTAACGCATCATCGATTGAGTGTGTAAGGTTGAATGTTACCCTACTTGTCCGTTCCGGCGTTACGCGACCGACGCGGCGACGATACGCGACACATCTTCTAAAGTATTATATTATCGCCTTTATAAATTACATTTTTAATATCAAAATTCGTTAGAATATCATACTTTAAATCTAATTTATTTTCGGACAAACAGTATACGTACAAAACAACTTCTAAACTACTTAATTGATTAAATAAGAAAATTAAGTATCTATGTACTAACTTAACTAAAACTATTCACAAACTAATATATGGCGTCGAAAAATTCATCCACATCGCTGTCGACTGGTAATATACCCAAAAAACTGGCGGCATTGTTACGTTGTATGGCATGCTTAACCTCTGGCCAAGGTAAGAGCCAGGCTTTGGGTCACGGGAAGTGAAAACCAGCCGAATATTAGAATACAAAACATTTAAAAATATTTAAAATAGTAGCCCACTGGTATCGGGCACAGGGTCTTTTAATATTATTATTAAGTTAAGATGACATACTCGCGCGTTCAATCAAATCGTCATTATTAAGGTAAACGATCGCGGAATCACGTTTTCCTGCGACAGTCGCTTTTGGTTAGGAACCAGAGTTACTGTCGCATTGTTTTTAAACCAAAAATAGCCCTCGACGTTTTATAACGAGTAAGTGACATTTGTTGAGCAGTGGTGGCCAACAGGTAAAAAAAAAAAGGTTTGTTGCAGAAACTTGTACAACTTTTATAGTAAATCTTACATAGCAACCTCCTTTTAAGTAAAAGATATACCTGTGATAGGTGAAACAGCCACGACTTACCCCTTACGACTTGCCTTAACTAAATAACTGTAAATAATTTCATCACAATTGCTCCTAAAACGGTGAAGGAAAACATCGTGAGGAAACCCTGTCCTAGAACCAAAAATTCGAAGACATGTGACATCTACCAACCCACACTGGGCCCGCGTGGTAGATTATAGTCCATTATCATAATCAGCCCAGATTCTGATTTTGCATCCGGTTAATGGAAAAGGCTGGCCCTATAACCTGGGATTTTAGTATTACTGGCGAAATATGGGTGTGTTAACACTTCTGCCCTGCCTACTCCTACGGAGAATACAGGTTTGATGTTATCATTATGTTATTATAATTCATAATATATCTAGGACTTCGCCCTCGACTTGCTCCGTGCAAATCTCGACAACAGCGCCACCTATCGGGTGTGATACAGGCCAAAACTATCTTATCATTCAAGCTGGAACCAACCATACACAGTCACAAAATTTCATTGAAATCGGTGGGGTGGTTTCAGAGATCCCGCCCCGGCTTCGCACGGGTAGGACTGTGGTGGCAACTACATCGCCACATGCGAACTACGCAACAAAGACCTGACGTCACAAATCCTGCATCGCGCTATTTAAGTTTACCGCGCGATTATTAACATATTTAAGACTATCCGACATCAATCCTTGGGCAATTGCCCCCCAGACACAACACCCGTCTGGTCGGAGGATCCTACCTTTTCTATAGAGGATGAGTGAACTTTACACCCTGTTCCTCATACCTCTAAAGCACTAAGTACTTATCTACGGCGTACCTACCTACCTACCTCATACCTCCCTACCTACAGCCATTTTACCATATGTTCTGACCATTTAAACCTTCCACAAATATTTCAAAACCAAAATTAGCCAAATCGGTCGAGCAGTTCTCGAGTTTTAGCGAGACTGACAAATAGCAATTCTGTTATAATTCTGATACAATTCATTATCTAAGTACTAGAACAAGGTACAAAGTCCACATAGCAACTGAATGACGAACGCAAATGCAACATGACGTAGATTATAATAAGTTTTATCAAGCATACAATGCAATTCACTAATGAACGATGGCATAATGCATTTATGAGTCAATGTTCATAAAAAGATACTACAAGGAAACTTAACAATAGGATAAAATATTGCTTTAAATGCTGTTTAGAACAATATTATATCACTAAAAAAAAAATTTAATGATGTGACAAAGAATAAAATTTAAAAAAATGAAAATCTTGTGTGGTACCTATGTGAATGTTATGTTATGTTTTAATTTAATTACAAATCTCTGTAATAATTATTATTTGTCATGACGTAGTTTCTGAATTCGTATACTGAATAGAATTCTCGTGGAGTGTGGAGTTGTGGAAGACTTACATCACTAAACTTATTGATGGACTTCTTTTTTATTTTTTGTTTTTGTTATCACCTTATTTGCGTTAGTCTACGTTAGTTTATTTTATTTTAGTTCTAGTTTAGTATATTAAATTGGAATGCAGCAAGATATTGTAATCAATGCTATATACGCCGTAATTGTCATGTACATTAGTCCTCTATAGCATATGTGTAATGTATGTGATGTGGCTGTGCTTTTTTAAATAAATAAACAGACTTCGATTTGAGTCTGATATAAATGATGTGTTTGGGGTTTTCAGGTTGAACCGACTTGATTTGAGGACATTTCATAAAATTGTGCCTCCACCAAATGGTGATGATGCGTAGAGTCTGTTCAGGGGCCTAAGTCTACTAATTTATAAACGTCACAATGGTGTTATAATGGTTAGTTTTTGACAGTTTTTGTATGGCAAATGTGTCAAAAACTAACCATTATGACACCATTGTGACGTTTATAAATTAGTAGACTTAGGCCCCAGGTTTATGGCCCAAATGTCCAAAATCCATAGCAGTGTGTGTTTTGACATTTTTTTTTAGGGTATGATGGGACTGTCATACGCATTGCGGTTATAAAAGTCCCTAAGAAAAACAGAATAAAATAAATAAAAAAGAATCTTATGATTATCGTCAATCGAGTTTGTACTATGTGATACAATTACCTTCCTGAGAATTAATGTTGAGGAGCTCGTGGCTAAGTAATAACAACCGCACGGCTCGATCCATCAAGTTAAGCTACTCTTGCCGGGGTTAGTCCATGGATGGGTGACCATTTTTACATATTGAGACTTCTCCTTGCCTCGGAAAGCACGTTAAGCCATTTGGTCTCGGCTGTCATTCGTGGATCTTTGACAGTCATTACGGGTCATCAGAAGCCCGAAAGTCTGACAACCAGCCTTACCAAGGGGTATAGTATTACCCAGTTACTGGGTTGTGGAAGTCAGATAGGCAGTCGCTCCATGTAAAATACTGGAACCGGACTGAAAGCCGACCCCAACATAGTTGGCAAAAGCTAGGCAGTTTTTTTTTTCAATTTGTTTCTGTTTTATTTTTAATTGAGTAAAATATTTGGCACAATATTATAGGTCTCCCATTATTCGTAGTCTAACTCTAAGCCACGATCTAACCGCAAGTTAACGTTCTTGACCGTAAGGTTAAGTTACTCGGAACGTGCACTGCGAAGGTCACAGATTTGACTCCCGACGGAGTTGTTTATGAAATTGTATTGCTCTGCTTATGACTCTGCGGGACGTTGAATATGACTTCACATAGAACACGTGTAGTTTAGGCGAAATTGAAATTTCTTGTCTGAAAATCAGTTTTTTTTAGTTCAAAGTGTTTGCTTGACGTTTTTGTGCAAATTGAAAAAAATACGTTTATAGAAGGGGTATTAATTTATTTTTATGTTATCACAAAATAAACGTTTTAGTATGTAAATATTATTTATATTTATAGTAGGTACTTTTATTACTCTATGCTTACTGCGAGTTTACTTTTTGCTATGACATATTTAGCAGGAGCGAAAGATTTTAAAACAACGTTTTTGAGTAATCTATGGTTTATGAAACACGTTACCTACTTCACTCGAAATGAGCTTGATTTAATTACCTGTAGCATTTAATGTTTTAACTTTTAATTTTAATTGTGTGACGCTTATAATTTGTATAGATCTATTCATTCGTTAATTTTAATTGCATTGGACATTTTATTATCATTTTCTATGATCTATAGAATTCGTACCTATTTTATTTGCATTTAGATTTTATTCTATTGTATTGTGTTCATTTTGTGTATTGTATTCTGTTGCAGCATTGTAGAATTTTATTTTATGTAAAATGTATTTTGCCTGAATTAATTGTTTTTTTTAATGCTATAGGTTAAAGCAACAATATGGCCTTGTACCACAAAAGATTTAACGCTAAACGTATAATTAAAACTTTTCACGGTGAGATTTTTACAGAATAGGCCGGCTGTTTCTGTCAATCGATTGAAGATGACAGCGACAGGATGATCTTATAAATATGTTTAGCGCTAAACGCATTTAGTAGTTTGTGGTGCAAGTGGACCTAAAACTTGCACTGTCTAAACAGTGTTTAGACGGTGCAAGTCATTAGGTATTTTGTTCCTTTAATTTAATTGAATGCTGCAGACAACAACTTGCATCGCGTAAATGGGGCTTTATTCCAGATATTATTTAATACTTTTTATTATTTTTATTTGCCTTTATTTTCGCATTAATTATAAACAACATTGTCTCTCTTGTTCCAGCTATCAATGCAGATTCATTTCTAAGGAGAAACCCAAGAAAGTAATCCAAGATGGCAGCGGTAAGCAAGCAGCTGTTCGACGCTGCGTGTCGCGACGCACACTGCAGTGTCATGACACATCCTTGGAACGAGAGCTGTCTGGGAGCATCTCCTGGTCTATACAAAGATGCTGTTATTGGCAGCGCAAAATTCTACTCCATCATTTATGTTGTAAGTTCCTACCTACCTGTTTTTGTCTTTGTGAAAATTTTCTACACCTAGCCTTTTACCAACTGTGTTGGCATCGGCTTCCAGTCTTACCAGATGCAGCTGTATAACAGTATTTTAAATGGAGAGACTGCCTATCTGACCTCGACAATGCAGTTACTGGGTAACACGATACCCCTTGGTAAGACTCGTGCTTGTAAAATTATGGGGGAGTTAGGATCATTAGGGTTTGCAGTACAAACGCTGACAAATCGGTTATACCAGAAAATTATCACGTCCATATCATATCACAGACATTTTTTGACTAGCTTAAAGACCGATTGGTGTTTTCCGTTGTCATAACACGACTAAGTAGTTTTTTAAATTATTGTTAAAAAAAAAATGTACACCTATAAAATTTCAACGTTGTTTGATGAATAGTGATCATGATGAATCATTTGTAACCAAAGATTTAAATCGTTAGATTTGCTCTTACCGTACGCGACATAGTGAGAAGAGTGAGCTCACACAATAATAATGGCGTTTCCATGACAATCAAGTCAAGTCTGTGCGACATTGTGTGTGACAGAGGTGATAAAACGAAACACAAATGCGACCAGCTTTTGACGCGGCATGGCGAATCTACGATTGAAATCTTTGTTTGTTACAAGTAACTTTCGAATTTTGTGCAATGACAAGTCAATTTTAATGAATGGTCCTGCCTGCCTGGTATAAGAGTGCGTTTCCACTGAAACGGAGACGAGCGGAGCTGAGCGGAGACGTGTAGGAAATTCCCAATCATAGACGAGACGAGAGACGCAATGAGGGTTTTAACCATTGTGATTGGTCGGTTCCTGCAGGTCTCCGCTCAGCTCAGCTCAGCTCAGCTTCAGTAGAAACGCACCCTAATACCTAACAAAACGATTGTATATAAGTAAAAATACTCTTCTTGCTACTAATATTTCAAGTTTTACCCAAGTATAGAACCAACTGTAAACAATAATGCTTAATTTACAACTGGATTTTTTACAACTGTTTTCAGGCACAAATCTTGATGCGAGGTAAAAAGATGATGAGAAAGGACCAATGGATCAAGATGGGCGAATACTACGTAAGATCGACGATGTTAGGACTGCTGGTCACATCCACTGCACCCAATATTAGTTGTATAATTAGGTAAGGTATGTGGAAATTGGTTGTAAGGTTTTTTTATATCTACAATTTTCTCTATCCTTGCTACCTTAGCAGTAGAAGAGCTGCATGTGCAAGAAGTTGGGCATGTTTTTGTCTTAGGCCCAGAACCTCGCTCAAAACTCAAGCATTACTTAAAACTCGTTTGCCTTTTGATTTGTTGAAATTAGTTTTAAGTAATACTGGAGTCTTGAGTGAGGTTCTGAAATACGGGCGTTAGAGTCGGATTAATTAGACCAAACGAGTGGACGCGCATTGGATCCCCTTTCTCTGTTATTTTTCTACGTATATACACGGGAATGGATTTCGTTGATCTATCTATGCTAAATGTTGTACCGCATGTTCTGTCTGTTAGGACTAGGGGACACCAAAAGAAAGGCCTAGGCATATGTTTATTATCCTTTTATTTGTATATTGGAAGGTGTGTTTTCCAAAAAAAAAAAAAAACATATTACGTGGGATCTTTCTTCGTTTGGTCTAAGCCCACCTTTAGGAGCCCATAAACCAGTCAGCAGCATTACTTTGTTTCATAGGAACTCGTGACTGGTAGATCACTTGGCGCTGTAGGTACCTATAGTTGGTGATGCATTGGCCATTTGCTTGCTGCTAGTGAGTGTTTCTCAAAATCTCAACTGAGCTTTAAATTTTTCCAGAAAGTTAATGGGTGACAAGTTTACCTCCTCCACGTACCTGTTCATACCTTTCACACTGAGCGGACTCTTTATTTACCTGGAGCCGCCTAGCAGGAGAGGGTTGGTTATCAACCTTTTTTGTAATTTGGTAAGTTTGAGATTTGGACTAAGAGCGACGTGGTCAATTTGCGATCCAGTCATTCTGATACCGACCCAGTCTGTCTTTTAAAAAACATGGTTGAGTAATTGTTAAGGGGGATGCGCTAAGGCAGCTCGCGTAATTTAAATTTTCTTAGGTTTTTTACAAATTGCGAGTCAGTGTCAGATTGTATGTTGATAAAAATTCGCTGAATTAATAAAGTTCGCCTGTCGTCATATCCGATCGGATCCTTTCGGCGGCAACACGGTAGGAATGACACTATTTGACTAGGCGCAGAAACGGATACGTTCGCAAAAGTCGGTACGGAGCCGATCGTATCCGTCGACAACCTGCCGCACGCGATCGGCTGTCGCCGCATCCGTTCGTATCTGTTCCGATCCGATGCGATGCCAGCCGTTTGGTGAAATCATACTTTACAAGCTTTTTTAGTGATTATAGTTCTGTAAACACATATTTCTTACGCTCGCTTTCACCTTAAATAATTTAGCATACTCCGGTGATATTGCAAGGGTCATGCGCCTATGCATTGTCTCGAGATGAAGAAAGTTATCCCGAAAATGCTAATATGCGTAATTTGAAACCGAGTTTTAAATTTAAATTCTGCATATTAACATCCCAAATTATGAAAATAAATAATTATTCATGAAGGCAATCTGCGTACCCCCACTTATGGGTTTTCTTTAGCACTATGGTCCCTTTTACAAATAGAATGTTGCCAAACCAAATAACAAACACTCAGATTCGAAATTCAGTCTGTCTGCCATGCTAATATTTATTCTGTGTAGCATTCGCTACCGTGACCCCTAGCGCAGAAGTCAATCACTCAACATCGACGATAATTAGGCCAATCTATTCTGTAAAATCACACCGTTAAAACTTAGGTGACGGAAGTTTGAAGTGAGCGATTTAATCAAATGCTCATAGTATAGTGATGAAAAAAGACAAAAATAGCAATAAAATGCGCAAAAAAAAACTTTAATTCTGACTTCAATCAGATTCATCCATAAATGGTGCTAGAAATACTTAGTAACACACTAAGGCTATGTTAGTAAGAAATGTAATACCTCAATTAATATAATATCCACACTAAACTGGAGCCATGTTGCGCCATAATGGCGTAACATGGCTTTTCATAGCATGGCAGCCAAAATTCCCGCATGTTGATGAAAAAATCGCAAATGTTTTTTATGTATTCTTGCTTGCTTTCATCGTAAAAATATAAATTACCTTCTTGTATATGAAAGTAATTTAATGTAGTTTTTTATTAAAACCAATTAATTATGGTAAATAAAAGACATTTTTTTATTAAAAAAATTGACCGTCGATGTCGGCTGTTCTTGTTTGTGGTATCAATTTTTCTTTTGTGTTTAAAATATTGTGAAATGTTGTTAACTATAAATTTAAAAAACTTTGGCAGGTTTACATAGCGTTTAATGAGACAGGTTGGTGTCGCTAAATCATTCATGCGAATCAACCAATAAGCCATATTGTTTATATTTTATTTTTAGGTTTTACGTTATATTACTGTTTTAAATAAGTATGTTAAAATTAAATTAAACTTATAAAATTCCGTGAGCTAAATTTCATGATAGGAGAAAATATAAATGTACAGATTACCCAAAAGTTACGATTTTTCGCAATTTTACTACTAATACCCATAACCAATGGGTATTAGTAGTGAAATAGCGAAAAATCGGGGGAACACAAGTAATCCCAAAAAATGTATCAAACGGGACAGTTTTGACATTTTGAGAGGAATAATGGAATAAGACTTAAGTTTATGCTTCTACCCCAAAAACTAAAAAATCTTCCTATAAATTTCTTTTAAAATAATATTACATAGCATCATTGATCCCTAAAAAAACTCTTAATGTGAATGATGAATGCAGTTATATCGTCGAATTTGAGTACAAAACTTCTGTAGCCCGTGCAAGATGGAGTCCAAAACTAAATTCCATGGATACACGAGTAGGTTTTAAGAATAGACGCAAGAATCTCTCATGGAGAAAAATATATGATATTTTCTCGATCGTTATGCTCTTTTTCACGCTTCAGCAAACATCAAGTCATGTATGTAAAAGCGACAGAACTTTGCAAAGATGTCCATCGGATCCATGTACCTACTCTCTGTACCTATTTTATATTTCTACACAGTTATTTTTGTGTTAAAATTAATTTTCTTTATTTTTTTTATTACACTAGCTGCCCGCCCCGGCTTCGCACTTCGCGCTAAGTACTTATCTACACCTACCCACCTACATACCTACATATTACCTAGCTAGTTATGTAGGGTAATAATGAAAAAATAAGGGAAAATATGGAAAACATTCTGTAGGTAGGGTACCTACCCTACCTACAGAATGTTTTCCATATTTTCTCACCTTTCAAACCTTCCCTGGACTTCCACAAATATTTCAAAGCAAAAATTAGCCAAATCGGTCAAGCCATTCTCGAGTTTTAGCGAGACTGACGAATAGCAAGCAGTTCATTTTTATGACCTAAAATATAAATAGATTATCATATTGAAAGATAGCACTCAGTCTGAAGAGTCAAGACTGCTCTAGACATTGGTGAAATTTTAAATAAATTATAATATATTGTAATATCTCTCTTCTATGGACTGTAGTTGTTTGAGAATAAACAATTTTATTTTTATTTTTAATATGGTCGTGCCCTCTCTGTAGGAGAAGAGGCCCTACAGTGGAACAGTTACAGGCTGGTATTATGTGATTCTAGCGAGTGCATGCTTCAATTTTTTTACCTAATGGCGACTTCCTATCGTACCTAGGCATCGAAGTTAATCTTTTTTTTGCATTTTGCAGTTCATTATCAATAGTAAGGGGAAATTAGACGCGACAGTATAAATGTTAGGATACCTATTTACAGAATAATTATCATTAAAATTGAGCTAACATAATTATCTTTTTATATGCACGTGTTTCTGTGAGAAATAAACCTATTTATCATTCTTTCAATACATCTATCGAAGTTAGAATAGGACGAAAATATGACAAATGACGATCCCGTGACGCATCCCCCTTAAAAAAATTAAGTAACAATTCAATATTGAAATTCCAGGTGATCGAGTACTACCTCAAACGTCTGGAGAGAGCTGGATATCTATCCATAACGAAGTCACAGCAGACGCTCATGTTCATGTTAGGAAGCTCGTTGCTGTTCTATCTGATGAGACTTGAAGGAGATAAGAAAGAGAGGACGCCATTATTTTGGTAAGGAACCTTTTTTCTTAAATACCGACAAGATCATTCACAAACACTTTAGCTCTTGAATGATTCTGAGTCTAATCTACATGTGACATAACGTTATAATTAGCTTTTAATGTTCTCATTGCTGGGACACAAGCCTCCTCTCGGCGAGAGGGAGTGGACAACGATCCACAACGTGGGCCCAATTCAGGGATTCTATGATCGATTACTTTTGACTAATCTTAAATACTTGCTAAATAAAATAAACAGAGCTATAGAACACAAAGTATCAATTTTATAAATCGTAGTACAAAGTAATAAAACAATGAATGTATTTATGTATACCTTATGTATTTACTCAATAATGCATCATTATCGACCGCAGTTCATTGCCGCGTATGTAATCAGTGTGCTAAGTATAGGTACCTTCCTGTACCAAAGTCTAATGAATCGTGAACCTTTACACTCAAGATAAATGGTTAGCAACTGAAATATCCCCTATGCGTTCTAACTAAAACTCAAAGCATTTATTTATAGGCACTTTTGAACTGTCAAGGAGTTGGTCAGTCAGAAATATGAATCTAGTTGCCCATGGGTACGTAGTACCTATAGCGAGTAGGCGTTCTAACAATATTGAGGTCTAAAGATTCGAAATTCGAAATCCTTGGAACAAAATACCTAGGTACCTAATAATAACAAAAAAAAATACGATTGACACAAAAAAGGAATGTTTTTCTGCACCTTTCTTTTCTTTTTGTTAACTAAGTTTTATCTACATTATTTATCAAGATTACCCATTGCCAAAAAAATTTAATCAAAAGTATTTTACACAATTTGTTTATGTCAAAATTTGATACAACTAACTATTTACACTAGATACTAAATTAACACAAAAACTACTAGATAAATAAACACAAAAACAAGGACATTTAGGCGTCGAAGTACTCGTCCGCATCCCTGTCATCCGGAAACGTGCCCAGAAGACTGGCAGCATTGCCACGTTGAATGGCAATGCTAATTCTTTGGCCAAAGAACGAGCCGGTCACGTTAAGCGTCGACCGATGGCGAGAAATTTCCTTAAATTTAGAAATGACCCATGGCGGCAAGCAAGGGACATACGCTTGCTTGAACATTGTGATGACGAGGTTGGTTTGATCAATTATGGTCTCAGTTCGTATCGAGTTAACATTGATTATTGTTATCTAGGTAGAACTAATTAGAACAAGATATAGATGTTGACTTTCGTTAAGTGCGTCAAACTGTGTCATGCACTTGTTTTTGTTTAGATATCCGTTATCGAAAATCCATAACTAGGTTATTGGGTTTTTCCGTATGGAACTCAGTAGCAGCCCGGAGTTTGGATTTGTGCCCGGTTGATGGCAATAGGCTCGCCTCCTATTACATGGAACTTAGACATAACTGGCGAAATTTTGGTGTACTATAGGTGTACTTCTGCCTAACCCTTCGGGTAATACAGGCGTGATATTAAGTGAATGTTATGCATAGCTAAGTTTTTGATAATAACGGGTGTAAAAAGACGCCCGAGAGTCACTTGTTCTTCTCGTCATTGTGATTTTTTTTTGTAGTGGGTCATACCCTGTCACCATTTCGCTATGGCATTTGGCATATTGTTTTAAGACTGTTAGCTTACTGTTAGCATGGCTTGTTGTTATGTAAATATTATGTTCGAAAAAAAAAAAGTGTATTTTATGGTGTCATTCGGACTAGCCTTTTCCCAACCATGTTGGGGTCGGCTTCCAGTCTAACCGGTTGCAGCTGAATACCAGTATTTTACATGGAGTGACTGCCTAACTGACCTCCACAACCTAGTAACTGAGTAATAGGATACCCCTTGGAAAGACTGGTTGTCAGACTAGGCCTTCTGACGACCTTTAACGACTGTCAAAGGTCCACGAATGACAGCCGGGACCTACGGCTTAACGTATTTTCCGAGGTACGGAGGAGTCCTCGATATTTAAAGATGGTCACCCATCCATGTAGCTTAACCTGATGGATGGACCCGTGCGGTTGTTATTACTTAGCCACGAGGTCTTCCGGTATGCTCCGGCTCTCATGGTATATTTTAATTTTCAGGTTATTCACTCCAGAGAAAGTGAGAAGAAAAACCGATGAGTCCAAAAATGTTTGTCCTCACGACGGAAAATGTGAAAAATACATAGCCAAGGTAAGATATCAGAATAATTTAAAATTAATGGTGGCCACTCTACTTCTGTATTAATAAATAGATGGTTAAACATGCCTTATCTAGGCTCCAAACCCGCACCAAATAATCTTAAAATCAAAACACAGCTCAGCAGCATTGCTTTTTGATAAACATCGGCGTTAGGCAAAGATTTAAATCGTAGATTCGCTCTGCCGCGTCAGATGGTTCTGTTTCGTAGGTGGTTCCGTTTCGGTTTCGTTTTGACACCGCAGACACACAATGTCGCAGAATATAGTACAATAATTCATACACAATAATTCCATAATCGCAGTATTTTGACTTGACTGTCATGAAAACGCCATTATTATTGTATGAACTCACTCTTCTCTGTAAAAAAGGACACTTTTCGAGCGACTCTTTTTTTCGACGTTTTTAATCTTTGGTGTTAGGCAGTAATTTTCTTGTCAACGTCTTCTACAAGCAGCTCTTGTAATAGATACTAATGACAAACATTAATCTCCATGAATTTTATATTTACCACGTCCTCTCTTTTTTCAGGGAGTTGCCGCGTACTTCGGAGTAGGTCTCGGCATATCCTTAGCAAGGCTAATCTTACCTAAAATCCGGACACCTATGAAGGCCATATCTTCAATAAGAGGGAAACACTTCAAGTTGGCACTGTTCTTCAGCAGTTATATCGGTATTTACAGAGTACGACTAATTTAGTTTATGTAATAATTTAATTTAAATTAGATATAACTTATTAGTCTTATGTGGTTGCTAAGTAAGTTAAAGGTTACGTTCCATTTTCTCTAAAAATATACCGTCAAGACTTGTAAATTTTATCATCTGCCCAGCCTTATCCCAACTATGTTGGGGTCGGATACCAGTCTAACCGGATTCAGCTGAATATCAGTATTTTACATGAAGCGATTTCCTATCTGACCTCCACAACCACATTTACTGGGTAATTCTTGGTAAGACAGGCTGTCAGACTTTCGGGCTTCTGACTACCCGTAACGCCTGTCTATGGTCCTCGAAAGACCCAATGGCTTAACATGCTTTCCGAGGCACGGAGGGGTCCTTGTATGTAAAGATGGTCACCCATCCACGGACCAACCGCGGCAAGCGTTGCTTAACCTAATCGATCGACCCGTGCGGCTGTTATTTCTAAGCCACAAGCCCCTCCATGACTGAAACCGACGTGTCGCCTAGCTACGGAAGTTATTTCTTAAAATTCATAGAAATCAGTCGTGTGGCGGCGACACGTCGCCTGCTGCTGCCGCCTGCGGTCGGCTACGGAATGTTACCTTTACTTACACAAGGACACCAATTAATTATAAAGCTAAGAATATTGTATTTGACAGCAAACTATGTAGCTTTAGTGCTGTCAATCATATTTAAAATCGCTGTCTATTTCCATGATTTACTGTAATTGAACTCCAACCGAATTGGAAAAAAAACCCAATCTCATTCGATATTAAACATTATTTTGCTTTACATTGCAGGCGGTGATATGCTACTTGTGTCGTAAGAAAGGGTTCGACTCAGCAATGTACGCGCTACCAGCTGGGTATGCCGCCGGAATATCGTTCCTTTTCAGCCCAAGTCTAGGATTGTCCATAGCATCTTTGACTGCAGCATTCAAAGTAAGAACAATTTTTTGATCATTTAACATAAGTCTCTAAAACCAATGTTACGAGTATTTATACACCGTTCTGGATCTTTCCCTAAAATTGCATTAAAACACCATTAATCTTTTAGCAATAAGAATTATTATTGGTGACATTATATTCAAGGAAATCGTATTATGGGTTTTGGATAAGTTTATATAGAAAACTAAAAGTACCGTCAAGTCAAAGTTACATAATTATTTACTACCGTAAAAAATCAGAATTTTTCCGAACTTTTTACGCAAAACAAGAAGTAATGTAATGTAATAGAAAACAGATTTAATATGGAATACAGAAAAAACCTTTGGGTTCACTTTTCTTTGTTGGCTTTATTTAACTATAATATTAATTAGGTAAAATTCTTGTTTACGTTAAATTAAGTTATCAAAATACGGCAGTGCTTTTTGCACGTTTTTAGTGTTTTTTTTTTAACGTGTACAAGGTTTATCCTCAATCTGATTTTTTCACTGACTGGTGAAACCCTTGAGCTAGGCAAACGATTTTGATCGTGGTTACTACAAGGGCGAATTTCATCAATGCAACTGAACGCGATCAGCACATCTAAAACGAGTTCAAGAGCTGTCAGTGTCAATATTCCATAGAAAATAACGACACTGAAAGCTCTTAAACTTGGTTTATGTGATGATACGCGATCAGTTGCGTTGGTGAAATTAGCACTAAGTTGTCTATATAAACTTATCTAAAACCCACAACACGATTTCCTGGTACTAACCCTTAATAGAATAGAATAGAATAAATTAATGAGTTCACTAGCTCTTACTTTCATCGTTTTGAATAAGAAAAATAACTTTAAAGATTTACTTAAAATGAAATAGGTCTTTTCTCTTATAGAGAAGGCATGTCTGAGCATTGATCACCACGCTTACTCAAAGTAGGCAGCTGATTTCTAATACATCCAGGTCCCCTCGCGATGAAGTCTCCTATTAAATTCTTCATCAACCTCAACAACCTTGCCTTACCATTTCCAGCTGTATTCAACCATACTATACGAGAAGAAAGTGCTGCCATCTAACGTGCCGTTGCCAGAGATTCTATACTGTTTCTGCCAGGGCACGCTTTTCAACGCTCGTTTAATGGATCCTGAAGCGTGCCCCAGCTATGTACACAATCTCATGAAGTCTTGCAGCAACGGGAGGTATGGCTTTTACTTATTCCTAATTTGAACTTAGATTGAAATAGTTTAAGGTCGGTTTTTGCTTCTGTTATCTAAGTGTTAGTTAGGTATTTGCTTGCTATCAAAAATATTTTATGAAATCACAATTTCTGTGTTTGTTTTAACAGTAATGTTTTCTATTGGCTTTTGCATTTGTCAGTAGATTCCATTTAATATTTTCTTTTTTAATAAAATAGTATTATGGTAATGGTACTAATATGGTATTATGTTCAGTAGAAAAAGTACCATTAAAATCGAATAGTGTTAAGTATGTGAGAAGTAATTCCAGAAGTCAATGTCTAAAGGCGGAGACTGACTTGTAATTTTTTTTTGTATTGTATCATTCGCGGCGAGTCTATTGTTACAATACGGTGATACAAGATGCGGCGAACGCTCGCTTCGAGCACAGTGAAATTTTCGTTTCTTATATTTCCGTTTCAAAGGAATTCACGGAACAGCCGACAGTTGACAGAGGACTCGGAGACTCGTTGAGCGGCTCGGCTCGCTGCACTGACTACTGTAACGTATTGCAAAAACTCGATACTAAAAACAAAATGTTACAATTCAGCCTCCGTCTTTAGATTTCAGTGAAATCTAATATACTTTCACAACATAGAACATTATTTTCTAGTAACATTATTAATGTTATGGAGAACTTATTCACATTATAAAAGAGGTCATAAACGGCTGGTAGTTAATTTGTGGTCGGATATAAGGCTCTACAAGGCATCTATAGTAAACTTAAAAATGGCCAGTAAAGTGCTTAAAGTATAAGCCATAATATTTATTTCTGCAAAGAAAGGTACTTTACATATCCAGCCATCACTCTATGATTTATGATGACAGCATAAAGAAGGAGCTTGGCAGAGACCGATCACATTTTAACTTACCGATTTATTATTTCTAACACTACATATTCTTTTGTTTTAGGTCTGAAATGGTATACAAGAGTTTTACGGAGATCATTCGAAATGTGATGTGATAAATAAGGATGGGGAATTTTGACGAATTTTATTGTTATTTTTGTTAATACATAATTAGAAATGATTTTGTCTTTAACAATACGGAGGCGGAAAACAAAACTTGAGGGCAATTCACCAATGAAGCCTCGTGTAGACTGGCGTGGCGCGACTTTAGAAACAATAGAAAACTTCACGGTATAACAATTACCGGTATCGCGTCGTGCCAGTCTGCACGAGGCTTGAAGCTGAACGCGGTCAGCTCTTCTAAACCGCATTCAAGAGCTGTCAATGTCGATATTCCGTAACAATAATGACGCTCTTGAATATAGTTTCGATGTGTTGATGGCGTTCAGTTTCATTGGTAAAATTCGCGCTAAGTTGCGAAACAGAACTTTATACCCTTGGTGTTAATGGTTAAAAAACTGTTTAGACCGGGTTTATCAGATTGTTCATTACCAGAATACCCGCAAATATTTACGGTATTTTTTTAGATATTTATTTCATACTCTTTATGGCACCTTTTTAGATCATGAGATATGCGAGTATCGAAAACAAAATGGCCTAGGTCTTAAGGGGGAGGCGTGAAAATTGGTTTTCTGTTACAATTGTATAATAGATATTAGGTACATTTTGTATTATTGTTAGTAGAATAATATTGGTGATTGACTTTGTTAATTTGTGATTTTATGCCAAATAAAAATCATTTATTAACTGTTTATTCGTGTTGTTTTTTACGATCAATCTAAATTCTCCTAGTACAGTAATATTGCAATTAATATTAGTTGCCATGTCATTATTTATAGTACCTCGCCTAAGATTTATTGAAAAGTAGCAGCCATTATTAAGTTTTTTTAAACTCTTTGCATGTTGAAGCTCATGTAATATAATAATTGCTAAAATATTTAATCACTGCCAAGTTTTTTTGTTAGTAGCACATAGTTAGTCGCCCGGAAAATAGTTAGCCTATAATTACTCGTATAACTTAAAACAATTTTTTTTCATGTCTTTTCATGTTAGTTAAAAAAAAATTTTTTTTTTTCATAAGACTTGTTAGGCAGAATGAATGATTTGTTACTGACATTGGTGAAGGATAAGGCGACAGCCAGTAGTTAATATAAGTCTGAAATGGCCAACCCGTCTTGACCAAGCATAGTGATCAATGCTTGCTTTGTAAGTATGAAAAGAGGCCTTTGCCCTGCAGTGGGTAAGAATTTCCAACTATTGACAGCTAACCCGTATGCACTCTTGGCACAAAAGTGCATAATGATTATATAGAGGTCAGAATAAAATTTTATAAGTAAAAACACTTCCAAAACCCTTTCAGATTTACTTACCTAATAGTCTTTAACAATTATTACGAATGAAACAGAAAATATTATTAAATCACATAGCGTAATTAAATCAAGCCGATGGGCGCTGTTTGCACTACTTATTATCTAGCTTTGCATTCAACTAAACAGTCGTAAATCAACGGGAAATGATGTATCTTGCGCCTTATCAGGTGGCAATCCGAGTAGTTTTGTAAGATTTTCTGGTTTATTGCTGCATGATTTTGCTGAATTTCGCTTTATTGCTTATGTAATGTTTTGACAAATATGTTGCAATTTCAGTTGTATTAAATAGGGTCCTGCTTGTACTATTTTTTAAACCGCTGGTAGATATTCTCTAGGCTGGGTCGCTCCCATTCGAAACTTCTTTACGATTCGCGACGATTGCAGGGTTAATGATCAACACTTTCTTATGGCCTCCCTTTTTACTTTCCGCGCCGCCACCTTTTGGCTGATTACCGAAGCGGCAGATTTGATCACACTGCAAAAATGAAAATGTTGAATGTATCGTCATTAGAATTTAACGAGTGTACAAAGTAACTTGAGCTGCACGATTACTAACAAATGCGTGCACTGACTGGACAGGTCTACTCAAGCTGTGTGGTTCTTTCCTCAAAAGACCATTTCAGATACGAATCTACATATTATTCACATGATCTGACCAAGATTATGTCTGGACTTAAAAGAGACTGTGACCTCTGAGTTTGTTTCGGCCTCTCTTCTCAGAGTAGTCAGGTAGGAAACGCCGAGCTCATCTAGTTTTAAACATGTGATTGACGTGTAAAATTGTTTGTACAAACCTACTTACAAAAAATAAATCATTTATCACACCTTGATAGGGATCTTAACAAGCTGAATAAATGCTTGAAAAACATAAGAGCTCTCGGTAAACAACATTATTTAACAGAACATTGGTTGTACATTGACTATAATCGTCAAAATGTAATAGGCCCGTTTTAACATTTGAGAAAGATCCTAGAATGTAACGTGGAACGAAACTGAAAGAAACAATAAAATTATAATTAATTACATGAAGTGGTTTTAAAAGGATACATACATTTTTTTGGCGCGTTAAATAATATGGTTACTTCGCTAGTTACGTCGCGATGTCAACGGGCCTAGTATCCGAGTAACCTACGTTTATTTTACATATGACAATTGAATTAACACGTCAAACACGTTGTCATGCTAAGCTAAAAACTTACCCTCTTATTCATAAACGTTGCTTAAAGTTAAGAGATGTTTAAACGTCAAAAAGGTATGATTAAAGGTGCATATCATTACTTAACTTTAAGCAGCGTTTATGAATAAGGGGATTATGCTCAACTTTGTTTGCTGTTATTGAGCTAACATTAAGTATAACGAAAGTAACGTATTCTATGATTGATTCTTCGAGAACCGGTTTCTTGTCAATCTCGTTTTGTTGTTATCTGTACTGTTCCATCGATCATCATTAAATAACACACGATAACTGATTTTGGAAGATTTTTACATTCACAGCTCACTTAAGCCAACATTAACTACCAAGAACTCAAATAAAAAAAGGTTAAACTACAGCATAATAATACATAACCTCCTCTTATGAAGTTGGTTAACAACGCACCTGTTCTTTGGAATAGAAGTTATTCTTGTTTCCGCCACAGCCGGAGTATATGGTAGACTTGCAGACCTTCCACTTAGAGTCAAAGAACCACCTCGGTGCTGATCCAAAGCAGAATCCGTAGTCAAAAGTCAAGCTGCAATATCTTGGACGATTTTCTAAAAGTAGGAGAGAGTTGTTACAGATTTTGATGCGCCTTTTGTTCTCAGAAGAAACACTAGGAAGTGATGAAGAATATCTCCTTTTGGGGCTGTTCCTTGCACTTCACTTCTTCATCTTTATTAAAACGAATTAATAAGATTATTTTTTTCTGTTAAAGCTGGGTTCATTTCTGTTAACCCGAGGTCACAAAAAAAGAACCCAAATAAATACATAACACACTCTGAATCCGAATTGTTCACTTTTGATTCATTTTGTGTTCAGAGATTTCACTTTGAGTTAAAAATTCTTTACTAAAAGGCAAGAAATCACAAAAAGTGAAGCGTATGGACATAAGACAGAGATGGTCGCGGCCTTAAAAATGACGGTAACTAATTAATGGTTTGACTTTATTATGTCAAAAATGCTCTCTATATAGATTTCACTTTCTTAGGAAACCTAACCTTTAGATGCAATCGATAGGTACTTACTAGTTCCTTGCTTGCTCAAACAAGATCCCAAGCAACCCGTAAATGTATTAAATCTGTTGCCGTTTCCTTGACAGCCTCCCCAGTCGAAAATAGAACAGTTTTTTTCCTCGGGATTGTAGTACCACATAGGGATCTTATCGCGACAGGGACCATAATCTGGTATCAGCATACAAGTTTTGGAGGCCACTGCAATAACAAAGATTTAGTTTTTAAAGAATAGAGAATTTCGCTGTGGTGACTTCAAGCAGTGTAGTTGTGGCCGTAAAGGTAAAAGTAGGTAGCTTTTAACACATTCAGTGCCGCTGACGATTCCCCACGAGTTTTTGTAAACTCTTCCTCAGGTGCCGCTGACACGCCCGCGTGTTTTAGTAAATTTTCCTCGGGTGTCGCTGACAAGTCCGCGTGTCTTTATAAACTCTTCCTCAGGTACCGCTGACAAGCTCGCGTGTTTTAGTAAATTTTTCCTCGGGTGCCGCTGACAAGCTCGCGTGTTTTTGTAAACTCTTGCTCAGGTGCTGCTGACACGCCGCGTATGTTCGTCGCGATATGTATGGAACTACATGAAAATAGAAGCGGCAATGAAAGTGCTCAAGAAGTGTTAGTATCGTGAGGTCTACTATATTCAGAAAGTGTGCGATCTGATAATATTGATGATGATAATAAAAAATGGCATGTTACCACTTGGCTCGAACTTTGTATACCATGTTGCAGAAGGTGTCACGAGATTTTGAAAAATTCTTACAGATTCTGTTCTCTGCACATAACGAATATAGAAGTAAAAAGTCCACAATAGTACAACTGATTTCATTTTATCAACAAAAGTAACACATTTGCTTTAGTCGACCAGCAATTTTATTGTAATAAACATTGGAAGGACAAAAAATTGATTGAAAATTTTATTGAAAAAATGTTGTGAACTTATTTTATGTATGTTTTATTAGCCGGTGAGTTTTTCTGTAGGTACGTTTGTTCATGGATTTTGAATGTTGTTTTCATTATTGTAATGACTTGTTTTTTCAACCTTTTTGTTTGAGAGGTCAACTGAGAAAAAGATTTATCGTTCAGGGTCACACGACTGCCACAATTTACAACAAAAAAAAATTTGCAGTATTTTTTTGGTTTCATTTAATGTTATATAACTAGGTACCTAAGTTTTTTTTTAATATTCGAAATAAGAAGAAGAAAGAAGAAGATCAGGCAGAAGAATAAATGCCTTGGCTTTTGATAGGTTAACGTACGTACGGACAAGTAGGTATTATACAGTAGATCAAACACGAAAAAATATTTTTATTAAAGCTATTAAATAATATTTGAAATAGAAAAATACAATTACACGGTGTCTAAACACACAGACCCAAACACTGACTTTAAATAAACCTACCTTTTTACAGAAGCCATCCACTTCCAAAAAATTGCACAACATTACCCGACTAAAGCTGCGGACCGACTTGTAACAAACACGCCAACACCTCTCCCAACAAAGTGACCAACATGCTACCTACGCATAATATGGACCTCCGAGCTAGTCCAAACGAAGCGGCGACGCCAACGGCTCTATTTTGCTTATAGCCGTTGCGTATGCAGCGTTAACAGGGGCAAATTATTTTTATAGTGTGCTAGCTAATCGCTAGTGCATCGTATCTAAGTAAGCCTGGTTTCAAAATGGTAAACTTATGTGACACTAATCGTAGAGGACAAAGACGTAAATCCAACAATTTTTTGCAAAGGTTTAATTGTTATTTATTAATCTGCAAACAAATAAACCAGGGGTTGTTATACAAAGGAGAGATGAAAATTTCATTATTTTTAGCATATACCGGCGAAAAACCCAAAAAAGAGGGTTCCAAGCTCCAATGAATAAATGGAGACAGGTATGTTCTGCAAAACGTTGTAAGTTTCTATGAGAGTTCGGAATGGTTAGCTACCTACGTGACGTCACATTTTGCTACACTATTTTACACGGTGGAAGTTTGTTTGGCGAACATGTCACAAGGTGGGAGGCAGCCTTAAAGATATACCAAAACATGAACCAGCTCAGATACTAACGAAGACAAAACTTTGCACAAGGAGAATCTTTCCTGCAGGATCTTAACGAGCCTCAAACCCTGTACACACATCAAGCTATACATATCTAGTATAAATTGGTCTCGCATTGTATACGGTTCCCGTGCAATGCGAGGCCAGCTCATGCTAGAAATGTGTAGCTTGATATGTCACCGAGCGTACTATGACGTTTTTCCTGTGTTTAAACCCAATTACCATATGTATTCTTTGTATGAAATTCAGAACAGCTTTCGCACATGGTAAATTTGCATTGTTAATTGTGGGTACCCCGCTGTTGCTAACTTCCTTGTGTGGTGGGTCTATGTAAATGCCACTATGTTAGAGCATCTTAAAATTCCGAGTAACGCCTACGTTTATCTAAAGTTGGCTCTTTTATTTGTACCTATGCAGTTTTGCAGTTGTTTTGTATTCTTATGTAGATATTATGCTTTGTTTCTAGAAGCACGTTCTCGCAAAGGTTTTGAATGTTAAATTGTGTAGCTATGCTTCTAAGCCACCAAGTTCTATGCTATATGTGACTTATAATTTTTTAGCACCTATGTTTATCTTGACGAATACATTTTGAGATTGCTTGTCATACCAACAGCTGTTCTACATAAATCATCAACATAAAACATGGGTAGATTAGGTAAATTCCTATCATCATTCTGTGAAACGTTACTGGGTCACATTACGTATGTTCCAAAACTATTACCAAAAAGAGATTAAATACCCACAATGGCCCAGATTTCGGCGTTTCTAGTAGTAAGATAAGTATCTAATATTGCCTGAACTGCAATACTGTGAGGTTACTTTTATCTAAGCCCCGAGGATTTGTGGTATTTGCTCGCTTTGCAAAGCCGCTAGTACCTGGATGCCAAAAGCAAATTGATGTTCATAGTAACGGAGGATGGAGGTACTCTTTTCATTCGATCGCTATCAAAAAGCGAGGAAATAGAGCACTTACAATGTTATCCTTAGGCTTTTGATTGAGATAGAAAGTTGGGATGGTTCTCTTACGTATATTTTATTGTTAAATATATATTTGTTTGTATAAACACAAAAATACAACTGATTAATGTTTTAGAAAAATGAAATATCAACCTCTTATAAAATACAACACTGTTATACAGTAAAATCCGTCAGTTATTGGATGAAAAGCCTTCTTATTGGTTGATTACACAATACTACCAATAAGATTAACATTCGAATAAAAAATGCAACTAGTCAATGAAATGGTAGAAAATATAATATCACAATTTTCTAACAAGTACATTACTTACAGACCCAAGAGCAATGCAATACTACATTATAAAAATCCAAGCTCCAATGAAGGACATTTGAACAAACAAAGCGTTTCAAGAAAAGCAGTAGTAGTTTTATAAAATAACAAAGCAGACACACAAAGGGGATAATAATAAACAATTTCAATTCTGTCAATTGTAAATCCGAAGCTCGAGTATACCTGGAAACTTACTGCACTATGCAGAACGAAAACATTTTCTTGCCGACTTGATTCCCGCGGTAAATCCCGGCTCAATCCCGTCTCTATCCGAGGCCCCTCAATCACGGGAAAAACGGGATTCTTAGGTATACAACGAACGATTTGCACTATAGTGTTAAGGGTTCCGCGCGATATACATATTTATCTACGTCTTGGGCGATTGCTTACTTATGTAAATGTTTTATTTGTATTTCATTTCATAAACTATTGGGAGATTGAAATTGATACTGGTTGTTCGGATTATATTCAATATAAATAATCATCAATGAGTTGGATGACTAGTTGAGACCAAAAAAACGATAGATGGACTATGTGGAAGATGATAATTATGGCAAAAACAGGGGTGACTTGACTATCGATATGACGACTAATATGGTCTATGAGTGTGGAAGAAGATATTGATGAATGTGTTACATCCACCCCAAATAAATTGAGATAATGGCAAGAGAATGCTGATGAGTTGGGATCTGGGTAGATCAATGGCATAAACCATTATGAATCGGAAGTGGTGAAGGGTGGGCGTTTTGGAGGACTATCTTATGTAATTTTGACGTTCGAAATGTGCTGATTCTCAGCCTAGATTGAATAAATGACTTTTGAATTATTCAATGGTATGCTAAGTTAGTTATCAAAGTTACATCATCATCCACTGTCACACTTCACCCGCTGCTGGGCATATGCCTCTCTTTGCTTTCTCCAATCTACTAGTTTAATCGTAAAGACTTTTTATTGGTTTAGTCAGTGAAACCCTTTCATTTTCGGATTCAAGCATTGATAACACAACAATTCGGGGATTTTATTGCCATATTCCGTTGATGAAACGCACGCTTTAAACCCGTTTGTTTATCCTTATTTATATTCATAATCAACACCCCCAACTCATATCATTTGTGTGAAATATTTAAGTTTTTATAAGTAAAACGCCACCTGCGTGCTTCATTAGCATAGCAAACAAAGAGAATCAATGCGCATCGCGGCATAGTAAATAATTGGTGCAGAGCTGAAGTGGAATAAAATTCTTCTGAAGCTTTGTGGTGCGCGGCAGCGAGCGCCCCTGGCGGAAGCTGCGGAGACTAACTATGCGACGGGAACACTCTGAATAACGTTGCACAGAGTAGGAAGAAACGGAATGTTTTAATATTGAAGCTTATTTTTTTTGCCTTGTGGAAACGATGACAGCATGGTTTTTTTTATTTAAAGAATTATTTACTTTTATTTAGATATTTTCAATGTGCACATATTTAATTCTACGCCAATTTTGTTTTAATGCTTGTCGTTACAGATTTGTGTCCCACAGATCGATTAGCTACTAGATCATTCGTTTGATGACTGCAAGCAATGCCTAGAAGTTTTTCCCAGGATCCTTATATCAACAATCAACTACTATCTATCTCCGCTATCTCTGTTTCGTCGACTACTCTGTGCTACTAACCGGCAACCGCCTCCCGCTATGTTTGTTCATTAGAGGTTTTAATTTGATTTTTCTAGCGCGTTCTAATTGCAGTGTGCTTATAATTCTCCACTCATTCATAGAGAATTAGGTTGCGTTTATTTTTATATTTGTGTTGAAATTGTTTGTGTTTGTTTAATATGAACCTTTTTGGAGAACGCTACCGTTCCCTTCACGGTTGATGTAAACGTTTTGTACAAGGTGCAACAAGAATGGGCAGTGACACCTTTTTTAGTGCCAGTATCATTACTCCATTACCTACATAAAACAGACATTGAATCAAAGTTCTTAAAGTCCGTGCATTCATAGAACCACCTTCTTCTTCTCATAAATCCATGGTGTATCTTTATCAAATAAAAATAAAAATTAAATAAGTTTATTTCATATCATTTTGGCTTACATAGCATGTCGAGGAGTCTCCATTTAGGCATAGAAAATGCTTGTAGTTGAAGGCCCCCTTAAACATACAAATAGGTAAATAACAAAAAGAGAAAAAAAAAAAAAAATGTGGGTGTGTGTGAGAGAGACAGATTTTGAGTGTACATGTGGGACTAAATAAGCGAATATAATCCTTTTTATTTATTTTTCTTAATTGTCATGTCTTAACGTTAGTCGCCGCTTCAGTAGTGTTTTATGTATAGTCTAGTCAGGAGCACCGCATTCACACTGATTGTTGGAGAACCACCACGTCCAGACGTCACTTACGATTAGCAACGACGAGGGGCAGTCAGTCCCGCTACCAACTTAGGTAAACAGTTAGCTTAATTGATAGTATGTACAAATCCTTCGCGAATCCTTTACAGATAGACTATATGCTGCTGGAGAGTTTGTTGCGCCACTTTTTCTTTCCAGCCAGGCAGGCGTATTGGGGGACAGTCTTAGATAAATTGGACATTCTAAAAGTGCTGATTCTCACCATTGAGGTATTATTGTACTAGTACGTTAGTACAATAATACCTCAATGATTCTCACCTTAATTTGAATAAATGACTTTTGATTTGTTATGAAGACGTGACAAGAAGACATTAAGATCTCACGATGACACCCAATCGACAAAAACAAAGATTACAGTTCCTACTACATTTTTATAAATGCATGGCAAGAATATCGACCCGTTGCAAGACAAAGTAGCCTCGATAGAAGAATTACGTTAAATCCAGCAGCGACATATTGGACTGGAACGAACTTGATTGGATTTTAGATTGCACCTGCGATTGTATTAGATCAGATGTAACTATTGTACTACGTCTTTGTCTATCCGGATTTTGGTAAGAAGGTAATGGCTCGCCCGTAGTAATTAGCTCGCTGCACGGCAGACGTCAAGTTATTTATGGCGTTCTGTCAGTCCTTCAGCCCGGTTTCCACTGCGAGCGGAACGGACCCATTAATTACTTCGTTAAACTCGCAAACGCAAACTGCATACTTGTATTTCCACCAACAAATAGTCGGACGGAAAGAGCCGAGCGTGTAGAAAGAGTAGAAATGAGCTCGCTCAGTTCTAGGGAGCGGAGCGGAGTACTTAAGGACTCCGCTCAACTCGCAATTACAATTTACATAGTAGCGTTTCCACACAGAAAGTGTTGAGCGGGGCGGATTGTGCGAGTAAAAAGAAATTGAAAAGAGTCCGCTGCGCAAGGCCTGCACCGACTAGTTCAGAACGGACTCGCTGTCTACTAACCCTGTAATAATTCTTAAATTTTTCGTCGTCTAAATCATAAAACAGACTAAATTCCCCTTTTAATTTACGTTCTTGAATATGCTGGCGCAGCCAAAATCTTCGTTTAGCGCGTATTTTTCTTTGCATAAGATACAACAATACGTGTTTCTTTTTTCTGTATACATAATCACTGCCATCACTCGATTCCGTGTCACATAACATCGCAACAACACGACCACACGCAACCAGCTCAAAACTTCAACTGAACTCGTTCTCTGTGGAAATTATCTATTCGTTTTTCATTTCTCATTTTCCGTTCAGCTCAGTCCGCTCATTTCTCTATCTCAGTTTCATTTTGCAATGGAAATCAAATGACCAACTCTTCGTTGGTGGAAACGCAAACCTATTTCATTAAAAAGGAGTCCGTTCCGCCTAACCATTTTCCGCACATTACCCTTTCGCGGTGGAAACCGGGCTTTCTACTCGGGCGGCCACGTGTAATATAAAGATAGAAAGAAAGAAAAATATTTTATTCGGGACACGCACAGGAAAAACAAACTGAAAAAAAACAAAGGAGCATTTATAACTAACAAAAATAACAAATTATCAAAAACAAAAAAACAAAAACATACATTCGCTACGAACATAATTATAACCTCCTCCTTTTTGGAAGTCGGTTAAAAACGATACGCAGGTCGTACCGTTTTTAACCGACTGCGAGGCCAAAAAAGCTCCTATCTCAGCATAATGCTGCTATATTTAAGAAAAATACCGCAGCGCTGGTATTCTGATAGGGCCCACCATGTCACGAACTACCGGTGATCTGCGAGCCGAGTCTACAACGTCCTGCGCGTACAATACAACAACGCTTTCAGAATGCTGTTGCGGTAGCCGCGGCGTTGTAGTGCACCTGGAATATTTGCTGCAGCTCGCGCGGCTTTCACGCCATCATGCGTAAGAAAGCGGCTTCCTTACTACAACGCTTGTTCTCGTAACCGGCAGACAGTACTTTGAATAGGTCCAAAGGCACTGGGTAAAAATAGCAATAGGTTTATGCTAAATTAAACTAATTAATTCAAGTACCTACTAACAACACTAACATAGCATAAAAGCACGATACCAACTACTAACATCGATGGACTAATTAAGGTCTAAATTAAAGATATTTTTTTATGAGTCTCTTTCTTACAGATGATATCGTAACAAAATTGATTTTTTGACCTTCAATTAAAATATAATATAACTTCGAGCCCATTTCCCTTTAAGAGTACATAAACTACCTCTCTACTGTGTATTGTATAGAGACTAGGGATGTAACGATACATAATTTTCCCGATACGACACCGATAACGATTATTGTAGTAAAGTAAATAATCGGCGATACCGATATCGATGGCATAATAAATAATAAATAGTAATCAAATCAATAGTTTAGTAAAAAAATATATCAAAAAAATAGTAAAATATGTGCCTCGGCCGTCTTTTGTATTTTATATTTCGGACACAACTGCTTAATAGTGTATACGAGTATAGTCCTCACTTCAGTCTGAATAAACAGATCACGAATAGCGGTGACGTGAAACAGGCACGAAACAGTACATCGTTCAGTCAATGCTCTGCAAACTCCATACCCTGCCGTTTGCCGTGTTGCTGTTGTCGCTAAGCATGCGCTGTGCGGCTCTAACGACAGTCCCGCCTGCGACAGCGACAATGTTGCACGCACGTTGTTTCGCGTACCTACTTTTCGATCTGTTTGATATTGGTTGTAAAAATCGGCGATGATATACGAGTATAATAAATGCCTGCCGATGAATCTAGGCAGATAAATTGCAATTGTTACATCCCTAGTAGGTACTACTCACTTTTCGTCAGTACTTCAGGGTTGCAACTGATCTGGTGAAACCACTCAAATAACTTTACCCGAGCCGGATATCAAACCATACTCAGCATTGCATCAACTAGACCTATGAGGCAGATCTTCGGTGAACCGTTTGAATATCGTTGATTGAAGAAAAATACACTCGTCGACTTGAGAAACTCCTCCTTCTTTTCATCGGTTAAAAAGAACACTTACTTTTGGGATTGCACCATCTAGCTCAAACTTTCATTAAACCTACAAAAAAACTGTTTAGCAAGTGTTGAACTGTTTAGCAACTGAACAGACAGCTGTGCTGCTGGGGAGTTTGTTGCGCCACTTCTTCCCAGCTGCTGGTGGGCGTTTCGGGGGACTGCCATATGTAATTTTGACGTTCGAAAAGTGCTAATTGACTTTTGATTTTGATTGATTTTTGATTTTGTTGACACTAAAATGATGTAACTTTGTGACATTATATTGCATTATTTCAAAAGAGGAAATAAAAATACTGAAAATTCGGGAAAACGGGAAGAGCAATTTTCTACGGGATTTTTATGTGAATTATTGTGGACAGGACAACGTCTAAACGAAATATAGATGACCATTCGTATCATAAGGATAGCCTTTTTTTAACCTTGTACTCCCATTGACCACTGTAACTCATGCCACGGCCGGCATTTAAGCGTTTAAATATTGTGACTCTCATTTACCTATACCACTTTACAAAGTAAGCGTAGAATAAGTATGTGTAAATACCCTCCGGAGCAACTGGACAGATTCGCAACTGGACAGATTCTCAGCTGGACAGTTTCGCAGCTGGACAGATTAGCAACTGGACAGAGTACAGTCGTGTGAAAAAATTGGTTTATAAACTAAGAAACATAGGTATTTATCGTCACGGATAATGATAATATTGATTTATTCCGTTCTAATACCAAAAACTAACACCCAGGGGTGTTAGTTTTTGGTATTAGAACGGCATAAAACATAATATTTTTAATTGTCCATCGCTTGAACTCCTAGACATGTAGGGCAATATGGCAGATTTTTTTTTGACTAACTGCCATCAGACATTGACATCAATGTCATACTTACTGCAACTAAAAATAAAAACACGTTCCAATTATTTTTCAAAAATTTATTCTTTATTTACAATTTTCATTGATGGAAGTAATAAAATATTTGGACAAATTATTAACAATTTCAAATTATTAAACAATTCGTGCTTTGTGTAACATTAAATGGGAAAATAATTAAGATTACCTAAGAATTAATCTTGCAGGAAGCAGTGTGTAACAATATCCAAATTAATCAAAAAGGTAGGTCTATGCAACATGGCGTAATGTGGAGGAATGACTAGCATGAACCAAAAAAAAAGTATTTATTCAATCTGGTATTTTTGACAATTTCCACTAAATTGAAATTTCACTAAAGCTATGGTCCCCAAAAAAAGTGGTGGCCGCCACATAGCGTTCACAATTTACCGGCGAATAACGTCAATGAGAGTAAGTTGGTGGTGTGTCTTCCTAGAGACCGTTTTTTGTAACCGTAAAGTCAAACCCCGCTGAGGCCATCACTGAGGCCGTTATGTGGCGGCCACCGCTCTTCTGGGAAACCGCAGAGAGATTTAAACTGTCTGTCACATAGAGCTTGTAGCTTTATGCCATATGGCGCTGAAGCAGTTACGAAGTCGACGGTGGGTATAAGCCAGATCAAGTATAAATATTATGGAAGAGATAACATTAATATATGAAGAAATTACACCTGACACCGGAACAGAGAACAGAAGTGGAAGAAAAGGGCACAACACCAATGACATTTATATTACTGACTAGCTGCTGCCCGCGGCTTCGCCCGCGTGAGTGTCGGAAATTACCCCATACATCCCCATGGGTTTTAAGTATAAATATTGAGTTTCGAGTTAATCGGACAGCGCGTTAAAATTCTTCGATACAAACATTGACACCCCCCAACCTTTTAGGGGGTAATTTAGAAAAAAACAAAAACTACAAACTTTATAATTTATTTAGATAACTATTTGTGCGAAGTTTCATGTTTATTACCTCAAGGAATAAGATTTTTCATAAAAACTTTCATCCCTTATTTTACCCCCTTAGGGGATGAATTTCGAAAAATCCTGATACACGTTATTCTTAATATTTGGGTTTAAGTATAAATATTGAGTTTGGAGTTAATTGGACAGCGCGTTAAAATTCTTCCATACAAACTTTGACACCCCCCAACCGTAGGATAGGGTACTTTTCCGGGATAAAAAGTACCCAGTGTGGTGCCCAGGATATTAAAGAATAATTATACCAAGTTTCATCGTAATCTAACCGGTAGTTTTTGCGTGATGCCTGAACAAACAGACAGACAGACAGACAGACAGACAGACAGACAAAAAAATTTTTAATCAAGTTTTTGGGTTCGGTGTCGGTCTAGTAACACCCCCTGCCATTTTTTTTTTTGATATCTTCAATGTACAGAATTTTCACTTCTACAGATTTATTATAAGTATAGATGTAATTACTGAGAACACTGCCTCACTGATCTAGTGGTTGCAAGTTCTACTGCTCAGCATGAGGTCCTGGGTTTGATTCCCAGGTCGGATAAAGTATTATTAGATTTTTCTCAGTAATTGCTCAGTAGCAACCCAGAGTCTGAATTTGCGCCCGGTTGATGGCAATAGGCTCGCCCTCTATTCCATAAGACTTAAACATACCTAGTGAATTATGGTTGTTCACCTCTGCCCGACCCTTCGGGGAAACAAAGCAGAATGTTATGTAATAACAAAACATCACGCTTTGTGGTGGCTTAAGGTGGCACTATGCTCAAAGATATTTTAATAAAAATATTTATTAAAATATCTTTGAGCATAGTGCCACCTTACGTTTACGGTCCGCACTAAATAGGCCGTTGGTCCGGATCTGGATCACGGTCCGCCATTTGGTGACCCCTGGTCTAAATTGACACAAAATTATTGGATCCATTGTATGCTAGCTAAGAGTATACATTCTTTTAATTTTACTTCTGTAACGACTTTAACTAAATATTTAGCTTTTTTTTTTTTTTAACTGTACTGTTAATCGATTTTTATCGCTGATAATGATGATTTTTATTTGATGACTGTACACAACAAATAAAGCGGCGAAAATGGGTCACCAAAACACACTAATCGTTTGTTTTGGTGACCCATTTTCGCTACTATGATTGATATTGATCAATAGTCAATATTTACAAATTGTATTATATTATGTTGTTATCAATTTATAAGTAGTTATTTATTTCGATGTTAATATTAACTTATAATATTCGTACATTCTATTGGTTAGTTTCTTATGTTGAAAATAATATAAATACTTATTGTAGGTACACATTTTTAACAGGTACTAAATTAATGCTCTCTGTCCTCCGATTAAGTAGATTCCCAATTATAGTAGTTCTAGAAAGAGATAGATAGTTTTACAAAGGCCTGTTGGTAAGAAAAGGACACACATATTCATCAAATCTTATTGCTCCTGTATTAACCCGGAAATGCCAGAATTATCAAAGGCAAAGTCAAAGTCAAAGATTTGACAGATTTTTTTTATTCGTTTTTTTTTTCTGTCCTTTTGAGCAGTGAAGTGCAGAGATAGGAAGACATTAAATCTAGGCATTCACATTCATTACAATGACGCTTGTATTTTGCCAAAGGATAAGTGGAGTGTATATGTAGGTACAGCCGGCTTATTCCGAAGAGCTCCAAAAAAATTATTCCTGGCGGCTCCTAATTAAAAAAGCAATACAATAATAACTAAGAAAATCTTTCCCATGAGCTCCAAATTTTTTTAACTATATTTTTTATTTGTTTTAGTAATTGCAATAATAGTATATTATGCAACTAGTGAATAAAGGACGGATTTAAAGCGAGGGCCATAGATGAATCATGAGCAAGTGAAGGATTCTAACGACTGAATCACGACCGTAGGGAGTGATTCATGATGATTGAATCACGAGCATAGCGAGTGATTCAAGTGTTAGAATCCTGAGCGACGCTAGTGATTCATGGCCCTCGATACAAATCCGTTTTATTCAAGAGTTGCATACTATACTTTATACCATGACTACGAGAAAAAGAAAGATTTAAGCGAAAATAGACATTTAATGAAGAAGAAAAAAGTTTTTTTTTTTTACTTTGCCCCGCTCTAGGAATTTCTATATCGTATCGTGTTTGCGTTTACAAACATTTAAACTGACATACGCAAACAGCCAGACTCGGAACAACTACATGTAGGTCATACAATATTTAATATTTGTTCCGTGCGGGAATCGAACCCACGACACGCAGCGCAGTAGTCAATCGCTTAACCACTACACCAACCGTGCCGTCGAAATTAATTTAAATGCACATTAATTTTTTCGCAAGGAGGTTGTATAGCATTGAGATGGGGGTCACCAGGACACCAAAACAGTGATTAAAAGTGCTTTTTATTCACTGTTTTGCGTGAATAAAATAAGCTTTTTAGAGGGGGAATGGTATAAAATTAATTTATAATTCAACAAACAAGATAACGGAGTAATGACAGACGGAAGCTTGGTATAAATGAAGGGTTAGATAGTAAAATTACCATATCCACGGTTTTTAGATATTTTTTTTATAATATTGGAAGAGGCCGTATAGCCCTCTTTCGCCAGGAAGCAGTAAGCTGTTGGTCCTGGCTGTCATTTGTAGATCTTTGACAGTTGTTACGGGTCGTTAGAAGCCCGAAAGTCTGACAACCAGTCTTACCCACTGGGTTGCAGAGGTCAGATAGGCAGTCACGTGTACAATACAGGCATTCAACTGGTTAGACTGGAAGCTGACCCCGACATAATTGGGAAAAGGCTAGGCAGATGATGAATGGAATAGCGGGCGAGATTGTAATACAAGTCCAGACGCTGAGCTGTTACTGATATATTTCTAAAAGTAAACCCAAAGACATTAAGACCGACCCGAGTATTGGTTTCAGAAGTTAAGGCCCACAGGGTGTCAGCAGTTTTGCACTCCCTAGACCTAGAGACTATATGCTAGAGCAACAAGCCTGGGGCCTAAGTCTACTAATTTATAAACGTCACAATGGTGTCATAATGGTTAGTTTTTGACAGTTTTTGTATGGCAAATCTGTCAAAAACTAACCAGTATGACACCATTTTGATGTTTATAAATTAGTAGACTTAGGCCCCAGGTCTCCGTAATACTACAATTTCACTAAGTTCACGCCATTGCGCTCCAGTTCTCAGCGGACACTCCCACTTCACTGATCTACACTACGTCGTTTTTCTCCAATAAACCGCTCAACTCAACAGCCTTTATCTGTCAAATCTGACACTAATTTTGAAGTATTGCAAAATTGTTTCATCGAATGGCTGCATTAAATTTGCTATAGATAAGTAGTTTGTCATAATGACGTTCAATAATGAGGATTTGTATCAAAACGTCAGTTCAAAAGTGACATTTTTTCATTGTGAAGTGTCACGTATAGACATCAAAGAACTTAACTCGCTACATACCCAATGCAAATGTAAAGCAGCTGGCTGATACATTGGTAGCCATTTAAAAGAAATAAAAACAATTAAAATCGTGAAAACTTAAGACAATTGAGTGCTGGACGCAGCCATACAAGACTTAACTCTATCAATTTCAGCCATATTTGATGTAAAAACACAATAATATTAAACTAGATTTTAGACTTCCCAAGCGCCCATTCAAACGACACTGAATTGTACGATATTTTACGGCAAAATGTCACACACGTCAACATCCCATTGTTCTTATGGTTAAAAATGCATTATGAAACTTCCACATGATCCCAAAATTATACAGCAGAATATCGTACTTATCAACGCCGTATAAACGTGGGCTAACCATACAACAGAGTAGTTTCCTTTCAATAAACACAATAAAACATCATTCCATAAATTTAATCCGAAACTGTACATATATTTAAGTACTATGAAAATTTTATTTTCCCAGTTACAATTATTATACTACGGGCCGTGGCAGCCCTTAAGTTATCACAATATCTTATAACTGTTTACATTAAAAAGATAGCATTATTTACATGAAGATTTATAACAGTGTGGAATATTATTTATTACATAGAAACTGGAATGTACAAGGTTACAATATTATTATTTTTTAATAAAAGAAAATTCCATAAGTAAGGCAATTTAAGAGATGGTGCAAACCAAATTGAAATTTAGTGAGAATTAAAATAATGTTTCATTATAAATGCACAAGATATTAATTAAAGAATGATCTACATGGTTTTACAGCAGTTTTCAGTGATGGCCCAGTGGTAGCGACCCCGACTTACGAGTTGTAGGTCGTGGGTTCGAACCCAAGCAGGCGCTTAACTTTGTGTAAAATAACTTCATCACCACTGCTCTCAAAACGGTAAAGAATAACCTTGAACCAAAAATTCGAAGATATGTGATATCTACCAACCCGCACTGGGCCCGTGTGGTGGATTACGGCCAACTCCCTCTCATTGAGAGGAGGCCTGTCTGCCAGCAGTGGAAACATTATAGGCTGATCATGATTATGCTACATGGTAAAGTTGTTGGCGCTGTTCGAGGGAGGTGAAAATAACGCTCTTTAGGGCGTACTGCACGTCTTTCTACACGTGCAGTCTGTGGGCAGGGTACACGTGTGCATCATACGGAGCCCTTTGCGTCCAGTTCAACAATGCGTTCAGGAATGTATTGGGGCTGCCTCGCTACTGCAGCGCCTCAGCTATGTTCGCTGAGGCGCGTATCGATTGCTTCCATACGACCATGAAAAAGCGGGGCGCGTTCCTGGTGCGTGGTGGTGGTAGCACCAATGCCGTCCTGGCGATGATTGCCGATCGGATGGACTGCACATACATACGGCACTGCTGTGATAGGCATGTTGCCGTCAGCAGGGCCGGTTAGATTTTAAGTGGTCTAGTCTGTTTTATTCTTATTATCTTTTGTTGTGTCATAATATGAGTTAAGGTTGCTCGAAATAAATATTTTTTTTATTTTTTTATAATGCCTCATTTACATTCAGCCCCTGATGCTGCCCTTGGCGCTGCTAGCAATAATTCCCAAAGACGCCATAGGACGCTGGATATGCGAAGAGCTCATTGACACGCTTACTGACTGATTAGAAAACATAAACAATACTACTAATGGCGTCCTCGACTAGGAACTACATACTTGATATCAACGAACTTAGTCGGGGTCAAAATGTTGAATATGGATTTAGTAAGGTCATCCGTACGTCAGTATGAAAACTTGTTATTAATAAATTAATTCGGTAATTAAATTAAATACTGCTGCAGCAGGATCGATAGGAGTGTGTGTTTACATACTGCCCTACACCTCACTTCGCTTTCAAGTTTCGATAATGGCAGACGTCGAAATAATTGCAGCGGCCGCGCTTTCTTTTTGCGATACATAATTATCTTCGATATTTATAACTAGTGAGCGACGGAGCAGAATGTAAACACGCACTGTCGCTCGCGCTGCTGGTCCTTTGACATCCGCACAAAAAACCGCCATTTTGGGGAGCGCTGGGCAGCGCGAGTGGCAATGGCAGTGGCATGAGAAGTATCGTGTTTACAAACTCGTCTCGCCCACTTCCCTGCTCACTTCGGCGGAATGTATGTATCTCATTGAACATAGAAGAATCACCCAACATCTTTTGGAAAGCATGTGTCTATTGTATTTCTTCAAGAAATACCAGAATGCGTCTGATGATTGAAAGATTGAAGACCTACCCACCATTCAGATAAAAATAAATAAATACATTTTTGGCCTCAGATCATCTTTGTCAGACTGACCTGACTGTGTAGATCGAGCTTTAATTGATTTAAGGGTTTTATTCTCAAACAAGTAACCAAGTGATAGGTATTTGGTTTTGTCAGTTTAACTCAAGGACTAAAAGATAAAAGAGCCATATTATTATATTTGCTTCATTGTTACAGAATCATTAGCCATAAAATTTAAACTCCACATGAATCTCAAAAGCCTTAATGTATCTAAGTTCTTTCAATCACTGTTTCCAGTTTCGAGTTCAACATAAAAACTGAAAATAACAAAAACATAAATATAAATATCCCCAAAAGCGAATTCTTACAAAAACAGTGTAATGCTTAATTAAGTATCGTGTTTAAAATTATTTATCACACTAAATTCGTATTTTAAAAAGTCCCTATACATTCAACCGCCAACGAGTGACGCAAATGCAACGGTGTCTTTAAACTGCTCTTCATAATCTTCGTAGTCTACGAAGGGAACCAAGTAGTCTTGGCCCATCGCCACTGGTATAAGAAATAGCAGGAACAAGAGGATCCAACTCTGGAAGCACTTTGATGCACTGTTGAGAGTGACTGAAATTAGAAAATGAAATAAAATGTTAGTATTTTTTTTTTCGTTGTATGCGACATTCAACGTGTTCACTTTACTTTTACTCAGTTATAAACCATAATTACAAACTATATAAGATTGGAATTGTGCCATGATTTTGATTATGGATCTTCCATTCAAAAGACTTCATTCCATTCAAGTAGCTCATCTATTATCGCAAATGTCTAATAACTGCTCCCAAATTAACAGACTTCCTTTCATTTTTTGACATAATATACCTAAAATTCTAATTTCAACTATTTATTAGGCGTTTGTGGAATACAGGGTATTCATTAGAATTGGTTAAAGTTGTAGTGACAACCATGTCATTTGGTTTAAATAGGTTTTTATTTTTATTGTTTTATTTATCCTTCATTTAAGTTCCTTTATATTTTGTGAATGTGAGAACGTTGTAGGCTCAACAGACTGTCGATTTACAGACTGTTTTCTATTTAGTTAAGTATCTTGTTGACAGGCCTACACTGTCCTCTCATACCTATACACACTGTAATTTGAAAACATTGTAAAACCCATTTATTTTTAAAAGAGTAACCGTGGAGTTTCTTGCCGGCTCTTCTCCATATGAAACGACCAATTGGAACCGTGCACCTAGCTTCTAACGTTTCATAAATGCCCATGTAGGTATAAGTGAAATAAATATTTTGATTTTAAATCTCTGAAATCTAATGTCCGTTTTCATTAACACTAGCAAACACCCATATGGACGCCGAAATATTATTGCACTGTTCGATTTTCAACTCTTTGCTCTGAGCCGAGCATTGAAAACCCAACTACCATTTGTTATTAATGGTGGAGCTCAACTCAGAACTAAGGGCTCAAACACATAAACACGTTACGACGTGTTTATGTGTGGGAGCCCTTAAGGTGCGTATTTCTGCTTTTCCGTGCCGTTGTAATAACAGACACATAAGACATTATTTTTTATCTAGCAACGTTGTTTTCAATGCCTCTGATATTACAGTGGTCCATGCAGCAGTAACTGCTTAAAGCTAGAGGCCCTGACACAAACCCGTTACTCCGCGCGTTCGTGCTAGGCCCACAGTAGAGTAATTCTCGTAAAAACGTTCAAATTTAAGCCGCAATACATCTCAGCAATAAATAATCAATGTCATAAACTTTTCAAAAATGAAGGTAAGTTTTTAAGCAAGGTAGTTTCATTCAAAATCAAAATCAAAATCAAAATATTTTATTTCATATAAACCTACAAGGGCACTTATGAAACGTCAGAATCTAGGTGCACGGTTCCAATTGGTCGTTTCCTATGGAGAAGAGCCGGCAAGAAACTCCACGGTTACTCTTTTAAAAATAAATGGGTTTTACAATGCTTTAAATGTACAGTTTGAATAGGTATGAGAGGACAGCGTAGGCCTGTCAACAAGATACTTAAAAAAAATTTAAAAAAATAGAAAATAGTCTGCAAATCGACAGTCTGTTGTGCCTACAACGTTCTCACATTCACAAAATATAAAGGAATCTATATAAAGGTCGAAAAAAAATATTAAGAACCTATTTAACCCAAATGGTTGTCACTACAACTTTAACCAATCCGAGTGAGAACCCCGTATTCCACAAGTCTCTACTGTAAGTTGAAATTTGAATTGTAGGCATACATGTCAAATAATGAAACTACATGTCAAGTAGTACCTAAATAAAAAAGTAAAATAAAATACATATCGTAATTTGGGAGCAGTTAATAGAAATTTACATAATTATGCCGTTAATGAGGTACCAGGGAGGCCACATGTGCAGAAGGAATTATTGCCAAACTTCCTTGTCGTCAACGTAGTCTTTAATCTTGTAATATGCTTTTTTGATAAGGACACGTTTTATGTGGGTTTTGAACTTTCCATCGTTAAGTTCTGTAACCGACTTTGGCAACTTGTTATAAAAGCGAATACTGTTTATAAGGAATGACTTGCTAGTTTTAGTTAATCTAAATTTAGGTATCACAATTTCATGTTTACTACGTGTATTTATATTATGGAAATCACTTCTAATTTTGAAAAGTCCTAAGTTTTTGCGAACATACAAAATACTTTCTAAGATATAAAGAGAAGGCAGAGTTAGTACATCAACTTCTTTGAATTTGTTTCTAAGGGACTCACGAGGACCCATTCTATAGATCGCGCGGATTGCTCTCTTTTGTAATATGAAAATTGAGTCTACATCAGCTGCCGATCCCCACAGCAGAACGCCATAAGACATAATACTGTGGAAATAAGCAAAGTATACTAACCTAGCTGTGGCTACATCAGTCAACTGCCTTATTTTTCTTACTGCGAATGCAGCTGAACTTAATCTACCTGAAAGAGCTCTAATGTGGGCACCCCATTGCAATTTAGAATCTAGAGTAATTCCTAGAAACACAGTTTCTGCAATTGCATCTAGTTTTTTGCCATCAAGTTTTAAGTTTAGACCTACTTGGGGTACATTTGGTAAAGAGAACTTAAGACATTTAGTTTTGTTCGCATTAAGTAAAAGATTATTAGCTGCGAACCATTTAGAAAGAACTGCCAAACTATCATTGACATGTAAGACATCCGTATCTTTTCTATCTATTTTAAAAATAAGAGACGTGTCATCAGCGAATAGAATTATATCCGATAAGTTAGCCATCATGTAGGGAAGGTCATTTATATAAACTAGAAATAGGAAAGGGCCAAGAATCGAACCTTGGGGCACGCCCATCTTTACTAGAGACCCCGAGGAAGTCACCCCGTTTACGCTTACTTTTTGCTGCCTGTTTGATAAATAAGAAAGAACAAGATCAGCAGCCTGTCCACGAATTCCGTAGTGGTGTAATTTACAGATCAGTGTGTTGTGGTCAACGCAGTCAAACGCTTTTGAGAGGTCACAGAATATGCCAATTGCATCCTGGGACTTCTCCCAGGATTCCAAAATGTGACTGATGAGTTTTACTCCAGCGTCAGTCGTCGACCTTCCTTTCGTGAAACCAAACTGTCGACTATGTAAAATCTCATTTGAATTAAAATGTGACAACATCTGGTCCAGCATGATTTTTTCATATATTTTACTCAGTGCTGGTAGCACAGATATTGGTCTATAATTAGAGGGATCACTCTTACTACCCGATTTGAAAATTGGTACTACTTTACTATGTTTCATTAAGTCAGGAAACGTACCACTATCTAAACATTGATTAAATATGCCTGTTAGGACAGGAGCAATTGTGTCAATAATATCTCCAAGGACCTTAACGGAAATTCCCCATAAGTCTTCAGTGTTTTTTATATTAAGACTTTTGAATACTTTTTTAATTGTAACAACAGAGATGGGCTTGAATTCAAAACTTGGAATGTCCTTATTGAAGTTTTTTTTCAGAAGTAATTCAGCTAATATAGATGATGAGGGGAGCGATTTCGTGACCTCTATTGGGATGTTCGTAAAGAAATTTTCTAGTGTCTCAGCAACTTTTAGCTTATCTGAAATGGTTTCATTATTGATTTTTAGAGACAATTCATTCTGGTCTCGCTGTTTTGTGTTTCCAGTTTCTTTGTTAATTACCTGCCACACAGCTTTTATTTTATTATTTGAATTACTAATTTTGTTACTTATTAATTTAGATTTAGCTTGAGCGCAGACTATTTTGAATATCTTAGAATACTTTCTGACATAATTATGAAGGGCTTGATCAGAAGTTAATGATTTCTCGTGGTACAAATTATATAAAATATCTCTGCTTTTTCTAATGCCAGCAGTGGCCCATTCATTAAATTTTGGTTTACTATCGATTGTTACTTTTTTTACAGGACATGCTTTATTGAATTCTTGGCATACTGTAGTAAATAATGTACTGTAGTTTATATTGGGGTCTTGTGAATCAAAACTAGCAGTTGAAAGATTGCTCAGAACATTATTATTAAACAAAATTGATGAAATCCGTGAAAAATTGGTGAAATCCGCACTTAAAAGTACGGGAATTACCCAGTTGGTCGACTTGTTTGCCATTCAATAACATAATAAAAACTTACTCCTCTCAGGTCTTGGATCTGTATCGGGAGTGAAGAAGTCCAGGTTGGCTGAGCTCCTGTATACGTCATAAACCGTAGACAGGCAGGCGACCCTCAGTCGTCCGCTGAGGAACAGCTCTGGTGTCACCTTTACGTCGGCCTTGACGCTGGTCCAGAGGAGACCGCTTTCTGAAGGATGGAGGCTCGTCTCTGATGAACGGAGCTGGAATGAGATGAAGACTAGCGTTAGTACGGGTTTGATCTATAAGAATATCTGGCATTCTTTTGTAGGTATGTAGTTTTCTTTGACTATTATTCTAGTTATTATGTTGCTGTTCAAAGCAACATCAACATTACGAGAAAGTTTAAGGTACATTTTTAGGGTTCAGTACGAATCCTTATAGGATCACTCGTGACTGTTTGTCCGTCTGTCATAGCCAAATGAGCTCCGATTAAGTTGAAAGGTAGACATGCATTTCTGTAACCCGAACACGGACGTGCCCTCGGGGTTGAAACCGTCGTGCCGTGGGGTCGAAGTGCTCTGGTCTCTCTAAGGAAATCTCGAAACGGCTGGTTGACACTTCCCGTGACCCAAGGGCTGGCTTTGACCAGAAGCTAAGTATTGCCATACAACGTGGCAATAGCGCCAGCCTCTTGGTTACATCACCAGTCGACAGCGACGCGGATGAATTTTTCAACGCCATATTTTAGTTTGTTAATAGTTAGGATATAATAATAATATTGTTATTTTTATTTATTTATTTTACTATTCTACAAGGTGTTTTTTGATAACTCTAGAGTATGAATGAGACCATATCAAATAATCAACAGGCATATGAATTAATTTTCAATTATCATTTTTTTTTTTTCATTTTTCATACAAAATAAACCGACAAAGTCACGATTATTAATGTAAAATACCCATACGTGAAATATAACAACGTCGCATTTTCTTACCTTTAAAAAAATATGAATGGTTGGTTTGAATGAAAACTCATACTAAACAATTAAACTTAGATACACACATCGAGAGTATAGTGTTATGTTATCTTCGAAACTATGCCTTTTTGGACCACATATTCTAGGGCTTTTTGTATTATTTTTACTTATAGAATTTAACCCTCGAGTTATGGGATATCAAAAAAATATTATTTATTTATAATATGATGTTATTTATGTTCATATAATTTAAATTCTGATTATATACCTACCCTAACATAAAAGAATGTAAAAAAATATAACTTTAAATAGATACGCAGTAAGTAATAAAAATGATTAACGAGTACTATTACATTAAAAAGAGCCAAGTCTTGATGAAATTAGTAACAAGTGTCTAAGTTACAGGTGGCCTACAAAGTAATCTAATTACAAAACTTTTACATCTACAAATTACGTCGTTTATAACCATTAAAATTGTTTAAAATGAAAGTTCTTTCGGTAAAAAGTGCTTTAACTTTTTTTGAATAGAATAGAAATTAATACTTTTAGATAATAGGTGTAGTCTGTCCACCGGCGTTAAGTTTTAATTATTTCTAAAAAGGTGGATACATTATTTTAGCGTACGTAGCCCTCGATCATTTTTTTTTCTATTTGGTTTTAAAGCCAAACAATAATTATTTAGTATGAATACTCATTTTTTACCCGACTACTGCAAATTAAAAAGGAGGGTTATGATTTTGAGCGGTATGTATGGATGTATGTTCATAACTTCCAAAATGCTCGACATATTAATTTGACAAATGAGGTATCGTTGGAAGCGACTTGATCGGCCGATGATTATAGTCTATGTGACGTCATTTAAATTTGGGGCCTATAAATAAAGTCATGAACAAAAAATTATAATATGTTTTTTCGTAGTTGGGCATAGTGTTTTTTTTTTTAGAGACAATTATTTAAAAAATCGGCGCTCGCATCATCCAAAGCTAAATAAAACTGTTGACGAATTTTTTCTTGTTTGACTAAATTTATGACCATTAGCATCGATAAATAAACAAAATTATTATGCAACTACTGTTCTTTTTTTCTTTTAGATTAGAACTCTGACAACTCTGAGAGCTCTTAAACGTGGTTTATGTGCTGATCGCGTTGAGTGTAATTGGTGATGTTCGACGTTAGTTGCTAACTTGATGCAAACAGGTATTCCTAGTGCAGTCGCCAGTCTCTCACAAACCAATTTTCAGGCTTGCTTCAAATATGATGTCGTTATTTGTGAAGAGAAAATAACAACAAACACAGCTTACAACAGCTACAACAGCTATAACAGCTTCAATTACCACAGTCATGAGTCAGTCTCATCAGCAGCCTTATCATTGGCGTATTTTAAGCCAAAAAAATATAAAAATGTACTTACAGGCTCCTCATTGATGTAGATAGTGAGATTGGCAGCAGGTCTTGCAGGTGAAGACGTGCAGTTGGCCTGCAGCACTTCACCAGGCTGGTAACGATCCTTGTCTGCTTTCAGTACTGGTGCGATTGGCGGCAACGCTGGAATAGTTGGAAGAAAGTCATTAGTTAATGTTTTTAGTGGGCCACAGTCAAAGTCGAACAAGTTATTTGGTATGCAGGTATGGTATATATAGTATAACTTGCAACTACTTTGCTAGCTAACAATGTTGTGAGTTTGCTAAGTAGTCAATTCTTTTGCATCACTTTTTTCAGTAAGCCGCAATTTACCGTTAAAAAGTTATAACGTACCTATTAGAAATTAATATTGAAGTGGAAAGATGAATATTTTTGCCTGTATACTAAATATCTTGTATGACTGTACCGTTATTCGCGTTTTTATAACTATTCATAACTAAAAATAGCTAATTAATGTCGTTAATTGTTTCATAATTTTATTAAAAAATATATTTTTTACGTTTAGCTGTGCCCCTACAGGGACCGTAATAAATTTAGTGCATCATGTAACTGGCACATTGTGAAATCCACACATTCTACTCCAAAAACCACATGATTCTGACAATAGGTCAAGTCAAAACCAAATCCTTTGAAATTATTATAAACTTCCCGACAACCGACCCGACAGAAGGTGTTGTCCAAAATCTTGAGTTTATAAAAAAAATTGGTTCAGTATTTACAGAATTTTAAAATTTTCCAGGAGATTTGAAGTGAAAACTTCTTTATGCGTGTTGAGCGTTAAACTTATTTAAGTGCTTGGACAGATTTTTGGTAGCCCGTAAACTTATGGATTCGCGTCACTGATATGCTCGCGTCATAGTGCGTTACTATAGAATATAGATGGCGCTTATACTAGTTCAAGGTTTCACTTCTGTCGGCAGAAGGCAGTCTGGTGGGTATACTATGAGTACACCTCTGCCCAACCCTTCAGGGAAACAAGGCGTAATGTTATGTTCAGTCGGCAGTCCCCATGACTGTCTATTTTCCAAATTTCCTTACAAATATTATGTATAATTCATATATCATAAAGCCAAATCGGTACAATCGTTCTCAAGTGAATGCGCTTACTAACGAACAGCATTTCATTTTTATTTTTACAGGACCCTTCTATCTCCATAATATTATATCCAGAAATATATTCAACATTTAACATCACAAATATCATTCAGTTCCCTTCTAAATCTGTAGGGATTCCCTTCGAAGAAGAAGTTAGTATCCACGGATACTAAATTGAATGCTAACAAAATAAAATACTTATTCAAATGGAGATGGGAATCCTAAAATACATATACATCTATGAATATCCTACTGGACCCACTTGATTTCAATGTCTTGTGCCTTGACTGTAATATTAATTCTGTTTGTTTTTCAGAATGGTATATCATACAAGTCTTGCGATGATGCAAGTTGTGTATTATATACCATTCTTATAATGTTAAATGTCTTTGATATATTATCTCAAAACCCTTGGGTCCCGGACCTTTGGAAGGCGTACGAGGGACCGAAGCCAACTCGCATTATCCCTGTATGTACTATGCAAATGCACCCAAGGACAATCTCCGGTTGGTGCAGGCAATAGTCCTGCTATTGCAGAACCTGGAAACAAAACATATTGGGCTGTCGGTTTGGATGACTATAGTGGATTGGTAACCTAGAGCTATGGAAGAACTATGTCCCCTGCCCCATTATTATTATTATTAGTTAACTAAAGAAATACATAGGTTACCAGTTTTAAACCATGCGTTGAGCTGTGCGTGGCTCAGGAGTGAAATATTTGTAATATTTCGTTAGTGTGTTTTATTTTTTATTTTATTATGTATTTTATCCAAGACATTATTTACCGTGTTTAAATACCGAGATTCCTCCGTGGAAAAAACGTTAAGCCGTTGGTCCCGGCTGTCATTCGTGGATCTTTGACAGTCATTACGAGTCGTCAGAAACCCGAAAGTTTGACAACCAGTCTTACCAAGGGGTATCGTATTAACCAGTTACTGGGAGGTCAGATAGGCAGTCGCTCCATGTAAAATACTGATAATCAGCTGCATCCGGTTAGACTGGAAGCCGACCCCAACATAGTTGGGATAAGTCTGAGCAGGTTGGTTCTTTACCGTGTTTCGTGTGGACGGACTTAAAGAGTAGCATCACTCTATTTCTTCCCGTGTGTGACGTAAAAGGTGACTAAGGGACTGTGGCGGCATCTACACCGCCACATACGCACTACGCATCAAAGACCTGACGTCACAAGTCCTACATCGCGGTATAAGAGTTTACCGAGCGATTAACATAATATAAGACTATCCGACATCAATCCTTGGGCAATTGCCCGCCAGACACAATAACCGTCTGGTCGGAGGATCCTCCCCTTTTCCATATAGTATGAGTGAACTTTACACCCTGTTCCTCATACCCCTAAATTGGTGACCCCGACGTGATTTGAACACGCAACCTTGTGATTGCTGGGATCGTAGTATGGTGTTAGAAATGCATGTGCATTTTTAGCACCATAATGCGATCACCAAACCGCCTGCCAACCGTGGCACTTATGTAGACTGGAAGATTTTAAGACTTTTTATCACGTTCCCGTGCGATAATTTCCAACCTCTACGCGTGCGAAGCCGCGGGCGAAAGCTAGTAATAAATATTCATTAAATAAGATACCTACTCAGTACCAATTTCACCAATGAAACTGAACTCGATCAGCACATAATATATCACGTTCAAGAGTTGTCAGTGTTATCATTGTTGTGGAATATTGACAGCTCTTGAACGCCCTCAATAGGTAATGTTGCCAGCTATCAAAGCAAGAGATATAATTATTAATCACTCATGCATATGATACTAGGAAAACATAATATTCAAAGTTCATTAACAAGCCCGGAGATCTGATTAGCCGATTTAATTGGCTTTTGTAACGCGATCTTGTTGGTGAACTAATAATCTGCTCAAATGGGCTTTCGCAAACAGAGATTATTGTGCTTATGGCTGTATAATGTTGGAGAAGGTACGTGGTAAAACTGATATCGCATGTCAAATCTAAGAACCAACTTAAAAGAGTTCCACAAAAACATTATCTCTCAATGTGTGCCACAGATAATTAACAGAAAAATGCCTTTTTGTAAAAATTGAGACTTTTTATCTCGACTGTAGATGTATTATTTTATAGTTTACTTTAGCATCATTAAGTTTTAGCACATTATTTTTCAAAATTCAAAATTTATAATCCATTGCTAGACGAGAACAACTACCGACAGACTGTTATGTAGTTTGGCAGTAAATAAATAAATGAGTTAATAAATAAATATATATTTAAATAATATTAACTGACTGGAAATTAAGACGGCCAATAAGAACGTTATTTTATCTTTTGCCCGCGGTTTCACTCACGTCCAAGGTAAACCACAACATGCACTGAGTTGGTATTATTGTATAGTACCAGACTATTACTATCCCACTATCTCTGTATGAGAAGAGGCCTTTGTCCAGCACAAGGGCAGAAAAAAAAAGAAAAAACAAATCATGCGGTCATGCCATGCTCATGCCTTCTCATAAAGAGAAGGCATGAGCATTGATCACCACGCTTGCTCTAGACGGGCTGGTGATTTCAGACTTTTATTAACTATAAGTTCAGGTTTCTTCAAGATGTTTTCCTTCACCGATGTCAGTACCAAGATAAACTCGGTAAATTATATATGAATTGAAAAAGTCACATTATTAAAAAAAAATGTCGGATGTCATTGTTAAAAAAATGTGTGTTTATTAATTAAAAAGTGTCGTATTATGTTAATTAAGGTAGGTAATAGTCTACAAGTGTTCCCATCCAAATCCATTCTGCCGTTAAATCGTGAATGAGTAAATAACATTACAACTTTCACATTATAATAAAAGTAGGAAATCTAGCCTGAAAACATAACACCACGGCTGTAATCCTCAAAGGGTTAGGAAGAGTGTAGCTATAGTACACCCACATTTCGCTTCAAGGCTAAAGTATAAATATTTCCACCGAGCACTCAGAATACTAAAATTTACCCCACACGTTCAGTGGCAGTCTGGGGCGCATGAAAACGAGTGACGATTCTTGAGTTCGTCTGGTGCATTTTGGAGAGTTGGTCTCGCTACCAACCTTGCCGACTAGCTAATATTGCGACATGACGCGACATGAGATAGGTTTATACATTTTTGTACCGACATAAGAAGAAAAAGAAGATATCGTGGGGCACCCGGTTAGAACGACGTTGGTTTCGCTGTATGTTATGTAATATAACAGAGCCATCTAGTATAAGTTTTTAGAAGCTTAAAACATATACTAGACAGCTCTCTAATAAAAAAACAAAAGCATTTGACACTTGAAACTCGAAACCTTGAAACTGACTTTTTCGGGCATAACGCTTTTTCGTTACGTGACGATTGATGACCAGCCAACTCCAACCACAAACCGCGTTAAAGAATTGTGAGATGGAAGGCTGTGAGCTGAGTATTGTAGCATAACAATAAATAAAGGACAATAAAATTAATGAGTTGATAAAGAAAGAAAATACTGGATCAAGTAATCAGGCAGACAGACGAGACAGACAGAGGCAGATAGATGAAACACAGACAGAGATAGATAGATAAAATACAGACAGACCTAAGAAAGAGCAGTTTATGGCATATAATCAGCTCAGCGGTCATCAGAAATTAAGGAGGTACCTAATTACAAGAAGATAATGTTACTTAACCACTTCACGTGACCAGAGGGCTGGCGTATTTTTACCAAAGAATTGCCAAACAACGTGGCAATGCTGCCAGTTTTTTGCGCACTACTTGTTGACAGCGATGTGGACGAATTTTTTAATGTCCTATGATTATTTTCCGTTTTTATATACTTGTACATATTATTTTAAGACTGTTAGCTTACTGTTAGCATGGCTTGTTGTTATGTAAATATTATGTTCGAAAAAAAAAGTTGTGTACCTTAATATGGTGTCAATATACCACTAATATAACATGCTGTATAACTGTACTTATTCACCTCGTAGACCACTACAAATTACTACAAAATGAGAGTTACTGGGATAAATATGGCAGACATTTGGAAACAGATACGTGTCTATAAACATATGACAATCTCAAAATGTCTAGGATGAACATGAAAATGTATCCCCACGAATATGTTTGTTTTCCTCTGCTTCTACAGCAGGATTTTATTTACTAATAAAACAAGATCGAACATACATGTATTTTCCTTCCTAGAACATAATTTGAAAATAAGGACTATGGGCTATGTTTTTATCGTAATTCGGATATAAAACAGTTTCGCGTCCTTTATTGTTTGAGAAAACAAAGCATATTGTAGATTGTTATGGTAGAAATCATAGCGGAAAGTGGTTTCGGGTAAAATGAAAATTTTCCGCATTTTTTTAAACTGGAAGGGGATCCAAATCATACAGGAAAATGCTCTAATCTCGGTTCAGATTAAAGACAGATACGGAGTTTGCTTAAAAAATCAATTTTTTTACTTTTTAGAACTATTTATTTTTGTTAAGAGTCCCGAGCACTTTTAGAAGCATAGGTAGATACATAACTATCTTTATTAAATATAGGGTATATCATAAAAACATCTCAATAAAAAATTATGTTCCAGTAAAAACCAAGGACACAGTGGCAGTCTTATCGTTCATAGAACTTTATTTTGCCAACATTATAATAACACTTTCAATAAACCAATAAACTTTTATAATAATAAAAACCTCTTTCTAAAAACCCGAATAGCCCCCGTAAATCCAAAGTAAAACAGGAAGACAACGGCTATCTACAACCTATCCCATTACAAACTACAGGATATGCCGAAACTTAGCCTATCCAATCCCTAATAAATACAAGATCGGTCGACGATAACTATACTGATATCGCGAACTTTATGTCCCATGAAATAACAATACTGAAATTGTTATAGCCAAACACTTCACGAAATTAGGACCTTCCGAAATTGTGTTGGAGTTAGTAGGAATGCAGCTGTGGAGGAAATTGGATTCATTTTTAAACGACTTCAAAAAAAGGAGGTTATCAATATTGTACACGTTATATTAATATGTCCTATGTGCATGTTCTTATAATAGGTACACTGGCTCTTCAAACTGGAATACAGAGAAGCTGCTCGTTAGCAGAAATTAGTAAGTATCTGACCTTTTCCCGGACGAGCTCCTTCACAAAAAATTCTACTATTAGGACTTGCCATAAGAGACGACTCAGTTAAGCGCAAAGCGAGAGTGCCCAAGTCACTTGTGGCGGCAGCTATATCGCCACATGCAAACTATGCATCACACTGACGTCACGCAAAATCCTGCATCGCGCGAACAGAGTTTACCGCGCGACTAGCATTATACAACGTCCTGACATCAATCGTCGGGCCCACCAGATACAACACCCGTCTGGTCTGAGGATCGTCCCTTTTCTATAGAGGATGGGTGAACTTTACTCCCTGTTCCTCATACCTATAAACACTTCTTTCTCTACGCTCCAAAATACTCTTAACCATAACTTAATGTCTCACAATGATACAAGAGTTATTTATTTTATTGTTACTGATTTATGGTCGGACTATTTTTGAGAGTCACAAACTCGATTTCTTTCAAAATGTTGCGTCGATTACTCAATTATGAACGAGATACTAAAATTGTTACGACACTGTAAAACTTTTGCTGAATGACGCTAAACTGAGGACCAAATTTCCGCTAGAAATTACTGAGTTAAGTAAACTTTTCATTCAATTATTTAGACGGTTTGTTTTGGAGGCAGATGTTGTTGTTTTGATAAAATACACTTCATCATGAACATACTTTAATGATGAAATTTTTATTATAATACTGTGATACTGCTGATTATGTACCTTCCAAGTAACCTTGCAATTGCCGTTCAAAGGAAAATATACCTTTAAATATCACATAAATAAGATTAAAAACCGCGCGAAATTTGTATCACAATTCTGTAACACATCGTCATGTACGCACTGCGTTGAAACGTACTCCAGTTATAAAAATCGCGCGGTGAGATTTCGCAGTGCGGGCTAGGCCTTACTTACTCGTTTTAAAAGGTTTTAGGAAGCAATATGGAAATGATACAACCTGTATAACGTTCACCATTCAGTTGAATGAGTATTTTTGTTATCTTTCTTGGAGATCCCTTCCTAAAAGGTACAAGTACAATATTTATAAAATATAACCTAGGAGTAAAAAATCCTTTTAGTTGCATGTAACTTGACCTTGGCCTCATACGAATATCATTTCCTCTGTATGTTTTTTTTTCTTCTAATCTGTGCTACTCTAAAAAACATGTTTATCTTTGTATAATTCATTACTCGACTGCAAAGAAGGGTTACCTATATTTGTATTGTTATACACAATTAAATTCTTCTATTTTAACCGGTTTTATGGCTCCCGCAGATGGTCGCGACGCGAATCTAGTACAACAATTTCTATGAAAACTTCATGGAAAATCTTCTACAAGAATCACGTCACACCGTCGCGTTGCGTCTGTCTGCAAGAACCCTTATTCGTGCCTTTAACATTCTTCGATCTTTCAATCAATCAATCAACTCAGCCTATCGCAGTTTACTGCTGGACATAGGCCTCCCCCAAGCTGCGCCACAACATCCTCGATCGACCCTCGAATCAATCTTTAGCATTAACAGCCGTTTATGTTCCCAATGCTGGGACACAGGCTTCCTCTCTTCTAGGATATGCCGGTTTCTTCACGATGTTTTTCTTCACCATTTTAAGAGCAAGTGATGAAATTACTTAATCAAAGTAAAGCGCCTGCCTCGGTTCGAACCCATAACCTACAACTCTTCAGTCAGGAGCATTACCGATGGACTTCCACTGCTCACTGATCATTACCACTCTATTATTAATTAATCAACAACTTTTCCACCTTTTATAAAGTTTTCTTAACCGTCTTTATTGCCCCTTCACGTCCCAGTTAACAGACCACTTAAGAACATTTTGATAGCGTCCCAGTTAATTAAAAGTTTTTTATTTCATCATTCAAATATAATATTCAAACTGAGAATTAACTTAAGATTCCGAAATTGAGTTAAGACGGCAAAAGGTTCGTTTAATTACTCCACTATAAAATTATGACGGCTAGGTATAATTAAAATTCGAGATAGAGGGTAGTTATAGTGAGCTACCGTTTTGTGGAAGTGACTTGTTTGAAATTGTGTCAAGTTTATCTCAATTAAGAGCGTGCATTCTGAAAGTGGGAACGCGGCAAACAAATGTCAAATATTTCGTTATTTCGATTTAATTTGGTAATGGTATGGAAATATAAATGTATCTAACTAGTGAACTAAAATATTGATTAAGAAATGCAACAATGAATATCGTAGCACCGAATATTTAGTTTTAGATGTAAAAAAAAGTATTTGGAAACTGTCTTTTTTTACAACTAAAACTCAAATTCAGTGTTATAAATGCAATTCATTATTAATGTTCTAGTTAACTATTTAACTATATTTCACATTTCCTTAAAGTAATATTGCCAAATTAATGAAACAGCTAAATATTTGACAGTTATTTGTGACGTTGCTAACTTTTAGAATGAACGCTCTTAACTCGAATGTCTCGAATGACGATACCATACTTTTTTTTACGTCTTCTAATTGCAATACCGCAATGGACTACGCTCAGCAAGAGATATATTATATACCTACACAGTAATAGTTCTGATCTGAAATCTTGAAATTTAGATTGCTTTGGACTCGTAAATAGAAAACTACCGTTTTTTAAAAACACACGTACACTTGACCAGTAAGTTCCCTCAACGCAGTGCAGAAACAAAGTAGGTACCCAATACAACGACAGTCTCTTCGATAAATAATAAGCTATAAAGCGTGTCGTTTTGAAATAGCTACAAATTGCTCCACCTGTTACCGGGCCCATAAACTAGCTCGGTAACTGGGATACATTGAGTGGATTCATCGTGGCTACATTCACTGCAGCCATACGTATTTTCTGGGTCGATAGGATACTGCATTGTAATGAATTTTATTTGCCGACTGCAGGAGGGTTTTTTGAGTTTGCCATTACCTACTATTGGTTGACCGACACAGGGCATCTTAAGACGCAAATATATGTCAATGGTTGCATGCTCTGTGCTGAGCTTACGCAACGCGTCACACGTCCAGCCAGTAATAGGACTCGCCCATCAAGGAGCGCTGTCCCAAATTAGACGCATACATAAAATAAAAGGTATTTTAATAAAATTCCTACTTACACATTTTTTTTTAAATTTTTTTTAAAAACTGTGTAGGTTACAGAAAAATACGCTTGATAGTTTTTGCGTGATTCTTAGTTTTTTTATAGACGTTAGACATAACTTTACAAATTAATTACACTATAATCTAAAATATTCACCGATTGAGTTATTAAAAAATAGCTATAATTTAACATTTTTTTTTTTTTTTTTAATTATTAGCACTACTCGTTTAGACGTCATGTTCAGTATATTGTATCATTTTAATGATTTTATACTGAACATCACGTCTAAACGTCGGCTATCGTCGCCTTATGGAACTGGTGGTTAACATTTACAGATACCTAAGTTAGATGCCCTGTCTGGAGGTCTTAATGTATTAAGGTGCCTACAGGATAGCCTAATTAAGCAGCCGACAACCTTGTAGGTGATTAAGAGACGCCTTTTAAAAAAAAACAATTTCCTACCTACTTACGACATGGACAGGAAGAGGTAAAATAATGTGGCGGCATCTACAACGCCACATGCAAACTATAAAAAAACAAAGACCTGACGTCACAGAAATCCTGCATTGCGCAATTCGAGTTTACCGCACGATCACCATAATTATATAAGGCTATCCGACATTAATCGTTGGGCAGTTGCCCTCCTGACACGACACCCGTCTTGTCGGAAGATCCTCCCATTTCTATAGAGTATGAGTGAGAACTTTACACTCTGTTCCTCATACATCTATAAGAACACAGTAAAGATTGTGTGAGTATTTACGAGCTCCAGCTTTTCGGGTTTGGATTGGCTTCCACTTTGAGGGTAATGTTTTTATATTTACCGATGTATCTTGAGACGACTAAAACTAAATAAAGTTCTTAAAACAATGATCTCGTAAGAAAAGAAATGTTTCTCTCTTACCAATAACATCAATGAACTTGGTAGCGATCTGCGTGGCGAAGGACGGCGAGTCGGCAGTCACTTCGCAGCTGAAGTTACCAGCTAGCGTCAGGTCCAGTCTTCGGAGCAGCACCTGCGTTCCGTTCGATCTGTTCATCTGGAAATTCCGTGGAAAGAACTTTAATATACCTTTACGGATGTTATAACAAGAATAAACAGTAATCTGCAAGACTTCTTACAAAAATTCTAAAGGAAATAAAATATAAGAGAAGAGGCAGCAGCTTTCGCCGTTCTATCTCATTCTCTCGTATCGACTAATACCTACTTCTAACTATAATGAAAATAGGGAGTGTAGTTGTAACAATATAATGCATTCAGCTAAGTGGTAAGCAGCAGGGCTGACTGTCGTACTTCAGTGGGCTAATATAACAACATACTGCGACCATCATTCATCTTTCAAGTGTGTAACATGGTTATGGCGATTCCGTTTTAATCATTCATTGTTACTGTTATTGGTAATTTGATTATAAGTAGTGAACTTTAACCTAATTTTATCCTGAAGACCAATTCCTGTAACTAAAAATGTTTAAAATCTATTCGCAATCTCATCTCAGCGTCAAATAATGTCAAAATTTTTCAATACAATACAATAATTACAACTCATACAACAACACACACAACAACAACAACACACAACAACAACAACAACATCGACAACAACATACAATAAAAAAAAAAATGCAAGTTGAGAATGAGGGTAGAATACGACCGTTCTAAATTATTTTGGTTAGATTATCCAGTACTACAATAACTAAGCCTACAAAGATGAATATTTAATTTAACTTATTCTATTCTATCAGTAAATCTGTGGAATAAATTCACTTTAATTTATGGCAGAATAATTTAATTTTCCAGCTGATTTAAACTTGTTTATGGAAGCGAGGTCAGAGTTTATTGACCGCCTGTCAAAAATGTTTTGCTTTTATGTAAATGGGATTATAATTTCTGCGATCCATTTAAAGTGTTTTTAAGAAGTTACTAAGTGAAGATTAATAAAATATCCATAATTTCAGGGTGTAATTAGGTTTAAATAATTATCATGTTTTTGTAGCTACTTCATTCTAACATTTAGAAAAGACTTGAAAATATAATTAAAGAAAAAGTTTAATTGTCAAACATTATCATCATTATTCTGAATATCCTAAACACTATGAGAACAACAATGACAACAAATTCACTACACAGCGAGTTTAGAGCGTTGAAGGACTCATCAAATTGTCCTGTGCCATTTACAACCAAAGATCCAATTATTTTCAGTCCATTAACCAAGAAGTATCACTTTGTAACATTTTCCGGATCGCAGACACAATTACTGTTAGAAGCGTCGATTTTCGGTTCAAGATAAAAATAGAAAACATCCAACACAATGCAGCTCGTGCAGTAAATATCTGGAATGGATTTTAAAGTATCCACCACCAACAGATATTCCCTTTAAACACCTCTACAATAAAAAGAGATGTGAAAAACCTCATTTCGCTGTAATGAAAGGAAGGCAGCACTATACAGACACTGGATCACACCTCGAAAATCGTTTTCAATCCAGTCTTTATCGATTCAATCTAGCAAAGTGAGACCATACCAGTGACGTCAGTAGCGAAATTCGGAATGTTTTCAAACAGGTACACAATATGTGTACTAGATTTTTGTCGCCACGCAGCCTTTTTGTGTGTTCCTTTTTCGCTGACCGTATTCAAACGTGAAACTGCGAGACTTTGTTTAAATTTAAGAATATTTGGCCATAAAACTTTTTTGGAACTACGTTGTAGCCATTTTCAATTTTAGTTATGTTTTTATGCTGTGCTTATATGATTTTTTAACTTTTGCTTTAAAACTGTGGCCAGTGGGTTTTCCCACAATTGAACACCATTTTCCTTAAGATTCGTGGGAATATTTCAAATAATATTTATCACAAAAAAAAGGTAACATAAAAAGGTACATATTTAGCCTCGTAAGAACTTCTGAACCTAATAGTACAATTAACCTTTAACCTGCCATAATTACAGACACAAAAAATCCATTGTATCTCGAGTGGATCCACGTTCCGGTGATACGAAAGGTTAAAAACGATTTTGACAAAGAACAAAAGACTCTTCAACAAAATGATCGCGTCTATCAATAGAACAAATTGCATGAACAGTGCACCATTCCACTCCTGATCCAAACAAATCAACTGAGCAAGGATCGTTTTCTTTGTTTATTGCAGGTGACTCAAATAATTAGATTCTGTGATCGAGTCTTATCCATCCGTGTAATAGAGTCTTTAATCTGTCCGTGAGGGGAGCCAATGGCGGAGCAGGAAAAACATATTGGTAGGTAAGGAAAGACCCTAATTATCTTTATGTTGCTCTTGGGTGAGGTATCAAAATTTGGAAGATTGGAGTGGAAAACAATTGAGATAAGATTCCTTCGACTTACGGTATTTAAAATCGGAACTCGGAAAAATAACAAGGATTTTAGACTCCTACGGAAGTAATTAAAGGAGTTTGTGGAAAATGGCAACATTATGAGTTTCAGGTGCCGTATTATGAATTAGTGTAAGTGTATTAACCTTTGGTATATGGAACGTGGATCTACACGAGATACAATGGATTTTAATTGAAATTGAAATACTTCTTCACTTCTTTAAGTACGAAAGGTTAATGGCCGATTCCTATATCTTACGGACCGTTATTGGTTAAAATTAAGGCTTTTGTATCTTAACTAATAATCAAGCAAAGACTCTGGCATCCCTCCCATATGAAAGTAGCTGTCACAGGTAAAATTATATAGCTTACGAATTTTATTTATATGCCCAATTTGGCAATAAAAATGCTACCATTGCAAATTGGTGAGTAAAACGTATCGTTGTTTATAGGACCCAAGCATAACATCATAGGTTCGTTGCAAAATCGGGATTACGCTGTACGACCTTTATAGCTCCGTTGAACAAACTGATAGCTCAAACACGTGAACATACCTTACTTATAAAAGAGGAATAAGGATTCTTTACTCACATCCACATAGATCCCAGGCAGTCCAAACACCCTCGTATCAGGATCTTCCATCGGCGTATACCTGTAGAACTCGTGGTTGCCCCTGTACCACTTGACGGAGTACAGTGGCGCCCCCTGCATGTCCCGGGAACAGATTAACGCGGCAGTGCCACCCCTGATGACCGTGGAAGGCTGAACTAGAAGCATGACGTCTCGAAGGCTTGTTACACCTGAAAATTGGGAAAGGTTTTCGTGAGTAAAGAAATTAGGTAATATTTGTGTGGAATTCACTAAAACCACATTTCGTAGTTACGTTTAAGGCCCATGTAACAAGGGGCGAGCCTATTGCCATCAATCGGGTACAAATCCAGACTTCGGGCTGCTACTGACAAAACTATGCACTATTTTCTGCTTTGCTGCAAACAAATTTTAAATGCTGAATTTTAATTTTTATTACTTAAGTCCTTCAAAATATTTTCTAGTAAAAACTGCCACAATTTTGAAATATTATGTGAGCAATCAAATGTGAGCGTTCATAGAATTGCTGCTCGTTATCTTAATCGAGTCATATTCAGATATGAATGAAAAATTGTCTGTGACCGCTGAATTTCAAAAAACTGTAGATTTCGAAACTAATATTTTTCTAAAGTTCAGCAGATCTAGTTTTAAAAACGCAATTTTAATATCACAAAAGTCACAACTTATGATGGTTTGCACCGAACTAAATACGAGTGAGTACATTGTTCAAAAAATAATATTAAATGTACATGAACAAAGCCACGTAATACCACAAAACAAAGCCGCTTGAGCCAGCTCAATAAATCGTCAAACACATCCTGACGTCATGAGATATCGCCTTGCTCTCTCAGCTCGCGTTCAAAAAACAAATGACGAAGTATGATCACATTTCTTGGATATCTAATAGATAGGGCCTTTACCGAAACTCAGATCGATTGTCTCATAACTCTTATAAGACACGGCACACATTGTCTGACCGAATCCAACACAATAAAGGCGCCTATTTGTCCCGACCCGAATTTAGAGTTCGAAGAAAATATTTCTTAACAAATATACTTAGCGTTTTTTGTGTCTAGTGTAAAGCAAACTTTGCTAGATTTCAGTAAAGTTTTTGTTAGAATCAATTCAGAATACTGTAGTGTTTGCTATTAGGAAAGTGGAGATGAATCACTTTATATTTTTGGGTCAACACAAGAGCCAGCCACAATATTATGGTTACTTAACCCTTTCTTAGCGAGATAAACCCATTACTGACGATCGTGCGGTATTGACAACCTGTCTTCGCTGCTGGCAGTAAATTAAATCAAGATTATAAATTGAGCATCTTCTCTGAAGTTGATAAATTATGGCTACCTAAAATTCACATAATGGTCTTTGTTCATGCAATCTTGAGTTATCTGAAGTATTTGGCAAACAAATTTTTGTACTAATTTAAGACTAATTTTTACACGCTTGTAATTTAATTCTTGAAGTAGCTTTACCGAAAAAGTGGATCTTCTTTTTCGTTTGTGTTTGCCAAATACTTTTAAAAAAAATATAGTGTAATAAGTACCTAATAACTTAAGAGGGTGCATCCTAAAAGTTGGCAACGTCGTAAATAGCTGTCAAATATTTACCTGTTTCGATTAATTTGGAAATAATACTGTATGGAAATAAGAAATGTGGCTAACCAATTGACTAGAATATTAATAATGAATTGCAATTATAACATTGAATTTGATGTTGTACCCGTTTTAGGTGAAAAAAAGGCATTTGGAAAGTTACCAAATACTTTTTTTACATCTAAAACTAACTATTCGGTGTTACGATATTAATTATTGCATTTCATAATCAATATTCTAGTTCGCTAGTTAGCCACATTTTTTATTTCCATACAGAAATATTATCAAATTAATCAAAACAGCGAAATATTTGACATCTATTTGCGACGTTGCCAACTTTCAGAATAAACCCTCTTAATTACATCGTAATAAGTATTTTGTTTGTAAGGTCTGTTTCAATATTAAGCATTTAAATAGTGTTTGATTACCAAATCCCAAATTAGAATAATTTACCCAAAGCAATCGATACTATACCCCACTTTACAAACTATCTTTTCTTTTTTTTTCAATACCGAAAATTATAGTTAGGAACAGACAAACAAAACATTACCTATTAACCGAACACTGGATCCCCAATTAAAACACACATGAAGTACTTAGGTAGGTATTTCAAAATGTAACTCACTTTCAAAGAGCATTTCACTCGGTCTTAATGTATCAAAGTCGAAGTGAAACTAAAGTTATGGACATTATCAACGCCCTGTAAATTTCCACCTACCCGCACTTTCGTATACTTCGCATGTTTGTGGCTAAACAAAATGTTCAGTTTTCGAAGTATATAATTGTAAATTGGAGAAATTATTTCGCATTATTGATAAAGTTTATTACTGCTACAAGATAAGACAGTTTGGAAGCCAAAGTTAAATCATTTCTGTTTATTTAGATTTATTATTTAAAAAATACTTTTAATTGGCCAAATTGAAGTATTGCTTGCTTTCATTATGCTCTCTTAGTTAAGTTGATTATAACACTGCATTGTCTCGTCAGCAGACCAAAAGCCTCTCTTGCAGGCACCGCTTCACCATTTACTGTTTTCGGCCAACCATGGTGACTGCAAGTTGACATTTAGTGACAGTTACCGGAAAAGTTTTTTAATTCATGACCATTGATACAAGTCTTTCAGTCGGATACATAGATGGCATACGATAGTGTCTAAGAAATGATAGATACACTAATAAAACTGCTCATTACAAAATAAAGTTTCCCGTGGAAAAGCATGGCCGTTAAACTTCATGGTTTCTGTTTAAAAATCATAATACAATACCTACTCCAGAAATATTTTTTGTGGGATGAAGAGTATTTGTTTTTTTCCTCGGCAACTTTCTTCAATCATAATTTTCTAGTTTATAAGAAAAACATAATTCTTGTTATTTCGATAATTATTAACCGATCGGCTTGATTAGTTTGTATAGGAAGATGGAACTTAGTATTTTCAAGAAGATTTTCCTATTTATATTATTATAATTTCTACTGAATTTAATTTATTTTTAAAATCGATATATTTGTTGCTAAGCTTACAAAAGAGTTATACTTAAGGCACTATTTTGTAGGATATATAAAAGATCTCCTTAAACTGTTAGCCTTTTAAAGGCTCACATTTCAGTCATGTAATGTTTACAAATGTTACCTACGTAATAAAGTTTGAGAACAGTAACTATCCGACAAATGCTAGAGTTAAACTTTACGGCCTATCCATGGGAATACCGAGTACCTTATAGACCTTGAACCTGTGTTATAAATTTCAGAGCGGCGTTTTAATTGAATAATCATAGACATGAAAAAACAACAAGATGGATGGATTGTGTAAAAGATGATATGGCTAGAAAGTGACTAACTTGATGACGACTAATAGGTATGGAAGAAAAGACATGTTGCTCCGACCCTAAATAAATTGGTAAGGGCAGGAGAATGATGATGAAAAAGTCAGCAAGTCAGTAGCAGCAAGAAGAAGAGCAGTTCTAACCACCTCTGTGGTCTAGTGGTTAGACCACCTGTCTCAGACCCAGACGTCCCGGGTTCGATTCCCAGTGGGAGCAAATTTGTCTGCTCGGTTTGGTTGGTGGTAGGGCTTGTTTTAAGTCCGCCTGGCTAGCTACCACTATCTTATCTAAGTCTGTCGGCAGTTCGAGGTTGTGTTGTGTTCCGGCAGTAAGAGGTAAGATAGCCAGTTCCTCTGTGGTAGAGGATTCCGGGTGAAGCTCGATTCCACCTTCGGCCTGATCATCACTTACCATCAGGTGAGATTTAGGCCCAGAGGTGCATAGTTGTGGATTAAAAAAAAAATGCGTTTCAAATTCTCATGCTTCGACGAACATTATTATCACTGCTATCAGTTCTTGTTTCTTATAACAGATGGCGTTAGCAGTCCCACCATATTCACTCGCGCAGAGAATAATGTGTGGTTTTCCTCCTGATAAAACGTGGTAAAGCCATACAATAATATTGTGAAGGTATTTAATAATTATGTTGTTGTGTATTATGCTTAATGCAATAATAAAATTTTATTAATAAAAATAATACACGAACGTTTCGGCTCATAAAATCATAACGGGCCTTCTAAAATGATAAATAAGTAGGTAAGTATTTAGTATTAAAATATTAATAGCCTCTGTAAGTCTACTTATTTTTTTTGGGACACGTTTGCGTCAATTTCGTTGCTCATACTTTTCTTCTATTCGTGTTGATACCTACACACATAAAGTGCCTACACTGGGATAATGCGTAAGCAGACCCAAGAGATTTTCTCAAATAACTAAAAGCCTAACATCATTTAAGACCGTGTGGGAAGACCATTTGGAACATACATTATATCAAGATTACAAGCGGCAAATAATGAAAAAATCTATTTGTTAACCAGGCAGCCTCGAGCGATATATCATTGGGTGAGGAAGTTCCACCTTAATTTCCGGGCAATAGTTCTGTTTTACAATAAAACCGATAAATAACAGCAATATAAGTACTTGTAGGGAAGGCGTCAGTTTATGTGCGTATATTATATACTCATAGGAATTTATTGATGACATGTCAGGCCATCGGATTATTTTTAATTAAATAATGAACCATTACTCGTTACAGATTTAATAATATGACTGCTTTTCTTATGCTGTAATATCATTGTTTTCATCATTCAAAATTAAACAGGGATTGACTTTAATTAAAATAATAATACCTGCAGTATATAAATAATGTATTATGTACCAGGCACAAAAGGTTGGCGTGTGTATTTTTTTTTCCTGTATTAATTTTAAGATGCAATTGGAGTGAGGAGCTTGTGGCTAAATAATAACAGTCGTACGGGTTGCTTCATCAGGTTAAGCTACGCTTGCCGGGGTTGGTCCGTGGATGGAAGACCATCTTTACATACCGAGACTCCTCCGTGCCTCGAAAAGCAGTTTGAACCGTTGGTCCCGGCTGTCATTCGTAGATCTTTGACAGTCGTTACGGGTCGTCAAAGCCGGAAAATGTGACATCCAGTCTTACTAAGGGGTATCGTATTACCCAGTTACTGGGTTGTGGAGGACAGATAGGCAGTCGCTCCATGTAAAATAGGTACTAGTGTTCAGCAGCATCCAGTTAGACTGGAAGCCGACCCCAAGATAGTTGTGAAAAGGCTGGGCAGATTGATTGACTTGCAATTTTCTCTAACTCATTTTTTTTTCGTGATAGATGCTAAGAATAGTGTCAAATTTGCACTTTTACACAATTCCATAGCACTTTTCTAGGGTCTGATAATTCATAAAAGTTTGTTCATTTGTTACATGTACTATAAGCATTGTAGCTACTATTCATTCACTCATCACACACTACATTAACTCGAATACATAGTTTGGTTCTCTTTAGCCAACGCACTGTCCTTTTCGCCTAGTAATTGGATTGCCTTGGTCCTCGTTTTGCATTTCAAGTGGATTCGCAGTGGAAGTACCTACCTACATGCGTGCATTTTAATACAGTATGTGCGTGGACATAATGGGTTACTATCATTGGTCCCTCAGTAACATAAGTACGTTCTAAAAATTATGGACGTCCATTTTGCAGTGAGTACTCGGATAGACATCACCATCATCATATCATTCGTCGGCCGGATTCGTCACCACATCGAACGGTCCTAAGTATGCTTCTCGCATCCAGCAGATTCTCGTATCTTTTCATGGCCATGGGTCCACCTTGTGGGAAGCGGTCCAACGCTGCCTGTATGCGGTCGCCATTCCAGAACCTTTTGGCCCTGTCGCCAATCCGTTCATCTAGCAATGTGACACTTAAATTGCCAATTCTTTTGGATAGGCCTGCACCAGATTTATAAAAATAAATAAAAAAAAGTAACTAAATTTTAAAAGGAAGATTTAAAAAAAGCACTCACGTCAGATAAGTCATCCAGAACTTTTAGAGGTGATGAAAAGTACTGGTTCCTAAATCCAACATTATATTCTTTGAAAGTTATATTAAAAGAAGGACCTCTATAAAACAGCGCGTTTAACATTCACCACGAGCTACCTGTGTCATCGGAATGACAGCAAATAAAACCGGCGTGTGATGTTTACTGTCGGACCCCGTACTGCGTGTTCGGACTATCAATCAGTATGTTAAAGAAGGTTGATACTATACTATAGTACTACTACTACTAAAAATTACCATAAAACCAACTAATAGTGTTGGTTTTGTGGTATTTTTTAAGATAACTGGCTGGACTAGTTTACATTAGGTACCTACTTGTATTAATTAAATAATATTTTTTTTATTTCAAAAAGCCAGCCGCCGCCAGTAAGCGCTGTGCTAAGCGCAGCGTGGCTCAGTCTCGCATAGGGTCGCAGCATTATGCTGAGCGATGGCCGTTTTGCGTGGATGTGACTCAATTTTTCCCCCAACTTGTTAGTTTCGTGAATTTCTTTTTACAGTACAGTACAGTCTGGTGCAATCAATATAATTTTACAATTTCGGATAAATCGTAAAGAGAGTAACCATTTTTAAAACAGAATTAAATCTGGTGTCCTAGCTAGGTTACATGGTAACCTATATTACGGCTCGTGCAGACCGGCGCGATATCGCGCGCGACAGGCAACACAACCCTTGTCGCGCCGGCGATATCGAGTGTGTACGAGCCTGTAAGGTTCGCCAGCCCTAGTACAAAATTTTGAACAGGCGTATAAACATTTTAATAGGGATTGCTTAGGACTGTAAGGTGTAAACGTATGTTAACTTATAGTAAGTGTGCGAAGTGTTAATATGTTCTTACAGTACAACGGTACAAGGATCTTTTGGCGCGAGGCCAAAATCAGAACTAAAGCCTCCCTTTGTTTTTTCAAAACCATTTCTGTGACAATTTCACAAACGTTTACCAACAAAACCATTTTAATGTCATTCTGGAGCCAAAGTTCCTTGAAGCTTGACGCTAGGTATTTGTTTTGTAAGAAATTCCACTAGCGAAATGCTTGTGGTATGGTTGGCTTTACGTCAAACTGTTTGAGGATTGCGACAGCGCAAAAAATTTAAAATAAAATAATTTAAAATCTGCTCCAGATTAAACCAAGACTCGTCTCGACACAAATTCGTTTCAATACACTTGAAGGTATATATATCGGTAAGCGAAACTCTAAAACCAGATTTTTTCAATATACCTTGTTTACAAAACGGTACATAAAATCCACAAGCAACATTCTCGCGGTAAGTAATTTACAGGGAAAGCAGTCTGCCATAAAGCCTACGTTAATCCTATTTCGTACCTTTCAAATAATCCAGAACTTAAACCGACCCATTAATAGGTCGTTACAGAAAGAAATATACTTCAATCTGCATAATTTTAATGTAACTTTTCCGTTCTTCAAGTAAAATCACGTCATTATTTAAATTTTCTCTTCGGAAAACAACCCGATCTCTATCTGGAAATGGCGTCCTAATCTATTTTGGCATCAGAAAGTGTTTTCGGGAAATAATAAAGATTCGACATCCGTGTTCTTTAGGATTTCGTAATGCGACATTTATAATCCATGGAGTTGTTACTGGCTGTTGTTTTTTATTATGCTGGAGAGGCAAAGCGGGTAACCGGGGTAAACCAGCCAGTAACGTTTTGAATTTAGAACGTAAGGGATCTTTGTGGGAAGGAAAACCAGAATTTAGGAATCATACAATTGATTTCGTAACATTCGAATTTTATTTAGGTTACAGTTTAAAGTAGAGAAAATGTTTTAGAACTGTTTACAGAGTAGGTACCCTAGAAACTGCAGGGGAACTCAAAACTCCAACTCAAAGCATTTATTTCAATTAAACCGTTTACAGGCGCTTTGAATAAATTGTCAAGGAGTTGGTCTGTCAGAGATAAAAAGTTAGTTGCTCATTCCAAAGCGTATTATGTACCTATGGAGAGACAAACCATGAGCTCCTTTTTGTGTAATAACAAAGATTCGAACCCTAGGATTCAAAATCGGTCATAACGAACCTGTCATTCACAGTCATACATAATAGTGATCCCTTTTTGTGATTTAGAAACGAAAAATTAGGTCGATTACCTTCCATCGGACGAACTGACGGCAAATAGATCACGAGGGATCGTAACGAGATTTCAGTTTTTATTGTCATCTCTTTTCTATCTTCGCATTCGGATTTGCTGATTAGGCTAAAGTAAATTTAATAATTTGACGGTACTAGTCAAATATTTGGCATTCACAAACTGAGGTTGTTATTAATAAAAGGGACAGTGTTCGTCATGTAAACTCGAAATCGTCGAATCGATCATTTGAAAATACTCGTTTCGTACACAATAATTATTTAGTTTTAAAACTATGGGTATTTTTATACAAACTGTCTATTTTTTATTTAAAAAATTGTTCGAGTTGCGCTAGGTTTATTTCGCGCGTTTGTGCTCACGGCCTCTGAACTGAGTTGAGTGACAACCAACTTGAAACCGTCATTTAATATTCCAAGTGAAATAAATCCTATTATCTTACTGTCACATCCCAAAATCCCAAAAATACTACAAAGTTTTAGCCACATTCTCCATCATACACAGACTTTTATACTTCATTCAAACTCATCCAGAAGTTTCCATACTTCATTCACCCACCTTTGGGACAGATGCGGCTTTAGGGAAAGCCCAACATGAAATAAGAACATTCAAATTGAATTGTGATACTGGCCAGTGGAAATATTTCTTTGAACTTATTTTTATATTCTAAGATAGAATTGTTAGTAGAATAAAACCTTTGTTTTCAGAAGTCTTTTCTGACCCAAGAGAGGGTTCAGATATGAAAGATTTATGGAAATTAATTGTGTTTGTTTTTGGTGTAGGTGCCGTTTTTTTAAGTGGTTACTATTTTTAGGCAACTTTGTCTACGATTGAGAGATAGTATGCATTATTCTACACATAATAATATATAGTGTAAGTTAATAGTCCTTCTGTCAAATGAAAACTGAGGTACATGACATTCAGCGGTCACCAGTGCTTCCCCCAAGTATGGGATTATGGCAATTTCCATTGTGCCCTGGAGATTTTTAAGCTGGCAAGGTAGTAGTGTTGAGTAGTGTAGCGGGCGGTTCCTGTACACTGAGCAGAGAATGACGTGAATGTCCCGTAAATAATGGATCAAACGTGATGGGTAGGTAGCTTACTTAATTTCCAACAACTAATTTAACCAGTTAAAAAAAAACCGTTACAGTGACTAAGATTTTTTTTCTTCGAATTTTACCTTTTTCGCTACCTCTCATTTCCTCTAACTACGCAATGGATTTTGATGCGGCTGTCACCATAATTTAGAGAATTTATTCCGGAAGAATAATGTGTACAATAACTTACATTTACAAAAAATCTCGATGTTTTATCCAATGGTAAAAGCTGTTCCGAAACAGAAGTCGGTAGTTACTTAGTTAATATGTTACTAGTCCGCACTTCTCTGCTTCTTTCTGCTCAAATGGGCAGCTTTGCAGACTCAAAATAGACGACATTTATAAGCTATCGTATTCCGTAATTACAGACACAATTAAAAATCCATTGTGTCTCGTGTGGATCCACGTTCATACGAAAGGATGCAGTATGACAGTATGGACGTGGCGTTTGCAGAAGGTTTTCACAACGTTGGACAAACGTTAGATGGGCAGACAAAACCTAGGAACTACATGAAAGCATAGGAATGATGTTCAATCAATCTACTTTTTTGTGTCAATGGCTCTGTCGTTTGAGAAACGAACGCCAGTTAATTTTAGTCAATTGCGTGTAAGAAGAATAGGTTCTGCTATATCATCAATCAAATTATTATTGTTTACGCACAAATCGATCATATTTTGAGCCCGTACTTCATCACATAATATTATTAAGATATTAATATGATAAAGCCATTTATTAAGGCGTTTGAAACGAAATTCAATAGGACGCTACCAAAATGTAATTGCCTACTTATCTCGTTCCATAAAAATCAATCTGTCTAGCGTATTCTCAACTATGTTGGCTTCGAGTTCCAGTCTAACTGGACGCAGGTGAATACCAGTATTTTACAAAGAGCGACTGCCTGTCTGACCTCCACAACCCAGTAACTGGGTTGTATGGTATGCGAGGCCCTTTGGTAAGACTCGTTGTCAGACTTGGGCTTCTGACTACGCGCAGCAACTGTCAAAGATCTACAAATGACAGCCGGGACCAACGGTTTAATGTGCTTCCTGAGGCACCCCCTCCGTGCCTTCTTCTTGATGTCTTCTTTGAAGTCGACGATCTTTGATGTCGTCTCGATATGTAATGGATGGTCACCCATCCACGAACCAACCTTGGCAAACGTAGCATAACTTTCGATCGACCCGTGCCCCTGTTATCATTTAGCCACGAGTCCCTCTTATCTTGTTCCATACATTTGGCAAACTATCTACATTGATAATATTTATATAAGTGTAAATAATAATATTATTATGAAGGTGTTGTCGGTTCTGGGGTAATATGAAAATGACCTAATAATATTAATACAATAGTAATAGTATATTTTGAAATGAATTATAAATGGTACAAAAAATAATAAACGAAATATTAATACAATATAATATTAATAATACTATATTATTAATATATTATATTATGTATTTACGAAAATTATATTTAATTTTGGTATCCCATAACAGAAATAAAAAACATTATTTTATGACTACATTTAAAGAGGTCCCAATAGACGTCATTGTCGGACCTACCATCTAATATATTTTTTTACCTATTTTAACCATTCAGCATTGACAGACATAATTAATTTGATTGGCTCATTACCACCAGGGTTAATGAGCCAATCAAATTAATAATACATAATATTGAGTACGTTTAAACATTTTAACTCTAATTGAAATGAGCAATGTGTATGAAAATCGTGAGCCCATTTATTTATTCGAGCGTTTACCAGGGCCTTTTTTGGTTTTAGCGGATGACAGGAACCAATTATTTAAATAAATATTTGTGTTCCGGGCATGTTTTTTCCGGAAATCGTAAACAAACATAGAAAAAATTACATTGTTGTTACACAGTAGAAGATTTAATAAATGTTTTTTATCGTGTAATGACCCGACTTCATTATTTATTTGTTATGTATCCGTTTGAAGCTTGATTGTTGAACAGTGAGCGCAAAGACATTTAAATATACCTACTTACGATAGATAGACAAAGCGAACCAAATCGAAATCTACCTACTTGCCTTAAGGCTTCCGCAGATAGGCGCGACGCGACTCTAGTGGAACAATTTCTATAAACACTTCACGGAAATACATTCAACAAGTCCTCTGGTTATGTCAATAAAAATATATAATATATGTTACCCGGATCAATAAGAAAATATAAAAACTCCATTTATTCACAAAAAAGTTATTATTGAGCAAATGTTACTACAGTTTCAACGAATATTTAAATGATAAATCCTTGAAACTCGAAAAATAATTATTCTAATAATGTTAATGTCCATGTTTTAAGAATAAGTTAGATTATAAGATACTTAAAAAATAAGTCCTCTCCACATATCTTACTTTTGCTGTGCCCGACAGGGTCCAAGATTGTTTCCAAAAAAAATTTTACCACCTAAGCCTACATTGTGGAACGCAATAAAGAATTGAGTATTGAGTATTTATATTGTTCTGCCGGTGTCACAAAACCGGTCGAAGTGGGGATGCTTGGGGGAGGCCTATGTCCAGCAATGGACGTCTTTCAGCTGAAATGAAGATGATGATGGACTATAATCCACCATGCGGGCCCAGTGCGGGTTGGTAGATGCCACATATCTTCGAATTTTTGGTTCTATAATAGTACCTGCCGGTTTCCTCGCGATGTTTTACTTCACCGTTTTGAGAGCATTGGTGATGAAATTATTTACACAACGTAAAGCGCTAGTCTGGCGGGGCTGTTACCACTGGGACACGACTGCTCTCATAGCATAATATAATATTCTTAATAAAAAATGTATACATAAACTCATGCATGCTACGATCCTTACAAAATTCCTTTTGCCTCGTTTACGTTCATACATCTGGTCATACACGCACGCCGGTTGCGACTACTACGCACGTGACCTTCCTGAAGAACATCACCAATAAGGGTCACTATATATTATGTTCTCCTAGGGCGTCCCCTCTATATACTTCAGAAAAAACCTACTTGAAGTGGTAAATTAGTTATCAGCGCCATTCTTCACGACACATAACTCTAGTAGGTACTTAAGTAAATACATTAGTTCACACAAAACATTACTCTCCAAAGTTAAATTAAGCAAAAGCTTGCCATTTATTTATTGCTAGCCACTGCTTCGGATCACTAACTCTTCTAGAGACCCAGTTTCGATTCGATTTCGATTTTCCACTTGAACTGAACTGTGATTGGTTTTTTCCCTTAGAAAAAGGCGCCCACGCTTGATATTGTATCGCAGTTTAAGAAAAGCTTGTCTAGCGGTAAAAGAACAGAACTAACATCCTACATTGGACATACTTCCCATAAATTCACAAAATAATTCGAGAGTAAGTAAGAAAAGTCCGAGAACGACCACATTATTTTAATAATAAAAATAATAATAATCAACCTGTCCACTGCAAGGCAAAGGCCTCCCTTTCCTTTGTCCACTCAACTCGATCCTGAGCCAATACGGACTAATCCCTCCTATATAACTTCAAGTTCGTCCCGCCATCAATGCCTTGGTTGGTTGTTTTCAGAAACCCATGTTGTGGTGCGACTACATTTATCTCTGTAAATTATATTATGTTGTACATAATATAGAATATTCTCCTCCGAGGGGTAATTAAGACACTGTTTTAACAACAAAATATTAAAAAAACATGTTTTGTTGATTTATTATTTGTTTATTTAAGTGGCACCGTTGATTGAAAAGTTGTGTGGAAATCAGTTGTCATGGTATTGGCATGTGTTGAGAAGGAAAATTTCGCGACGAAAGTTTTAAGTATGAATATGGATGGCTGTAAGATTAGGAGAAGACCAAATAAACAATGGATGGACTGTGTGAAAGATGATATGGCTAGAAAGGGGGTGACTACCGAGACGACGACTAATAGACCATATGGAAATAAAAAACAGAAAGAAAGAAAAGAAAGAAAAGAAAGAATAGAAAGAAAGAAAAGAAAGAAAAGAAAGAAAAGAAAGAAAAGAAAGAAAAGAAAGAAAAGAAAAGAAAGAAAAGAATAACGTTTATTTGGACAGAGTTCGTGAAACACAAATAAATAAAACTAAATAAGTGAAAATAATGTTTAACAACAATAGTGTATGGCAGAAAAAGACATGTTGCACCGACCCCGAATAGATTCTGATAAGGGCAGGAGGATTATTATGAATTGTTGTTGTTTATCTTTCACGTATTTATTTTATATAAGTATGCATATACACGTTACATTATAAACCTGACATCCGTCACCTCACACTTTCAGGTCCAGTTGAAAACCAGCGTGAGGCACATAAAGCTGTCTGGCATTTTTGCTGAACTGGGCCTTTTTGGCGCAGCCGTGACGCACACTCCTGCTAATTTATTACATCATACTTTACACTTTTTATTTGATTTTTTATTTTATCTTTTATCTGCTGTATAATATTATATTGTGTGCCTTTTAGTTGTGTTAAATAAATGTATATTCTTTCTTTCATTTACGGATGTCAGGATTTTCATAACTTTACATGTGAGAGGGCAAAACGGGAAATTGGTAGGTAGGCAAATGACGTCACGGGCAACTGGTAATATTTTTTTATAAAAAGAACTGTCTAAGATTCCAAACCTTTTAACCGTTCAATGTTCATTAACGTCCCACATGCATTGCAAAATAATAATCCTATGATCCTAAAATGTTAATTGATATAAACGTAAGTATTATATTTATAATCGTATCAAGTTGAGAATTGAGTTGAACATCGCAATAATGTGATTCCGGCCTCGTATTTATAATTCCATTTCAAGTCATTTGGGATTTGCTGTACTTGATACGAGGATAATTACCGAGCTGTGTCCACAGCCTACAGAGAAAATTTAGTATTAACTAGGATTTGCCCTGCCCGCGTGGATGTAGGAAAATATCCCACGGGTACGTACTACCGAGACTAAAAGTACCTTAGGTGATAATCCTGGTTATGAACTATCTGTGTGCCTTCAAATCCGTACAGCCGTTTTTGCGCCAATCCCGAACATACAAACAGATAAATGAAAAAAAAAAACGAAAAAGTATATTTTCGGCATCAGAATCTGCCCACACCTCGTAGCAATTAATTTATTTTCAAAAGATATCAATGTACAGTTTTGACATCGTTACTATTTTATTACATGTATATTATATTCGATTTAAAGTCATTTGGGATTTTCTATTCCTGCTTCGGGGTAATTACCGAACTGTGTCCACAGACTACAGAGTAAATTTAATTATTAATATTAAAGTATCTTGTAGCACTGCAAGATGGTACTGTGAAAACTCATTACTCTGTAATGAGGAAGCAATCGGGTAACACGTCTCGTGGGTGTGGGGGCAGTGATATATTATTTTGTGATGCTGATAACATGGCTGTATATTGGAGAATAAATAACTCAAGTTGATGTTCGGCCCACCTACTTCAAATTAAGATTTTAGATAATGCCTACATCCACGGCTATGCCAGTAAAATGTTGCTTTCATTTTCCGTGCTCAAAATTATTTATGACTTTTTCAATCACACATTCAAGCTTTTTACAAAAATTCAACTTAATTGGCTAGGAAGAACTTGAGATTTGCATGTTTACCTATAATGAGTATGAATTTGGCAGGATCCTTAATTATTATGAGTTGTTTTTTTACAAAAGATTTCGTCAAACTTGTCAACCAAATAAGGCCAGCAAGTTAAAAAAAATCGTTAAATGAATATCAAACAGTAGTAATCTTTCAATTAAATACCACATGGAAATTCGAAATTCAATCTGACAATTCAGTAGCAATCTGAAATGACACAGAATTTTCGAACCGTTCATGTACCACTGCACCATGTAATGCGGAATTCTTTTCTCCCATAGGATAATCCCAAGCCCATATAAAATTCATTTTTAATATGGACTTCAAAGAAGTGTGGAAAAGAGAACGCAAAATTTTTATGTTAAGCGGATCAGGAGGATAGCGGGGCGAATGACAATATTTTTCATAAAAGGGAATTTAATACAACGCACTGAAGGTTTTTATCTAGTATACAAAAGAATTTAATCACAAATTTGTCAATTATTCATAGTAAGAGTTTCGCTAATCTGGAAATCAAATAAATGTCATACCAATAGTGCGATTGTTATTAAGAATGGTCGACATTCTTTTGTGCATATCTAAAACGTGTAGTTTATTCAATCAATCACGTTATTATACCCCTATATCTATGCCTTGTGGTTAATATTATACACACCTGTGACCCACTTTCCACTTTTACCCGATAATACATAAGGCACCTACTCTTTTTCTGTGTGAAAATGTTCCACTAGGAGGTCATATTACATGGGAGTCATAACAACGAAATGTGAGTGTAATGTAGGTATCCCTTCAAATACGGTGAGTTTAGTTTTTCAGTCGCAAACGGTGTTATCCCCCATGCGGGAAATACAGGGCGTAAAAAGACTCATTACAAAGCCGTCACCTACGCATTCTGTACATCGAACTCTGTAACATTGTAAAAAAATAATTGCTGGTTTTTTTATTTTGCATCTGTTAAATCGCTGTTGAACGCAAGTGCGCATTGTAACGCACGCAAATTATGCTTAAAATCTTCACTGTTTGAAGATTATGATATATGACTGAACCGATTTTCTTGAATTGTAACTAAGACCACTCTCTATCAAGACACCTTTCAAACAAAAAAAATATCATCAAAATCAGTTCAGCCGTTTGGGAGCTACGAGGGAACAACAGATACACACGTTAAACTTATAACACCTTAAAGGTTCCCAGGTATGGTTTAAAAAAAAAATAGTACAATGACCGGAAGATTTTAGACTCTCGACTTCGTGAAGCGTCTTTTTATTACACCCGTTATTAAGTATTTTTATTTTGTTTTGTTGTGATTTTCAGAACAAAGCGACAAATGAACTCACACCAGATTGTTTTATCCTTGACAGACAAAACGTCTCGACACAGAGTAGTTTCGGCGTGGCGTCTAAGCACCACATTGGCAATGGTCATCCATCGTAATCCTGACGTGAGGCTTCTACACTGATGGATCTGTGCCAAGTTATTGATCAATGCTAAGAATCAAGGCCAAGGATTATTCTGAAAGAACTGGACTTTCGTACTGCTTGGAGGAAAGGCAACTTTGATGAAGCTGTCTGCTAAAATTATTCAAGGTAACTGACACGTCATGCACACTATACTGGGTGGCGATTTAGTCACCTGTACGACGAAGGGGTAATTCTACCAGTCATAACATTGATTAAAAAAAAAACTATTCAACAGTAGTACACATACTATGTCGATGCATGTATGAAAAGTTTTTTTGTTGCGAATTTAATGAGTTTCATAGCAAAGGTTGTTTAGTATTACGGGTAGAATCACCCCTTGACGGATGTGTGTAAGTATATGAAGAAGATAGAGGTTTGTTATGGCACTGAAGCAGCCGCAAACTAATGTCGCGTATCTTAATTTTTTTTTTAATAAAAACAAAAATTACCTCTATCTTACACGTCCGTCGGAAAAACCTTTCAAAGCAGGTGTGGGGCGCTAGTGCTGAAATAAAATCCAAACAAGCAATACTATTATACATAGTATGCATTCTATTTTGGTTTTGCCTAGTTTTACTGAAAACGGGCATACGTAAATCTCTCTCTAGGCACCACCACTACCAATTTAGCTGACTAACTAATCTGTTTACTTCAGTAAGAGCTATTATCGTGCCGACACGAAAGTGGCAATGGTTGTACATTGATTGCATTTTAGCCAGTCGTGGTCCGATACACGATACAAAATAGGATGACAAAATATTTGACTGATGTTTTTTCTCAATAGAAACTAACCTGAATATGCAATGTGGAGACGAAAATACAAAAATAAACGTATATCTAATGACGCTCCCATACTGTATACAAAAAGTTAACCAAAGGAATTTGCCCAAAAATGTATGGGCAAAAAACCCATAATTTGGGCAATATTAATAAAATTTTAGATAACAAATATGAAATTACTTTCTTCAAAAATTATCCCCATGATTCGCTATTTAATTATTTAATAATACTTAATGATTGTTTTGCTTTCTTTATATAAATAAAGTTGGTAACACATATACAAATTCGACGCTTTGTGATTATTTTGTGAGAAACTAATTTAACATTTGATAATTATCGTCATGTTAACTTAAATGCCTCGCTAATGGTGTCACGTGTGTTGGATCATTCGGTTCCCTACAAAATAGTTGAGCTGGATGACGCTGATCCAAGCGTCATGTTCGTGAACGGACGCCAAAATGGACATCTCTTATCTGCCAGGGCTTAATTTAATATTTTTAATTATTTTTAATATTTTTTACGTTGTTCTTTTTTTTTACCACAATGGGGAAGCTCTTGGTCTGAATATCACCTGATGGTAAGTGATGATCAGGCCGGAATCCTCAACCAAAGAGGAACTGGCTATCTTATCTCTAACTGCCGAAACACAACAATGCTGCTAGCATTGTTCTTATAGCGACAGGCTTAGATAAGATCGTGGTAGCTAGCCAGGCGGACTTAGAAGGAGCCCTAACACCAACCAAACCGAACAGAAACTTTTGCCCCCCCTGTGCACTGGGAATTGAACCCCGGACCTCTGGGTCTGAGCCAGTTGGTCTAACCACTAGATCACAGACGCGGTTGTTCTTACATATAGAAGCAACAAGAATAATGTACCCAGGACTTTGTATTACATTGATTTAAAAGAGTATCTGTGGAGTTTCTTGCCCGTTCTTGTCCATAGAGGTCTACGTTTTGGAATGGGCAACTAGCTTCAACTTTCTGACTAAAAGAACGACTCTTTGATTATTCAAAGTGTGCCTGTAAATGGTTTCATTGAAATAAATGCTTTGAGTTTGAGTTTAACTACCACGTAAATAAAAGTTTTCTTAATCGATGCGAGGTTTTTTTGGGCATTCTCCTTTATCCAATAGTGTAGTCACTATAAATAAGTAAAAGATTGGCAAAACCCAATAAGTAACAGAAAAATAAGTATTTTTCTGTTCTTCTTTAGAAATAATCATCAGCTTATTTCTGAAGAATTCTCTTCCAGCATATCTGCGATATAAAGTAGATAAAGAGATGTAGACACCGTTATGTTATGTAACATTCTAAAAATCCTGTATATTATTCTTATAGGGTGTATGTGCTCAGCGATGTCAATGTGTAGAAGAGGTTCAAAGGATGAAAACAAACCTTTTTACCTCAAAATAGCCGAAACTCTGTTTCTCGTTTTTACTTTAGAATACACATCATTTTATTCAGATATTGTATCTACGTTAAAAAAGAACACAAAAATATATTTTTTGTTAGGTACGTGTTCTGTCAATGTATTTTGTAACATACCATTAAATAAATTAGGTGTCAAACCAGCGAGGCGATACGCTATCAATGCTTTAAATCATTTTCATTTACAATATTACGATTTTTGGATCAAAGGTTTTTGTGTAAGAACTTTTATTTAAATCATCGGCGCTCTGATCAATCGTTACGTTTGTAGGTTCCAAACAAAACTAATGCATAGAGATAAAATTAGTACCTACCTAAGAGTAAGCAGGTAACTATTGTACTACGCGTGTGGTGGCCAACACTACGCCACAACGCCACATGCGAACTACACATCACACCTGACGTCACGCATCACGCAAATCGTCATATTCTTCAAAATTGTGACGGCGCTCTTTATAATTATGTTTTAGGACGTCGAATAACATTATCTTAAAAGTTCAAAATTTTCTAAAATATTATGACTCTAAAAAGAAAAAAACACCTACTTCATCATTAAGGCTCGTACACATTGGCGCGACTTGTCGCGCGACGCGACACCGGTAATTGTTCAATCGTGAAGTTTTATTAGAAATTGTATTGTTAAAGTCGCGTCGCGCGACAAGTCGCGCCAGTGTGTACGAGCCTTTAGACCCTGTCCACGATCTATCTACACCTAACCTATTCATTGAGACCATTCCAATGAGCCCCACCACGATACCGGTGCTGTAAGTTAGCGAAGGAGTAGGGTATCCTGCAAATTCCAGGTGATGCTGCAGTATCAGTTCAAGGTTACTAAGTTCTTCTAATATTATTGATGTAACAGAATACTAAATTTCGACACAATCAGACCTGTTGAAGATGCGCACATCCATTCATCAAATAGAAAAGAGCTGAAAATCTTCACTGTTTGAAGATTATGATATATGACTGATCCGATTTTCTTGAATTGTAACTAAGACCACTCTCGATCAAGACACCTTTCAAACAAAAAAAATATCATCAAAATCAGTTCAGCCGTTTGGGAGCTACGAGGGAACAACAGATACACACGTTAAACTTATAACACCTTAAAGGTTCCCAGGTATGGTTTAAAAAAAAAATAGTACAATGACCGGAAGATTTTAGACTCTCGACTTCGTGAAGCGTCTTTTTATTACACCCGTTATTAAGTATTTTTATTTTGTTTTGTTGTGATTTTCAGAACAAAGCGACAAATGAACTCACACCAGATTGTTTTATCCTTGACAGACAAAACGTCTCGACACAGAGTAGTTTCGGCGTGGCGTCTAAGCACCACATTGGCAATGGTCATCCATCGTAATCCTGACGTGAGGCTTCTACACTGATGGATCTGTGCCAAGTTATTGATCAATGCTAAGAATCAAGGCCAAGGATTATTCTGAAAAGAACTGGACTTTCGTACTGCTTGGAGGAAAGGCAACTTTGATGAAGCTGTCTGCTAAAATTATTCAAGGTAACTGACCCGTCATGCACACTATACAGGGTGGCGATCTAGTCACCTGTAAACAACGAAGGGGTAATTCTACCAGTCATAACATTGATTAAAAAAAAAACTATTCAACAGTAGTACACATACTATTTCGATGCATGTATGAAAAGATTTTTTGTTGCGAATTTAATGAGTTTCATAGCAAAGGTTGTTTAGTATTACGGGTAGAATCACCCCTTGACGGATGTGTGTAAGTATATGAAGAAGATAGAGGTTTGTTATGGCACTGAAGCAGCCGCAAACTAATGTCGCGTATTTAAAAAAAAAATGTAATAAAAATTAAAATTACCTCTATCTTACACGTCCGTCGGAAAAACCTTTCAAAGCAGGTGTGGGGCGCTAGTGCTGAAATAAAATCCAAACAAGCAATACTATTATACATAGTATGCATTCTATTTTGGTTTTGCCTAGTTTTACTGAAAACGGGCATACGTAAATCTCTCTCTAGGCACCACCACTACCAATTTAGCTGACTAACTAATCTGTTTACTTCAGTAAGAGCTATTATCGTGCCGACACGAAAGTGGCAATGGTTGTACATTGATTGCATTTTAGCCAGTCGTGGTCCGATACACGATACAAAATAGGATGACAAAATATTTTACTGATGTTTTTTCTCAATAGAAACTAACCGGAATATGCAATGTGGAGACGAAAATACAAAAATAAACGTATATCTAATGACGCTCCCATACTGTATACAAAAAGTTAACCAAAGGAATTTGCCCAAAAATGTATGGGCAAAAAACCCATAATTTGGGCAATATTAATAAAATTTCAGACAACAAATATGAAATTACTTTCTTCAAAAATTATCCCCATGATTGGCTATTTAATAATACTTAATGATTGTTTTGCTTTCTTTACATAAATAAAGTTGGTAACACATATACAAATTCGACGCTTTGTGATTATTTTGTGAGAAACTAATTTAACATTTGATAATTATCGTCATGTTAACTTAAATGCCTCGCTAATGGTGTCACGTGTGTTGGATCATTCGGTTCCCTACAAAATAGTTGAGCTGGATGACGCTGATCCAAGCGTCATGTTCGTGAACGGACGCCAAAATGGACATCTCTTATCTGCCAGGGCTTAATTTAATATTTTTAATTATTTTTAATATTTTTTACGTTGTTCTTTTTTTTTAACACAATGGGGAAGCTCTTGGTCTGAATCTCACCTGATGGTAAGTGATGATCAGGCCGGAATCCTCAACCAAAGAGGAACTGGCTATCTTATCTCTAACTGCCGAAACACAACAATGCTGCTAGCATTGTTCTTATAGCGACAGGCTTAGATAAGATCGTGGTAGCTAGCCAGGCGGACTTAGAAGGAGCCCTAACACCAACCAAACCGAACAGAAACTTTTGCCCCCACTGTGCACTGGGAATTGAACCCCGGACCTCTGGGTCTGAGACAGTTGGTCTAACCACTAGATCACAGACGCGGTTGTTCTTACATATAGAAGCAACAAGAATAATGTACCCAGGACTTTGTATTACATTGATTTAAAAGAGTATCTGTGGAGTTTCTTGCCCGTTCTTGTCCATAGAGGTCTACGTTTTGGAATGGGCAACTAGCTTCAACTTTCTGACTAAAAGAACGACTCTTTGATTATTCAAAGTGTGCCTGTAAATGGTTTCATTGAAATAAATGCTTTGAGTTTGAGTTTAACTACCACGTAAATAAAAGTTTTCTTAATCGATGCGTGGTTTTTTTGGGCATTCTCCTTTATCCAATAGTGTAGTCACTATAAATAAGTAAAAGATTGGCAAAACCCAATAAGTAACAGAAAAATAAGTATTTTTCTGTTCTTCTTTAGAAATAAGCATCAGCTTATTTCTGAAGAATTCTCTTCCAGCATATCTGCGATATAAAGTAGATAAAGAGATGTAGACACCGTTATGTTATGTAACATTCTAAAAATCCTGTATATTTTTCATATAGGGTGTATGTGCTCAGCGATGTCAATGTGTAGAAGAGGTTCAAAGGATGAAAACAAACCTTTTTACCTCAAAATAGCCAAAACTCTGTTTCTCGTTTTTACTTTAGAATACACATCATTTTATTCAGATATTGTATCTACGTTAAAAAAGAACACAAAATATATTTTTTTGTAACGTGTTCTGTCAATGTATTTTGTAACATACCATTAAATAAATTAGGTGTCAAACCAGCGAGGCGATACGCTATCAAGGCTTTAAATCATTTTCATTTACAATATTACGATTTTTGGATCAAAGGTTTTTAAGTAATAACTTTTATTTAAATCATCGGCGCTCTGATCAATCGTTACTTTTGTAGGTTCCAAACAAAACTAATGCATAGAGATAAAATTAGTACCTACCTAAGAGTAAGCAGGTAACTATTGTACTACGCGTGTGGTGGCCAACACTACGCCACAACGCCACATGCGAACTACACATCACACCTGACGTCACGCATCACGCAAATCGTCATATTCTTCAAAATTGTGACGGCGCTCTTTATAATTATGTTTTAGGACGTCGAATAACATTATCTTAAAAGTTCAAAATTTTCTAAAATATTATAATTTTCGTGTTCAAAAAAAAAATATACACCGCTTCCATTTTATTTGACCAACTGACAACCAATTGACAGCCTGTTACAAGCATTAACAGACCTTTGGAGCAGTGATTAAGTTTAACGCCAAGAGAATTAACAATTTGCTAGTAAATGGTGAAACACTACGCCAAACAGGCCGTTATCTATTTAATTGGACAATAAAACTAACTAACAGAGTATGGTGAAACTAGCTCTTATCCGTGCGATATATCATGTATTAAATACAGAAACCCGAAAGCAACCGTGGGGCTGTAGCCCACCAGACAACACCTGTCTGGTTGGAGGATCCTCCTTTTTCAATGGAGGATAAGGAACTTTCCAGCTTGTTCCCTATACCTCGATAAGTCTATACAGTTTACGCAAAAAAAATTGTCAATTATTTTTACAATCTACGGTGTGATTGGTAATTGGGTTCATTATCTGAAATGGGTGATACTAGATCTAATTTGCAACATTTTTGACCCCGTTGTCGTGCATTTTAAAGTTTTATGAGTTGGTGGAAAATGTAAAAAAAAAAACAGTTTTCGGGATAAAAAATATTGCAAACTAGCTCGTAGTATCACTCACCCATTTCAAGGAATGCACCTAATTCCCAACCATCCAGTATAAAATCTTCTTTTCTCTTCAAAACAAATGAAGATCGTAGTTTTTAAATACACCTTGCCAGTTTCAATTCCGCAGTAGATCGATCTCCATGCCAACTGCATGGAGACGAACTCGTGGCCAATTATAACTTCCTCAATTGAAACACAGTGCTGCCACATGACGTCACGTCGGTTGTTCTGTGGTACATGCATGTTATGAGGTCACGGAATATAAACAATGGAGGGTCCGTAACGGCTCGTGTAGACCGAAGCGATATCGCGGGCGCGACAAGCAGCGCAACCCTTGTCGCGCCTGTGAAATCGCGTCAGTGTATACGAGCTTTTACTGTTTTATTTTGTAGAAGTTAAAAGTTTTATTTAATTTATTAATGTTTTTATAACACATCACTAAACCCATGAAGCAATGGATTAGGAATATCTTTAAGTATTACAATCAATTTTGATGATAAAGAGGTGATCATTTAAATTAAAAACATTTACTTATGTTAATCGAGTCGATTCCTAGAAAATTAAAACTATCTAACTGTCCCTTAGACAAATATAATTTTTTGTGCAAGCGATATTCAATCGCTTGCACAAAAAATTATATTTGTCTATGGTTATTGGTTTATGTCGGCAATCCCTTATGGGGATGTAGGAAAGGTCATTTGCAACCAAATGAGGGTCACGGTCATTTGCTTGCAAATATACAATGCAAAAATAAAAATAAATATGCAATATATGCCAATGTCATTCATTTTCGAGTAATTTAACATGTTAAAATGTATGAAATCGCTAATATATGTATAGGTTCGTCAGGCACTTATTGTTGTCTGGCATTTTTGCTGAACTGGGCCTTTTTGCCGCAGCCGTGAGGCACACCTCCCTGCCAATTTTCTTACATGATACTTTACACCTTTTTATTTGTTTTATTTTTATCTTTTTTGTCTGCTGTTGTTATGTTATATTGTGTGCCTTTTAGTCTGTCAAATAAATGTATTTTCTTTCTTTCTTTAAATAAAAATATAAAATATCAAAGGACATTTTTTAACGGTTGACAATCCCTGTATTATTTGTAACAATTCCGATACATCATAATCGAATTAATCTGGACCTATACAGGTTTATAAATTTAGTATTATTTTCTGCGAAGTAGCCGGGGTGTGACTTCTCATAAGTTTGCGCAGACTGAGCGATCTGATTCGATTACTCTTGTACTGTCTAGACTAAATTTTAGGTATCCACAATTCGGTAGCGTTTGTAGATCTAAAAATTATGCCTACATTTATTACAATAACTACAAAGGAATACGGTATGTAAAGGGCTATTTGTTTTTTAGTTTCTTGGAAGTAAATCAGTTTAGTATACTTTAAAAATACGTTAGCTTTGTAGAAAATTTTTGTTTTTCGACACTAATATTATAAAGAGAAACTATTTGTAATTTTGTTTGTAATGATAAATTCAAAAACGACTGGACCGATTAAAAAAATCTTTCACCAGTAGAATGCTACATTATCACTGAGTAATAGAGAGCTATAATTTATAAAAGTATCACGCGGAAGCTAGTTTTTCATTAAACTGAGGCTAGAATTTCTTCACTACCATGAAAAATTCAGAAATCTCACATTCAGAAAAATTGGAACTAGGAAATATAAAATGTAGGCCATCCAAATATTTGGTTCTGTGTGGGAAGCGATTCGTAGTGCAAAGGCCAATTGCTCAACCACTGCGTCAAACTATACGGCAAAATGCAAAAATATTTAAAAATATAGTCTTTGTTTGGTCTTTGGTCACAAAAAATATGAGACTAGTTTTTTTTTTTTTAAATGTTTTAATTGTGTTTGTAATGTTGCATAATATGTTATGCTGTGTTTTTTTTTATTTGCTTTTTTTGTGTTTGTGTATTGTATGCATGAGTTTGTGTACACCTTTAAGTGACAGATTTACACAGATCGATAATCCCATGTAAAATCAAATATATTGATGGTTAAGTAGTTGGTGTTTCTGATAAATAAATAAAATAAAATAAACACATCACGCCTGCATTCTCCGAAGGGTTAGGCAGAGGTGACACATTTCGCCAGTGCAAAATTCCATCCTAAATTCCAAAAACATCGTATCCTACCAGTCTACCACTCATAACCGGTTTATTCGGTAAATAATCGTCCTCTACTTCCCAGGTATTTAACAAAGACTTCCAAAGAAATACTTTCTTAAAGAAACGAAAAATTTCTTAACATTCTCGACCAATACCAGAATCGGGGTTCCAGATTGACCTGTGTAATGTACCAGAAAATGGAATTTGCGTGTGTTATCGATAAAATGGTAGGGAATTACGCACTTTCGGGCCAATTCAATAATGTGGTGCCTTTGGCTGGGTATTCTACGCACCTACCTACCTAATTCTGGAACCTTTTCAGCACGGTTAAGAGGTTTCAATTAGATTTACACATGTTACCGCGTTGAGTAATCATGTTCAATTTATTTTCTGCGAGACGTAGCTTATTGAGTAGGTATGGAAAATTATGGAAATATTGACTTAGGTTATGTTTTTGGTAATGGCTTCAGACGACAACGTATAAAATAATGATTATTTCTGTACTATATTTTATCCTCTTACGAAAAAAGAGTCCGGACATTTTTTTTTAAATCAATATCAATATGATAAATAGGTATATATTATAGTAAATATGTATGAATGTGTATTACGTAAGTTTATACCTAACTATTTTATTTGTAATGCAATAATGTAATGTAATAATGTAATGTAATTTTATTTTATTTCTTTGTTCTTCTGAAACAGAGTACCTGACATCTAATCTCTTCGCAACCCTTGGTTGACTGATAGAGAATGCCTAAAACATTAAGTCCGCCTTTGTAACTATTTTTTTGTTTTTTGTGTAATTTTTTTCTTTTTTGTTAAAGACTAAGAATGTTTCTTTACTGATTTAAAAGGACGAGTCTAAAAACGTTACATTTAGAAGCTGCCTACTTAATTAGTAATTGTTGTTATATGATTTTGGCATTTTATAATCCAGTTGTTTAGTCAAATATGTAGAAGAAATAATACGTAGGAAACTATTTAATTGAGGTATTTACAGTGAAAAGACCAAAAAGCTTCATACCACACTAAAAATCCATGAAACTCAAATGAATTTATAACTGACAAAAGCGGAGTTTTTGACTGCAATGTTAGGTATTTCACCAATAAAGTTACTAGATAAAAAACAAAAAAAAAAAAATTTCAAAATCGATCCACAATTGACGGAGAATTCGGTGGACATACATAAAAAAAAGATATAGGTACATACGCTACGAAAATATAACCTCCTCCTTTTCGGTCTAAGTCGGTTAAAGAATTAATCACCGCATAAAAGGCCTCGCAAGTGAGACGCGTATTCTCACATAATTTACTAAGTTTATAAACCCCGCAGGTATTAAGCATAAGCTGAAAATAACTTCAGCTTCAATCCACGTAACTTGGCAATTTAAGTTTTCAAAACTATCTTGAAGTTGTGCTAGTTAAACGTAGTTGTACGGCCCTAGAGGTTTCCTATTTAGCGTTGGTGTGATGTTGAAGAAAAAGCGAGTAAAAATTTTCATGAATAAATTAAGTATCACTTTGTAATAAATTCTAAGGCAATTTAAGAGGAAGACCGTAAGCTGTTTATGACTTCATTCATTCTGCCTAGCCTTTTCCCAATCATGTTGGGGTCGGCTTCCAGTCTAACCGGATGCAGCTGAATACCAGTATTTTACATGGAGCGACTGCCTATCTGACCTCCACAACCCAGTAAATGGGTAATACGATACCCCTTGGTAAGACTGGTTGTCAGACTTTCGGGCTTCTGACGACTCGTAACGACCGTCAAAGATCCACGAATGACAGCCGGTACCAACGGCTTAACGTGCTTTCCGAAGCACGGAGGAGTCTCGGTATTTAAAGATGGTCACCCATCCACGGACCAACCCCGGCAAGCGCAGCTTAACCTGATGGATCGACCCGTGCGGCTGTTATTACTTAGCCACGAGCTCCTAAGCTGTTTATGACTTAAACATTAATTAAATAAACTCAAATAGCGAAAATATTCCAATCTTATTGGGAGTGATAATTATGTTCGAGCAATTTGGGGTTGAAACACTAGGGTCGCTTTTACTGTTGACGGCAATGCAGATGAATTTTTTGATGAGTAATGATTCTTCCAGTCCTTTTTTATTATGCATAATATTTTTATTATTTTGAGTCTGTTCGCTTATGTATTAAGTAAATATTAAATAAACTTATATCATGCACGCTGATGCAAAAAAGCATATTCTGCAAGAGTTCAAATATTTAAAAGCTATCAGTCAAATTAAAAAAAAAAACTAATTGCGAATTTTACTACTACAGAAATGTTATCATTTGTAATTACTGGTTATTTTGAAGACCCTTAGAAGAGACTACCCAGACTTTTACCAATTTAATTTTTTACTTAATTTATGTGTACATTTATGCCCATTTTAATAGTTACCTATAGTACCTACATAGTTTAGTTTTCTGTAGAATACGCTTTTTATTTATTTTCTTATTATTGTACAGCCTAACTAGAGTTTTTTTTATATTCAGACCAACTTTATTTGTTAACTATCTGTAGCAACCATAGATAATATTATATTCTATTTTATTAATATTCGATCATTTCTATGAGCCTACTCGCGTAAATCACAAAATGAAGAACTCGCTACGCGATAGCTTTGCTACGCACCAAGCTACGCGCGTAGCTAAGACTGCTACGGCGTAGCAATGTGATACGACCGAGGGCTCTGCGCCAGTGTGAATCTCTATGTAATGAAACATTCAAGCCAATCTTTTTATTACAGCGATATTGATTTACATGAATGTATACCGATAAATATATGACTACCTGTCATATATAGGTTCATTCATGTTCCTTCATGTAATCATAGATTATTACAAAAAGCATGTAGGTACCTATTTAAATTAATCTCAAATAATTTCCATTTTGCTTTCCTATAATCTCAAATAATTTGAGCATTTCCTAAAAATACTAAATAGCCAAATAAATGCGATTAACTTGGATGAAGCGGTTGGTCACAGTTCTAACCTAACCTGTCTGTTCGGGGTTCCCTCGTTCAGTTACCAACTGTGACAAAATGCCAGAAAGTTAAAAAGAGTCACATTTATTCAAAAAGGGGGCAAGTTGGTTCATTAATTTAAATAAACGTACATCATTAGAAGGACAATACGTTTTTAGAAGATCAATTAAATATTTCCCATTACAATTAGTATAGCATTTTGTTCATAATTTTAATTGGGCCATTCTATGTTTGTGGGATTGATTGTGATTTGATTGATTAGAATCAACCATCATTGCCATTATTGAAACTTGAATAAATATTTCAATCATTATTTCAATTCATTTCGAAAATTTAAATTAATTGGTTTGCTAATCATAAACCCAATAATTGAAATTACGCTGAAATGCTAGCCACAAACAATATCTCATTGAAATGGTAACTGGTTGTTTAATCAATTAGATATTATTAAAAACTAAGTTTAGGTAGCAAACACGTTATGCACTATTATTTAAGAGCTAGCGAGGGTTTACGACTTGACAAAACCTCTTTTTTTTCATTAACTCAACTTACTCAAGTCCCTAATGATGGTGACCATCGCATCAAAATGCGTTGCGTAGTTTAGAATAACAACACGGACATACAGACAGACATGAAAGGCAACTTTAAAATATTATATATCCATCTGCCTAACCTTTTCCCAACTATCTTGGGGTCGGCTTTCAGTCTAACCAGATGCACATGGAGCGACTGCCTATCTGACCTCCGCAACTCAGTAACTGGGTAATGCGAAACCGCTTAGTAAGACTGATTGTCAGACTTTCGGGCTTCTGACGATCCGTAACGACTGTCAAAGATCCACGAATGCCAGCCGGGATCAACGGCTTAACGTGCTTTCCGAGCCACGGACGAGTCTCGATATGTAAAAATGGTCATCCATCCACGGCAAGCGTAGCTCAACCTGATGGATCGACTCGTGCGGCTGTTATAACTTAACCATGAGAGCCATGAGGTACCTACCCCTATCACGACCTTCTATGTAAATAGCAGTGACAGGAACGTATTAGAACATCATCCACATAGGCTAAGTGGAAAAAAATACGTATTATTGAAAATAACTCAAAAACAACCCAACGACAGTTAATAAAATATATATGGGACCACCATGCAAGCTTTATCTAACAAATGAAAAAATAATTTTCAAAATCCGTCCACAATTGACGAAAATATCGACGGACATAATTATATTACAAAAAAAAACATACCAACTCATCTGTGTAACCTCCATTAAATCGCTGTCACAATGACGCACGTCATGTCCAATAACCTGTCACAAACTTAACGCATCATCGGATACATACGCTAACAACATAGATACCACCTCCTTTTTGGAAATCGGTTAAAAATAAAGAGGGAAAAGTTAGAGAGTTTCTACTATCAACCCGCTTCCGCGCTTTACTTAAACCCCTATATTAGACGGTTGATGATGCTTTTAACTGTAATTTCAGCAATTTCGGTTGGCTCAAGTCTGTTCACTGTTGCGATGCGTGCACTCAAACTAGCTCGGTTCTTTCGTTCATTACAGCAATTACTGCGAAGGCTAGAAGAAAATTTAGTTTGAAGTGTTGGGAAAGTTGTTGATGTATTCTTGTTCAATTTCCTGCATGCGCGTTTACGTTAAACTGGTGAATGTATGCAGTAAGTTTTTGACGATGTACTATCGCGGTCTCGTATATCTGAACACCGTAAGTATTATTTCTGCTTGCAGCGCTCGGCCGCTTTAGTAACGCTTACTACAAAAATGAAAGGGGCGGTAATCAGATGTGGTCATGGTGTGCACGGGACTTTGTTTTCAAAGTGGTTAGACTTGCGTGACCACGATGGTACTTTTTTGCAGTTTTGACAGTATAGTCACCGAGTAACAATGGTTAACCGTGGTTAATCGGGAGAGACAGCAAAACAGTTGCTTCTACAAGGTCAAACGATAAGGTGGTGACAGCGGCCTATTTTTTTTATCGCTTTCTAGTCGCTTTGGATGTCCTAATGGTTTGTAAAAAAAAATAAGGGTGGATTACCGATTGTCGTGACTGAAATACCTACCATTTGCCCTATTGACTTCAATCGGCTACTAGCAGAAGCTTTTCTAGCTTTATTTAATAGAATAATGAAAATATGTTTTGCCTTGCAGCTCGAATAAAATCCACGTGTATTTAAAACCGTATGCATAAAAGACACGATTCAAAATCTGTACAGATAGACGGAATAGCAAAGTACTGTTTGGATGCCGTTTGCATAATGTCGACAAAACTAAATTCCAACTGCAGGCAAACTTGACAACATCTACATAACAACGAAAGGGACGAGACCGGGAAAACAAACTTAGTACCAATTAAAACTAAAAATCTGATTAAATTTTTTCTTTGATATGTAGACATGGGTGATAGCAGCAGCAAAAAAAAGCAAGTAAGTGATAACACTTACCTTGAGCTGATCTAGCGCAGTGTGGAGTTTCAATAGAAAAACGGTTCAGATTTTATTGGTTTTAGTACCAATGATACATAAACTTGGTCACCCTCTTGTACGCGAAAAAGCGCACTTGTTCGTGCGTCTATCATCCACTCAGACGTGCTTGGAAAAATTCAAGAAGCCCTAATAAATAACAAAAGAAACAAAAAAGAATAAACATATCTGGCTGGCTGCAAAATTAATCGCACATCAGAAAGCTAAAAACAACGCAGCGTTCTCACAAAAAAAGAGAAAAAAACCTAGCAAAAAAATCTAATTTCGCAATTTGTCTGCAGCACAGTGCAATGTTTTTAATTGAAATTTATTCGAACAAACGCAATTTTTTTTCTACGCTTTGCGCTGTATGTCTGGCCGTTTATTTTTATGAATAAGTTTTTCATATCGCCCGTATGTTTTGGATATTTTTCCTGCTTGTTGGAGCTATTTAAAAGCCAGTCGTCATACATTTAAAAGTCTGGAAAGAACAAATATTTACGTTATGAGAAGTTATTTTCAATCGTGGGAAACAATATTGATTTTAAAATGAATGAAAAGTAAATAAAACTCAGTTCGGTTGATTAACTATGTGCAGTCTGCCATTATTTCGGGTAAAAATATACATAAATACTCCTATTTATTTTGAGTCAATATACATTTTGACCCAAATTTATGATAACTGATTCAGGCGTGACTTTGCGGAAATCCATTATAAAATACAATAGACGTAGATTATAATTTAGTAACCAATTCCGCTTAACTATTCTTAAACAGTCATAAAAAACCCTGTAAGAAATCGACACGTGTTTCACATCTCAATGAGGCATCTTCAGGATGCTGTTGCCATGTCGTGTTCGGGTTCACGATAAGTCAATATCATCGTGAGGATGCCTCGTTGAGAGGTGAAACACGTGTTGATTTTTTGACAAGGGTTTTATGACTAGCGGAATAAGTTATCAAATATATCTACGTCTATTGTATTTCACTAACTCAACAGCAAACCAATATTGTGTTTTGCAGGACCCTGACTTGGGACTCATTAATGTGTGATGCATGAGAGAAAATAAATAAATTATACGTCATTTTTAAACAAATTAATGACAACTGGTTCGCCTACAAAAAACTTTTTACAAAAAAAAACAACCGACTTCCAAAAAAAACACTAGAAAGTGAAAAATAGCTTTAATTTCGGAAGTCGGTGTCTTTGGTTTTGAATTTTCGTTTTAAGCCACCGACTTCCGAAATTAAAGCTATTTTTCACTTTCTAGTGTTTTTTTTGGAAGTCGGTTGTTTTTTTTTGTAAAAAGTTTTTATTTTTCACTTTTTAGTTGTGGTACCTACCCCCTACTAGTTCGAATATCACGACCTGCTATGTAAATAACAGTGACAGGAAAATGTTAAGAGATCGTCCATATAGGCTAAGTGGGAAAAAGAAGTATTAATGAAGCTTACTCAAACAGTACTCAAGCTAAGTTAATAAAATTTATATGGGACCACCTTGAGAGCATACCCTTTCAAACAAAAAAAGAATTTTTTAAATCCGTTCACAATTGACGAAAATATCGACGGACATACACAAAAAAAAAAACATACATACGCTACGAACATATAACCTCCTCCTTTTTGGAAGTCGGTTAATAATGAAGAATTTTGATTTAAAATAGGAATGGGCTAATTTTATACGTCTTTTGACTAGGGTAGTATCTACTTGATACTACCCTAGTCAAAAGACGTATAAAATTAGCCCATTCCGTCCGTGGTTGGAGACCCTGTTAATGGATGCGCCAGACTGTCATGTAACAGAACCAGATGGAGAGAGATAGTGTGGCGGGCAACGCCTACACCTGCGAATGGACGCAGTTCTTCGTGACCATGACCGCTCTGTCAAGAACGAAGCGAAGAAGAAGAAGTATCAAGTAATAAGTTGTTAGCTTATCTGTATATCTTTATGGCTATAATTACTTCGATCAACATATACGGTAGGTTTGCCTCCGAAGTCGATTGGGTGAAATAGGTCAAATTGTCTGTAGGTGACAGACTGACAAGCTATCGTGTCGTTATATTGCAATCAATCAATGGTGCATCCATAAAGTAAGTTACCTGCACGCACTAAGGCTGTATTCGCAGGAATTTTATTGGGATACTAGTGACGGTAAGTACGCTATTTACGAAATGATACCTATCAAAAGACCAGTTATTTTTTCAGAACTGTTCTAAAAAAAAGATAAAGTTAATAAAATTGTTATCCGATATGTTTTATTTCTAATACGAAATGTTTTTAAAATCTTATAATACGGTTCAAAATCCTAATCATATTCTTTGCAGCACTTTTTTGACGTCAAAAATACACAAGACAGTCCTCCAAAGCTCATCACCACTTCCTAGTGCTTTCGCTTAACTGGAAAAAAGGTCAACAAAATATTAAATTAAACCAATGTATTGGCGTGTGGTGTCTTGGATGTAATATCAAAATTTTTCGTTAAACTGATATTTTTATTGTTTTTTTTTACGTTTATAGGCACGTAATACTGAGTAGACCAAGTTGCGTCGTAATGGGACTGCCTTGTACTGCTTGTACTGTATACACCCTTACAAATGTTAGTGTACAGCGCCTCAAATTACATTACGAGCAATCTGCGTTAGACCTGCAACTGACAACTTGATAGACACCATACTTTCTTAGAATTTCTAAAAACCTTTGTTTTTACAAAAACATCACACAGATGTTTTTGTAAAAACAAAGGTTTTTAGAAATTCTATCACGTTGGTACACAGAATTTATTTAATTTCACAATTTTAATTAATTTCCAGTAACTTGATGCAAAAAATAGGAGACCAGGGCTTGAAAAAGGGGCATTCAATTAGACATTAAAATTTGTTTTACTTTTATTATTTATACATTTCAAAATAAAAGTACATAATCTGATAATAGCTTACTAGTAGTAATAAAATGACTTAATATATTAATAACTAGCTGCTGCCCGCGGCTTCGCCCGCGTGAGTGTCGGAATTTACCCCATACATCCCCATGGGTTTTAAGTATAAATATTGAGTTTCGAGTTAATCGGACAGCGCGTTAAAATTCTTCCATACAAACACTGACACCAACCCCCCTTTAGGGGGTAATTTAGAAAAACAAAAAACTACAAACTTTATAATTTATTTTGATAACTATTCGTGCGAAGTTTCATGTTTATTACCTCAAGGAATAAGATTTTTCATACAAACTTTCATCCCTTATTTTACCCCCTTAGGGGTTGAATTTTGAAAAATCCTGATACACGTTATTCTTAATTTTTGGGTTTAAGTATAAATATTGAGTTTCGAGTTAATCGGACCGCGCGTTAAAATTCTTCCATACAAACTTTGACACCCCCCAACCGTAGAATAGGATACTTTTCCGGGATAAAAATTACCCAGTGTGGTGCCCAGGATATTAAAGAATAATTATACCAAGTTTCATCGTAATCGAACCGGTAGTTTTTGCGTGATGCCTGAACAAACAGACAGACAGACAGACAGACAGACAGACAAAAAAAAATTAATCATATTTTTGGGGTCGGTGTCGGTCTAGTAACACCCCCTGCTATTTATTTTTTTGATATTTTCAATGTACAGAATTTTCACTTCTACAGATTTATTATAAGTATATATATCATTTCGATACCTTGTGTCTAGTAATTAGCTAAAAGCCGATTCATGTTTAAATCCTGATCGAAATGGACAATATTAACATTTACATGCATAGTCCGGTTCATTAATAATCTAGAATGACTGATTGCAGAGATTACTTACAGTGCGGCTGTTACTTTTTTTAAACCCCAAAAGCCCCTCCCCAATATGAGAACTATTAAAAAGAAAAAGAAATAGCCTACAGGTTGTTAAACAAACAAAATATTGAAAAACAGCTGGATTCAAAGGCAAATGGTGAGCTGAATGAATAAAGTTCGCTTTAGGCACTGCACGCCTAACGAAATCTGTCGCTTTACAACTCAACGCGAATCTGAATAAGCAGAAACAAGTTCAGAACTGACTCCGGACTACATAAAAGGTAGGGTTGGCACTTTTTATGTTTATTTACCAATAATTTTAATGATGTTACAATTTTTTCGTTTTAATTACTTAATCGTTTTATTTGTTATGAAATGTAATAAATTATGTAAAAGTTTGTGTTTATATTAATAACTAGATTTAAGCCGCCCGGCTTCGCATGGCTAAGTACTTATCTACGACGCAGCTACCGACCTAGCCTACCTACCTATCTACCCACCCTACCTACCTACCCTATCTACCTACATATGTACATACCTATCTCTATTATTTATATTATGTAGATGTGTGATGTGTGATTCATCCAAATCCTATTGGTTAATGATTGAAATACTATCGCGAATTCATGCGAGCCTAGTACTTTTTGTTAGGTAACTGCTATTAAGTACCTACTTCCCAGTGGATTTTCCAAAAATTGAATAGTTATCATCTATCTCAAGCAAGCCTAATACTTTTTGTTAGGATTTATGGCAACGACAGCTAGGAATAGTTTGTCTGTGAACGTAAAATTGTTGTTTTTAATATTTTCCTCGCAAATAAGGACCAGAATTGTAGCCAATGCGTTCTTCTAATGTTTAAGCCATATTCCTGTACAGTTTCATCAAAATCCGTTCAGTAGTTTTTGCGTGAAAGAGTAACAAACATCCATCCATCCTCACAAACTTTTGCATTTATAATATTAGTAGGTGTAACAGAAAAAAGGCAAATAAAAAAGGCAGAACAGTATAATCACACTGATTTAATATTAATTATGCAACAATTAATTAAATATTAAATATAGACAATCCGACAGCTCGCAGGGCATTATAATTATAGCTTTTCCCCCACCGGAGGCGTCCGGTAGTTATGGCGGAGGCATAGCTTGGCTGGGATTGGCTGTTATTTTGTAGTGTTTGATTAATTTTTTAAGAACTATTTTTTGGTGGGAAGTAAAGTTTAAATGATTATATAGATATATAGATAATAATTATTTATTTCAGAGGAACACCATGTAGGTTACATAATTATGTGTTAGTAAAAAAAAACCTGAATAATGTTAGTAAGTATTATGTTTATAATTTAGAGTTATGGTTGTTATTCTTGTCTACTGCCCTTTCTCTTTCATTTTATCATGTTTTCCTTTTTAAAGATTAAAGTTTTGAAGTTTCCTACTTTACCTGAAGGTATTCGTGAGTAGAAAGGAAAGGTAATCAAGAAATGGTTTCAACTATATTATTTATATTACTACACTTGTGGCATTTCAGCGTTTTATTCTAATTAGTAAAAGTTATTACGCCATAGGTAGTTTATAGGCTTAGGGCGGTTTTAAGTTCGTCACGCTTAAGGACTTTTGAAAAAATATTTCTAAATAATAAAATACATAAGTAATACAACGTCTGTAATCCCCGAAGGGTTAGGCCGAGGTGTAACAAAGATTGCGTCTATAAGGTATTTGGTAAATGTCATAGTTCAAGAATATAATAGTAGTTTATGAAACTTTTGCATGATGAGGGGTATTAAAACACGAGTGAGAGTCAGCCTATGTAAAATTTCTTAATTTATATCTTGAATCCATATTGTGTACATAATAAAGAGTATTGAATTCTATTCAAAAGTAGTGAAAATAATGCAGTTATCTTCATTATATACAGGGTGGCCGGAACATTGACGTCCAAAAAGAAAATTAAGTTCCCCCGTATCGTGGGGTATCCGAATCACCCCCATGTATGTTCCGCGATTTTTTATAGTTTTCGAGCTATGATTGTTTTTCTGAATTTTTGAGAATTTTCGACCTGACCAGTTTAAAAAAAATCCAAAAAAGAAGTAGAAGACTTAAATAGACGTTCCGGCCACCCTGTATAAGGATTATTTACTTATTTATTTTATATTTAGCAATAACTTACGGTGCTCGCAGTTAGTCTCAGGAACAAAAAATACAGAATGGGTTTTTTTTTTATCCAAACACAATTGTCACGAAGGTAGTTTATTGCCCACTCCGTAATAACCGACGCATTATAAACCAATTTCCTTTACTTTTATTGCTCTCTCGTGCCGATAAGCAGCTAGTTCATTAAATTTTCGTTCACATAATATACCTAATGCTGTATAATTAGAAATGTTTTCAAGGTCAGTAGTAAAGTAGGTATGAATAAGCAATAGCCACGTTTCAGCTTCAGCTCTTAGGCGCGAAGCAGACGATGAATAAATTCCGCGGACAATTTGGAATCGTATGTAAATCCCGGCATTTTGTTGACTGGTAGAAATCGTCACGTAAGGAAAAAGCGTTATGCGTCATGCGACTTCTCTCTCTCTCTCTCTTTCTCTCTCTGTCTCTTTCTATTATATTGGAATAAAAAGAAAGAGGGAGAGGAAGTGTGAATTCAATACGCATTTTTCTTCTAAAAACGTATACTAGACGGCTCTGTATTATAAATGCGTAACGGTAAAACAGTCTATGCGAGCTAAAAAAAGTCAGTTTCAAGGTCTTCAGTTTCAAGTCTCAAAAGTTTTTGTTTTAAATCATACGTGAGAAGGAACTTCATTCCTGACGGGGGGTTGTTTCATGAGAAAAAACGAGATGACGATTTTCATCACGCGCCAAAAAACCTTGTAGCGCTATATAATACGTCTACTACAGCACCCTAATTGCGTAACACACGATCAATCATAGTCTGAATCATTTTGAAGAATATTGCTAATCCATTGCTTCATGTGTCTGCTCAACAACGAGCTCAAGATTAATTAAGAGGCCAATATATAAGTGACAGCCCTTAAACTAGCGCCCTCTACGTTTGGCGAGTGAATCAGTTCTCACTGCCGCTACAAGCTCTTTAATTGGAAATTGTCGAACGGTGAGCCAATGGTGTCTACAGAACACCATTTTGGTTTCATGTACGAGTTGATGAGAGGTAGCTTAAATGGACTTTAGGCTGTACGTAGGTACCGAAAATAAGAAATGTCGATACGAACAATCCAGTATGCTTTGTACCTACTGCGGGGTAATTGGATAACACACTTATAATATAACACACAGTAGCAATAGCTTTAATTTTGACAGTTCAACAATGTTCATGGCGTTCTTTACTTTTTGATTTTAGTTAAATATTTAGCTCATTAATTAAGATAAAAAAAACTGGAGTGGCTATCGAGTTTTGTCGCCGACTGTAATAGAAGTATCGTCTTGCTTAGAGCGTTATAAATCACACTGACGATTTGCTATGGATTTGTTAGCCGCGACCACGCAACGGGTCATCCACAATTTTGTGCGAGCGAGTTATCAGCGAGGCGATTGTTCAACGCGCTCTCTGCGTGTACGTAGCGAGCACGCCATTTGTGCGCCTGCACTACGCGACGTGTTGCGTTGCAACACGTGGCGTGGTCGCGGCTAGCTCGCTTCGCACTCGCGGAGAGCACGTTCACAGATCGCCTCGCTGACAACTCGCTCGCAAATCGCCAGTGTTATAAGGCCATTATTACCACTAAAACAATCGAAAGATCAACATTACAGCTGAAAGAGGTACGGCTAAACAAAAAAAAAACATGTTACACAAATGTATGCAACCTCAAAGGAGGGTAATGTTTAATAATTTTACCTACTTATAAACTGGGTACTTTCATCCAACTAAAAACTTCACATACAAGCCGCAAAGCCAGTAATTAAATAAAGAGCTCAATTAAGCGACAGCCCTGGAACTTGTGTCCTATGTTTGTCGAGTGAATTCAGACTGGTGACGTCGCAACTTCTAATTGCTACACGACTATTGTATTTTCTTATCCGCATGTACTAAGTTAGAAGTTAACGTTCAAGTTTAACGTTCTGGATAACTGTTGGTTTGATCATGATGTGAGTTAAGTTGTGTTAAGTTGCGGCAGCTTTTGATATGGGTTGGTTTACTTAGACAGTTTTGCTGTGTAAAAATAATAGAGCTAATTTTTATTGTTGATTTTCGTTCCAGAAACCGGACGTTTCTAATTTTATGTCCATGTGTACGGACGTTTCTAACTGTTATGTCCATGTGTACGGACGTTTCTAACTGTTATATCCATGTGTTGTCATCTGATATTACGCTGAGCTCGAGGCCCTTTTAGCATTATCACTACATTATTACAAAACAACCCCCACCCGCAGCCGTCTGCCTGATCTGAATGCGATAAACTTAAAAAGTACCTACCGAACGGATTTTCATACGGTTTTCACCAATATACTATATACAACAGATTCATGAGGAAGGTAGTGGTTTAGGTGTATAATTCATTAAAGTTTTGTGAAAGTGTTTTGTAAATTCTCTGAAATATAACGATGATCCGAATGATACAATGAAAAAGTCATGCCGACTGGGAGCTTTACTGGCATGCGCCGCATAGTTTATAACCTGGATTAACATAATTATAGGGTGCTTTAAATCCCGGTAGTAGGTAGGTACTTTCCCGTGGGATATTTTCCGACATCCATTCGGGCGAAATCGCAGGCAAAAGGCTCTTTTTTATAGATATAATATATATTAAATGTTTTTATTTTTTATTAAACGCATTTTTCTTTTTTCTTTTTTTTCTTTCATATCCAATGACAATCAGTTTGAGATTCAAGAAATGGAGTTACATTATTATCAGTATGCGCGCTGCTCAGCGTACCCCAATCGTCTCCCCGGGGCGGTTTTCTGCTGATGGTCACGTAAGAGGCATGATGTACGTGTTATGGTTAACGATTATATAATTTCTAACCGATTTCATAAACGCGGAACGTTCCCTTTGTCGAGATATATTTTTTATTATGTTACGCGTGTTATTCTCGACGTGATCTTATAAAAAAGGTCGTAGATAGTAGATGACTTCTCAATATTTGACTGTTAATCAATTGGGTGGGTATCTCTGTATTTTGCTACTCATAGCCACAAGATTGCAAGATTGATTTGATATACAAGATTGTTCAAAATTAAATTATACAACTGGCTATAATATGCTAATAGTTTTTACAATGTTAGCGATTTCCTGGAACATAAAATCGCATGATTACTGATTGTTTCGTTACGCACGTAAAATTTGCACGCTTTTATCTATTGTAAAACATGCTTGTTGGCATTATATAACATTACCATTTTGTATAGGTACCAGGTTTTTAGCAAATAAATGATATTTATATTTATATTTCAAAAAAACAGTTTGAGATGGTTTTCTTTTAGATTTTAGAAAACATTCGTTATTTGTTAATTTTCGGAATTTAATTTAGACTTTACTAAGACTTTTACAAAAAGAACATAGGTAATACATAGTTCACTAATTATGAGAAACTAAACCAAATAGTTTAAGTAAGTAATAAACATAATGTTGTCGTTTGATCTATCTAGAATAGAATAGAATAGAATAATATAGAGTGAGTAATGATTATTTTATAATTGTTTGTTAGCCAAATACAACTTAAACATTCTTAAAAATGTTCATTGATGAAGAATCTCTTATTTCTTTTGGTAACTTATTAAAAAGCAGCGTTCTCTCAAACTGAATAGTTCTTCTATATTAACTTAAAACTTAACTTTCTTTTCTGACATAAAACTGGAAATGCTTTAACGAGTTTTTAAGATGGAACTAATGTAATTTCACGTTAAATTAACATTTCGATAATTATACTTTAATTGTTTGTGTGCTACTGAAATATATTACTACTGCTACTGATATATAAATATATAAATACAAAACGAAGATACATAGGTATCTTCGTTTTGTATTTAGGTATTAGTCCATGAATTATTTATTTATTCATTTAAAACTTCCTTAACGCTAGGTACATAGGGTAGGTTGGTGTAAGTTTGCGCAGGTTTGAATAATTCGACCATAATAATAAAACATACGGACTAATCACAGGTTTCTTTACTATAATTAAATCGAAATTTATCTGGAAATAACTTTTGGTACTAATAATTGAGCAAACATAATCACTTTTTACTTAATTCACAAAAAAACAGAAGCCGGGACTTGCGCAACTTTACACACCCCAGTGTGTAAAATTGCGCATAGATGGCGATAAGATTGCGCAGTGTTTGTTGAGGCAAATTACTTGCATACATCACATTTAAATGCCCCGAAACCCAAATAGTCAGAACACTTTTCGTGCCACCACACCTGGCACGTATCACACTCGATCCAATCTTCAACAATAGGCTCTACGAAGACTCAAGATCCAGGGTTATCAAGTGGTCACAGAAACCTTGTTTTACTTCTGCACTAAATGTAACGTCATATCTACTTAGTGTTGACTCAGCCATACCTAAAGACAAAACAACTTGTCTCTTACTTTCTCCTTTACCAATACGTTTACGAGCATCCTCTATGATGGAAGGTGAGAAAACTTTTGAGAAAACTCTATGATGGAAGGTGAGAAAAATTCGTGACATTCTACAACAAAGTGGAGCGCTATTTAAAATAATGGAAAACCACCAATATTTTCATTAATATAAACTACCATTCCACAGTGGTGTGTAAGTCTACGCGCGGAATCTTATCCACCCCCTAAATGCGCAAACTTACACACTTGGCATTCAACGCAATCAGCTTGATACTACTGTCATCTCTTAGAAAATGAATGAACTACGTTGTCTCTATCCGAAATTTTGAAGCTACACACAAGTAAAACGATCAGCAAAACGGTGTAATTACAACAGGTTTTTTATCAATTATACTTGAAAAATGTCAAAAAATTAGATCAGAGGGCTGTAAAAACTTTGAACTCATCTGGAGTTGCCATTTTCTCTCGTATCTCAATATTTTTTCTGGAGCGCATGCCGGAATACAAAGCAATCAAACCACAACTGAAGTTGGCAGCGTGTTTCATGCCGATGTCGAGTAACCACGTGTGCGCAATCTTATCGCCTGCGCAAACTTACACCAACCTACCCTAGCCCCACAAAACTGCTTACGCAGTTTAACTGTGAGATCGTTGAGTCTCTCTTACAGTAAACTTAATATCAGGTACATCAATAACCTATATATAATCAATACCTACACTTACATAGAATCTAATAAATATTTTTTAAGTTTACGTGTGAATTTTACTTTATTATCTTCTCGTCTGATGTCATAGCATAACATAGCATAGCATAATAAGCCTATAATGTTCCCATCTGCTGAGACACAGGCATACTTAACTTACAATACACGTAGATGTATTTAGTGGTTATTAAATACATCTACGTCTATTGTTCCACTTAACTATTCAGAGTCATAAAAAAACCCTGTAAGAATACGACACATGTTTCACCTTCTCTCAATCTGAGCGTCTGACATGTTTCACCTCTGTTGAGTTGTCGCGAACCCGAACACGATGTGTTGCCACGCGGAGCGCCGGACGCAGAGGGGTAACCACGATGTCTTCGGGTTCGCAACTAGTAGATTTCTTTCAGAGTTTTTTTATGACTCTTTAAGAATAGTTAAGCGGAATAGGTTACTAAATATGTCTACGTCTATTGTATTTTATCATGGATTTCCGCCAAGTCACGCCTGAATCCATTGCGTGCACTTAATTTATTTTCCACTTAACACTTTTATTTTATAAGCACAGAACTTACCCAAAAAACCAGTCTCATAGCTAGCTAGCTAGCAAAGTTGTGAAAAAATACCTGTATCCTGTTTTGACGCAAGACTCTATCTTTGATAGAAAAATTATTGAGGAAACGAGAGATTCTCCTATTTGATAAAAAAAACCCTTATCCTTCTAATAATGGGGGCAAAACAAGGACAACAGCATATCTATACATAATATGATAAAACAATGTCGCTTTTCGTGGCTGTTGGTGTGATCGCTTAGATATTAAAATTTTAATCTTTCGTATTGAACGTGTTTTCGAAAGTGGACCCACACGAGACAGCGGATTTTTAATTGTGTCTGTAAATACGAAAGGATAAACTACGCAAGAGATTTTGATGCGATTTTCCCTATTATTCAAAACTTTTATTTCGGAAGGTAAGTAGGTATAATACCTACATTAATATAATAAATAACTGAAATAGCACAGAAATATAGATTTTTTGACATGTCGCTATTGCACCCGTGCGAAGCAGGGCGGGCGCTAGTCAATACATAAAATGATTCCAGATTCACTACACAGATTGTTAATAAAAATCTATAGTTAAAAACTCAATGTTTGCACTAATTTATTGACGGTTAATTTACTGGTGCATGCATTTATTTACCTATCTATAATAATATTTGTGTGCAAAGAGATATTTTCAATTTCCTTTCTGAAAACTGGATGCAATTGATGTATTATTGCGGCTAAAATCATGAATGCAGCCTGGACATGAGGATTTTGTTTCAATTTATCTTTCATTTTATTTTTAACTTTGATATCAATAAGGTTTTACTACATTGTTTTTATCAAATTATTAATAAGCCGGATGGTAATTACCTACGTAATACACAAAGACAATGCTTGTCATGTTGACAGTTCAACAACATTCATTGCGTTATTTATGTTGTAGAGTAGACGAATTTTTCAAACATTATGAACCAATGCAATGGATTTACGACACGGTTGGCGCAGTGGTTAAGCGATTAACTGCTAGGTACGCTGCGTTTCGCGGGTTCGATTCCCGCACGGAACAAATATTTATATGAGCTATAAGTACTTGTTCCGAGTCTGACTGTTTGTGTAAGTGTATGTGTGTTTAAATGTTTGTAAACGCACGCATACAAGAATATTCCGGGAGGAGATATTCATTATTATATTTAATAAACAAGCGACGTAAGATTGCCGACGACACTTGAAAAGAGTTAAATAGGTAACTATTACTTTTAAAATTAATTTTAAGGCTCAATTTGATGTGCGTCCACTAGTTAATATTTCTCTTGCGTTTCGTCCATATTAGCCAAATCCCGACTATATTAGGGTCGGCCTCCACATACAGTTTTGACCTATGTCAATACAAACCACAAAATATAGTTTTGTAGTAATATTCCGAGAGAACTCAAACAGCAAGTCTATTTATGTCGTTGGAGGGTCCTATATGTGAGTACATTCGCCTCACTTTGTAGTTAGATTGCTTGAATTTGAATTCATGACTGAATTGCTAGGGTGTAACTGGATGTGGGGTGGCTCAAAATCAGAGGGGCAAATTCCCGTATTTTTAAGAACGTTCGCATTCGCATCTCATTCGCAATCTGTCAAAAATACAATCAATTTACCAACATTTTTGACAAGTTTGACAGATTGCGACTTTAATGTGAATGTTTTTTAAGTACGAGAATTGACCTTCTGATTGTTAGTCATCAGCTTAGCGTTTTACGTCTAAATGGAGTCAGCCCAATAGAATTTGTCTACAAATTTGGCGCCATCAGCAGCCAGTTGTATGTCGATAAAAAGTATTCTATGTCCGTCACCAGGGTTCAAAGTATTCCCGTACAAAATTTCATCAAAATTTGCACTGGGCCCGCGTAGTAGGTACCACTCACCGTACCCACTCACTCTCGAAGAGAGGAGGCCTCTGTCCCAGCAGTGGTAACATTATAGGCTGATTATGCTAAAACAAAATTTGATAACGTAAAAAAAAGCACTTAGTGTTTTTCCGTCGAAAATCATGACTAAAACTTAGAGCACCCGTCATCCCAAAATTAAGCACTTAATTAAAGCGTTCGCACATCTAAAATGTACTGCGATGTGCAAAACTAAATTTACACAGACTACACTGAACATGAATGCATAATCCCCTGTCTAAAGTAACTGAAGCATAGATAACCATAAACTACAGCGAAATCCTCCGTTTCCGAACAAAGACAAATAAGCTCTTAAAAATACATTTTTTTTCTTTTCAATTCTATATAGTCTGTGGCCACGATGCTTCATCTGAAGGCTCTTAATTAAAAACCAGAAACAATAGAGTTGCCAACGTGAAAATGGCTGGTTGGTGCATCTCATGAATATTATGCAGTCTGTGGTTAGCTTCCGGATTTTTTTTGTCTATGGATGTTTACACTATTGTGATGTCTTTAGAGTAGAAAATAGTCTCAAGGCTGTTATAGATAATGAGAAAGTTACAACTATGAAAACAAGTAGGTATAGCCGTAGAGATCTACCCTGAATAACCCTATCTTTAAAATGGTCTAAGCAACTTTTGTTATAAATCTTATTGCGGATTGCGATAAGCTGAATATGAAACTCTAAAAGATAACTCAGTTCAAAAAGTCTAATCTTGCTTTGTATTTCTTACGATACGAACTAGATTTTGATATCAAAAAGGATTTTTGATTTAACAAACCGTAATCCAATGAAAAGTTTTACGAAATAATCCTTAGACGGTATTTAGCTATTTTTCGAAGATATTTGCAGTTTTAATAGGTATCTAAGCTACTTTCACAGCATTATTGGTCATCGTCTTTTCTAAATTCTTGTAAATCATTATTTATGCAAGCGGTGGTAGCTAAAGCTTTGTGGCACGTCGTGCAAGTTCAACTTTCAAATTGTAAAGTCCGTTCCAAAACTATTTGACGAAAATGTAAACAAATGGATCAGAAACGTTGCTGGGGTTGCCAAATTTATAGTACTTACCATAAAAGCAATTTGAGTTATTTGATTTGATTATTTGGATACTTAAACCCGACATTCTAATTTTAAATAACTTCATGTGTTTCATTTGACAATAAATGAGGTAAGTTTTATAACCTGAATTTTCGTCGATAATTTTTGAATTACAATTTAATAATGATAATCAAACAAAAATGTTTCAAAAAAGTGGTAAAACATAAAGTCAGAACCTTCTAAATACAATACAAAATATGAATGTGTTACTTGTCTTTAGTGAGTGATCAATCTACAGCTGTTTACACTTTCATGAGATACTTTTGAAAGACCATAGTGACGGATTTACTTGAGTGCACTTCATCTTTTATTTACTAAGACCCCACGTAGAATTGGTGAATTTCGCTCAATTTTCAACGCATGTCCATGGTGACAAGTAAAAAGTTTGAAAACTCAGTGCCATCACTCGCGAAGGGTCCATTATTGCAACCGAGATGTGTTCCTATTTGATTAAATTTACATGAATAAAATCCCTTTCTGGAAAGGGTATTTATTAACGCCATCATGTACGCGGCCTACTCGCACATCGTGAAATTTTTAACCGAATTTCATCACGTTTTTAATTTTAAATTGGCACCAAAAATGGTTCCACCATGAAAATACAATGCAGAGGTTGCAATTTCAGTAAGCTACAGCTTTCCTCAGTGTATGCCAAAAACCATTTAAGGAAACGCAGACATTTAGGCTTATTGTAGTTTTAAAGTACTATTGTCCAGTCTAGACTATTTGTTTTTTGTCTAATAAAATTTTATTGCTGTTTAAGATCTGCTCTGTTAAGTTTGGTCTAACAATTTGGACTGGGATCAAAAGCTGATTGCCTACGTCATGAATACTGGCTTGCTTAGATAGGGATGGGAAGGGAATTCCATTTTGTGTTCAGGGTTCCGCACCCGAAGACCTCCGTTGTCCATCTGTCTATCAGCGGGCTGTATCTCATGAACCGTAATATGTAGAAAGTTGACATTTTCACAGATTGTGAATATCTATTGCCGCTGTAATAACAAATAATAAAAATAAAATGGTAATAAAAGTTAAAGGCGGTCACCATACAAGAAACTTGTTATTTTTCGTTTTTTGCTAAATAATACGGTGGTACGGAACCCTTCGTGTCCGACTCGCATTTGGCCGGTTTTTGTTACTCTCAGATATGTTCACAATTCTCAATTCTTTAATGCATTCTCTGATTTTAGTAAAAGAGTTGTTAGGTTTACTATTAGGTAATGAAACAATTATGTACCCTGTCAGGCACAGCTAGTTAGAGAGGAGGAAGAGAAGAGCGGTTATTTGTGTTTATATTGTTATGTATTCTGCTAATTGTATTTTTATTTAATTGTTACTTTTTCTTCTAATATTTAATTTATTTTATGTTGTGTTGTAGGTACTGTAAAAATTATGAAAAAAAAGAGAATTAATTAGTATTCAGTATTTTGATTGATCATTGTAACTGCACAACTGAACTAGTAGCGATCATAAAACAATCATTGGAAGCAATTGTAATAATGAATCATAGCAACAGCGCAATTTTTACAAAATGTATAATAATGTATTGAGTTTTTTTTTTAATACGTTAATTACAAAGTGAGATATATTTTTGACACTGTAAAAACGCTTTAAATGTATAATTTACATAAACCTCTGAAAAAAAAGGAATATACGGCGAACTTTATTCTAAAATCCCATTATTGTTAACATACATTTGGAAATTCAGCTACGTGAAGATACTTATCAGTGGACGTGACTGTACAAGGGTACCTTCTTCTGAATAAATCATTTTTTTCATAACCCCGATAAGTAGGTACGATTACTTTAACAGAGTGAACATCTGCGTCCATCAATCAAAAAGGTACTGTACATATAACGGCGCAGAATATCTTTTACCAGAAGTGGTCATCGTATTAATGGTTCAGCAGCTTCAATATCATCAGAAGACCAATTCTCGTACTTAAAAATGACACACATTCAAGTCGCAATCTGTCAAGATTGTCAAAAATGTTGGTAAATTGATTGTATTTTTGACAGATTGCGAATGAGATTAGAATGCGAACGTTCTTTAAAATTACGGGAATTGCCCCTCAAGATTGTCCGGAATATAGCAGTCCGTCATGGTACGACAGCTGCTCCCCTGACTTTTGTCATCAGATGACAGCCAAGACGCAACCATCGACGCTCTGCTACATTGACAGTCACCAGCCAGTGTCACTCTTATCCGACCTCTTCGGTGATTCCTAGCAACTTCTGACTGGACAGGTCCACTCAAATCTGTGTGGTTCTTCCCTCAAAATACCATTTCAGACACTAAATGATATGGCTTGACCAAGATTATGTCTGGACTTTAAAAGAGACTGCGACCTTTGAGTCTGTTTCGGCCTTTCTCCTCGGAGTAGTCAGATAGGAAACGCCGACTTCATCTAGCTTAGTTTTAGCTTATTATTTAATATGACGTGTAAAACTGATTCCGATCCTATTTAAAGACTAAACAATATCATTTCATTTTGTCATAACAAAAGTCACAAGGCAGCGCCACTTGCTAAGCCGCCATATATTTTCCAATACATCGTTATTTTCTCGTGTTTCTAAGTAACTAGGTATATACCGATCTTCAATTGATAAGGCTTGTTAGTTTACTCAGTACCTACGTCGTTAAAATGCCTAGCTTCGAGAATATTGCTATTGCTTCATAAAGATTATAAAAAATATACTATAAATTACAGACAGTTTTCATCATGACTGTCTCGTTGATCTAGTTGAGCAAGCGCTACTGCTAAACATGAGGTCCTGAGTTCGATTCCCAGGTCGGGTTCGTCCATCAGAAATTTCTCTAAAGTCAGGATTGTGTTCGATTGATGGCAATAGGCTCGCCCCAGGTCCTTCTATAGGTACACCTCTGTCTAACCCTTGGGTGAAAACAGGCGTGGCGTTATGTTATGCTACTTTCATGATAAAATAACATGTCGCACGTATTCCCAAAATAGGTAAGCAGGTCAAGCCTATTGCCATAAACCGGGCACAAACAAATCCAGGCTCCAGGCTGCTAATGAGATTTTCCAAATAGAAAGTCCATAAACCTCACTAGGACCAAAGTTATCGACATAGCTCACAGAATAAGCAAGCTGAAGTGGCAATGGGCCGGCCAAATTAGCCGTAGAACAGATGACCACTGGGGTAGACGTGTTGCCGAGTGGAAACTACGAATCGGCAAACGTAGGTTAGGACGCCCTCAGGCTAGGTGCGGCGACGATCTTCGCAGGGTGGGTGGTTGGTAGCAGCTGGATGAGAGTTGCCGAGAACCGAGCTGACAGGCGTGCAATTGGAGACGCCTATGTCCAGCAGTGGATTGCTGTATGCTGATGATGATGATGATGATGATGAATGACCTCATTAGAGAGAAAGTTGTCGACGATGTACTCATCAATGCCAATATTATTGTTGTTATAATATTAGAAACTGCTAGAACCCACGAAAGTAAGTGTCTACGTAAAATTTATTCATATTTTACTTGGGGTTGCTGGGGAGATGCTCTACAGCAAGGCATCATTTTGTTGCCTGTTAACCTGTTATGGTACTTATTTTATTAAGTATATAGGTACTTATTGCGTACAATTGTGTTATGAATTTATAAACAGTAAAAATTTTATTTTTATTATTTTTTTAATATTTTTATTTCATAATCTTTATGGCACCTCTTTAGGTCATGAGCTATCTGAATAGCCAATAAAACTTTTTACAAAAAAAACCAACCGACTTCCAAAAAAACACTAGAAAGTGAAAAATAACTTTAATTTCGGAAGTAAACAAAAAAAGAAGTAAAAACCAAAGACACCGACTTCCGAAATTAAAGTTATTTTTCACTTTCTAGTGTTTTTTTTGGAAGTCGGTTGGTTTTTTTTGTAAAAAGTTTTATTTTTCACTTTTTAGTTGTGCTACCTACCCCCTACTAGTTCGAATATCACGACCTGCTATGTAAATAACAGTGACAGGAAAATGTTAAAAGATCGTCCATATAGGCTAAGTGGGAAAAATACGTATTAATGAAGCTAACTCAAAAAGTACTCAAGCTAAGTTAATAAAATTTATATGGGACCACCTTGAGAGCATAACCTTTCAATCAAAAAAAGAAAATTCAAAATCCGTCCACAATTGACGAAAATATCAACGGACATACACAAAAAAAAAAAAAAAAAACATACATACGCTACGAACATATAACCTCCTCCTTTTTGGAAGTCGGTTAAAAATTGTAGGTCTTAAGGCAGATGCGTGAAAATGGATCCGGTGTTACAATGTACATATTATAATAGACTAATGACTGGTTTGGCCTCTGCCTAACCCTTCGAGCTAAAAAGGCGTGATTTTAAGTTATGTTACCTATCGGTAAACCAAATTTATATAGTGTGTCTGAAATTATGTAGTATTTATTCTAATACCTGATGTCTGGAATACTTAGACAGTATATTATATTTCGTCTATAATATACCTCAGTTAGTCTAGACTTCAATAAATTACAAGTAGACACATAATACGCCAATTTTATGGTAACGAGAGATGTTTGATAAGGCTTTATCTTAATAACGGCGTAGATAAATATATAGCATAATTAATATCTACTTAGTTATTTCGCGTCGCTTCGAAAATGTGTTTTTAACAGTTAGTCTAGACTTCAAAAAATTATGAGTAGACACATAATATGCCAATTTTATGGTAAAGAGAGATGTTTGATAAGGCTTTTTCTTAATAACGGGGTAGATAAATATATAACATAATTAACTACTTAGTTATTTCGCGTCGCTTCGAAAATGTGTTTTTAACAGTTAGTCTAGACTTCAAAAAATTATGAGTAGACACATAATATGCCAATTTTATGGTAACGAGAGATGTTTAAAAAGCCTTTTTTCTTACCAACTGCGTAAAAAAATATAAATATATTTATTATTTACTTATTTTGCGTGGCTTCGAAAATGTGTTTTCCAATATTTCTTAATATAGGTACTCCATTTATTTTGGCATTATACAAATAACGGTTAAATAAATAAATGAAATAACGACAGTTATTGTGTCATATTGTTAAAATGCCTGCGCTTTACGAGTTATTTTTTTATGTATAAATGGTAAATAGATTACATTGCTTTGTATTTATCGTGAAATAACGGAGTTTATCATACATTTATATCGAAATAACGAAAGGGTGATAACCATTATTTGTCAAATGTTATATATAATAAATGGAGTATAGATGACCCGGTGAACTTCGTAACCCGTGAGACAATTTTTCGGCTGTTTCTTTGGGTTTTTCCTAATTTTATTTTTTCCTATACAACTCCTGTATTGAGGCTAACAAATAAAAATTAAAAACAAATCAGTCGAGCCTTTTTCGAGTTTTTGCAAGACTAATGCATGGCAATAAATTTTTACCCAACGACAGCAAAACCAAAAGGAAGGGTTGTGATTTTAGCAGCTATGTATATAATAAATGTGTATTTGAACCGTATCGTCTAAACTCCTGAACCGATTTTGATGAATGAGGTATCAGTAGATTCGTAAAAATGGTCCGAGTGACATAGGCTATAAATTCTCCGTAAATTAAATATGGTAGACTTACACATAAATTCCGAATCTCAAAAAAAAAAAAAACTTTATCATCAAAAGAAGTTAAAAAATCATTTAGTAAAAGTATCATAAGAAGGCTACGAGGATAGGCCAAAGGAAATAGATTTAATATTACATGAAGAATTTTTTACAAAAAAAAGTGTCTTTTGCCATGAGCAACGGTAGTCTACGGAACTATTCCAATAACGGAGCCACTTTCACAGCGTACAGGTATCCCCACATTTTCAATAATGTAATGATATCTATGAAAGGTTCAATATTATGCCGATACCGGTCAAATATCTGGTGTATGCGTTATCTTTTTATAGTTCCGCACCTGGGTGCCAAACGGAACCCTATTGCTAAGCCACCGCTGTCCATCCGTACGTCTATCAGCGGGCTGTATCTGAACCGTAAAAGGTAGACAGTTGAAATTTTCACAGATTGTAGGTATATTTCTATTGCCGCTATATCAAGAAATAATATTTTTTTTATAAAGTTAATAATTAAAGTTAATAAAAACGACGAAAATTAATACGTTTCTTGAATGGGGACTCCATTCAAGAAACGTATTTATTTTCGTCGTTTTTTGCTCAATCTTAATACGGGTCGGAACCCTTCGTGTTTGAGTCCGACTCACACTTGGCCGATTTTTTTATCTTTTTGTAGGACTAAATATTTCCCTATATTATTATTTTTAACCCTAACGCTTCGGGGAAATGTTATGTTATGTTATTATTGGAATGATTTTCGTACACTCTTAAAAGGTCAGATGGTACGGTTATATTATGATCGGTTTTGTTAGTGTGTACCTACCTACTTTTGTTAAGACTTACTAAAAGTTTGTTCAAAAGATGCCAAACAAGAGCAGCTTAACAACACTTCCCACACAAGTCTCGATAAATCTCGAATAATACGGTGTTTCGCTAAGACCTTTTTAGGGTCTTCATTTAAAAAGACGCCGCTGTGTATATAAGTTGTAGGGAGATTTGATAATACGAATTTTCGCGAAAACCCTAGGTATATTGCGAAAATACGGATAATTAGAAAAAGGTGAAAAAAAATCTCGATCTTACTGGAAAAGAATTATGGTTTTTGCAAAAACACTTTCGAAAATAATGGACATTAACTGTTTAACGAGTTCGTAATTGCTTTAAAACTTTTGAAAACAATTCCCGGTAAATTGAAACTTCGTTAAGGTTGACATGAACAAAATAGGTCTATTGTCGTTTTATGACATGCAAGTGAAATTCAACCTTACACTGTTTGTCCACCGCCACTATCAACGAGAAGCGAGATTATTCGAACCAAACGATCCCGATGACGAACGTGCGGTGGACCCGCGGCCATAGTAATCGTATATATCGTTACTTCGGCGCCGTCATCTCGTTCTCGTTGACGTGGCAGTGGACAAACGGCCTTAGGGTTGTAAAGTAATAACGAGGTCGGCTATACATATAAATCTAAACCGCAAGTCATAAGCAGGACCCCTTATCAACAGACAAACCTTGATAGAGCCTTCACATGGATCTAGATCCGTTAATAATCATTCCAGAATCCCTTAGTAACACACCTATAAGACCTCAATTAAACTGACTTAGACGCACGAGGCTTTGAGGTAACATGTGTTATTTACTTTGATCAAGATAAACCACACTACCTTCAAATATTGAGGTGAAGTGTTTAGTAATCAATATCTGGAATATTGAGAAGACTAAGAAGACATCGTCTGAAATACTAGTGCTGTGACATTCTGGCTACATATAGGTGATTTGATTTTATAAATGGTTACTTTTATTATATTTAATTGTATTCCGGAAACTTACACCTAACTTATAATACAGTGTTCTTAAACAATATAAAATTAAAGGCCATTTACAATTTTCCACTGTAATACCTGAAATATTGTGAAAACGTCTTAATATATACCTAACCTAACCTATCTAAAGTATTTACCCATCATGATCATCACCTTCTTAGCTTTTTCACAACTATGTTAGGCACGGCTTCCAGTCAAACCGGATGCAGCTGAATACCAGTATTTTACATGGAGCGACTGCCTATCTGACCTCCACAGTATTAAACCCATTACATATAATATTACTTATGCACGTAATAAACTAGATGTTGCGGCTTCGCTCGGCAGGAAATTGCTCTCAATTTCCTAGAAGAATATTCTCGTTTGAGTTTTTTTTCTACCTTTCTGCAAAGAGTCGAGATCTAATAATGAACTTATTAATTAGACTTGTAGCAGGAAATGCAGTCATTTTTTTACGCAACAAGTAAAAATATCACTGCAGTAGCAAATAAGAATACAGTTTTTTCTTAGGATGTGTCCCCACGTATATATAGGTATATTTTTTAATTATTATTTTCATTAACATTTTATTTTTTTTATTTAAAATGTCAATAAAAATAATTTAGATTTAAGTATCACTGACTTAAATCTAAACTCGCCAAACTTAATAACATAGGGGTCATGCATGCCCGTATTTTAAACGATCGCATTCTAATCTCATTCTCAACCTGTTTTTACTTACATTTTTGATAAGTGTTTGGGGATAATTATTGTCACTGAGATGATATTGGGACTGAATTTTGAACGTTTTTAAACTACGGGAAATGTGGGTGTTCTATAGGTACACCTCTGCCCAACCCTTCGGGGAAGACAGGCGTGATGTTATGTTATGTTTAGTTACGGGAATTGGCTTTTGGCTTTCAGGCTCAGTCTGGGTTCCACACTATTCCGAGATCTGGGCCGTCTGGACTGTATTCGTCTGCTTATACATTATGTACCTGTTTCCCACATGACCGATAGTACGAGCATTTTCAGGCACAATAATTGTGCTCTGATTTACACGTAGATTGATGCCCGTTTTCACTGAGTTCGTTTCGGCCTTTTTTCTCAGAGTAGTCACATAGGAAACGCCAACCGTGGGCTAATTCACGTAACTAAAGCAGTGCAGTTGCAGTTGAGTTTCGATCAAAACAACGATTTTCATATTCTCTACCGCTGTCAGATACGCTCGCGTCAAGCTCGCGTCACGCGAGCGCAATAACGGCATTGTACTGCTGCGCGTCATTAGTGAGTGATTCTGAACGTAACTTGATCGGTATTCTACTATTCGTTTGACGTGTGAAAATGACAGCTTTTAAGCTGGTTGCCGTGCAGTTGACGTCATGCAGTTCACGCGCAGGCAACGCGTAGTTCAAGTTTTTTTGTTTTTGTTTTTATGACTTTGCATGCCGTAAGGTAGAATGTAGCGGAAACACCTAGTGATGTACCATCTTATACCTGTACCTACATTGTTGGCAAATAAATAAATCTGAATCTGAATCTGAAGATTACAAGAATACCGTTTACTGTACTGCAACTTTAGCGCGCGTCATGAAATTACCTAAATTAGCTTCTCATCTAGTTCTTAAAATATTATCGACGTGTAAAAGTGTTTGTACAAACCTATTTACAGAAAATAAAACCATCATCATCATCACTTACACAAGGCAATGCCTAAATAAATGCGCTCTTCCTTCTCTCTCCGATTATGTTTTGCACGACAGGGTCCATAATTGGTTTAATTAATTTTAAGCTTACCAACTGTTTTAACTAGGTACATTATGGAAAGCAATAAAGAAATTGTGAATAGATTTTCAACTATTGGCGCTGAGCCGAGCGTCGAAAATCCAACAGCGCGTAATGTTAGTTAAAACAGGCATGAGTCCATAAGGCCCAAATATTCGAAGGTCGAACTAGTAAACGCTAAAACCAATGAATAAATTCCCAGAGGGCAAGGCAGGGAAAAATAATCAAATCGAAACACGAGTATTTGGTTTTAAATAATTATTTTAACTAATATTAGAAATGCGAAAGTGCGTTTGTTTGTTTGTTACGCTTACACCCTAAAACTGCTGAACGGATTTGGATGAAATTTGGCACATGGATAGAACAATGACCTCGGTTAGGACATAGGATACTTTTTAACCCGGGTAGTACGTTCCCGTGGGATAATTTCGACGCGGGCGAACCTGGGGGCAAAAGCTAGTGTTTTATAAATAGAATTTAATTTTAGTTCCCAAGCGACTGTCTCTTGAAAATGAGACTCACGCGAAGAATAATGTAATACAGCAAAACTTATGAAAACAATCTAAAAACTTAAAAAAAAAATCAGTAGGTAATTTGATTATAAGACATTTTTGAATTCCCACAGGAGAATATTCTCATCTTCTTTCTAAATCTCATTAAAAACTAACTTAAGACCAACCAAAATAATAAAGTTGTCTATGTCATGTTGGTTGGCGGAGTTTCGCTAGCAAATTCCCCTGCAGTGAGACAAAGCCAGGATGATATTTTTCTTTTATTTGTAAACTAGATTAAGCAATCATCCGCAGTCTCTCGTATATCCGTTAATATTCAATTTGCGGTATTGAGTTGACCACAAAGGACAGAGAAAACAATGGTAATAAATATTACGGTAGCGTCCGAAGCGACTCGGTCGGACGAAGCGAAAGGATCGTCGGAGCGGACAAGCAAATGAAACGTAAAATAATCTGTTAGTTCTGAGAATACTGGTCCACTGTATGTTGCCATTTAAAGTAACTGAAGTATTTTTGTTTTCAGCTGAATTGCACTTTGTTTTTCAAACATGGACCGATTTTTCAATCATTAGATAACTTTTGCCTGAAGAATAAATGTGACGTTTTGATTCAAACTCAAACTCAAAGCATTTATTTCAAATAAAACAATTACAGGCACTTTTGAATTGTCAAGGGGTCGGTCAGTCAGAAAGATGAAGCGAGTTGCCCAGTCCAAAGCGTAGTAGGTTCCTATGGAGAAGAACGGGCAAGAAACTCCACGGACACTCTTTTAAATCAAATTATATGTTACAAAACACAGATTGTCCATACAAAACTTACTGTCAAAATGACAAACTTATTCGTCGGATAAAAGTTAACTGGCGATTGAAAAACCTCCCCTTAGGATGGGTTTTGATATTGAATGCGGTAAGGTTGTAAAGCAATGGAAGATATTATAGAAGAACGTGATAGAGGGGGTATTTTTATTTATACTAAGATAAGATTTAAAAGTAAGTTCATAATTACGGCTCGTACACACAGGTGCGATATCGCGGGTTCGGCAGGCAGCGCTACCCTTCTCGCGCCAGTGTGTACGAGCCTTTATTGTGGTAGTGTGTTAAAAGTATGTAGGTATCTTAGTAATTTTCGTTTGATACTCTGTCTTTTTCTGTAAGGTTTCCTCCCAAACGTCTCCAAAGAATACACTTATGGAAAACAAAGACACATTATGTCAAACATTTCGGCACATAATATTCACACCTAAAGTTAAATGTTCTCTTTATACGGTTTCCCAAAATAAAGCTATATAAGGTGCTATAAAAATATCTGCCACGGCTTTAATGAGAGGTAGTATTGTGTTTAAAGATAACAATAGTGAAGAAATTTCGTACCCCGGCACAGTTAAATCAATTTGAGAAAATAAAGTAGTTAAATAAACATTGACTCTACTCTGCATAACGTGGTTCACAAATTACGCGCGAAGTGCACTTCGTCAATGAAAACAACTGCTATCTCTTTCCATCTGTTCTGTGAATGAAAACTGAAATCAGCTGACTAGTTCGTCACTTGCAAATTTATACGTACAATTTTTTGTATGAAAAAAAAAATGACACATGATCAATATTTTATCTTTACTATTGTAATCTATAAACACGATACTATCTCTCATTGCAGCCGTGGCAGATATTTTTATAGCACCTTATATACGCCATGGCAACATACCACCAGAATTAAGCCTGTATAATAGCCAATATACACTTCATTATACATTACACAAAGTTAAACAGAACTCGGCGACTTCATAGCCTTGTTATGTATAAATAGGCACAAAATTAACTTTAATTTTAGAGGATTGAGAAATATAATTGAAATGAAAACGAGTATGGTTTGTTTCACAAAGAATGGAGTTAATTGTAGAAAGGTTTTAGAATAATCAGAGGGGAGTAGATAGGTACAGTACAAGAGGAGCTCGTGGTTAAGTAATAACAGCCTCACGGATCGATTCATTGGGCTATGCTACGCTTGCCGGGGTTGGCCCGTGGATGGGTGACCATCTTTACTAACGAGACTCCTCCGTGCTTCGGAAAGCACGTTAAGCCGTTGGTTCCGGCTATCATTCGTGGATCTTTGACAGTCGTTACGACTTGTCAGAAGCCCGAAAGTCTGCCAACCAGTCTTACCAAGGGGTATCGTAATACCCAGATACTGGATTGTGGAGGTCAGATAGGCAGTCAATCCATGTCAAATACTGGTATTCAGCTACATCTGATTAGACTGGAAGCCGACCCCAACATAGTTCGGAAAAGGCTACGCAGAAATGACATTATTTCTCCGCAGCGAAATTATTTCATTGATAGAAAACTCAACTACTCTACCATATAAGATCTATAAACATTACCAACCAAAACACTTACTTAACGCAAATGACTGCCAAATACGATTACTGATGACCAAGCATTCACAAAACCATTCCTACAACAAGACAAAGTAAAGAATATAAAAAAAATAAGAAAACAAATGACCAACGGAATAATGACGTCATTTCCCGCCTTTATTTACGGGATCCTACACTAAAAAGGGACGGACAATGAACCTTGGATCGTCGGTCAGTCATACCGAAGATGTCTGAAGATGACATGTAAAGGAATTCCGCATTTTCTTCCAAAACGGAAAATATTGGTATGATAAATATGGACGTATATACAGGCTGTTTTGGAAAACAAGATAAGGGCTTATATTGTTATCGAAAACAGCTTTGAAATCGATGTCCGATTTTCTACCTTTCTTTTTAGGTGGAAATCAATCTAATAAATCAATTTCGAACCCGTTTTTTTTTTTTTGGTAACCGTTGATTTACTTTCAACTGCCCATAGTTGGGTCGGTTATTATTTACCTGGTATTTTTGTTTGTATGTTTTTACGGGTGTAAAAAATTGTCCAAAAATCCAATTAGAGAACAAATAATTTCAATTAGGTACATTTGGCTACATGCCCGAGTATATATTTTATTCAGTTTATTTTCTACCAAGCTACAGCTGTCTACCAATCTAAATACAGACATAACACACATTACAATATCACTCGCGAAATAGAAAAATAAACATAGAATACGTGACTCAAGTACTTTCGCATTTTCATTATACCTAGCGCAGAGGTTGCTAGTCCAACATTGTTACTCACAGAAAAATCTAGAACATTTTCCATTTCAGAAAAATGAAAAACACACACGCGGCACTCCCGCAGTATATTATATGTACATGCACCTAACTCTTATTAAAATCTTTTTGTTCATCTCTTTAGCGTGTCGACGGCAAACTAAGTCAGCCCCGAATTTAGCTACGAGCTTGGCACCTTCATTGGCGTCCATCAGTTCCATAAAGTGCAGGCAACAGGACACTGGACAAGCTATTAAAAGGCTGACAACAGCATATGCACGGTCACTGTCGGACTGCATAGATAAGAAAGAGAAGCACGGTGACACAACGCTGGTAATTTATTTCAAAATATGAAGCTTTTATTTGTTTACAAAAAAAAAATTGATTGGACTAAAAAAGTGCCCCATTGTTTGTGGACCAACACCACATTTACACTCCAGGGCGGAGTCATCTGTGAATTGACCAGAGCAGGTTATTGGGCATCTTTTTGTTAAAAAATACACACCCTGTATCTTGTTATTGTTGTGTGCTCATCATTCAAGAGCAGGGCACAGACATGTTTACTCCATGTCCCTTCCACCACTTGAGGGGATGCTCTCTGCGAAAACATGTCAAAACGAAAACGGTAATGTGTAGTGCATTTAATAAATAAGTAATGTAGTAGTCTAGTAGGTAAGCATATGGTGTATCACATAGAAGCTTTTTGCGTAATGAAAATACTGAGAATGTGTGTGTAGCTTTATAATCTGAAGGGAAAGCAGATACTATAAAAGTAATAATTCGTGTAACAGGGGAAGGCAATTTGTTTTTTTTACGATTAAATTATATTGCCCGATGATTGATATCGGAAACTTATTTAAAGTACTTAAGAGGGTGCATTCTAAAAGTGGGCAATGTCGCAAACAGATGTCAAATATATCGCTGTTTTGATTAATTTGGCAATATTACTGTATGAAAATATGAGCTCGTGGCTAAGTAATAACAGCCGCACGGTTCGACCCATCTGGTTAAGCTGCGCTTGCCGGGGTTGGTCCGTGGATGGGTGACCATCTTTACATACCGAGACTCCTCCGTGCTTCGGAAAGCACGTTAAGCCGTTGGTCCCGGCTGTCATTCGTGGATCTTTGACAGTCGTTACGAGTCGTCAGAAGCCCGAAAGTCTGACAACCAGTCTTACCAAGGGGTATCGTATTACCCAGTTACTGGGTTGTGGAGGTCAGATAGGCAGTCGCTCCATGTAAAATACTGGTATTCAGCCGCATCCGGTTAGACTGGAAGCCGACCCCAACATGATTGGGAAAAGGCTAGGCAGAATGACTGTATAAAAATATGAAATATGGCTAACTAGTGAACTAGAAATATTGACTATGAAATGCAATAATAAATATCTCAACACCGAATATTTAGTTTTAGATGAAAAAAAAAATTTGGAAACTTTCCAAATGACTTTTTTACACCTAAAACGGTTACAACATCAAATTCAGTGCTATAATTGCAATTCAATATTAATATTCTAGTTCACTAGTTAGCGATATTTTATATTTCTATACAATAATATTGCGAAATTAATCAAAATAGGTAAATATTTGACAGCTATTAGCGACGTTGCCAACTTTAAGAACAAACGCTCTTAAGACAATCTTAAATTTAAGTTCCACAGTAGTGCTGGCAGAAGATGGTCATTGATAAATTGGGCCTAATGCCATGTATCAAATCTGTGTTATAATTTTGGCTTACAATAAAGTAGGTATATTCCACCTATCTGCAATATTTATTCTATCATTAAAGTAAACAATTTTTATAAAAAAACACCACCACAGCAACATCTTATTTTGAAGATTTGTAACTCTCTTTGCCAAAAATCCAATTTCTTCTCAAGTACTTATATTAAAATGGGTGTGAGAAATTATATCAAAGGGAAGGAAATTATTAAATTACATACAAGTCTTTATAATCTTAAGGTAAAGGCTTCTCGAAGATCAAAAGGCTGAGCGTTTACACCCTTCGTTCTACTACAGTTAAATATCAACCATATTGCAGTAGTACACGGTATAATTTTGATCCACACTTGGCCAGTTTGCAGGATTTAGAAGGGCCATAACCAGATGACGAAAAGTGTATAGAAATGAAAAATGCTCGGTAAGCAAAACATAAAAGGGATGCTTATGAATAAAAGCTCCCAAAGGTGACAACAATTTTGTTGTTCGATCGTAATAAAATAGCATTTTCATCTAAAATTAATAACAATATCTATTTATCCGAAGTGCTAAAGGTATACTCAAGTCAGATGACTAAAGAATATATAATATATTTTAGCACAGTGGTCACGATAAAATACATTGAAGTTTAAGCTGGTTGCACCATAAATCACTAAATAGGTACATTTAGATTTCTTTTATTAATTATAATCCTTCCAGATCTAATCGAATTTTATAAATGCGAAAGTGTGTTTTTTGCTAAAACGGCTTAACGAATTTGGATGAAATTTGGCACATGGGTAGACCATGACCTGGGTTTAGGACATTGGATACTTTTTTATCCCGATATTTTCAGGGGATCGAGACTTATGCGGGTAAAACTGCGGGGCGCAGCTATTAAACAATAAAACATCTTATTATTCAGTGCTAAAAGTATTCTGACTCCGTTAACTTTATACAATTGACTTAAATCCATTTAAATCCGTTTAGCGCTAAACGCATTCAGTGGTTTGTAGTGCAAGCAGGTATAAGTCTTGCAAGCACGAATCAAGCAGCAGAAAAAATGCAAGGAGGCAATGCTAGGAGTGGGTCTTAGACTAAGACCCACTCCTAGCATTGATTTAGGTAAATTTTCTTTTAAAATGACCTATAAAAAGATGCGCAAGCAGCACCTTACCACGTGATAGAAGTGATATAACTTAAAACATAAAAATAAAGAGATATTTAGGGAGTTTTTATCCTTCTTCTCTCTCAAGTAACGAAATGTGCCTAAACGTGACGTCGTTGAAGTGTCACTCAAGTAGTGACTACAACATAACCCGGACTACACAAAGTGTTTTTCCTAAATTCAGGACGTACTCGATCTCAATAACTCAACCGCCTAGCGATTACAATGAAATAAACACGAAACAAAATAAAATAATGTTACTGTAAGACCTCAGAAACAATTCGATCTTATTTGGTATTGTCGTAGGTATTAGATAAAGTGGCTGTTAGCGTCGGCCATCTTGGATTTAGTGACGTCACGTATTCTATGACACTACGGAACAGTAGGACTGTAACGACACCTCGTTTATTGTTGAAATAAGTTGAGATTGCAAGCGATGTGTGTGTGGATAGGTAGGTGAACCTTCTTCTTCTCAAATAAATCATCACAAAGTACAAATTAAATGAGAATGTTCATGCTGTATCAAAATTTGCCGGTCGACAAGGTTGTAGTGGGGCTGGCTGCCCAGGATACGCATTTGTAAATAAGGATCTTTTCATACAAAAATGCCATAAAAGTCTAGTTTATAATGTCAAAAGAAAGACTATAGGGTCCTACCCTAAATCAAAGGAAGAAGGAAAACTATTTTCTCAAACACGCTTGGAAATTCTTCGAGATAAATCAAAATTGCTGTAACTGATCAAATACATACGAGCGCACAGCCAGCAGTGTTTGTATGAAATTCCATTTCAATCATATTACTATGAAAAATCATATCAGTCGTATTATTTAAAAATAGAACGAACTTTTTACTTCGACACAGTCATGGCAACCAAGAATGTAACTTATCAAAGATTTATTTTCGACTAGCTGCTGCCCGCGGCTTCGCCCGCGTGAGTGTCGGAAATTACCCCATACATCCCCATGGGTTTTAATTATAAATATTGAGTTTCGAGTTAATCGGACAGCGCGTTAAAATTCTTCCATACAAACATTGACACCCCCCAACCTTTTAGGAGGTAATTTAGAAAAACAAAAAACTACAAACTTTATAATTTATTTAGATAACTATTCGTGCGAAGTTTCATGTTTATTACCTCAAGGAATAAGATTTTTCATACAAACTTTCATCCCTTATTTTACCCCCTTAGGGGTTGAATTTCGAAAAATCCTGATACACGTTATTCTTAATTTTTGGGTTTAAGTATAAATATTGAGTTTCGAGTTAATCGGACAGCGCGTTAAAATTCTTCCATACAAACTTTGACACCCCCCAACCGTAGGATAGGGTACTTTTCCGGGATAAAAAGTACCCAGTGTGGTGCCCAGGGTATTAAAGAATAATTATACCAAGTTTCATCAGACAGACAAAAAAAAATTTAATCAAATTTTTGGGTTCGGTGTCGGTCTAGTAACACCCCCTGCCATTTATTTTTTTGATATCTTCAATGTACAGAATTTTCACTTCTACAGATTTATTATAAGTATAGATATAGATTTGGCTGCAAATACAGTTGTTTAATTAAAGTAAGACAGAACCAAATGAACATAATATTGGCGCGTGAAAAATTATCGTGGTTCGTAATGATTGATTCTGGAATTTACGATTAATTTACTTAGTTTGAATTTCCACGCATTGTTTCAGAAAAGTACTATAGCCTTGACCACAACCAGGCATTGATGGCCTCACGTATGTGTGCCTCAGTTCCGTCTCAGCTCACATTTTCACGATCGTCCGTCAGTACCCTGTTGCAAGACGCGGCAGTAATGTACTATTATTGGGACTCGCACAGGAAGATCACAAAAATTAAACAAACTCATAAAACAAAAGTTAAATTAAATACAAACAGAAAGTTCTACACGAGGCCAAAGGGCTCCTATCTCAGCCTTATGCTGCGACATTTAAAAATAAGTGTCACAGCGCTGCGCTGGTATTCTAATAGTAGCCTAGAGCATAATATGCTTTAATATGAATCAAACAGCATATTATATTAAGCTGCATTATGTTCCTACCCTTCTGTCACTTAAATGACAGCTGGATAAACACAAAGTAAGTGCCTTAACACGAAAATATATAATGGAAACTTGGTTGTTCTCCCGCCAATCACACGGTGAATAAACTCACAAAATATTAGTGTAGAATGCCTAAAATATAGCCCCGAGGTATACTCGTATGTGCCGCAAACTAAAAGCAAACTGTTCGAGACAAGACTCCGGGGCAATTACATAAGTTATTGCAGTGAATAAATTGCTCCTAATTAAACCGTTTTTGCGATATGTGCTGAAGCATATATTCCGGCTTGAAAATAACTAGTTTTGTACGTAAGGATAATATTTATGTGACGTCATAGAAGAAAGATATTAATATACAGGGTGGTATGAAACATTCTTTCGCCGGTATTCACTATTATGAATTTTGTGGATCGCCGAAATTGTGTTGTTATTTTTACAAGAAATGATAGGCTTTTTTGGTTCGGTATCTAGAATAATGATAAAATAAAGGGCATTGTATTATGCTTTTGAAGATGGTATATATTTATTTATACAGGGATAAATATTGCATTACATGCAGAATTTCATCAAAATTGACTAATAAAGGCGACTGCCCACTTTTTATACAGGGTCAAGTTAAATTATCTAGCAAACCTCAGCACATGTGATGAGTATCGGCTTTCTAAATAAGATAAAACTAAAAGAGATATGATAAAACATTTAAAAAAAAAAGTTTTTTTGTGGGGTCACCGACCGCAGTTAGTCACTTGAAATATCAGTTTTTAAACTTCACGAACGTAATGGGTATGGGTATCTAAGCACGATACAACGAAAGGAAACATATTTTCTCAACTCATGCTTCAAGTAACAACACTAGCAACGGTCGTTGACCTCCAAAAAACATACATCAAATCTTTTCATTTTTATTTTATCGTGTTTAAATATCGACACCTATTGCTTCTGCAGAGTTTCGCTAGCTAATTTAATTTGACCTTGCAGTGATGATCACTGTACATACCATAAAGGTACAGTTTCCGCCGTCAGATTTTTTTTAATACACATATTGTTATTATACAATCTAGAGGGACATTTAATTAACATTATACCATGTTCTCCCCGCTCTACAGAAGGAAAAGGTGTAGAATTTCACACCAGAAATCACTAACTTAATTGTGTATACAATACTACCTACAATTATACTCTCATTAAGAATGGTTAACGCCTAATTTAATTTTCCATCTGGCAGCATAAATATACACACCGCTATTTTAATTAGGTCACAACCTTCCAAACGTTGAGAACTGAAAACCCCATCAAAGTTCGTTCAGCGGTTTTTGTGTTACGCGTGCGCAAACAGACACAAAAAAGAAAAAGAAAATTGTGAACTCTGTTTAATAAAAAGTTTGAGTTCTTTATTAGGTACAGTCAACAAAAGAGTTATGCATACAAAAACGTATTTCCGCGACGCTGTTATTATTCATTGTTATTGTGTGTTTAATAACTTTAACTGAACACAAAAGAGTGGGGAAAATGGATCACGTTAGGGTCGTAGTGCGTGGAGTTCTGTTGTTTCTGCTGACCCCTATTGGTAAAGCATGAGCTTTTTTGTAAGATACAAACAAAATTCACGCCTGTTTTGACTCGTTCTACATTTACATTAAGGCCCTATGTGTCGTCAAATTGCTTAGTAAGATCCACCGTTATGTCGAAACTACTGTAGCATTAATTTTGAAATAAATATATGTTGAAGTTGAGGATTAATGTTAGCGACTATGTGGCCGAAAACACGCTTCATAAAATTTTCTCGGTAGAAAAAAAAATCAAAGTTACCATCAAAACGAACGATAGTCCGCTGCTATTAAAAAAATACTTCAAATTAGATCATGAAACTTGCCACACTAACTGAACTAATTATGAAGCAGCGACTGTGTTTTTTACTTTTTTTGAATTACCATTATTTTCGCCGTAAAAAGCAATTACCTAAACTTTTTCCGATTTGATGCCGCCTCCGTCTCGCTCGCACTCAGTCCGCGAGTAGTATGGTGCGAGCGAGATAAAAACCTGAGGTTGGGTGGGCTCTTAAGATTTAGTCTATGTTGATATGCTGTCATTAGTGGATTTTGACAGTCATTACGTTTCGTCAAACGCCCGAAAGTCTGACTGCGCGCCATTCTTACCAAAGAGGTATCGTTTTATCCAATAACTGGGTTGTGGAAGTCAGATAGGCAGTCGCTTCATGTAAAATACTGGTATTCAGCTGTATTCGGTTAGACCGGAAGCCGACCTTAACATAGTTGGGAAACGGCAGATGATGAGTCTATGTTGATAGATCTTGTCATTTTAACGAAATTATTGAAATATTACTTAGTTAATATTTGTACTCCGCTAATGGCAAAACATAGTGATCCTTATACCTACTTTACTTTCTTTTTACTTTACTTTAAGTTGATACAACAAACTTTTCGGCTTCCACTTGAAGAGAATATAACATTAAAATGTAAAAGTGAATACTAAGTTGCAAATAAATTCGATCAAAAACTGTTAAGCACTTTAAACGCAAATAAACTACACAATAAATAAATATTCGTTTATATTCGAACTCACTTTTAGTTAAGGACTTCGCTTACAATGTATGAAATTCTACTTTGTAGAAATTTTGGTCGCCTGCCGCTGGTCGCAAATAAAGCCTCAGCTTTACAGGCTATAACAGTGCTGAGCTCGGCTTTTCTCTATGTAATAAAATAGAGAATGAGGAAACTTTAGAACCGAATTATAGAGGGTGTATAATAACTTAAGTTCGGCACTGGGGTTGACAACCCCCCGCCCCCCTCTCCTACTGAGGTGGTCGTAACTAACGACTATCGTCCGATTTACACAGGAATCACGAATAATATAACCTCCTCCTTTTTTTAAAAATACATTAATAAATCTAACGTACAGCCCCATTTACACGATGCAAGTTTCTTCAATTAAATTAAAGCAACAAATTACTCGGTTCGTCTAATCTTCTAAACACTGTGTCGATGGTGCAATTTTTATTAAGTATTACTTCAACTTATGTTATGCGACAGGGAATGACATCGCGCTGTATAAATCAGGCTTAATAGTGGAAATCAATAATAATGATGAAGCCGCTTCGCACTGCGAAAACTTCGATGGAAAACTACCTCACACATTTAAAGCCTTCTGGGATTTTGGTTGTCATGAAAAATATTATTTTTCAACATTAACTGGTCTGAAAAGATTGGCAGGAAGCTGTATCATGAAAACGGAAATAAATTAGGAGCACATTAGAACTCAGTCATTTTAAAATGTAGGCACCTACTGAATCGTTTGGTTTGGCATCGTCCCCTTTTATGTGGTAAGTTGTCCTTTAAATTAATATAATTTGAATACTTAGGTCAGGGATTAACATAATATCCTTAATTTGAGATATACGCTAGTCGACAATTAGCAAGTCATGAAAACACAAACAAAAAAAGTACCTATTTATTCACAGATATTTTTTTTCAAGATATTATTACCTCTGCTAAACTGCAAATGTATTGAAAAGTTGGTTGGTTAGTTGTTGGTTGGTTAAATAAATGACTTTTGATTTTGATTTTGAGCTTAGTAATAAGCTTAATCACGTCGGATCGCGATTTGGTGTTTCATTCAAGTTCGAGTCTAGTCGAGTAAGACTGAAAAATACACGTGTGTGAAACAGAAAACTTTACAGAACCTGGAAATACCTATTTAATAATACGTGTTAATACATTTACCTCTAGTAAATAGTCCCAACTTAAACTCCACTTAATACTACGTAAAAGGTCTAAAATCGTGCGCATCTGTGTGAACAGGTGTACATAATGGCTAACAATGGTCCGTTTAGCGTTACAAACACAATGTTGGACTGACCGCAATGAATAAAACAAGAGAGCACAAAAGTGTGCATTTAATTGTTTTGCAGCTTTCTAAAATTCTTTTTAAATGTTTGTTTGGTAGGTTGGAAGTCGTGGTTGTAGAGGTAAGACCTGCTTTTTGACCACTAAGTTGTGGTTTACATCAAGCATAAATAACCTGCTGGGAGGTATCCATGTAGCGTTTTCAATGTTTTTAGAGTGCTTGCGTGACCTCGTTATTGCTTTACCTTTAAAGTTGAATTTCACTTACACGGTCTGTTTGTCTATGTGAAAGTTAAATATTGGTGCCGATTACCTTGTTCACAAACTAAACTAAATTAGCGCATCTTTTTCTTTCTATTTCATTAAGAAAAGGACAGAAGGTAAATTTTAGTTCAGTCCTGTCAAATTAATCAGCGCCTGATGTAAATTTACGTAATTTTAGTAGGCAAGTTTTTAATCACGTCTAAATTTGTATGGAGTAGTGACAGGCGCTGATTAATTTGACAGGACTAAACTAAAATTTATCTTCTGTCCTTTTCATAATGAAATAGAAAGATAAAGATGCACTGAACTTAAATTTAGTTTAGTTTGTGAACAAGGGAATTGGCACCAGTTTCAACATTAGTAAAGTTTAACTTTCTGGGTATTTTCGTCAAAAGTGGAAAATTACATGTTCCGCCATACACACGGTGCAAGTAACTTGAGTGAAAAGTGCGGGCTATAGGTTACCCATGCAGTGAGAGTCACACGAGTCACATCGGCGGCGGGTGGGCGCGGGCGGGGCAGGGTATTTTAAAATGTAGTAACATAAATTCGTACGTATCTAATGGTAATAAGATATAGATTCGAAAGCTCAGAGAACGACCACGGAGCATCACGAGGGATTTCTCTCAGCGCGCTGGAGGATACTGCGGCGGGATACGGAGGCATGCGGTATGCTCCGGTATGCTCCGGATAATCTGTGCTAAAGCCATCATGGCTACTGACGGCTACTGCCTCATGTCGTTCTGATATAGGGTACACTTTAAATTTGACAGCGAAACTCCGCAAACGTGATAGGTACCGATATCTAAACATGATCAAACAACAAAATAATCGAACCCAGGACCTCAAGCTCAGTAGAAGCGCTTGCGACCACTAGACCAACGAGGCAGCCGGCAATTATTTTTTTATTTTGTCATTTTTATATATCGATATCGCGCGGAGTTTCGCTACCAAATTAAATTAACCCTGTAGAATTACTTAAATATCCTCACAAATTGTCTTTGTAATAAAACTACTGCCTATAAAAAAATGTCACATACAAAGCTTCGCGTTTTGCCTACACGTGCAATTTCTTCGAAACTACTTTTCTACTACTTCCTCTAAATTACGTAGAAGAGCGGTTCTACGTAATAGTTCCTTGCTGTGACATTTTACGCATCAAATAAAATTTCTCCTAACAAGGAATTTCCGCATTTATTTTTCTTGAAGAAAATGTTGTGCCCCAGAGCCTCATCGATGTTGGTTCGCCGGCGTTAAAATACAGGATGAATAATACTTGTGTATAAAACGGGAGCTCTCCCGTGAGGGTTTACCGAACTATCAGCGCTTACTTATGTGCTCCTGGTAAGTGGTAGGTTGAAGATCACACAAATAACTTCAGTATTTATTTACAAGTAATCTTCAACCTACCACGATATGATTTAAGAAAAAAAAACTAAGACATGTTTACGTCTGCATGTCTAGAAGTATGGACAATTTAGATACCTACGTACATACATAAACTCACGCCTTTTTCCCATGGGGGTAGGCAGAAACTACAGAACGCCACCTGCTACGGTCCTTACAAACTCCTTTTGCTTCGTTAACGTTCATATATCTGATCATACACACACGCCGGTTGTGAGTACTACGCACCTGACCTTTCTGAAGAACAATTCTGAAGACAGAAGGTCATTTAAAATGTCCTCCTAGGGCGTCCCCCTCCCAGCGTTTCCACTCACTGTTGACAATTACAACAATTTGTGCAGCCCAAATTATACCAGTTAGTTATAAGGTCTCCCATATTTTACTTTCCAGTGTTTTAAGAGGACATGTTGTCACGTGGTCGTTGGCGTTCATTCCATACTAACGTATTTCTCTGTTTTCTCGGTTCTCCCTATGTTTTTTTGTTTCGCGTAATAATATTATAATATTTTTTTCTGAAATTATCCTAAAGAACTATCGCGACATTTTTAATTCACAAAAAAACCAAACATAAATGTCTTAATTTAGTATTTGTTTTAATAAATGTTTTTTTTAACTAAAATTTTATCTGAAGTTACTATCGCAACATTTTGCAAAAGAGTCATTCTGCGAAAGCGACATTCTGCGAAAGAGACATTTTACGACCGGTAGACGTTTTGGTAGCAATGAGTAGCCTCAAAACGTATTACACATTGGGTGGGTACCTACTCATTACCCGTACGTACTTACATACTATAGAACACACATTCTAAACAATCAAATGAATTCTGGTCGATGTATCTTTTTGAGGTGGACTGTACGACGCGTCGTACTGATACAGTTGTTAATGGAAGTGTATTTACCAATTATTGGGTAAACTATTTTTGTCCTGGAAAATTTCAGTAACCGCCTTCATATCATGATAGTAGTACATAAAATTAAGCAAGCAATCGAAACTGAAACAAACATTTAACAGATCCGATACTTGGAGTCGTTTTCGAATTATGACAACATTTCAGTTATTAAGGTAGGTATTATAGTGCTCAACACTGCTGTTATTTTTTTTTTACTAACTAACATTAGTAAACATTAGAAATGTATGGTAAATGTACCTATTATTAGTATTAGAAAATGTTTGTAAACATCAGCCAGTGTGGGAGCATCATTACAAATGAAAATTGTTAAATACCTAGAACAATTTGTTATATTATATACATCACACTCGCGCAGTAATCTCTGCAGTAAGCACGTTGCAGGGGTGTCGCACCTTCTGTATCAAGTTACCTCCTTTGTTGTGAACTGATCTCGCCGCGTCTGTTGTTGAGATCCACACAATACGCTAGTAGAATACGTCTCTTGTATTGTTTGAGCAACTGAAATTTGATAGCGACAACAAACATGTGGCTGTGTGTTGTCCTTTTTTGTTTAGATTTCTTTTGTGTTTAGGTATTTAATTACCAGGTTTAAGAGGTTTGTTTTGTTCATTAGATGAAGTATAAATGAAGTTTAGTAAACAATAAAATAAAATTGTTTCGACAACATTACTTTCATTATTTATTTTTTCTAAATAACCTTTCTTTTCATAAATCATGCCTTTTAACATGACAGTTAAATGCGTAATACGTATTTATATCATCCATTAGCTAACTACCTTTGATTACCTACTAAAGCCAGCTGTCTGCTTAATGTTTATTTTGCAAAATTGACTTGTATTAGGTACTAAATTCGCTTACAGCATTAGCATTTCTGTCTACTTCTGTTCCTAACTTTTATTTGCGTGTAATTTATCTTCCTGGGCTGTCAGAAACTAGGTAAAATGAATTCATTTTATCTAGTTTGTGACAGCAATGAAAAGAGCTGGGATTATTAAATGTAATTACATTGAATAATTCGTGCACTTTTCATTAGGTAATGGTTCTTACTTGAAGTCACGCTATTTTTTGGACGGGTTATAAATTCTATGGAAATTAACATTGATTTATGAGTACTTTTTTGAGGTTGTTGAAAAGCTTTAGCTCACCTGAATTGGGAATTTATTACCTTTATATATGGACATTTTTGTAACTACCTACAATATATTTCTATAAGCCGTCCCAAAGTAAATATTTATTCTCATACCCTTGTAAAAGAAGATGCGTAATTCAAGAAATGACTTAGTATAATGCGCTTTTAGTACTTAGGGACTAGCTTCTCCCCGCGGTTTCACCCGCATAAATCTCTACAGTCTAATATCGGGATAAAAAGTATCTACAGTTCAACAACATTCATTGCGTTATTTATGTTTCTGAGCAGACAAATTTTTCGAACATATGAAGCAATGGATTAGCAATATTCGTGGTCGGAAATAATCCCAAGGGAACGTAGGTAATACCGGGATAAAAACTATGTGTTAATTAGGTTTTAAACTATCTGTGGGCCAAATTTCATCCAAATCCGTTCAGTCGTTTTTGCGTGATTGATACAAACATCCATTTGGTTTGTGCAGAATAAACAATTTTTCTTTTTCTTTTTTCTTTTCTTGAAACATAAATACTTTCACATTTATTATATTATTATAGTAGGATAAACTTGACTGAAAAACTGTTTTGCAAATAAATACTAATTACTGTTGTAGTACGTAATTTTTTGGGAAAAAATAAACAAACAAACAAACGCCAATCAACAATAATTAATCTAGAATTTCTAACAAAACAGCCATATCGTGTTTCGTTCCAGTGGACTTCAAATATACAACTTCTCCGTAATCAGGCTTACAACAATAAGATCTTCAATTCAAGATCTCACAATCATTCATTCGTTCAGAATAGGTATAGGTATCTGCAAAATATACTTATACTTTTACAATTGGTAGGTAAGATCTTTATAACAAAACTAGGTTATCATATCTCCATCCAAGCATGTAAGTAATAGTTCACCTCCTAGAAGGCAATAAAAGTTGGTATACCCCAGTCGCTTTAGCGTGACAATAGCAGTCATTGACCCACCTACATTTTTTACCATTCTATTTATAATTCAAAAACTGACATAACGTCCGTTAATCAATATCTATCAAAGTCAAACTCAAAGCATTTATTTCAAAGAAACCAATTACAGACACTTTGTCAAGGGGTCAGAAAGATGAAGCTAGTTGCCCTTTCCAAAGCGTAGTAGGTTCCTATGGAGAAGAACGCGCAAGAAACTTCACGGACACTCTTTTAAATCCAAAATATATGTTACAAAATATTTGTTACATCATTCATGTTGAAATTATACATGTGAGAACAATGTAGAAAGACGTGCACGTTAAAAACTATCGAGATCTTCAACATGTTCCAATAACGAAAATCCATATATTGTTTTGGTTATTACGGAGATTTATTATGGAGACGGCTATGACCGCTATTGCTATGCTAAAGCGACTCGGGTATAGCAACACTTACCTAAGAATTATTTTCACTAACCCATTTTTAACAAACCATCAGGGGCCTGAGTCTACTAATTTATAAACGTCACAATGGTGTCATAATGGTTAGTGTTTGACAGATTTGCCATACAAAAACTGTCAAAAACTAACCATTATGACACCATTGTGACGTTTATAAATTAGTAGACTTAGGCCCCAGATGTGATGAGTCATGATGAACCCACTTTAAGCCTCATGCAGACTGGCGCGATGCGACTCTAACAAAACAATTTCTAAGAAAAGAACACTTCACGGTAGAACAATTACCGGTGACGCGGCGCGCCTTCACGCCTGCACGAGGATTTAAATACCTCAGATCTTTCAAGAGTAGGTAAAGCAAATGTAGCACGAAGAAAAAAATACAAGGTATCTTTTATACATGAAAGTATCCACTTAAAGTACTCTTTCCATTCAAAAAAACGGACCCCTTTCCTAACTACTCCTGCCAGACGGGTACATAAAGAATTTGGCAGAACTTAGTCTATTTTTAGAGGAAAAGTGCTAGAAACACTAATGACTCCCAACTGGCGGACTGTCTGTCAGGGTCTTCATGTAAGAGGGAATTTAGAACGTGAATGTTCGTTGTTTGAATGTTTAAAGCTTGTTTTAAAATACATTATGTTGGAATTTCAGTTGAAATAGTTTTGGAATTGAAATACCGTTTCAGCATTATTGGAAGATTGAATTTCAGTTGATAACAAGGCTAGTTACTCTAAGGGCCGAAACTGCGTTAAGCGGACGCCCGCGCGGTTCTATACAAAAGTGCTGCTGCGGGTGACCCGCGCGGAGCACTTTTGTATAGAACCGCGCGGGCGTCCGCTTAACGCAGTTTCGGCCCTAAGATGCGCGATACGATGAAAAATGTGTGAAATTCATACTTCCATACTACCCACACTAATATTATAACTGCAAATGTAACTCCGCCTATCTGTAACCAATTCAAGCCTTAACGGCTGAACGGATTTCCATCAAATTTACCACACATGTAGACCTGGATTAGGACATAGCTACTTTTATCCCTGGTTGTATGTTCCCGTGAGATAATTTTCAACCGACACGCAGGCGAAGCTGTGGCCAAAAACTAGTTCTGTTATTAACCATCTAAGGCACTACTAAGCATGAGAGCCCCTCATGCATTGATAAGGGCCCATAATACTCATAATTGATAAGACCCCTCATTGAAAGGTACCTCATCAATCCAAACGAGCCCTCCACCGGCAGAGCGTGATTAATACTCGGAATAAAATATTTTTAATAAGATATTATGCCTTTAAAGATTTTATACTCGGAATAAAATATTTTTTATTAAGATATGATGCCTTTAAGGATTTTTTTTGAGTATCCCTTGGCTAAGTAATAATATAGCCGCACGGGTCGATTTATCAGGTTAAGCTACGCTTGCCTTGGTTGGTCCGCGGATGGGTGACCATCTTTACATACCGAGAATCCTCCATGCTTCGGAAAGCACGTTAAGCTGTTGGTCCCGGCTCTCATTCACGGGTAGTTGGAGCCCGAAAGTCTGACTTAGTCTGACCAAGGAGTATCGTATTATCCAGTTACTGGGTTGTGGAGGTTAGTTAAGCAGTCGCTCCATGTAAAATACTGGTATTCAGCTGCATCGGGTTAGACTGGAAGCCGACCCCAACATAGTTGGAAAAAGGCAAGGCAGATTGATTGCCTTTAAGGATTTTTTGAGGACGATACTATCGTGGTAGGTAATCAAATGTTGTGGGTGTGTCACTTGGTTGTATTATAAAATGCAATATGTAATATTTTTTTCATTACCGTAATGTGCAAAACATAAAATGTTTTATGAAAACCTTGGCTCGGAATGAAGCACGCTTCGATTAAATTGTAGGTCTCACTCTCAAATATTAAACCTTACGTTAAATCTCCAAATGAAATTATGTACAGTATACGTGTAATATTAAATCATCTACACTAATGCACACAGGTTTTGGCACACAGGTAAACCATGACCTGGGTGTTTCTTATCCCGGTAATAAGTTTCCATGGGATGATTTCCGACCTCCACACGGGCGAAGCCGATACCGATACATTTCAAAAACCTATCAAGATTACGTTTAAAATAATAAACAGTACAGGATGTATTTTATATAGCTTTTATTATAGCTTCAAAATATATTTGTTTCAACTACATTGCCAAAGAGATTGCTAACGTTTTCAGATATCCCCGCAGGAGTTTTGACACTAGAAAAAGAGAATTTCAGTAGTTTTTCATTGGTACAGCAGAAGTTATAACAACGAGAGAAATAAATTGAAATACTTTTCAGTTGTTTTCCCGAACTGAAAATGCCTGTAAAGTTTATCACGTCTTCTGTTACTATAATATTTTGTCTGTTCATTGTTACGTACTTGTCTCAATTGATCTACCAAGTTAAAGTAAATTATGGGATCTGGGGCCTAAGTCTACTAATTTATAAACGTCACAATGGTGTCATAATGGTTAGTTTTTGACAGATTTGCTATACAAAAACTGTCAAAAACGAACCATTATGACACCATTGTGACGTTTATAAATTAGTAGACTTAGGCCCCCGGACATATACATAGGTACACACATAAACTCACGCCTTCTTCCCATGGGGGTAAGTAGAAACTATAGAACTCCATTTGCTTTGTTTACGTTCATACATCTGAAATACAATAGACGTAGATATATTTAGTAACCTATTCCGCTTAACTATACTTAAAGAGTCTTTAAAACCCTGTAAGAAATCGACACGTGTTTCACCTCTCAACGAGGCATCCTCAGGATGACGATTGACTTATCGCGAACCCGAACACGACGTGTTAACACGCCGAGCGCTGGGCGTCGTCATCCTGAAACCCTTATCAGTTAGTATCACCTATTTAATACATAATAATGTAAATGGAGTCTTAAATCTATGTAAATACTCGTATTATGTGCAAAACGAGTATTTCCAATTTTAATATCGTTCGATTTTCCGGTACGTTTACTCCGCGCGTTGGTGCTAGGTTCACAGTCCTAGATAAATCTCGGTATATACTAAGAAGCTCAATACTTCAAGTGTGACGTCACTGCCTTCGTGCAGGTGTTACTGCACATTATATATACACAGTGCAACGCGGCACAGAACTTGCTTATCGCGACAAACTTCATATAACTACTGCAAGGATTCAGTTGGGACTTGCAGACTTTGCGAAGAATGTTTCGGTATATTTCGATAAGAAATAGAACTTGTTCGTGTTTGACACGTGTCTGTCAAGTTTGTTTGTTGTAAGTACGTTTAGATTACCTTGTCCAATGCTTTGACACAACACTTAACACCTGACAACATTTAATTTAATTTATTTTTTCGTTTTACTGTTTGAATTTTTTCATATTTTATTTTGTACTGTTTAATTTCTTTCTTTTGTAAATTTTCTGGAACGCTGTTGTCTCCCTCTTGGGCGTTAATATCTGCGACACAGTTTTGCAACTAATGTAGCTATTACGTACGCAATTCAATTTGTAAAATGTGTTTTTGTTCGATGCTGACATTTTATTAAAATTATTGTATGAAAACAGGCCTTTGCGCTGCAGTGGGACGATAATAATAAGTTATTAACGCTGGCCACAAAGATTTTAAGTGTAATAATTTCAAAATTAATTAAAAGTATTTCGAAATAAAAAAGCGCACTATAAAACTTAAAAAGGAGAAAACTCATAAACTTGATGCACCAAGTAGAAAATCTTACAACACCAGGTTCTTTTACGTTGCTCATAAAAATTCATTAAACTTTACTTTAAAACACAAAGCGGATAGGCTGGTCCGAAGTTGGTAACAAAATTTGAAACACCCAATTTTCTTTTCAAGACTTATGTAAAATGGCCAACGGCTCGGGGGTAATCCTCGGGCCAAATACGTCGAGATTATGTATATTGGAACATAATTGGATATAAGATAAGAAGGTAAAGGAATGGGAGCTTTCGTGACATTTGAGCTTAATGTTTTTTTACGTTTTTATTAGACCCAAGTACTGGGATTATTGAGAATTTTGCCCTCTTTGGTTCAAAAGATTTTACTAGAGTAGGTAATACATAGACTTGGCATAAACGCCCGGAGTAAAATTTTAAAATTCGAACGATAAAAATAAAGGTGAAGGAAAACATCGTGAGGAAACCGGCATGTCCTGAACCAAAAATTCGAAGATATGATGACATCTAAAGAACCCGCACAGGGTCCGCGTGGGGGATTACTTCTTTGAATTCACGTCACGTTTACCTACGTCACGCATTCGAACTAGGTCCTAGGAATACGACTGTTTCAGTACCTATTTGACGTAAATAATCTAGCTGAAAGCCAGCGAGTCACGAGCGAATTTTGAAATTATGCGTATGTTCATTCAAACCGAATCTATGGACGTCTAAAATTCGGTAAAGCGCTTAACTCGTATGCATGAGCTGAAATAAGCATGAAATTCGCTGACTGACATGTTTCCATGAAAAGTCATTACGCCAGCACGTGTCTCTTTGATACAATATTCTTTGGCCTTACATGTGTATAAACAAATCGTCATTGAATGCATTCTAAAACCAAACACTTGGATTTACTTTTAATGAAGACAGATATTAGCGAATATGGTCAAAGAAACCCGGGATGCCTGAAAGCGCGTTGGTTTGATATCGTCAAAGTGGCCTGAACCATCTGAGGGCACGACAAGACAACAAGACAACAAGACAACAAGACAAGACAACAAGACAAGACAACAAGACAAGACAACAAGACAAGACCACAAGACAAGACAACAAGACAAGACAACAAGACAAGACAACAAAACAAGACAAGACAACAAGACAAGACAACAAGACAAGACAACAAGACAAGACAACAAAACAAGACAACAAGACAAGACAACAAGACAAGACAACAAAACAAGACAACAAAACAAGACAAGACAACAAAACAAGACAAGACAACAAGACAAGACAAAAAGACAAGACAAGTGGCAATCGCTTCCAAATTGTTTCGTGTTTCACATATCGACTTTCTTCGGGATTGACATAAGATTTTCGGTAACTATCAGACGATAACGCTGATAGATGTCACTTTGTCTAAACCCTCTGGACTTTGGAGAAAGTCCTTTACCCAAACCTTTAACCAATAGTGAGTGTTTTCGGACTGCTGCTGAAAAAGTCTCTCCGTTATTATCAATTTAAATATTCTTTGTATACAGGGTGGCAGGGACATTGATGCACAACCTGTTACCATGGATTCAATACATGATTCCAGGTTGAAATTTTTCGTTGGTTATTCAAAAAACATGTGCGCCTACTCCGCGGTCAAAATGTATGCAACAGCAAATTTTTTTTATAACCGACTACAATGGTCCTGTGTCTATACTAATAGGTTGCGTCTCAATGTCCCTGCCAACCTGTATTATATTTCACTAGCCTACATTGCCACCCCTTATGTACTCATTCATTCTGCCTAGCCTTTTCCCAATCATGTTGGGGTCGGCTTCCAGTCTAATCGGATGTAGCTGAATACCAGTATTTTACATGGAGCGACTGCCTATCTGACCTCCACAACCCACTAACTGGGTAATACGATACCCCTTGGTAAGACTGGTTGTCAGACTTTCGGGCTTGTGACGACTCGTAACGACTGTCAAAGATTCACGAATGTAGTCGGGACCAATGGCCTCACATGGTTTCCGAAGCACGGAGAAGTCTCGGTAGTATGTAAAGATGGTCACCCATCCACGGACCAACCCCGGCAAGCGCAGCTTAACCTGATGGATCGATCCGTGCGGCTGTTATTACTTAGCCACGAGCTCCCCCCCTATCCCGAGCTTACCCCTTAATAAGGGGTAAGCTCGGGGTAGATGATATGTATGTATGGTATGTATGATGGTACATAATATGTACTTATAACAGATAATATGTCACAAACAGCGGAAAGGGACGCATTCACGACAATGATCAACGCTCAATCATTAATCGCAGTGCCCATCGCATAAACAGTGTGATAATGACGGCTATAATTAGCCACTTAACCCGAACCAGGCTATTCAGTATAATATCCGTGTTGATGATAAAATCAGTCGTTAGGACCCCGGGTAAAACGTGCTGTTATAGTTACGATAATTATTATAAAGAAGGTAGGTAAACACTTCATACCTGTAGGTAAACCAATTATAATTATAATACAATTTCCACGCGACTCTAACAATACAATTACTAAGGTAAACTTAACGGTAGAACAATTACTGTAGTCACGTCGCGCCAGTCTGCACGAGGCTTAAAGCAAAATGGGATGGACATAACATGCTAAATCGTCCACCTGCAATAATAGCGTTCAAGAAATCGCAAAAATCATGGTTTTAAAAGCTCAGCTACAAAACTGCAATTTTATTTCGTCCACGTGAAATTTCTTGTCCCTCGACCTTCCCCATTGCATCGCATCGACCTGCCCGCGCCATTACTTCCTTTTCGCTTCGCATTCTGACTATTATTTCTTTTCATCCATTTTTTTATCCGCCTAACTCTTCAGGTTTATTATTAGTATACGTATATGCATATACTAAACATATTATAGAAAAAAAAAATGTGGAAAACAGCATACGATGGGTATCTTGGTTTAATTTAAATAAGTTTCAATTGGCAATTTTTTTCTTATAAAAAATTGGGTAAATAGGATTTATAGACTCTGTGTCTATAAATCCTATTTACCCCAATCTAGGTTCTCTAAAGGGTTTTCAAATAACGTTTAGTCAAAGGGTAAAGGGCAATTTTAATCCGGTTAACTTCGGATTATATTAAAAGTACGAACTAGAAAGAAAAAATACTTTAACTAAATCAAGCTTATTATATAAAGTGAGGAACTGAGGATTTGCATTTAGTAATGCCTGAAATGTAAATGATGACTTGATAATTATTATGATGCTTAGTCAGAAACAGTAAATATTATAAAAAATAGTCATTATTATTATTAAACTTCTAAAGCCACAGGTAGAGGTCCAAGCGAATTGCGCTTTCGATTTTCGGCCAAAATATCCATTGTCAGCAATGTTCGCTTTCGGCGAAAAAAATATTTTATTCGGCCGTGGCCGAAAAACATTAAGTGTCCGCAAATCGATACTTTTCATTCTTTCATTCATCTTGGGAAAATAGATAGTTACGTACAACAACTCAAAGCACAATATGTGTGAAAATGCAGACAAAATGTATATCTCGCATATTATGTCAGATTGTTTGATTATTAATTATAATATCGTTGAAAAAATGAGGAATTAAGTTTAGTGTTATTTAAGTTTAAACGGTTTTGCTTTTACTTTTACCAAAGAAAACCCTATCAACAAACAAAAAAATATTTTTTCGTTTTCAGCCGAAATTCAGGCCGAAATTCATTTCATTTTCGGCTGAACATGAACCATTTTCGGTCAGACTCTAGCCACAAGTACTGAAACATATTGATAATAATCAGAACACGCGTTATATCGATAATACTTTTAACTCCCAATAAGTGCCCAATTCAACCTGAATAAAATTCAAAAGTGAGATTAAATCCGAAATACCTATATTTCTCAAAGCGGATTCAAATTTCAGCGTTATTATGAACGTTTTTACAGAGATTATCAATATGTTGATGATCATTATCGAAAATTATTTTGTTTACTTAACTTCATAACTGAAAATGTCGAACAAGTAGGTACCCGATTTTCAATTTGTTGCATAAATAACGAAGCTTTTGTCGACAATGAGTGTCAATTATGTCACGAGTTCAAGACGTATAGAAAGAAGTATATAGAATAGTAGCGCCTTGAATAGGTAGGTACAATATTGTTTCCGTTTAATTGGCGCAGAATTGTAAATAATAATATTTTAAAATCAAGATGGATATTATTTAAAAACTAGCTGCTGCCCGCGGCTTCGCCCGCGTGAGTGTCGGAAATTCCCCCATACATCCCCATGGGTTTTAAGTATAAATATTGAGTTTCGAGTTAATCGGACAGCGCGTTAAAATTCTTCTATACAAACACTGACACCCCCCAATCCCCCTTTAGGGGGTAATTTAGACGAAGGAGGAGGCGGAGCGCGTGAGGGAGAGGCAAAGTTCACGCCCTCACGCGCCTAGCCGCCGTAGGAGACGCCCTGGGCGTCGGGACTCCTTGGAGGATTCCCGGCCACCGTAGGCGCGGGCTTGCGGGCGGTGAGCAATGGGTAGCTCGCCCCCGATAAGGACCAGGCCCGGGTCGACGGCGCGTCGTGTTCCACGCGCGCCTCAAAGAGATGTCAGCAAAACTGACGGGGTCCGCTAGGACCGTTGCCCGCCGGGGTTGCGGGTAGTCCTAAGGTGAAACCGTGGCCCCTGGCCTGGCAAGGGAAGGAACACGGGTGGGTTTTAGTCAGTAAAAGTCTGACACGCCCTCCCGCTCCGCCCAGAGCGGGAGAATTCATTGGATGATTTCCCAAACAAAAAAAAAAAAACAAAAAAAAAAAAAAGTGGGTAATTTAGAAAAACAAAAAACGACAAACTTTATAATTTATTTAGATAACTATTCGTGCGAAGTTTCGTGTTTATTACCTCAAGGAATAAGATTTTTCATACAAACTTTCATCCCTTATTTTACCCCCTTAGGGGTTGAATTTCGAAAAATCCTGATACACGTTATTCTTAATTTTTGGGTTTAAGTATAAATATTGAGTTTCGAGTTAATCGGACAGCGCGTTAAAATTCTTCCATACAAACTTTGACACCCCCCAACCGTAGGATAGGATACTTTTCCGGGATAAAAAGTACCCAGTGTGGTGCCCAGGATATTAAAGAATAATTATACCAAGTTTCATCGTAATCGAACCGGTAGTTTTTGCGTGATACTTGAACAAACAGACAGACAGACAGACAGACAGACAGACAGACAGACAGACAAAAAAAATTTAATCACACTTTTGGGTTCGGTGTCGGTCTAGTAACACCCCCTGCCATTTATTTTTTTGATATTTTCAATGTACAGAATTTTCACTTCTACAGATTTATTATAAGTATTGATGACACTTGCTGAAAAAGTTCGCTGCTAAGTAATAAAAGCCGCACGGGTCGATCCATCAGGTTAAGCTACGCTTGCCGGGGTTGGTCCGTGGATGGGTGACTTTTTTTATCTTTACATATTGTCGTTGGCCCCGGCTGTAATTCGTGGATGAAACCCGAAAGTCTGAAAAACAGTCTTACCAAGAGGTTTCGTATTACCCAGTTACTGGGTTGTGAAGGTCAGATAGGCATGGCTCCATGTAAATACCGGTATTCAGCTACTTCCGGTTAGACTGGAAGCCGACCCCAACATAGTTGGGAAAAGGCTAGGCAGAATGAATTTCTGAAAAAGTTAACAGTATCAAGGTCTGATTGCTATCATTTTAAAAGTAATGAAAAAAATGAGGTGTCGGTGGGACACGCGATTGGAACGAAGTTCCTTTCCTTGTTTTTTTGTTCTTATATCTTTGACAGAAACACGCATAAGTTAATAAAAGAGTAGGCAATAAAACTTTTTAATCACCAAATCAAAGACAAGAAAAGCATTCTATTCAAAAACCAGCATACACTCATGTACTTGAAACGAATTTAGTAACTGATACTGCAGCATAATGTCAAGATTAATTTTCCCTGTAAGGGTTATTAGCACAGCAAATATTTTAAGACTCCTTTTGTACCAGTCCAAAGTTTATTAATAGTGCGAAGTAATTTGCAAGTGCCTGGTGGGCCGTGCCAAGTATCTCCAGTTGATACTCTATGGTAAGTGCTAAGGCTGAAGCCACACAGAAGGGAACTTCGCTTGGTGACATGCTTGGTGACTAGCGTAGATTTAACCGTGCAATGTGGCTTGCTGATCTAGGTGCTAGGAAAAACAAACCGCAAACCATTTCTTAATTTATGTATTTTCTTGAATTTTATCATATAATTATTATGTTATTGCCCTCTTCCCTGATTACCTTCAGCTCGGGTTGCTAATATAGGTGGTCTGCTTTTTATTTTTACCCGACTACGGTGAAGCAAAAAGGAGGGTTATGATTTAGACTGGTATGTATGTATGTTCATCTCTGATCGGTTCATCTGTTCCGCCATTACTTCTAGACTACTCATCATAATTTGACAAATGGGGTTACCGGCTATGTGACGTTACATTAAATATGGCGCCCTCTAGATGACATAAAGTCTTGAATTAAAAAAATATGCTATGTTTAAAATGGAAGGGTTTTATTAGCACATTTCAAATAATATAGGTATATTATTACCTCAAAATAATAATAAAACAACGTAGTGACTATTATTATTTTGGGGTTCGATCTGTTCGATTTATGCCTAATCACGTGTGACTCCGGATTTTTAATTTGTCTGTCTATGATGTCTTGGTTATACCTTTTTAGTTGACTTTTTGTAGTCGAGTTTTAGTTATTATTACTTTTATTTTTCTTTCAATGCGTCCTCCATTTTGTTACCTCACTACCGATGCGCTTTGCGCCTGTTCACTTGGAGACTCACTATGTGACAAATTCAGCTCTTCATAAAGCGTAAGTAACGTGAGTGATTTCTTTAATTTAGATACATGCGAGATCTACAAATAATATAAATATTGTTGGTTAATGCTGTGTACATATGTATTTAGTTGGTAAGCCTTTAAATAAATTAATAAAACCATGCGTTAGTTCGGTAGAACATTTCACCTGACACGCAGCATAGCTGCAATAAGAATAAAATACAATAGACGTAGATATATTTAGTAACCTATTCCTCTTAACTATTCTTAAAGAGTCTTAAAAAACTCTGTAAGAAATCGACACGTGTTTCACGCCGAGGCAGCGTTCAGCGTCCAGCGCTCGGCGTGTTAACATGTCGTGTTCGGGTTCGCGACAAGCCAATTGTCATCCTGAGGATGCCTCGTTAAGAGGTGAAACATGTGTATATTACTTACAGGTTTTTTTTAGACTCTTTAAGAATAGTTAAGCGGAATAGGTTACTAAATATATCTACGTCTATTGTATTTTATCATGGATTTCCGCCAAGTCACGCCTGAATCAATTAACTATCTGCAATAAGAGTAGGTCCTGCCTGTGTGTCTTTAGCCTTAGCATCCTTGATATTAGCTCTTTCCTTTGAAGTATTACTACAGGGTTGTTCACTATCGCAAGGGCCTTTCTCGGTATTTTAATATTAAGTTTGTTATTATATTATATATTCTGATATTACCTATAAGTTTTGGTTTAGACAGACACAGTTAATTGTCTTTTGAAAGTTCTCGAGAGCATTACTACAAAGCTTACGATTGGTTTTGGAAAATCTCCCATTATTCAGTACATGAGAAGAATGTCGGTGGCAGAGGTAACTGCAGCGATTTACGACTTGTAGGTCGTGGGTTCGAACTCTTTTTATTTTTTTGGGAAATTATCAAATAACTTTTCCCGCCCCGTGTTCCTTCAGTTGCCTGTCTTGCCAGGGGCCACGGTATCCCTTTCAGACTTTCCCGCAACCCCGGCAGGCATCGGCCCTAGCAGACCCCGCCATTGGTGCTGACACATCTATTTGAGTCGCGTGTGGAACACAACGCGCCGTCGATGGGTTCGAACCCTGATATGGTCCAAACCCTGGTCGGCCAAGTGCGAGTCAGACTCGCACACGAAGGGTTCCGTACCACGGTACAATATCTAACACTACATTTTTTTTGTTAAATACTGATCCAAAAACACGTTTATTTGTGTCGACCATTATGTTTATTTTGAACTTTATTTCATTTTTATTTTGTTGATAAAGCGGCAATAAAAATACACAATCTGTGAAAATTTCAACTGTCTACGTATTACGGTTCATGAGAATAGGGTTCCGTTTGCTACCCTTCGGGTACGGAACCCAAAAAAGGAAACCTGACACTATTGCCACTTGCCATTGACAGCAGTCAGTATACAAAGGCTAGCAATGTTACTTAGAGCAACGTTAGGTATATAACAATGTTATAAGATAATCTTTATTGAGATAAGATAATGTTTATTGACATAATTAATGCAAACATTTTTATGAATTCCCTAGCTCCTGCGCTAGTGTACACTGTATAACAGGAGCTAGTGTCAACCCCTATTGAATATGTTACATGTTATTTATGGCATGTTATATAGACATGTTATAAGGACGTGTTCTTATAACACGTGTCTTCGACGTGTAGTATTTGACGACGAACCGAATTGACCTTCAAAGAAATGAAGATCTTTAATTGCGTAGGAACAACATAGGTAACTAGCCGTTTTCTTTACTTATATTTTTTTATTCTTTATTTATTTAGTAAATTGGGGTACATGTACCCTCGGAGGTAAATACGTCAGTAAAGCGTAACGAGGTAGGTATAGGGACATGAAACCATTTTTTTTTAACTAAAATAAGCTTGAGTATTAAAAAAAACCCACTGCAAAGGAAGATTTATAAATATTATGATGTAAGAATAAAGACTTTCTCAAATATAAGGGAGAAATAAAATTACCATGAAACACCACCAAACATCTGACTGATTAGTACTTCGTGAATTTTAGAAAAACGTTCATAATTTATGTTTTTGTTTTATTTTCGTCAGTCAGTGAGAATTTCTTTAGTGTCATACAATATTGGTAGGTACATGGAAATGATCGAGCGAATGAATGAATGAGAACATTTAGTTGTTAACTGTGTTTAACAAAGTTTAGGAAGGTGATCAGAGGTCGTATTATGAAGTATTAATGTCACCATTTTTCCAGTGTGATAGAGAGACGGAGCTTTACAAAGTTGCTTTTTAGTTACGCTGAAACGCCGGGGTTGGTCCGTGAATGGGTGACCAACTCTACATACCGAGACTCCTCCGTGCCTCGGAAAGCACGTTAAGCCGTTGGTCCCGGCTGTCATTGGTGGATCTTTGACAGTCGTCGTCAGAAGCTTGAAAACCTGACAACCAGTATTATCAAGGGGTATCGTATTTTAGGTTGTGAAGGTCAGATAGGCAGTCGCTCCATGTAAAATGCTGATATTCAGCTGCATCCGGTTAGTCTGGATGCGAACCTCAACATAGTTGGGAAAAGGCGAGGCAGATTGATTGATAATGACAGTTAATAACATTACAACAGTGCTGCCATCGCACGGACGAGGTTTCAGTTTTTACTCTCATTGCACTACGCAAACTTCCCAAGCTACGAAATAGCAGTGCTGTCAATTGATATCAAAATGTTACCAGGTGCAGTCAACTGATTTATCTTTCTAAGAATTTCAAAGTTCTCCGAAAAAGTAATACCTCAACTCATTCGCTTCGTCATATTTATGAAGTCCATGACTAAATTGTGAAAGTACGATACGCGAACTTTTCCACTTCTTATCTTTTTCCGTTGAGATCTCAACGATCACTTCTGTTAAGTTCCGTTGTGACTTGTGATATTGCGCGACGAACTGTGAAATGAAACTTGAAAGTTCGCCGTCGTATTTTTTTTTATATTCTCGCGAAGATTGTAATGCCTTATTTTTTCCAATAGATTTCGGTGTTATTGCTAGGAAAAAAAAAACAGGACTGCTCGCTTCGCACATGTAATAAAAACAAAACAAAAAAAAAAACTAATGATTGGGACCGCCAAATTCCCAGCAAAGAATTTGGGTTATGCATTATTGTTCAAAAGTTCACTAATGTTGTTGCAATAACACGGATAACATTCTCCATTATAACTAAAATAATTTACTTGAAATCCCCAATTCAGCAGCTAATCGCTGTGATTACGGCAATATCCGATGCAATTTCATTCAAATGGACTGGACAGTACAATAAACCACTAATCTAACATTTAGCTTACGATTATCATAACATCACGCCTGTACCTATTTCCCGAACGGCAGGCAGAAATGTGCTGTATGCTACCCTATATAATACATAAAACGAAAATAACGAATATTATACTATACCTATATACAACATTAGTTTTTGTTTACACTAAACCCGAAAAGGGGTCATTGCTGTTTCTAAAATTTTGTCAATTTAAGTGAACAGAAATGTATGGAATAGCTGATTTTTTTTCGCGATTTCAAGGTTGGTCCCAAAGAAAAAGTTGTTCAAAATGATGAGTACAATGAGTTTCGGGTTTAGTGGAAACAAAAACGAATGTTGTATAAACAAACCTAATAATATACATGTAATCTTAACAGCCAGAGTGAACAGGCACTGGGCACGCTTGTTCCATCGTAGACTTCATGGATAGCTTTCCATCAGGCGAAATCGATGCCGAGAGCAGGCCCATTCCGCAATTGTTTATTTTTTAGTATCACCTCGGAGTTTAGTTTTTTCACGCTTACTAAGGTTTTATAAGAGTCTGTTGCCAACAGACTCTTATAAAACCTTAATTTTTATTCACCACAACCCTCAAAAGGGTTCATTGTACTCAACATTATGAACCACTTTTACAACGCGACCATAAACTCAATACTAAATTCTTTATTATATTCCATAATGTGTTAAATCTATTTAACACATTTTAAGGTATAACAAAGTTAAAGATCACTATGGATACTGATACTGATACTGAGAGGAAGAGGGCTAAGTATCAATTCAAGCAATTCAATACAATTATAAATTACTAGCTGCTGCCCGCGGCTTCGCCCGCGTGAGTGTCGGAAATTACCCCATACATCCCCATGGGTTTTAAGTATAAATATTGAGTTTCGAGTTAATCGGACAGCGCGTTAAAATTCTTCCATACAAACATTGACACCCCCCAACCTTTTAGGAGGTAATTTAGAAAAACAAAAAACTACAAACTTTATAATTTATTTAGATAACTATTCGTGCGAAGTTTCATGTTTATTGCCTCAAGGAATAAGATTTTTCATACAAACTTTCTTCCCTTATTTTACCCCCTTAGGGGTTGAATTTCGAAAAATCCTGATACACGTTATTCTTAATTTTTGGGTTTAAGTATAAATATTGAGTTTCGAGTTAATCGGACAGCGCGTTAAAATTCTTCCATACAAACTTTGACACCCCCCAACCGTAGGATAGGGTACTTTTCCGGGATAAAAAGTACCCAGTGTGGTGCCCAGGGTATTAAAGAATAATTATACCAAGTTTCATCGTAATCGAACCGGTAGTTTTTGCGTGATGCCTGAACAAACAGACAGACAGACAGACAGACAGACAGACAGACAAAAAAAAATTTAATCAAATTTTTGGGTTCGGTGTCGGTCTAGTAACACCCCCTACCATTTATTTTTTTGATATCTTCAATGTACAGAATTTTCACTTCTACAGATTTATTATAAGTATAGATTAGATGTGTTTATAAGTGGAAGTGAACACAAACGCTGGCAGAGAGTTCCACATTGGCCGTGCTCATATGAAATGTAAGAAGCGCTGAGTAGAGCTAGTCGAGATATCAACCAAGTGCGGCTGTAGCTGGCAGTAGACGTCTGGTAGTCCGGTAGTAAAAAGGAGATGGCACGATCGGGTTTTGGAGCTCCTGCACAGATTCTCCGGAGTCCTAACCGACCTGGGGATTGCACCCAGGACCTTTCAGCCGTCGCCCTTTTGTCAACAAGCTAGTCGTAATATACATACTCATAAATCTCTTCGCAACTAGGCAACCTATAATTCTAGATTGTGCTCACGTAAGTCTATAAGCCTTGCGTATAATGCAGGTGTCGCTTTTATCCCTTATAGTTAGTTTAAGCCCTCACTGGCCGCAACCTTTGTGTTCATATTATCCACTTTAAAGGGGGAATTGTTGGGTCCAACATAATAGTACTCTGTTTAAGATTAGAGCTGCCTCAGAAGTATACAATGGACAAATATGTACGCTGTGTACTGTTCATAAATTCGTGATAAAGTGAACTTTGTTCAGCTTGTGTATGTGAAACTGTGCAGGCGTGCACACAATTTTTAGGTTTTTCGGCAAAAAATTAAGGAGTTCTACTCCTTAATTTTTTGTACTAGTTATACGATTTCTGACACATGCGTGCACTGATTGGACCGATCCAGTCGATTCTGTTTTCTCAAAAGACACTAATCTACATGGTTAAAATACAGGACTTTTAAAGAGACTGGGACCATAGGGTTTGTAAGGTACGGTGTTTCTTCTCAGAGTAGGATAAGAAACTCCGATCTTATTTTGTTTTTAATATTTTATTGACGTTTAAAGCTACAATTCCGTAGCCGACAGAGGCGGCAGCAGGAAAGTATTTCATAGCAATTCATAGTAACCAGTTGTGCCGCAGCGACACGTCGCCTGCTGCTGCCGCCTGCGGTCGGCTACGGAATAGTACCTTAAAAGTGTTTGTATAAACCTACTTATATAAATAAATATCATTTACTGACGTATATTTTATCGGTATTTACAAACAAATTATTCGCAAATCTAACTAAGATTTATTGCGACACTAACACTTATCACTGTATTTCTGTCATGGTCAAACTGATAAAGCCGCTGACTGTTTTTTTAATAATAAATAATTAAGTCTAACGATTAAAAAAAACATGTTTACTGTGTCACCTAATTTCAATAATAACGTTATTTTCTGTAACTTCCCACAACAAAAAATGAACCAACAATACTAACACCATACAATGACAAATGCACAACACAATCCAGCATTTTTTCTTTTATTTTCAAAATAGAACGCATGAAAATTCTCATGGAAAACAATAGACAGTCGGAAATGCCTAGTCATTGCACTGACAATTAATAACACTGTCAGCATTACTGCTGGTGACAGCAGTTGAAATGTTTTAGCGAGGCTCAAACCACTTGTGAACGTAAGTGTACACAATGGGGTAACCTCAAAACGTTGATTTTGACGTGGCAACTAGAATAGAATAATGTCGTTTTTTTACGGCTTTATGCTGGTACGTTGACACTTGACGCTCGGTTTCGCTGCTTCGGGCAAAAGGATTTTTGTTTTGTGCGAATTTAAGGTCAAGATGAGTGAGCATAGACATCAAGGGAATCTCATGTTTTGAAAATGGAATGTCGACGGGGATCATGATATATTTTAATTAAGAGGTTTTTCTGGTACTCATAAATAATATTGGATGTCAAAATTTAGATTCGATTGACATCCTCATTGGTTTAGCTCCTACTCACACAACAATGTAGACGTTGCTCAAAGTAACAAGAATAATTAACAGGTTTTAAGTGCGTTTCCTACTGAGAATAGTTATTTTGAACAGACTGTCGATTTGCAGACTATTTTCTATTTTGTTACGTATCTTGTTGATTTCCAAATGGTGTACATAATAAAGAGTATATATTCTATTCTATTCTATTCTTGTTGACCGGCCTACACTGTCCTCTCATACCTATTCAAACTGTACATTTTTGAAAGCATTGTAAAACCCATTTATTTTTAAAAGAGTAACCGTGGAGTTTCTTGCCGGCTCTTCTCCATAGGAAACGACCAATTGGAACCGTGCACCTAGCTTCTGACGTTTCATAAGTGCCCATGTAGGCTTATGTGAAATAAAATATTTTGATTTTGATTTTGAACCATAACAACTTCTGGAAACATCTGGAAAGATATGAAAACTCAATATTAATCCAATATCCGCCCAAAACTTTGATTTACAATAACATTTCCATATCAAACTCCCATCAGCATGATTGACAGAAAAACTATTACGTCTCTATGTAGTTCTGGCATGAATTATTTATCAGCAGCGAAGAATATAGCCCAAAACTTGCACAAAGGGAGAAACTTGCTCTCGAACATGCAAAAAAAAGTTTTATTTCATTCGTTTTGACCGATTTCTTACGGATTATATTGAAAAAGTTTGGTATACAAGTTTGTTGTATGCCAGTACTTAGTTGTTACGGGAATCTGAATGTTGAGGACATATTTTTATTTTTTGAAGTGAAACTTCTTAGGCAGTGATTCGATAATTTGTCTGGAATTGAGAGTGAAATTTCAAGATCGCGTCACGTTTAGGCACATGTCGTTACTTGAGAGAGAAGATTATAACTCTGTCTCTCACTCTAAATCTCTCTTAAATTTACCCGAATGCGGCGAAGCCAAAATAGGAGGGTTATGTGTTTGCCCAGTATGTATGTTATGTATGTGATTTTGATGACTGATATGTAATTAAAATTAGATAAATCTAAATGGCGGATTTTTGGAGCTAAAATGTATGGCTTTTGATAAGGTCAGTTTTTACTTCATTGTTTCTTAGAAAAACATAAAAATTAAATTAACATTTTACTCAAACTAAACCGCCAACCACCTACCATGAAAAAAAAACCATTAATTTCGTTTTTTGACTGATTCGATTTTGAAACTTATAACTAATCAGGTAGGTAATTCTGAAGGAATAAAAAAAAACATGATTTATTGTTTGCCAATGAAAACGGAATGATTCATAGAACGTAATAAATGGCTATTTAAAAAAAAAAAACTATGAAACCATTTGATCCGTTATAGCGTTTTACTTCCATTTATACGTCCTGACTCCTGGAATAAAAACGCAATTAATAATATTGTTACCTAACATTTCCTACACCACAAACTTTTTTTTATGTTTTTTTTTAATTGCTATTATTATATTATTTCAAGGAATTACTTTTACCATACTACGTTACGTTACGTTTTTGCAGTTATCTCTCCGAATTAAAAATCACCTTCCTTCAGTAGGTACTGAAATACATTTTCTAAGCACTTTTTAAATTTAGTATTTTTAGTGGGTAGTATCGGTTTTTGTTCTAGTCTTGAGTTTGCTCGACCTAGTTGCAAGTTGGATGTGTTTTTTTAATTATAATTCCTAACTTCTCCACAATGTTGGTCTTGTTAAAAGTGTTGGTGGAAATTCTGTTTTTTTTGCTGCAATCTGCTCTGAAGAAACTGATGGAATAATTTTTAAATTATTTTTGTGACGTTTTTGTGATTAACTAGATATTTTTTCCGCTCAAATTGACTTGGAAATTGACTGGATTGATTGGCTTAGTTTAGGGCCCTGATTCCACTAATTTACAGAATTGTCGTTGATCTGTCGATTGTGTCTTTTTGACACAATTACAACACGCTATAATTACAAAGCACTAATTTACAAATTATCCAAAAGCCTCGTATTCAATACCTAGTTAAAAGTATTAAAAAGGCAAAATATTTTGTACATTGGCCAGCACATCAAGCTACCCAAAACTGTCAAACTTTCCCAATCAAACTTGAACCTAATGCTTTAGCGATAAAGTTTAAAATCTACTAAAGAAATTTGACAGATTTTAGTAGCTTGATGTGCTGGCCACTGTACATTGCTTGAGTTGACAGTTATTCCACAGACCTCTCTTCAACTAAATAAATATTTTATAATCTGCATACACATCCAATGCATCTCTATCACAATCCACCATTCCGAAGTGACGTTTACTCTAAAATAAAACGTCAATTTCGCGTGCAATTTGTTGAAAACAACAAACGTTACACACCATTTACAATTCAAGAAAGAAAGGAAAATATGTAGCGTTCAACTGACACGAAGAAATAATGCTTTTCTCGTATCGCGCGCTTTTACAGCGAATGTTTGAAACGTACGGGTTGAAAGATGGATCTTGCCGTGAAAATAGACTGGTAATCAGATAATAGTGTATTGAAAAATTATTGTAAGACGACTTCTTGGAATAGAATAGAATAGATACTCTTTATTATATACACCATAAAAATTACAGACATTTTGGACATTTTACATAGGAACAACCACAAACAATAACAATCAATCACAACAACAACAACAATCTCAGTTAAGTTTTCTTTAAAAAAATGTACCTATGGCTTGCTTGATTCCAAACATAAATACAATAATAACATTAATTTTAAGTACCGGTGGGCTAATATTTTTAAATGTTTTTATATTTTATATTTTTTCATTTAAAATATAATTGATCAAAGTCATATTAATTTAAGCTAGAGAGTCGAGAGCTATTCTCAGAGCCGTCAGACGTTGGTGTTTGAATCATCCACGGCACTTCTATTCTTATGGCGTAGGCACAGATAATTAAACGAATTCCAAGCACAATACAGGTTTTTTTGGTCTGTAAACCCGAGTCATTTTTGAAGAAGAAAACAATTTATTTCACATGTCCTGTAAAAGAAAAAAACATAACAATAGCTCGACTTCTAGAGCCAAATGACATCACAATCCCTACACAATACGGCACGCCTTACATCTTTTAGACGAGATTCGAGCAAACGTGACTAAAATTCGCCTGGACCTAACATTGCCTCACAAAAGCCTTTAAGCACCCCTAAGTGAGTTTCATGTGTAGGTTCTATATAAACAAACGTATTTATGTCTCAAGGAAAAGGATGGAAATGAACATTTCCATATGTTGAAATAAAAGAAATTGGGCATGTTTAGTGTCATTCACACGATGCGAAGAAACTTCTTGATATTATTATGTATTCGCGTTGCTATATTTTTTTCTGTATTTATATTAATACTATATCAGTTGCCCGCCTCGTCTGCGATCCTGGATGAATGATACCATATTTCATAACGATTATACTATTACCAACCATTTATTTAAATTTTGGTTTATACACGCTTCTGAAGTTTTAATAATAGTGACGTGACGTGATTATAACCGTAAATATAATCGATTAAAACTTCTTTTTTTAAATAAATCGATTGTTTTTAAAAATCGAGTCAGAAATGCAATTTGGATATCACTACTTTAGCCGTCAAAAGTTAAATCAATGGTTGGAAAGATTATAGTGGTTTAGACGTGAAAACGTAGCAGACAGAAAGACAGACAGAGATATTACCTTCGCTTGTTTTGTAATAATTGTACGGATTGCAATGCTGAGCTGTCAAGAGCGATCTTCGTTTGTCTTGTCATTCCGCTTTTGCTGTATAGGTACAATCTCTTGATCAAAGCGAGGCGAACAATTTTGTACTCGTGTTCACTCGTATTATTTTGCAGGACACAACCTAATGGTAAATGTGTCGGGGATAATCCTCCTCTGTAAAATACCTTGAAATTGGTAAAGCCAAGTTATTGCAGTATATGTATATTGCTAACATGAAGTTAGAAGACAGCTTTTGACGTGACATAGGTATTTGATGAATGAGACCGGAGGGCCTAGAGTCATAAAAAAGTGATATTTTATCCGCGATAACGCTGATGGAAACCCAAAAATTTATGGAACTGACTAAAGTTTATTTCAAGCCTGTTGAAAGTCGGTGTAGAAATATCAAACGCTTGAAAAGCGATTGCCACATTTCTAGGCCCTGAGAACGAAATCACTGTATATATCCTTCTTGTAAAGCTGTTTCGTACGAAAATATATATTATGTCGAAAATAAGTCACTGATTTGACTATTCGGGCCTCGACAGAGTCTACAACATAACGCTCGACCGGGGATAAGTAGAGTTGGTTTGGTCGGTGGCGGTCAAGCGGTGAACATGTTTAGAAACTGTCGTATGTAATACTGGTTCACTGTTTCAGTCAAACTATTATTTTTACTTCAAAATTTTGCTATGCACCGATATCTACACGTTGAAATTCTTAGTTATTTATACAGACAACATCATGCATCATTCTCCTGTCCTTATCCCAATTTATTTGGGGTCGGCGCAACATGTATTTTTCTTCCATACTTCTCTGCTAGTCGTCATCTCAGTAATCACCGCCTTTCTTGCCATAACATCTTTCACACAGTCCATCCATCGTTTCTTCAGTCATCCCCTACTCCTATAGCCTCCACATCCAAACTCACGACATTTTCCTCATTCCTCTGAAAAAAGGCAAACCTATCAGATATCAAATACATACCTAGCACTTAGACATCAAGTTGTATTAAAGCAAAGGTAGCAATCTTGCGTTCTTAGAATCAAATAGCTCCCCTTTGGTGTCAAACGTCAGGCACAGTATTGCTTGAGGATCAAAGATTATAACACGAATATTTAGAATCCTACATGTGATATATATACCTACGTGTTATTAATGTTTGTGATTATTGAGAACAAAATTATGACAGGATCAGAGTTAGGTTGTATAAGTCGTGACCCATCGTAGAAATGGCCATTTCGTAATCTGCCTGGTCATTTCACGATACGCCGCCATTTTATTTCATGCCCCAGCGCGCGTGATGTTTACGTGTGTTTTTTTAATTTCACGATGTTTATTACTGAGAACAAAGTTAAAGATAAGTTTAAATAATCCGTGTATTCCCGTTGTCCCCGTTATTTTGTCCCCGTCACGGGGACAACGAGACGTCATAAAATTTCCTTACCGTTGTCCCCCTTACGTACTTACGAGCAACGGGGACAACGGACAGTTAAGATTTCACGTATCGTTGTCCACTTTATTTGTTTTTTCTTTTTTAAACCTACACAATTTAGCGCGACAAGCCTAAAACTAAAATGAAAATGTTTTGTATAGATTTTAATTTAAAATATCGAAACAACGTTACGTTGTTTACACACAAAACTATGTTGCATATGAATGCTTACAAAATTTTATCAGTTTTTTTTTCTTATCAGTTTTTACCAATGTCATAATATCAAAGAATGTCAAAACCTTTACCAATTTTATAATTTTGAATCAGAATTTCATAAATGTTATTTTTATTGAAATGTCACTTTTGAATGATGTGACCAAATTTTCAATTCTAATAGCGCTTATTACTAAGTAAGATAGCTTATTTCTCTGCTTCATTGTTTAATGCATGTGGTGTTTACCTTTAAGTAACTGATGCACTGTTATTTTACTTTAAGAAATGTATTATGTCTTTGTATCAGTGTAATCAATTGTTGGTGAAACTAATAAAAAAATAAAATAAAAACAAATATATCACAGAATCAACATGGTATAAAAAACAACTTAGATGATCAAAACAAAAATAGTATTTAACTAAGAGTAACATTACCTAAAAAGTTTCAATTTGGAAAAATATCACATTAATATTTTTATATAGCATGCAGTACAATATTATATATTATAGATAATAAAAAAAACAAAAATAGGATTGAACTTAAAATTTAAACATCATTAAATAAACAAAAATTTGCTACAAAACAGAACTTGAATATTACCCATACTTCTTAAAAATATCAAAATTATCTATTAAGTTTAAACATAATTTAAAAAACCATTTAAAATTAAATTTACTACCAACTGAACTTGAATGTTGATGTTTGTTGTTTGTCTTGCTTTTTATGTTGATGCTGATCTTGTTGTACTTATTAATAATATCATAAATTATCTATTAAGATTACAGAATTGGCAATAAGCAACGTATATTATGTAAATATAAATCTACGAAAAATACTAGCGGAGTTTTTCAAGAAAATGTCCTGGTAGTTATTTCCGATTTCATAAGTTGCATTTGGCACTCTTTTATAAATTCGTCTATCCCGATTGAATTATGCGTGCGGGGTTTTGGTGATTTCTTGGTTTTAACGCCGAATAAATTGGCGTCTTGATTTAAATATGGTGGGTTTTTTTTCAACTGCGTTATTTAATTTATAGTGCCACCTTTCTGCAAAGTTGTTTGTACGGTGCCGTTTACTAAAACTGCATCATACATTTAAAAATTCCGGGAGAAGCCGTTGTGCCAACATGTATTTTCTAAATTTATTTATTTATTTAAGGTAAGGCCTAATTCACGACCCTTTTTCCATTCAGATTTATTGAAATGATAGTAACAACCATGAAAATCTACATCTGGTTTATTTTATTTTATTGCAGGCATAGTTGCTTCCTCGAAATAGCAAGTAAAAGATGATGGATTCCAATTAGGAATATGCGTGATAATGTTCTCTCTATTAAGGCACTCTCACTTATAATTTACGCAACGGGGACAACGGGCATAATTTGAAAAGTATATTATTACAATAAATTAACGGGGACAGTGTACGGGGACAGCGGGACATAATTTTAATTATTTTATTAAATTCCCTTTGTCCCCTTTAACGGGGACATGACCTACGGGGACAACGGGAATACACGAAATAATCATGTAATAATCAAAGAGACTGGATTAAGACACAAGACAAAAATCAAATTAAAAATGTAGAAAATGAAAATGTTTTGTATTTTAATTTGGAACCAAAAAGAGCAATTTAATTATAATAATAGTCGAATTTCACCAATGAAACTGAACACGATTAGCACATCTAAACCACGTTCCATTTAATTAGTGAAATTCGCTCTTATATAAAAGACCGGGCTTACTTTTCATAAAAATTCTAAGGGGGAATTTCAACAGTGAAACTGAACGCGATCAGCACTTAACTACGTTTAAGAGCTGTCAGTGTCATTATTTTCTTTGGAATATTGACACTGACAACTCTTGAACTCGGTTTAGATGTGCTGATCGCGTTCAGTTTCATTGGTGAAATTCGCACTAAATGCTGTTAATTCAATTTCAAAATGGAACCAACGCAGAATCATAATAAAGAGTAGCTGCCAAAATGTAATCTTCATTAAAACTTCACCACATAAATACAAGCCTAACACCCAAGCAACTTACGAGTACCTACCTACATTAGGACATATCTATCCTACGCTAGCCCTTCCATCAAACCTAATCACAACAGAATTTCAAGTATTTCTCGCCACAGAATACGCCGAACTAACTCAACATAATATAACAAACACTCCTGAACTCGTAAAATTGGACCGCAGAAGGAAGAGTATGTCTGACATTCAAACTTGCACTTAATTACCAAACGTCGAAACTCCAAATTTGTTTGGCAAATGTCGGTCAAGTGCGTGTTGAAGGGCTTCATATAATTTGTTACGCTGACTGAATTGCTTACAACGAAATGTTATACATGTTGTATAGGATGTACTGCGGAATCTGTTTTGTTAAGTAGTATGAGACATTTTTTTGTACCTACGCCATAATTTTTGTCTGAACATACTCAGACTCAAAGCATTTATTTCAAATATACCAATTACAGGCAGTTTTGAATTGTTAAGTGGTCGGTCAGTCAGAAAGATGAAGCTAGTTGCCCATTCTTAGGGCCGAAACTGCGTTAAGCGGACGCCCGCGCGGTTCTATACAAAAGTGCTCCGCGCGTGTCACCCGCAGCAGCACTTTTGTATAGAACCGCGCGGGCGTCCGCTTAACGCAGTTTCGACCCTTAAGCGTAGTAGGTACCTTTGGAGGAAAATGGGCTAGAAACTTCCAGGAACACTCTTTAGATAAAAATTAACCATATTTTGCCCTGGGCAAAGACTATATAATATACTTATAATCGTACGGGCCGTATTTTAAATGCCCACTGTCTGACGTGAAAAGTATTAATTGCTAGCACAGCACACCAAGAAAATTGTTATCAATACTTCGTTGATGTTTCTCAGATTAATGATTATGTTGTTTCATTGTTGTTTTTGTTATAGGTATGCCAGAAACACGGGAGTTTCTTGCCGGCTCTTCTCCATAGGAAACGACCAATTGGAACCGTGCACCTAGCTTCAAGTGCCCTGTAGGTTAATGAGAAATAAAATATTTTGATTTTGACTGTGAGAGGAATTTATTAAAGTGTTGTTACCTTCTTTTATTTACGTTTTGTTATTTTTATTTGGTATATTTTAGTATGTTTTATGGGGTCAAATTAAATTAGCTAGCGAAATTCCACAGATTGGGTATCGATAATACGATTAAAGCACGATAACACAAAAAAAACAGATTTCGCTTCAAGTAACAACACTACCAGCGGTTGATGACCCCAATAAAAAAAAAAAACATTTTTTTTTGGTTATATTTCGACAACCGTTACGTCAGCGGAGTTTCGCTAGCTAATTTAATTTGACCATGTAGATCATCTACCACGCAACAAAAGTTTCAAAATTCTTAGGTAACTACAGACAACAGTATCAGATATCAGATCACGTGGTGAGGTCAATGGACTTCACCACGTGATCGAAACTGCTCCTAATACCTTGAAACTTGACTTATCGACGAAAACAATAACTTCAACTAACTTTAATAACTTAGCTGAATGATAAACACCAGGCACTTATATGGACATTGTTTTTCTTTAGTTCAAGATTGGGTTTGAAGAAAAACTTCAACTTTAGAATTAAATTGTTCTTCACTGAACTAAATTAAGTTTGTGTTTGTTAGAAACTGATCCGACAAAGAAAACCAAGACTATTCGTTCATTATCGACTTGAGTTCTTAAGATTAAATAAATCGTATTTATTATTAGACATTCAATCTGCCTAGCCTTTTCCCAACTATGTTGGGATCGGCTTTCAGTCTAAACGGATGCAGCTGAATATGGTGTATTCAGCTGCATCCGTTTAGACTGACTAGACTATTTTACATGGGGCAACTACCTATCTGACCTCCACAACCCAGTTAATGGGTAACACGATGCCCCTTGGTCAGAATGTTGGTCCGACTATAGGGTATTATCTGACTAGTTGTAACGATTGTCAAAGATTTACGAAGGACAGCCGGGTCCAACGGCTTAATGTGCTTTCCGAGACACGGAGGGGCTCGATATTTAATTAAGAGCCCACACAACCTCAGGTTTTTATCTCACTCGCATCATACTACTCGCGGAGTGAGTGCGAGAGAGACGGAGGCGGCACCAAAGCCGCAATGGGTAAGGTAATTAATAAAGCTTTTTATATTTTATAAGTTTAGGATAAGAGTTAGAAAAGTACAATATCACATTAGGTTACCCTGTAATGATAGATGTAAGTTGGAAAATAAATAAAAATTACATAAAAATTATACAGGAAATAAAATTGTAAGTTCTAGCGTCAAATTAATATCGACATAATACATAGACCGAATAGTAACAACGCCCCTACAAATCATGATAACTGTACATAAAACTATTTCTTAGCCCAAATTCTTCAGCCAACTTCACCAAAATTATGCCTAAAGCCAAATAACTCCTACGGACATACACATACACCACTGACTAATGTGACCATCCATACATCTAAAGCGGGAGTTCCAACATGATATACCGTCAAGAATTATGTTTGTTGGTCTTACAGCTTAGTTCGGTAGCCGAAACAGGCTTACCGGACCGTGCTTGAACATCGTCCATTTATTTCCGTATAAAATCGTGGTTACCCCACTCGTCTGTCATACAGGGTGTGTACTTGTGTATGTGCGGTTTTAAGTCAAAATGTAAATATTGGTCGAAGACAAAGTTTGTTAGAGCCTTACAGGCTTAACCTACGAACCCACATACTATAGGACAATGTGCCTTTACATAAGACGGATTTAAGGCTTGTGCATACTGGTGCGACTTGTCGCGCGACGCGATACCGGTAACTGTTCTACCGTGAAGTTTTCTTCGAAATTGGATTGTAAAAGTCGCGTCGCGCTGTCGCGTCGGGCTGTCGGGTCGCGCCTGTTTGTAGGAGTCTTTATTTTGGGATCCGGTGTTGATAACCTTTCTTACTTAGGAGTTTATTGGGGAGTTTATTGGAATTGGGTTAAGGTTCACTTTAAGCAATTTTTCTTAAAGGTTGATAAACATATACCTAAGTATGTGTTCAACTGGACGTGCTTTCCGTCACTTTCCGAGACCCCACCGTGCCTCGGAAAGCACGTTAAGCAGTAGGTCTCAGCAGTCGTTAGGGTGTTCAGAAGCCCGAAAATCTGATCCTAGTCTTACCAGAGGTTTTACCACTTCTTCTTCCCAGCTAAAGCACTAGGAAGTGGTGAAGGGCGGGCGTTTTGGGGAATGTCTTATGTAATTTTGAGATTCGAAAAGTGCTTTAGCTGGGAAGCTTTCTTAGGAAGCTAACTTTTCAGCATAAACGAGTTTTAATTTTGATTTTTCATTGGTTACCCAGTAACTGGGTTGTTGAGGTCCGACAGGCAGCCGGCATATGGTTAGACTGGAAGCCGACTCTGACTTAGTTGGAAAAAAATACGCAAATGATGATTTGTGATCAACAGGATTACTCTATTTCCATATTGTTACGTTTTAGCTGCCAAACTTACTTCAGCTGAGTTACATTTGATAAGATTTGAATTCAATGTGCTGATTTCAAAGAAAGTTGCCACCGCCGAAATCACTGACAGTGCTATGTTATTTCAATCACACAGGACTTTAACATTACCTATTCCAAGAATTAGCAAGCGATTTTTTAATAAAACATAACATAACATTACGCCTTTTTTTCCCCAACGGATTGTGCAGCGGTGTACCTATTATATAATAAACCCACATTTTAGCAGTTATGTTTGAAGCGAGTCTGTGGCCAGCAACCGGACACAATTCCAGACTCCGGGCTGCTACTGAGAACTTCCAGATAGAAAAACTTAATAGCACTTTGCCTGACATGGGAATCGAACCCAGGACCTAATGCTCAGCAGTAGCGCTTGCGACCACTAGACCAACGAGGCATGCGATTTTTTAACAATATTAATTAAAATTGAACAAAGGAAAAGCAGGATATTTTAACTTAAACTTAATTATAAAAAGTCAATTATAAAGTAATTAAGTAAGGTTTTGTTGAACACAGGAATATTCCATCTAAATAGATTAAAACCTTTGTTGGAACCGATAAGCAGGAAGTTTATACTTTGCTGTTACGTCCTACTTCCAGGATACCAATCGATAGATCATACCTTTTGCTTATGGTAATATTATTTTGTCAGAGCGAGCCAATATGGTTTGTAGTGACATTTTACAATTTCCGACTTACAGGACCTACTCATTTCTATTGATGTTCGCAGGTATAGTAGTTTGTTTTTGCACACTCGATACTTATGCGATTAAAAATGAAATATTAACGAGTTCAACAAACAACATCGATCAACAAACATTCATCTTTTTTGTCTATACGTGGCCCAATTTACCTGAACAATAAAAAACAAACACATTTTTTACAATACCAAATCGAATGAGACCCTTATTTACTTTGCGGGCAAAATAAATGATTCATGATAAACAAAATAAAAAGAAAAAAATCCTATTTGTAACAAAAAGGAAAAATTCAGCTCTACATAAAACAGACAGACTCTTCTTCCTCACATTTATTAAAATACCATTCGGAATTTTATGAAACCCATATCAGGGTCACAATAATGTAGGGTATAAAAAATATTCTTTTTCAATGGCAGTGGTAGTCAACCTTTTTGTTTGCGGCCCAAAGCGTTTCGCCTGCTCTAAAATTTGCGCGGACAGAACGACCATTGCTGTGCCGACTAGCAGGGGCGGACTTTCCATAAGGCCGACCAGGCTCGGGTCTAGGGCGGCCAACCTGCGCCAGCGGCTGACAATATCTAAGCTCAGTTAATATTAGAGCGATGACGGCTAATTAAATGGTAATGCTAACATAAAAAATCTAACTGAAAATTGAAAACTGAACGGTTAAATCGATCGCAATGTATGTTTAGTTCAAACGCTACAAAATCAGCAGAAAGAGCGGCGGCTACTACTAAACGGCTTATGGTGGCCGAGACAGTTGACCTGCCTTTGCCTACTAGCTTGAAAAGTCGTATCATTTGGTGCCATTGACTGCCGAGCATGGGGACTTAATGATCACTACAATAAACGGCCAGCGAGGACATTAACGTAATCGTCATGCTAGACGGTTAAGACATTTTGTTTAGTGTTACTAGCGTATAGAAGGACGTTTTTGTGCATCCTCTTGGCGTGTGACCTTGGTACATTTCTACGAAACTCACGAATGAAACTGTCAATAAGCACGCAAAACGACAAAAAACTTGTAATGATTAAAATATATTTTTCTTCTTTTATCTATTATTGATTTTATGTACTTATTATTATTGTGGAAATATTTTAATCTTTGGTTACTAACTTAATTCTTAGGGTTTCGTACCCAAAGGGTGGCAAACGGAACCCTATTACTAAGCCTCCACTGTCCGTCCGTCTGTATGTCAGCGGGCTATATCTCATTAACCGTAATAGGTAGACAGTTTACATTTTCACTGCTTATGTACTTCTACTACCGCAAATAACAACAAATAATAAAAATAAAATAAAGTTAATAATTAAAGGGTAAGTCCCCATACAAGAAACGTAATTTTTCGGCGTTTTTTGCTCGATCTTAATACAGTACCCTTCGTGTGCACACTTGGCCGGTTTTTACGTACACTTACATAGATGTGGATCACTGTGTCTGACTTAAATAAATAAATAAAATTTAATATTGCCCCAATTCTTCGGTCACTTAAAAAAAAATTGGACAACCGCACAGGTTTACAAAGAACACGTGAATCAAGTGTCTTTCCTTCCATATCTTATAGTGAATAAGAAATTTACTTTATTACTTAGACGTTTAACTTTTAATTAAATTACTTATTAGCTAATAGGCAAGATTGTAATGTGAATAAAGTATCAACAATTGTGATACTTAATAAAGGAAAAAAAAGACCGCACAGGTATTTACTGACCCATTTCATACTCAACACTTTGGGAACCGCTGTCCTAAGGGATACGTGTGTTCGTAAAATTAATGAATAGCAACATCAAAAGTCCCGTTAATACTTAAAACCCTCTGTAACCTAAACAAATTGAATTGGACTATCTACTTAGCGAGTGAGCGTTTCCATTCTGTAACATTTCCATTTTGTTACATTTCCATTTTGTTACATTACTGCTGACGCGGGTTTCCTTGATAGATTTATCTTGGGAAATATTTTTCTGATATTGATTATATGTTTTTGTATCCGTTGTCATGGAGTTTTCTTGGTGGTTTTCCAAGGAATAATGATGAAAGGATCTGTTGTGGCGGCAATTGCCTTTTATGAGCGAACCTGATCTTTTATAAGTATGTGTTGGCAAAGAAATGCTTGTTTAAGGAAATTGTAAGTTCTTCTGCGAATTTCCGTTCGTAAGAGGTCTCATTAAGCAATCTTACTGTACTAGTGAAGTATGTTTCCTACGAAACGACAAATGAGCTCTGTTTTTTTTGGGACAAATTCTCTGTGAGTTTTGTAACCATCAGTGAAATATCTTCAATAAATAATCTTATATCAGATTTTATTATGAAGAAAACATGAAAAAAAAACCGTTTATTTGTGGTGACATCCTAAATTTACAATTCTGCCAAACTGCAAAGCAGTTTGTTGGCAGATTTAGCTCCCATATATATGTTACCGCTAATGTGCGTAAATCAGTTAGAGTGCAGATTAACTAGTTAATCTATTGGGCAAAGTTCATCGTACCACGATCAAATAAAATCTGTAGTTGGAGGCCCTGTTAATGAATGCGCCAGACTGTCATGTAACAGAACCAGATGGAGAGATATCGTGAGGAGGGCAACGACTACACCTGCGATTGGGCAAAGTTCATCGTGACCATAACCAATATCAAGAGCGAAGCGAAGAAGAATAAAGGGCGATACCGATCGTTTCCACTCTCATTGAATCATCATTTTCATTTGAATTTTATGCTATATCCAAGTCTGTTTCCTCTGAATCATGAATGAAGGATGGAAATGATCTACAACATTTATTAAGATTGATGTAAAGTGGTAAATGTAATACATAACAGTCATATTTCAATACTTATAGGTTTAAATTATGCTTCATATTACTCCTTGCCTGTTATATTGCTCACCTGTTTATAAAATTTTCTTCAACGGGCTTGTAAATAAGGCTTATTTTAATGAGGGTTGGTCTGAAATTACGTTCACTAGATGGCAGCGCTGAGACGTCAGGTCTGGGCACCTGTCAAAGGTGTCAATGTATGAATGATGAACCAATGAATGAAACGAAAGACGTAACACACCTCCGCTGCGAAACCATATAGCAACGTAACCGCAGTAGTTCAATTGAACTGACCCGCGTCATGTTGCGCTAGTCGCATCTGAATCGAGTAGCCGAATATGACGCGAGCCAGTTGAATTGAACTACTCTGGTTTCGCGTTTCCGCAGTTTTCATCCGAGGTACAGTCAGTCAAACAGATTGGCATACAAGTAACTCACTTGCAAATATTTTGAAAACAATGAGGTGAGTGTGCAGTGTAGTCAAGCCTTTTTCATCACTATTTAAAGTGTCATGGAATTAGTACGAATTATTTATTAAAGGTCCTTGGTATTAAGCTTAATTTATAACGCACACAATAAAAATGAGTATTGGCATTTTAATAGAAATATGAATGTACAGTGGAACAAAGAGTTTGGTATTCATGCAAAATATACCACACTCTTTGTTCAACTGTACTTCAGCAAGAAACGGTGTGACTAGTTCATAAAGCGAATTGCAAAATGGTTTCAAAAGACCTATGCACACTTTTATTTCTTTTCATTTCTCTGAGTTAATTAAACGTCTTAAGTCGTCTGACTACGAGTTTAACTAGCCGTTCTTTTTAGGGTTCCGTACCAAGAAAAAAACGGAACCCTTATAGGATCATTCGCGTGTCTGTCTGGCTGGTTGGCTGTCCGTCTGTCACAGCCATTTTGCTCCGAATCTACCCATTTAGTTCAAATTTGGTACACATATTAATTTCTGTGACCCAAATACGAACGTGTAACTTAAATAAATGAATTTTGAATATGGGGGTTACTTTTTGGCGGCAAATTGGAAAATTAAAATAAAAAGTTTTGCAAACAGTACCGTGTAACATATCAAACGAAAGGGCTTGTTGTGATAATGTCAAATGTTTTTTTTTTTAATTTTAACATAAGTAGCCTTTAAAGATATTTAAGAAAATATATGAAAATTGAGTATTCCTTCAAAACTACTAAGCCTGAAAGGAAAACAATACAGAGAATGGTTCTTTACTCATAGATTACAGGAAAACCTTTATGAAGTCTATGGTCTTAAAATAACATGGGTAATTTCTCAATATTGTGCGAACAAACTTACATTTACAGTTGGAATGTAAAGCAAAACATGTTTTTCTAAGTTTGTTCTAAATTCATCCCAACATCCAACAAATTTAGACTTGGTGGCGCCACTTTGGCAAGAGGTCTTCCATTTCGACAATGGATATAGAATAATATATATGATGACTGATATATGTTATCATTCGTTTCATTCATTCGTTCATCATTCAGTCGCGACTAAAGAAAATAATTATAGGCGCTTTGACACCTTTGACAGGTGCCAGGACCTGACGTCTCAGTGCCGCCACCTAGTGAACATAATTCCAGAAAATCCTCATTGCACCATGACATTATTATTATGTATTTAATTTCAGATACTCATATCCTCAAAATTCAGACCATTTCTGCTACGACAGGGAACTCTGCGTACTCGAGAAACTAGGACTGATTATACTGTCTGCATTTCTGCTCATGCTATAAAGGAAAATGAGTGTGTAGATAATTCTGAAGCCGTGACCTGAAATCGTGCTTTCACAGGCTTAATTAGGTTCGCTGCAGTCGTTCGCAGGAATATTAGTTAGTTAGGCTGAGCTGGCATCTAACACGGCGAGGTTTTATTTTTATTCACTTTTAGATTTTAGTTAAATTAATTACTGTCGCTAACGCTACACGCTGTTTTTGAGCATGCTTATTGCTGCTCATTTCGAGACACAATTTAATTTATGACTAATAATAAAACTTCAAAATAGAGGAGCTCGTGGCTAAGTAATAACAGCCGCACGGGTCGATCCATCAGGTTACGCTACGCTTGCCGGGGTTGGTCAGTGGATGGGTGACCATGTTTACATACCGAGCCTCCTCCGTGCTTCGGAAAGCACATTAAAAGCCGTTGGTCCCGGCTGTCATTCGTGGATCTTTGACAGTCGTTACGAGTGGTCAGAAGCCCGAAAGTCTGACAACCAGTCTTACCAAGGGGTATTATATTACCCAGTTCCTGGGTTGTGGTGGTCAGATAGGCAGTCGCTCCATGTAAAATACTGGTATTTAGCTGCATCCGGTTAGACTGGAAGCCGACCCCAACATCATTGGGAAAAGGCTGAGCAGAATGACTAAAACTTCAAAATACGCTTCATAAATTCACACTTACTCTCCCTAAATAGGTATATATTTGTGATCATGTTACAAGTTTAAGAATATAAAATAACGATGTCAAGAGCGCAATTTTCTATCGATACATTTGCGATTCAACGGAGCGTGAATGTTTCGATACACACACCGATCCCCTCACTATAAGTAGTGTGAGATCCTTCTAATCTAACGCATTTAAAGAGCTTTGTAAGTTTACGTTTAATAACACCAGCATCTGATGTTTCCACAAATGAAAGCAGGCATACATTGTCTTATATACTGTACTTAGGTACTAAAGAAAGTTATTTTCCTGGACCTTTTTAAATCCCCGGGAGCGGACAAGTAAAAGAGGTATACGTCACAACACAGCATTGTTAAAATAAATCTTTTAAGGGTAGGAGAACCCTTACTAATTAGATGGGTACCCGCTTTCGTATATCACTTAACCCGTTTCAGTGAAGATGGTAATCTGTTCAGGCTTGCAGGCAACCTTTGAGGATTATGTAGAAAAAGCCTTTTATTCTCAAAATATGGGGAAATACACACGTCCTTTATTTTTTCGCAATGCGGTATGTGGCAGCCGTAGTCTTTCGATGTTTAATGGCTGATTCCTAATGCCTTGCGGACCGTTATTAGTTGAACTTTAAAACTAAAAATCGCTTCTTCGCAAATGTTGAGGTGACGTTTTTCTACATAACATAAAATCATGACTATATTCCCCGAAGGATTAGGCAGAGATGTAACTTTAGTATACCAACATTACATCAACTATGTTTAAGGCCCATGTAATAGGGGGCGAGTCTATCAATCAATCGGCCACAAATCTGGACTGATAAAACAGATAATCTGAGATACTCATGTCGAAAATCATAACCCTCTTTTGGCCCTCGTAGTTGGTTAAAAGCAGCGAATTTTCCCATCGCATACAAAAATAGTTCCTGTAACAAATAAATCACGACGAATGAGGACATTTTTCTTATTTAGGCAAAAAAGTTAGTGAATGTCGGAAATATATCAAAATTACACTTCACATGAAGGCTTACGCTGCTATCTGATGAAAGACGAGGGGGCTTGAAGAAAGATGGCTTCAGCAGACAAATTAGCGTATCAGAAGTAAATATGAACTGAAAAATTACAGACAATAAATCTGCCTAGCCTTTTTCCAACTATGTTGAGGTCAGCTTCCACTATAACCGGACGCAGTGAAATACCAGTATTTAACATGTAGCGACAGCCCATCTGAACTCCACAACCCAGTTACTGGGTAGCATGATAAACCCTTGGCAAGACTGATTGTCAGCCTTTCGGGCTTCTAACTACCCGTTACGACTGTTAAAGATCTACGAATGACAGCCTGGACCAACGGCTTAACGTGCTTTCCGAGGCACGGAGGGGTCTCGATATGTAATGGATGGTCACCCATCTACAGACCAACCAATCAAACTCTGCGGCTGCTATCATTTAACCTCGAGCCCTTCAAAAATTACAGGCATAATTAGAAGACAAGACCTTGTGGGTCTTGTCTTCTCATTTGGACTTAAAGCGTCGTCGTGAGAAAACCGGCAGGTCCTATAAACAAACATTCGAAAACATGTGAGTTTCACCACCCCGCATTGGGCCTTCGTGGTGGATTACGGCTCAGTCCCACTGATAGAAAGGAGGCCTATGTATGATGTATTAGTGGGAATGTTGTAGGTTGATTATGCTATGTGAACTCAGGTCCATAAACCTTCTGCGCAAAAAAAAATTACAAACTGAAAAATTTAATTTCGGAAGTCTGTGGCAAACAACGAAAATTCAAAACCAAAGAAACCGATTCCCGAAATTAAAGTTATTTTTCATATTGTAGTGTTTTTTTTGGAAGTCGGTTGTTTTTTTTTTTGTAAAAAGTTATTATTTTTCATTTTTAGTTGTGGTGCCTACCCTACACAAATTCGAATATCACGACCTGCTGTGTAAATAACAATGACAGGAACTTATTAGAACATCATCCACATAGACTAAGTGGGAAAAATACGTATTATTGAAGCTTACTCAAAAAGTACTCAAGCAAAGTTAATAAAATTAATATAGGACCACCTCGAGAGGCCTTTCAAACAAAAAAATAATTTTCAAAATCGGTCCACAATAGACAAAAATATCGTTGGAAATACATTAAGAAAAAAAAAACATACATAGAATACATCAAATACAACCTCCTCCTTTTTGGAAGTCGGTTAAAAACTAAGTAACGTCCTTCTTGGGCAGTCGTTTCCTTACTCTTTTATTATTTAAAAAAAGGTTACAGTCTGGTAAACAACTAACCATTGTCATTAGATGTTATGTCTATAGAAATATAATATACTAATTCCAAGAAGTCTACACTGTCTGAAAGCTTGATCAAGATATTCTGAGAATCAAATTTCATTTTAGCTAAAACCTTGCGAACTGACGACTGGAAACCAGGGAATGTAAATACGTATCTCCACCCAGGAGATACCTAATTGGATTATAGAGTTGTAACTAAAACTTGGAATATCTGATACCTGTCTGAATTACATAACTGAGTTGATTGTTGATGTGACCTTTTTGACTTATTAATCTACCTACGCCTTCAGTAATAAGAGGGATAAATACTTCTTTTTAATCGAATTCAAAAAAAGGAGGAGGTTCTCAATTCGGTTGTTTTTTTATGTCTGGTTCGTCAGAACTCCGTCATTTATAAACCGATTTAAGAAAAAATAGTATTTGAAAGGATATTCTTCCAGATAAAAATTTGGTCAAGTTCTGATGAGAGGTATTTAGTTAGATTCAATAATACGTATTTTGATGATGGTTTAATAACTTTCTGTCACTGTTCATAGGTACGAATACATATGAATTTATGTGGCGTAGGTACCACAACGAAAAAATAATACTTCGATAAAATAAATACTAAATACTAAAACGATAAAAAAGAAACTAGTTCCAAAAAAAGCACTACAAAGTGAAAATTAATTTTAATTCTGGAAGACAGTGGCCAAAGACCGACTTCCCAAATTAAAGTATTTTTTTACATAAATAAAAATATAATATAACTTCTTTTATAATATAAATTAACCAATTTAATTAATATATACGTATACAATCTGTTTTTTCCCAACAAGAATATACTTCAACGAAAGAAGATTTTACTTTAATTAGTAAGGATAGCAAAAAAACGGGGACATGAAAACTAGTAGTCTTCCTTTTTTTTTGTTAACCCTGCGCTACCCTTTTCAGGCAGTTTGAAGTTTTTCAAGCAAAGACATTGCGACGCGACGGTTGATTAAAAGTAAAGTTTTCTTTAACTATGTTGTACGTTGTACAGTAAACCTTTAATAGAATTTAATTTATTCAGCTCGGGTATTTTTAAGGTTTTTCTAAGATTGTGTATGTTAAGGAAATATATGAATATTACCCACTTGAATTTAAGTGTATACAGACCAGGGAAGCATGGAACAAAAAGGAGGACTATATTCTCAGGAAACTAGTCCCACATAACCAATAACTTCCAAGTCAGAACATATTAAACTCTCCAACACATTGCCACACGCACAGCCTCTTCAGGGAATAAGGATATAACCGCCACTTGACAGACAGTTTACCTTATCAGTTCATACGACACCCGGCAGAAAAGAGATGCTGGAGTGTGTCAGAGAAAGACAGAGCATAGAGTTCAAATTAACAACGTTTCAGATGTAGGTATTATTACATGGCTACTGATTCCCATGTTAAAGGCTCGAGCTCGGATCACTAAGTAAGTCCCCCAGAATGTAGAATTATTAATAATGATGTTTCTATTTTAAAATAAGCATCTGATTAAAATTATGTAACGTTATTATAACAGATGTACAGACCTACGTATTACATGGCTATTGTTTGATAACTGACTTCTACGCTACGGGTTCGGAGGAAGTGATCCAAAATTCCCGTGTAGAGCACGGGAATTTTGGATCACTTCCCCAAGATGTAAACTTTACTCCATTTATTTTAGCATTAGACAATTATCATCTAATTAACGACAGTTATTGTGCAATATTATTTAAATGACTTCACTTTAGAATTATATTTTCGTGTGAATGGTAAATAGATTGCATTGCTTTGTACTTATCGTGAAATAACGGAGTTGATAACACGTTTAAGGGATAGTGAGTGCGCAGAAACATAATATATAGATATACCTCAAAAAGGTGACATATTCTCACAGTCATAAAAACAAAAGAATCTGATAATTACGCAAAGAAACAGACCTTTTTATAACTGTAAAGTATTTAAAAGCTCGACGGGCGTGTAAAAATAACGAGTCCCCCACATAATACTCATAAATATTCATTTGAAACCGTTACCTGGACTAAACCTTTATAAAGCGATTTAAATAACCATAATGCGGATAGAATTCCGGGTTGAGATTGGAGATGTATAGACCTACCTAGTTAAGATTGTATAATTTATGATGTTTTTAAACTATGGGAATAGGTATGCAATTATATCTGTAAGTATTGGTGTGTCTCAGATCAATCTATCTATCTTTTATCAAAGTCAGCTATATCTTTTATCCGTGGACCAAATATTTAAGTGGAACAAATAAATATGTATCGTGGGTTGCAGGTGAAAATCAGCGTCAGGTGGTACACTTTGTGTTGTCATCTGACATTATACTGGGCTGAGGGCCTTTTGCCATTATAATCATTATTTTCTGTTTTTTTTAAGTTTTAAGGCGTATTTCTTTTTTATATTGTAATGCCAATAAACGCATTTTTCTTTCTTTCTTTCTATATGTATAGGTTTTTTTAAAGTCATCAGCAGCTTCTTTTGCCATGTTAATAATTGACCTTATCAAATGGGTCCGTAATTGTACATTAGCTTTAGCCCACCTTACATTATGGAATGCAAATAGAGATATTAATATGAATAAAATTGTCGTCTACAGTTTTTGTATTAAAAAACTCAAATTGTATCGCCATAACCTTTTTATACCTAGTAGGTATTATGTCTTATCCTGCGAATAAATATTGAATTTTCGACAATTTTGTCCATACAAAATCTGTCAGACGACAATTTTATTCATATAAATTCACGAATAAAATATATTATCTGACTTTGATAAAATCAGCTCTAAACGTTCGCTTTTTAATCCCAGATAGTTATTTGACATTTCAAATCTTTGCTGTTTGTATTTTCAATTTGGAGTTTGACATTTGCACCTGTCAAATGGGTTTAAAAAACGAACATTAAGAGGTTGGCTGGTAAACGCTAAGCTAGATCCAATTCTCACTTTGATGTCTGCCCTCTCGTATTGGATTCGCGCTCAATATTCTACATCTTGTTCTCAATTTTATATCCAAAGTCATCAGGGTTCTATTTAAAGTAGTGATAAGAAATTATCGCGTAATATGTTCGATTCAGTTAGATTCCGTGCCTAATTTCAATCCTCAAAAAAACAAGGTGTATAGTTTGTCAACTGTGTATTTTTCTTGACGTTGAATAAGCATTGACTTATAATTTAAGTATGCTGTAGGAATTGGGTGCACTAAAGCACGAAGTGGTGAAGGGTGGGCGTTTTGGGGGACTGTTATGTAATTTTGACGTTCGAAAATGCTGATTCTCAGCCTAGTTTGAATAAATGAATTTTGATTTTGAATTACTGCGCACGGAAGTATGAGAATTTTCACAATATTGACAATATGAGGCAGAAACGGTTAGAAGCAAGAAAATATCTTGACATAAAAGAATGGACTGAAATAAAGTCTGTTCAAGAGGTTTTCAGAATATTTATTTATTTATTGATATTGCACTTCAACGTCTAACTCACAAAAACATACACAAACAAAAATCACAAATACACTTTTAGGTATTGTAAATTCATCACTTACAGAAGTGCACAGCACTAGTAGAGAACTTAATGATTATGAGACGTATTAGATATCATTAGTAGAATCAGTTAAAAGTTACAAAATAAAAGGAAAATAATTAATACCTAGATCATGAAAAGTTTAGAGAACTAACTGCTGACTTTCAGTATCGTACACAAACGATTCGATTCGTTATCGAAAGTTTAAGAATCGCGTATCACCGTTGTTAGCCTTAACAACGGCCGTCACTGATCAGCCCCAGTTTAGTGCAATGGGCTTACCTTACGTTTTTTCGCATCGAAAGCAAGTCAGTGGTAACATTACGAGTATTTTAAACTCAATTCACACGGTAACACTCCATACCGTAATTTTTACGGTACTATTAATTCCATGATGCGTTTTTTATTTGCGGAAATGGAGCATGTATTTTGTATGAGCCAATTCACACGAGTTTATAACGCAAAAATAAATAAAATAAGTTATTTTATTTTTGTGTTCTGTTCATCGAACAATTTCAGTGTTTCAGATGTTTATATTTTCGAAACGTTTGATAGATGTTAACTTAACCCACTTGAGTAGCACTAATCAAATTATTTACTAACCGCTTAATCAATCAATCTGCCTAGCCTTTTCCTAACTTTGTTGGGGTCAGCTTCCAGCCTAACCCGATGCAGATGAATACAAGTATTTTACGTGAAGCGACTGCGTATCTGACCTCCACAATCTAGTTACTGGGTAACACGATACCCCTTGGTAAGACTGGTTGTCAGGTTTTTGGGCTAACGTTTATGTCAAAGCTGGTCACCCATCCACGAAACGACCACGGCAAGAGTAGCTTAACCTTCGATAGACCCATGGGGCTCTTATCAGTTCGCCACGAACTTACTGATTTCCTCCAAATCATTATAATCATAATGGGTTAGAACCTTGACAAGCTACGCTCGATACGCTCGTTCAGCGCCTGTATCTTGAAGTAGTGTCGTGTTAGAGATACAGATAGCTTTCTCTACACAACTCGACACTCTGTGTAAGTGTATTGTGAAGGGCTTTCAACCCTCTACCGCAACCAAGGCGGCCCTGCGGGGTAATTACGTAACACGTAAACGCGCGTGATCGCAATTCCTTTCATTTTGACAGTTCAGCTTCACGTTCATTGCATTATTTACGTTTTTGAGCAGACGATTATTACCAAGCTATGAAGGTTTAGGAATTTTCTTCAAAACCCTCTGATTCTGATTGAAAGTTTGTGACGCAATTAGAGTGCTATCAACCTCTCTGATTGGCTAAAGTTATCCCATAACAAGTTCTTAAAAAAAATGTAAATGACAGTTCCTAGTTCAGAAAACAATTGACTTATGAACGAATTTCTCGAATTTGTAAATAATTTTTTCAGGAAATTGTCGATTCCAGCACTTGTTTTCATAAAATTGTCAATTAGGCAATAGTGTTTGGAGAAACCCATTAGAGGACCTCGTACCTCATGCAAGCTATTCTTGTGGAGCTCATGCTGACACGAGATGAGAAGTACGTTATTGTCGTTTACGACTTTATTTATTTATTTATTTATTGATATGGCACTTGAACGACTTGCTCACTTAAACATAATTATACAAACAAAAGTCACAAAGTTTGAAGTATTGTGAATTTGTCACTTACAGAACAGCACTAGCAGAGAACTTAGTGAATATACGACGTTTTAGATGTTTTTAGTTGAATTAAGTTACAAGTTACAAAATAAAGCCAAAACGAGTTATGTTCACTTTCAATTGTGTTCATGTTTTTTTTATATGAATTTCAATGTAATATATTTCAATGTCATAATGTATTTTTAGTAGGTAAGTAAGTTTGCATACTTAGCAAAACACTTTGGATCTAATATTTTTAATAACGCCTTGTAGACCATGTTTTATGCAAATAAAATATCGAAATGTAAAATATGATGGAAAGTACAGAAATATTTAACGAAATAACATTTATCAGTGCAAGGTAGAAAGATGTAACATGTTTCTACACACACACTTAAAATTCTGATGGACTAAGTTTTCTTTGAACAAAACATCTAACTTGTAAATATTTAAATTTTACTTAAGTAAAACTTTACCCAATTACCTACTGAGTAGGTAATTGGGTAAAGTTTACTTATGTAAATTTTAAACAAAAACAACGTGTTGTGAATATAAAAATTATTTTAACATTAAGTTAGAAGATGTATTCAGGCAAACTAATTGTCTATCACATTAACTAAAACTTACATCGTCCGTAATAGAATATTCAAATCACAACTGTCTTTCTTTGACACCTGTCAAAGAATGATAGTTGTTATAACACAGTCATATTGAAGTAGTGTCAATTTTATAAACAATTAATTTCCGTAACTGTATAGTATAATATAGAATCGTTTTCGACATGGATAATAAAAGACACAATCCCCTTTATACATTGAATAAAAGGTCTTGTCTTTTCCACACCCGATCTGTTTTTGAAAGGTTTTAAGCTTATGGTAGCCATCATCTGTCAGTTAAAATTGATCTATTGAATGACTTCTTCAATGATATCGTGACATTTGAGAGCAACTAGAGTACCGTAGAGGGATGTATTAATGATTATAATTCTGTAAATACATTATTTGTTACGGTCGTGAATCATATTTTGATCAAGATACCGCCTAACCTGCAAATTGCAAATAACGTAACAAAATTTGAATTTCACACTTGTCAAAGTGTAAAGAAAAAAATTAAATAAAATTTGTACCAGCTTAGGCACACAATAAACAGAAAAACGATGACGAACCATCTGATTACGGTCAACAATATCATAACGATAGTTGTATTTTGATTAACCAATAACATTATACATGTATATAGTCAACCAGACCGAATTTCGGCCATTTAACGAGCTACATTTGTAGCATACACATTCCATTAGCCGAGTTTGATGATTATAAAAAGATTAACACCAGAACGTTGGCAACCTCACAAATAAGAGTCAAATATTTCGCTATTTTTATTAATTTGTCAATATTACTGAAATAAATTCTGAAATATCGTTCTATAGCGTACTAAATCAATCTGCCTAACCTTTCCTCAACTATGTTGGAGTCAGCTTCCAGTCTAGCCTCCAGTCTAAAATATTGATTATGAATGTGTTATAATTAATATCGTAAGACTGTTACTGTGGTGGTTATTGGTCATTGCGGAGAGACTTTAACTCAATAGTCAATCAACATTACCAGCTCAAGCAAAAAGCACCCATAGGAATCGGTTCATTGGCTTATGTTCTAAACCTGCTCAAATAAACCCAAATCGTTACGACAATTAGGGGTTAAAAAGCCTTCTCCGCTGTTAAAAGCAGGAACCCATAACCTGTATGTCAATAAACAGAGGCCCCAGCACGAACGTGCGACGAAAACATAACGTTGACGCCAGTGTGTGAGTTCTGTGTTGATACATCACTTATACACACAGATGTAGGAACGGCCTATCGCTCGTTCATAGCAATACAATCCTTAGGGTGCTACTGCACTTATGACCGCTTACACATTCGAAGGATTTTTGAATCGAAAATACAACTATCCTATACAGTATTTTTTTTCTTCATCAATCAAAATGAGTGTCGCTTTATGAATAAAGTCTTAAAACTTGGTTTATATTATGTACGAAACGAGTATTTTTAAGTTTATAATCACTCGTATTTATACGTTATGTTTAAGCTTGATTTACACTGAGCGATTTAATTGTCTACGGTATACAATACCTTAAAGCACCAATAAAAGTCGCAACGTCTAAACTGTGGTCAGACGATGCAAGTCATTTGTTGCTTCAATTTGATTGTAGGTATATCACAGGCAAGAAACTTGGATCGTGTACAGGGGCCCCACAGAACTGGAAGAACCTTTGTTCAACATTTCAGTAAATCGTCTGAGGTGAAAAGCCTTGACAAAGTAATCCATTTTCTAGATATAGGTACGACAGTGACAAGAGGTGACTAAAGGATTAAAATGGTCGATGGATACCGGTTACTGTAAATAATGGAGAATGAGGTTTTAGACCACAAATAATAAGTAATTACTAGGCCTTATAATTGTTTATTTATCAGCTTTAACCCACCAAATATCGGGTTTTTTTTTTAAAGATTTTGAATTCATATTGTTTATGGCACCTCTTTAGATCATGAGCTATCCGAATATCAAAAAATATATAGCCTAGGTCTTAAGGGGGAGACGTGAAAATTGATTCACTGCTACAATGCTTAATAGATTACAATTGTCAGCCTAAAGCAGTTGACTTTTGAATACTTTATGCATCTTCAATCTTAATACATCTGCGGTGAAAATAAACATGATATTATAATGTGTTGTCAAGAAAAACAAAACACAGCTGCGTCAAAAACTCAATTCCGACACTGTTATCGGCCAAGACAGTAGGTAGGTACTTACGTAAGTAAAGTAATATCAAAGTTCTATTAGGTTGTAAGAGCGTCTGGTCTGTAAGCTAACAGAGACAATTGTACAGTCAACCGGAGATATAACCACACTTGCTATTTATTGCCAGTCTATTATTGTCCCACTGGAGGGCAAAGGCCTCTTCTCATACAGAGAAGCCACGAGCATTGATCATACGCATGCTCCAGACGGGTTGGCGATTTCAGACTTAAATTAATAATAATTCCAGATTTCCTCGCGATGTTTTCCTAACGGATGTCAGTAATGTCCAAGATAAACTCAGAAAATAACTACATTTGTTTTACGAAAATTGAATTATTGATAAAGGCGCTCTCAATGTTAAATTACGATACTCAAATGATAATTATTTTATTATTAAATAAAATTGGACAACATCAGCATTTTATTATTAATTTATTAATTTTTGCAGCTTAAAAACTCTTTAAAACTCTGTTAGTTCACACATAAATCAAAATCAGAATCATCAACGCATACAATGTTTGTAGAACAGACAATCATATCTGTCCGCTAACATAACAGTTACGTTACATACGTACATTACGTGTGCTCAAAGTTTGTTAATACTAAATTAGCAAAATAGCAATTATCCGTAATCAGGTCAGGCTGTCTTTCAGTTAAAATAGTCGGAGGTAAATTACAAGGAGTTTGAATATAATTTCGAGCAGATTTTCCGAGCATTGCAAAGATCCAGTGGTAGCCACTTCGCGCTGAACTAGAAACTGTACTTAGCGCTTCTATGAATAAATTACCCGAGCGTTCGTTTTCTAATGCGCTCTGAATGTTGAGAAAAAGTTCAAATATTTACCTTTATAAATAAGTAATTTTCAGACGATTGATGGCAAATGTATACATTAGTACGTTAACGAGTTCATTAGTTTCGGCAAACTGCAGAATTTAGCTTAATGAACAAGACTATTTTTAACTTTTAACTACATAGGTACATTTTAAACATACTCATTAAAATAATTGGCCTAATTAATAAGCTCAAGGTCACTCAAAGATTAATGGAAAGAACTATGCTGATTTCGTAAATTGGTCAAACACTTATATTCGAATTCAAAATATTTTATTTCACATAAACCTATATGGGCACTTATGAAACGTCAGCAGCTTGGTGAATGGTTCCAATTGGTGGAACTCCACGGAAACTCCACGGTTACTCTTTCAAAAAATAATTGGGTTTCACAATATCTCTGATAACGTTATGAGGTGTCAGAAATCCGAAAATGCGGCACCCAATAACTGAGGATACTGATATTATTAGGTTATTCAATTTCAAAGAGCGGATGCCAGTCGTTTTTGATGTTGATCTGATTCAGCCACGTATGGTTAAAGTACAATCGACCCCAAAGCTGACCCTGATAAGGTTAAGAGGCAGATAATAAATAACCATTTAAAATAAGAAATAGATAAGAAGTAAAAAAAAAAGTTAATTCGGCACAAATAAAACGCCCAATACAAAAACATTACGATAATATGGCCGAAAGCCCACTATTCGATAGAAATTAACGAAATGATTAAAATTGGTTTATTTTGGTATAGTAATTTGTGATACGGAGATTTTAACCAAGTGTATTATTATACAACGTTTTAGGAAGGAAAGGGCTTAGTGAAAACTTGCTCTTGAATAAAAACGAATTTCTGAACGACAGGGTTAGAAAGGACCCGAATATCTACAGAACCCTGCCTTTTCAATTAATTCTAAGTCACGTCCTGTAACCACAATGGTGCGGGTTACCAGTTCATAAAATTGCATTATTTAGTCAGAGTGTTCTGTCTTCATTGCTCCAATATTAGCTGGTATATTAACTCTTTGTGTTTGACGAATTCGACAGATTTAATAACAAAAGACGGTGAAGATTATTCAATTGTGCTGAACGTTTGTTACTTCGATAGTCAAAAACACTAAATTAAACAAATGAATTTTGATTGTAGAGCTCGCTTGAATAACTCAGCATAAAATCACACATTATTGTAAGTACTTAAATGCGAAAGCTTTTCAGCTTTTCAGCTTTCAGAGGCAAATCAAAAAGGCATATCCGGAAAATGCGTTTTATAATCTTTATGAAATAATTTTTTTTTTTTTATTCAGATTCATTCCTCGTTCTAACCAAGGGGATTAGAACCAGGAATGATTAACGTTTAAATACTAAATTGATAAGCGAAAGGAAGTAAAATAATGTTAAATGAAATCGATATTGAAGCAAAAAGTTTTTCATACAATTATTATAACATACTCCAAATGTAGGTACCGACTTAGAAATGAGTATTTACTATTGAAAATGACTCACAAAATATGTAACGTAAGTACTCCAAAAGTACACCATCAATGCGTTTATTATGTACTATTGGATATTACACACAAACTATGTATGTAACTTCTGTAATACCCTAAGTTCAGCATAGTACATAACTTCGGATGTAACTAACAGTATCGCAAGAGCTTCGAGCATTCCAATAACCGGCCGTCTTCCGTTCAAACGTTCGTCACACGGATGTTACGTCAGATATTCAGCTTTTTACATTTTCATTAACAGGACATCAGGGGCCTAAGTCTACTAATTTATAAACGTTATAATGGTCTCTCAATGGTGAGTTTTTGACAGTTTTTGTATGGAAAATCTGTCAAAAGCTCACCATTGAGAGACCATTGTAACGTTTATGAATTAGTAGACTTAGGCCAATGTTTTTATTGCAAGTAAGATAAGCTTTGAAAGTTACGTGAAAACGCGACAGATATTACTGTTACTATAATAGCTTTAGTTAACTTTAATTTAAAGATAACTAGACGTTTTCCTAACCAAACGATAATTCATACAAAAATCCCAAATAAAAAAATAATTTTTAGTCCATGCAGAATTTTCCGGGCAGTTTTTTCAATTTTTATTTCCTTAAAAACCTAATTCGGACTTTTGTAAACATTTTAAAACAAAAAAATAGTCTATTCAGTCCAGCTATTCACCAATGATGCGCATAATAAAAAAGCTTTGCATTTTAATTTATACAGATAGATACATAGATTATAAGAAAAAAGCTTATTTTGCATAAGTAATCAATTCTAAAATCAAATTCAGCTCCCAACGCGCAAAATATTTTAATCACCTGTCAATTTAAGAAAAAGGAAAATGTTCAACTGACATTTCCAAAGGCATTATTAACAAAAAAACACCCTGTAGCTTTCACTCCATTATCAGAGACAAAACGAATCGTCAATTCATTACCTTCAGGAAGAATTCATTAATAAAGAAACGACGACGTAATTCGATTTCCTTTTTCCACAACAAAATTAATGACATCAAACTGCCGATTTAAAAGGACGAAATTTTTATCTTAAATCACAGTAAATTGGGAACTCACCTCCGAAAAATGTCACTAATAAACATAAAAACTTGATTACTCCTTGTCCTAACATTTTAGCACTCATAAAAAATCACTGCACTAAATAAAATATTCGAACTTATACACCGAAAGGAGGTTATATCAACATGATAAAGACGATATCATCAAACGGTCCGAATTCGAATTTAGAATTAGGCGGCAAAAGCGCGCGGGCGACGTCTACTCTCCCCCGAGGCTAGTTGGGTACTGAAAGTTGGGATCGCTACCTGACTTGGACGTCAGATTTCAGCGTGCCACAGGCTACCGAAGTTAGAACGAATTTTCTCGATATACTGTACGTGTAGTGGATTTTCCTTTAAGGTGTTTTTGTGTCTGTGGTTTTATGACACCCCCGTAGAGAATAGTACCCAAAACGATTCATTTGGGTGGATTTAAATGACAATTGTCTATCCAAACGCCAGTTATGCCTTACGTATCACGAATCCTCATTTTGCGTTGTTTGTACGTGTTCTACCAGTTCGGGTTCGATTTAACGATTTGAAAGTCAATTGTTTCAGAATTACGACTATTTCAGTTGCTGTTTTAGTACTTTCTGTTGGAATAATTTTGTGAAACGTACCTAATTATGCGTGTTAAGGCTTTTTATTGTTAGGACGGATATTATATCTATTTTATGTATTTTCCGATTTATTCATAAAACGAAAGGAGACTCTTTTTAGGGTTCCAGACGTCCGAATGAAAAAACGGAACCCAGTGTCACTCGTGTGTCTGTCTGTCTGTCCGATGTAGAACCACTCGTGTGTTTATTTGCTTCGAATCTACTGGACCGATTAAGTTTTTTAAATTTGGTACACATGCGAGTTTCTGTAACAATTCTGTACACACAAGTAACAAATCTGATTTTGGACAATGAGTTTAACTTTTGGAGGAAATTAGAAAAAAAAAACCGGAAAGTGTATCGTGTGACATATCAAATTATGAGAAATCTCAAATATTTTATTATTTTTAATTTTGAAATAAAAAAGTTTAAAGTTATTAAAGAAAATAAATGAATCATTCCCCTTTATCTCCAAAACTGCTAAGCTTTTAGAAAAATACAGAGAATAGTTCTTCTATAATTATAGATTACAGGAAAACCTATAAGAAATCTATGGTTTAAACATGATAAATCACTCAATATTGTGCGTCCAAACTTACATTTGCAGTATTTATTGATACGGTTTTCACGATCATTTAGAGAATTTATTCCGGAATAATAAAGAAAGCTATGTGTATATAAGATAACATTAAACTTTCTTATAAAAAAGAAATCTCGATGTTTTATCAATTCGTAAAAACCGTGCGATTTTTATTTAAGCAAATTTAAACCAAGTGTAAGAGTAATGGTATACGAATAATATTCACATTCATATGCGACGCTTACTTAGCCAAGAAAAGTCAAAGTGCGGTCTGTGAATCTTACCCTAAGACCTCTCCATCCTTAAACTAAGACACTGAATCGCATAACATTTGACCGAAGACTTCCTTAACAGACTCGGATAGTGAGAAGTGCACTTTATCGATAACGTGTCATGTCAGAACTAAGGGTCAGAAACTGGCGTGACTCTAATGGTCCTACATCTTACTCTTTGTCAGAATGTCAGACCTCCGATTCAGGATCTTACGATAGCTTATTTTATGTTCGATTCGCTTAGATGTCGTGTTTGCCATTTATTTTGAACCACAATAGTTGACGTATTAATGTCTCACGTATGTAAGTCGCAGTTTTATGTATTTTCGCAAGTGGTAACTTTCAATCAAATCAAAATCGGCGTCAATAAATCAACTACGCATCACACTGACGTCACGCGAAATCCTGCAACTATGCGCAAGCAACGTTTACCGCGCTATCAGCATATACAGGGTGGATTTTTGAGATGGGGCAGCAAAGGCTACAGGAAAATGGTCTTAAGAGACTATCCTTAACTTTTTGAGAAATTTTGATATGCATTCACAGGTTTTGAAAAAAATGTACAACGGTTAATGTATCTGTCCTTGCTGCCCCATCTCAAAAATCCACCCTGTATATGACTTCCCGACATCAATCGTCGGGCAGTTGCCCACCAGACACAATACCCGTCTGGTCTGAAAATCCTCCCTTTTCTATGGAGAATGAATGAACTTTACACCCAGTTCCTCATACCTCTAAAATAATTTAAGTATGGAAATTAGTCGTAATCGATTCGATTCTTAATCGAACTGTTCTGATTTTGGGGCTCTATCATAAGGCACTACATTTTAAGCCTCGTGCAGATTTGCGCGACGCGACTCTATGAATACAATTTCTAAGAAAACTTCACGGTAGAACAATTACCGGTGTCGCGTCGCGCCAGTCTGCAGGAGGCTATTAATGGTATATGTATCAGCAGTATCACCTGTACTGTACCTACTTAATTCATGCAGAATGTCTCTTAACCATAAAGACGAAGAAAAAATCATTTATTCAAATTAAGTTGAGAATCAGCACATTTCGAAAGTCAAAATTATATCCAGTCCCTCAAAACGCTCGCCCTTCACCAATTCCTAGTGCTTGAACTGGGAATAAGAAGTGGCACCGAACTACCTGACAAAGTAGTCAAAACATAAATATTTCACCCGAAAGTAACCCATTCAGTACCTACATTAACATTAGTGATAATGATCAAAATGGACTCATAACAATAATCCAGGATCCATTTGACCACCGCCCAAATCCTTAAAAAGTTTCGTAGGATGAATCCTGAAAGTTATTACTGACAAGGGAAGTCGACGTAACTAATGTTAATACTAGTGCGTCTAACACTAAGAGAAAAAGACCATAAAAATAAGTAAAAGTGTCTACGCGTCTCGCACTTTCCGGGAATTACCAGTAAAAGTATATGTTAAAATTCTGTAGGCTTAGCCCGAACGCGCGGAGCAAACGTAACGTAAATTGGAACGGTTTTAATTTTGAAAATACTTTCGCTTAAATATTAACTTAGCTTAAAGACTTCATTCATATTATATATCTACGGGTGATACATATTGTGCTTGCCACATAAAGGGTCCCGCAGATAGGTGCGACGCGGCGGTGCGATGCGACACCAGCAGAAAAATTTCCGTGAATATATCATAGTTTACAATGTTCACCCAGAGTCGTGTCGCGCCGCCGCCGTCGCGTCTCGCCTGTCTGCGGCAGCAATAAATCTAAAACAAAATTCTATAGGATACTTGTATCTTTGATTCAAAAATCGTTCGAATTTCCTTTACGTATAAGTCGCCCTTTCGTGCAAGGGCCTCTGGTTCGGGAAACATCACAAGGAAATGCTCACTTTAATAATAAATTCTAAGTGTTTGTAATTAAAAGAGGAACATGTAACTATAGCTACGTGGAGCTGGCGACGTTATGGTACAGATTTATGTACTGCGACAATTTTCTTCCTACTTTCATCTCCTCCGGTTGTCGACAGTCTAATTTATTTAAGGGGGATGTGCTTAGGTAGCCCGCGTAATTCAAATTATCTGAAACTCAAACTCAAACTCAAAGCATTTATTTGAATTAAACCATTTACAGGTACTTTTAAATTGTCAAGGAGTCAGTTAGTCAGAAAAATGAAGCTAGTTGCCCATTACAAAGCGTAGTAGGTACCTATTAATTTATTTATTCAATTTTCTTGCACAACATTACAGAATATTCTTCTAATGCATTGTACAGAATAATTTACATACTATTAAGTGCCACACCATATACCTACCACAGTAGGATAAGTAAAATAATAATAAAAATAAACTATAGATGTATAACACGAGAAAGAACAAAGGTTAACAAACACACACACACACACACACACACACACACACACACACACACACACACACACACAGATTACATTTGGCGAAGAACGGGCAAGAACTCCTCGGTACCCCTTTAAATCAAAAAAATGTTACAAAAAATTGGTTACCATCATTCATGTTCAAATTATACAATTTTTTTTTGCAATATGCAGGTTAGTTTCAAGTTGTATGTTGATTAAAGCATGATTCGCAACCGTAACAAATATGGCTTTATAGAATTATAATAATTAGAATCAGCAATACATTGCGGGTTGGGAGATATCATACGTCTTCGATTTTTTTGGTTATAAGACATGCCGGTTTCCTCACGATGTTTTCCTTCACTTTTCTTTTTGAGAGCAGTGGTGATGAAATAATGTACGCAAAGTAAAGCACCTGCCAGAGTTACAACCTACGACCTACATCGTAAGTCGCCACGTTACCAGTGAGCCACCACTGTTCTAGCCGTGTTTGTTTACACTAAATTCATTCATCGTTGTTTTTTTAACTAAACCCGTGCCATATTTAGATATTTCTATGGAAATTAAAGTTTCAAAATCAAGACTCTTGCAACATAAGAAAACTATGATATTTATGAGAACTGCCTCGTTGGTCTAGTGGTCGCAAGCGCTACTACTGAGCATGAGGTCCTGGGTTCGATTCCCAGGTCGGGCAAAGTGTTATTGAGTTTTTCCATCAGGAATTTCTTAGTAGCAGCCCGGAGTCTAGATTTATGCCCGGTTCAAGTCAACAGACTCGCCCCCTATTAAATGGGACTTAATCATAATTGGCGAAATGTGGGTGTAATATTAAGAACACCTCTGCCTAACCCTTCGGAGAATACAGGCGTGATGTTATGTATGGATTCGAAAACCAAAAAAAAATTAAGAGAAAATCCCTTTTATAAATGTCTTTACATTTGGCGCAGAATTCCAGCAGTCAGAAAAAACCAAATTCGTTGGCATCCTGATTTACTTAAAGCCCAATTTATGTGGTTACGGAAGTGAGAAGGTGACCTTGTGTGAAATACTGATATTCATTCGCTACCGAACCTTTACATAGTTGGAAAAGGGCTTCGTTATATAAAAGATATAGGGCGGCGTGTTTTGGAATCCCGAAAAACTCGAAAAATTGCTAAAATAGTACCATTGGTATGAGCTGTAAATATTTTAATTTAAATACAAAATATAGATAGTTAATGGATTGAGGCGTGACTTGGCGGAAATCGAAAAATGCAACAAAAACAATATTAGTAAACTATTCCTAAAGATTCATAAAAAACCCTGTAAGAAATCGACACGTGGTTCACCTCTCAACGAGGCATCATCAGGATGACGATTTAATTGTCGCGAACCCAAATACGACGTGTTGCCACAACATTTTTTAAGTACGAGAATGGGCTTTCAGTTCTGTGCTTCTCGCATCCAGCGGTAAATTTTAGGGTATTTCCAACCATATCAAAACGTCATCAATTTAACATAATAAATGCGGTTGCCAAGCAACCCTGAGATTGAAGATATAAGTACTTGAATATCAGAACACAAAATATGCTTAAAGGCGTCGAACTGGACTCACAGTTATCAATATTTCTTCTGACGCATGTTTTTTCCTTTTCGATTTTTAGGGGAAAATAAGCTAAACATTGATAATATATAATTATGTATATGTTCTATGGGTACACCTCTGCCTAACCCTTCGGGGAATGCACGCGTGATGTTATGTTATGTGTACGGTAGGGTTTAGGGGCAAGTTTTTTGGGAGTAGTAATATTAATAATACTCCCAAAAAATAAAATGGGTGTGATTATATTATATGTATACCTAGTTTCTTACGCGTGTTGTCTTTCTGCGTCATATCTCACAAATCTGCACAAACAATCGTTGGTACAGCTAAGGACGGGGTTCCACGTCGTTGTGTTGACGCTGGTGTCAAAAGGGCAATTGTCACCAACTACGGCGATGCAAAAAAGAGGGTGCTATAGGTAATTATTTTACGTCGGAAACTACAAGTATTTATTTACAACGGTTCGAAAAACATTATAGGTGCCTAGTGCATTATACAATCAATCTGCCTAGCCTTTTCTCAACTTTGTTGGAGTCGGCTTCCAGTCCAACCGGACGCAGCTGAATACCAGTATTTAACATGAAGCGACTCAGGACTCCACAACTCAGTTACTGGGTAACACGATGCCCCTTGGTAAAGGGACTTTCGAGCTTCTTGAGCCGAGATTTTCTACTGACAGCCCGCACCAACGCTATAACATGCTTTCCGAGGCACAGAGGGGTATAAATAAATAGGTTATGAATGAACACCCATCCATGAACCGTTCGCGACAAGCGTAGCTTCACCTTCGATCATCCCGTGCGGCTGTTATTGTAGTGTGTTTACACATAGCTACTTTTTTTTTCTTCAAATTACGATATACGTTTTCATGATAATATTTATATAATTTAAAAACTTTTAAACAATAATAATATAAAAAAAGGAGGAGAAATAATCATAGGGCACCAAAAAATTACAATTAAAATTACCATTATGACTAACTTTGCATGAAAAGCCACATTAAAAAAGTTAAAAGGTATTATAGAATTATTGCGTTGCGGAAATTAATATGGATAATTTATTTTTTGATGCCCAATGAGTTCACCCCTTTTTTAAGGTTTGTTATATACTATGTATACATTTTAATGTTAGCTTTTAATTAAGATTTATAACTAAGTAAAATTAATGTATGCAATTATGATTAAATAAAATATTCTTTATTTAATCATAAAACCCTACGTAAACGTCTATCACGACTGGAGTTAGGACTGCAAAAGAAAACTTTTATTTTTTACCAACTTTGTTTTTTGTTAACTATCTACACCAACAATAAATAATATTCTGTTTTAAACTTAGAAATAACGAGTATAAAAAGACGCTTCACGCCTCCGCTCAACTGTCGATTGGTCTTAAGAAGGCGATAACAATAAAAATTCTATTGTATCTCGTTAGTGACAGTTGAACTCAGACTCCGGTAATTGGGATCATTTTTAGAGTTCCGTACGTCCGAATGAAAAAACGGAACCCTTATAGGGTCATTCGTGTCGTCTGTCTGGCTGTCCGTCTGCCAAAGCTTTACTCCGAATGTACGGGACTTATGAATTTCTGTGACTCAAATACGGACGTGTAACGTAAATAAATGAATTTTGAATATATTATGACACTTTTCGGGGCAATTTGGATAAATAAAAAATAAAGTTTTGCAAACTGTACTGTGTGACATATCAAATGAAAGAAATTATTGTGAGAATATAATATTTTTTTTGGCTATTTTATAAATTTAATAAAATACTGTTTAAAAAATTTAATAACTTTTAAAGATACTATTCTCCGCCTAATCTCCGGAACTACTGAGCCTACAATTTTGAAAAAAATACAAAGAATAGTTCTATAATCATAGATTATAAGAAACCCTATACGAAGTATATGTTTTTAAAATAACATGGTAAATCTCTCGCGCTGCGATTCTTCACACCCAAAATAAAAGTCGTTTCCCTTTCTTTTTTGCTTAATTTTACTTTGTTGGATACTAGCCTTAACCCTCGATTTTTTCATATTTTTTTAGATTTTGAATACAATCATATTCTTTTGGCACCTCTTTAGGTCATGAGCTATCTGAATATCAAAAAATATTTGGCCTAGGTCTTAAGGGGCAGGCGTGAAATTGATTTGCTGTTACATTGTATAATAGATATACAGAAGGCCGAAAACCGGCTATGTGATGGTTAATTTGAATGTTATACACCCTGTAGAAGCATCAAAAATACCTTTTTCAGTGCCATTGAGGTTGTCATAGGAAACTATTTATTTATTTAATACTTCAAGCACACAAATGTACAGAGGCGGACTTAATACCATAGGCACTATCACCTTATCAACTACTAAGATAGGTCTCTATGAAGGTCTCTATGAGGAACATTCTCGCGTCAATTTCATCGAATGCTCTAAAAAGAATTTTAATAATAAAAAGCTACCCCGACATTTAACTTTTGACTGAACTATCTTCATTTTCTTTTGCTCAGAAATAAGGCCAAGAAATAATGTTGCAACGGAAGCGAGTAAGGTAAAATTCTGCTGGTTTTTCTTTAGGAATACCTTCCGGGTAGGATTATGTAGCTTCATGTCTTGTTGTGAGCATGAATAATAGTAAATCTGTGTTTTATGGTGGTTTTACGAATATTTTATGCTCAAGTTAAGGTACCTGCACACCACAGGGTATAGAGGAGCCTACTGTGTTAATAAATGCGCAGGTTCAGTTACTTACACGCAACATATTATATAGATTACTCTCGCGCGAATTCCACACGTGTAGACCGCACCTTAAGGTATAGTAAGGCTCTGGTTACTTGAACCGTATACAAATGCCTTGTAGTGCACAGTTTAAGATATATTTTTCCATTATACAGCGTGTAACAGAAATTTGTTTAAGGGTTGATATTTTTTTTACAACAAAAACAAATTAAAATAGCATACAACTTTGCCTTATATCGAGTTCACATCAACCTACAACCTTTTTAATGATCTGGACATTTTTTTTTATTGCCAGTGTCAGTCAGTGTCACATTTTAATTCGGTCTGACATGAAAAGGCTGGCATGAAAAGATGGCTGAATTTCATTGACAACATAAAAAGCAGATTCGATCGTGCAATGAGCAAAAAAAAATAACCTTAAAAGTGACTAACATATATTGGCTATGACTGTACGTACCTAAACTTAATATTGACCCAAATTTGCAAACGTAATTGAAAAACAAAAAATTTGAGGGTTTTAGTGGAATCGTCAACTCTCCCGGTTCCGTCCCGCTCTAACAATTGGAACAGCAAATACCGTGACTAGCTCCAAAGAGTCCTGATCTACATATCTATGAAATAAACATTGTGTGCGGATTAGCAACGACGCGAAATGCTGTACATTTTGAATCTGAGCCAAGTATGTTCAACTTGTCATTAAAGGATAGAGATTTTGACTGATTAAGTATTATGAGTTAGATTCCATCTTAAAAACTGCCGAGATATTGCAATATACCGAGACGAATGGAAAGAAGAAATGGAGGCATTTGCCTTGCACGCGTTTTGCGCGGTTTTGTCGACGGAAGAATAGAAAATTACAGATAAAAAATCACTATCTGTAATTTTGTGTATTCTCCCATCGACAGAACCCATTTCTACGGTGGTCATACTACGCGTGGTGCAGTGGGATAGAACGGGCAAATAATAAAGGATAGATGCAATCAGCGTCAACCCTTATCTTAGACGACGCTGAAAAAGCTCAAGTTCTGTATTAGTTATTTTTTAACAAAAATCTCAAAATTCACTGACAGACAACGCTCTACCTATACCACTAGGTCTAGAAGCATGACATTTTGCATAAGAGTTCCACATAATATAACAAAAGTGTGCTCACTAAGAAAGAAAATTTACACAAAAGAAGAAAATTTACAGGGGTTGACAAGGGGATGAAAGTTTGTATGCAAGTTCGTAATTCTAGTCGATGGCAAATCCCAACGGATGCAGGCCTTATTACCGCGATACACGACTACCGCGAAGCAAAAAGGAAGGTTTTGACCGGTATGTATGTATGGTCTTTTCCCTCATAACTTTTAGACAACTTATCATAATTTGACAAAATGAGGTATCGTTGGAAGCACCCGCTGGTAGGTCTGCATACGCTATGCGATATTATATAGGCTATAGATATAGGCGCCCTCTAGAGGACATAAACTCATGTTTAAAAAATAAATTAATGATGCCATGTGGGGTATCAAATGAAAGGGCTTAATTCGCACATTTCAAAAATATTATAATAGAACCCCAAAATAATTTAAATCAAAATAAAATTTATTAAAACTAAAACCTTACTACGTCAAAAAAGTAAACTAAAAAGGTATAAACAAGACAACACAGACAGACAAATTAAAAATCTGTTTCAAATCAAAGTCACACGTAATCTGTTCGATAAAAATCAGATTTTTTATTTGTCTGTCTGTGACGCCTTGTTTATACCTTTTTAGCTGAGTTTTTTTGTCGTAGTTCGGTTTTAAATTTTATAACTTAAAAAAAAAAAAAAAAAAAAATTCAGCTAATAAAGAAGAATACTGATAAGGTTGCATCAACTCGTGGCAAAGACAGCAGCGGGGCGTCGCCGTTGTGATAAGCGTTGAACCCATGTTACCCGCATCGCCAAAATGGGTCTTCTCTCCCGCTATTCTAAAGAACACAGCCTAGAGATAAATATTTGTATTCTATTATATGCTCTAACAAAATAAACCTCCTTTATAACAAAGGTTCCATAAATAGAATTTCAATACGAAGCTCATGTAAGTTTTTATAAACATTTATTATGATTACTAGCTTCTACCCGGGGTTTCGTTCGCGTGGAAGTAGTAATGCACCACAAAATAAAACAATAACAGCAATATGTTCATAAACACTTTGACTGCCTGGTTGGTCTAGTGGTCGCAAGCGCTACTGCTGAGCATGAAGTCCTGGGGTCAATTCCCGGTACGGTCAAAGTTTTATTGGGTTTTTCCATTGGGAATTTCTCAGTAGCAGCCCGGAGTCTGGATTTATGCCCGATTGATGGCAATAGGCTCGCCCCCTACATGGGACTCAAACATAATTGACGAAATGTGGGTGTACTATAGGTACAGCTCTGCTCAACCCTTTCGGGAATACAGGCGTGATGTTATGTTAAGTTTATAAAACTTTCAGTTTGAGTTTGAGTTTGAATCAGCTCGTCCTGAGGTTGACACCCGAAGCCTTCAGTAGCCGTTTTCTTGTAGCGACAACGATTAAGGTACCTCCCCTTATCGCCCCAACTCAAAAATCCACCCTGTATAAGTTATGATCGACTGCTTAGCTCCATAAAGTTATTGCGTGATGATAATCAGTTAAAAGGTTACATCTGTAACTATTTGCAATATTCTAACATTTTGGCTCGTCTTTTTACAATTTGCGGTAAACTATGGAAGAATATGAATAGAATGCAATATTGCTCATCCTCCATAACAAATAGCTTGATAATTTGTACTCTACAGGCTGACCAGACTTTTATGGAATATCTAAATCCGTCGGGTAGTATTTGCACTATGCAACATACAGTCAGAAAAACAGACAAAAATAAAAATATAAAAAATTCGACATTACAAGGTCTGTGAACCATTTCAAGTTCACAGACCTTGTAACTAAGCAATAACATTTTTTTTAAATATTCAACGTACATTTTTGACTTTGCTACGATTTTATTATAACAGATTATTTTGGAGAGTCTATTTATATTAAGGTGGATGCTACAACATAGACCGCGAATGGTCGGTGGGTCGTCATAGGGGCTAATTCAAATTTTATTAGGTTTTTTTGCAAATTGCAGGTCAGTATCAAGTTGAATGTTGATCTAATATGATTCGCGGCCGTCTCAGATATTTATTTATAGAATAACAGTCATAAAAATCATCAATACAACTCTCGTTAAAAGTTGCTCTCGTCTCAAAGTTCATATATCATATTAAATGACAATTTCATGAAATCATGACATTTGAGGATTAAGGAGTTGTATTGCTGATTCTAATGATTATATTTCTGTAAAGCCATATTTGTTACGGCCGCGAATCACATTATAATCAACATACAACCTAACACTGACCTGCAAATTGCAAAAAACGTAAGAAAATTTGAATTTCGCGGGCAACCTTGGAGTATCCATCTTAAGGAGGTCTGTTTTAATAAGATGAAGGTATACGCCGTCTACAGATGTGTCATATTGTGTGAATCAATTAATCAACTCGGCTTATCCCAGATAAATGCTGGATGTCCCACGCTACGCTTGCCGATTTGCGGTATTTGCTCGAGGACTCGTCTGCTCCAACGACTATCGATCTTTTGATAGTCATGGCCAACCCACTGCCACTTCAGCTTTATTACTCCTCAAGCTATGCCGTAAAATTTCTTTCCGGAAAATTGTCTAATCAATCTACCTAGCTTTTTCCCAACTATGTAGGGGTCAGCTTCCAGTCTATAACCGGGTGCAACTGAATACCGGTATTTTACATGGAACGACTGCCTATCTGAGCTCCTCAACCTAGTAACTGGGCAATACGATGCCCCTTGGTAAGACTGGTTGTCAGACTTTCGGGTTTTTGACGAGTCGTAACGACTGTCAAAGACGGAAGGCTTAACGTGCTTTCCAAGGCACGCAGAAGTCTCGGTATGTAAAGATGGTCACCTATCCACGGACCAACCCTTGCAAGCTTAGCTTAACCCGATGGATCGACCCGTGTGGCTGTAATAACATAGCCACGAGCTCCTTCACATTTCGGAAAACTGTAAATACAAGAAAATTTGAAAGGATAATGGGCATGCCATACAACTGTTTAATGATCACAACACACTACCAACAAGCAATTTGGGCAGAAACAAGTGCCATCTCCTTTATTATGGTCCCTCCATCACTTCCTAACCGCAGGGGGTCAATAACCGTAGGTACAGTCGCGAATAGTAGGCCCACCCATAAAAGTGATAAACGACATATTAAACGTAAAATATTTTTGGTCTTTACACTTTCCCTTATGAGAAAAACAAAGATGGAGGGTAACAAGACCCTTCACGAAGCCGTCATCACGTGTTCTATACATCAAACTAAGTAACTGCCTGCAAAAGTAATTGCTAGGAAACAACTTTTATTTTTGGCGTGAAAATACACGGTTTACGGTAGTGCGCAACGTAACGCACGCAAAACATTGTTCTTCAGGGTGCATGCAACGGTACATGGATCGTGGGAGTATTTAATTTTAAAGTTAAGTTATAAAATTTTATAAATAGATACAAAACGGCTGATGAATCATTATATAAATAGATCAAATCCGTCCGAAATTTGCGCAGAAGCTTGCACAATAAAAAAAATTAGGCATCAAATGGTGACATGAGGTGAGGGAAAGTTCGGAGAGTCTATGTTCAGACCGGCCATGATTCATCGGCCATATTGTACACTACACCAGATACAATATTGATAAGGACTCTTGTAGCAGCCCTAGTTATACGGGTAGAACTATGTAGTTTGTGCTCTAGTGTTACTATGGCAACTATTGTCTAGAACTCTCAAACTTTCCTGGAACAAGTCTCCACGAGTAATTTTGATTAGGTGGCGTCGGCGTCGTGAGGTCTCCAGTTTCATCTGTTGCGACTAAGCCATTAGTAGGTATACGTTTTCAAACAATCTCCTTTTCATTAATTATTGTGAGAGAAGTGGTTTTGTCATAAAGTCATAGTGATTCCCCGAATACGCCTCTATACCCGAAGGGATAGAAGCATTTTTGCTTCGCCGTAGTCAGAAGATTGATTTTGAAATCGCTCGATTGTTTACGAAAAAAAATATGGTAGCTTACTTTGCCAGTGTAGATGCACTGCGAACCGCGCGTTTGCATATTATTATTATTTAAGTAATCATTAATTAAAAACGTTGGTTTAAATAAAAAATAAAATGGACTCTATTCCTTTGTAATAGAGACTATAATATCATGAATAATATTGTCGCTTGCAACCATAGTTGCACAAAGCACAATATGAACGATTTTGTATTTGTCATATGAGCGTAATCTATGATAAATTATCTGTCTTTGGTGTAAATATCGTAAGTATAGGACTCTAAACGTTTGTAATAGAGATTAAAATAAAATGACATAATATGAATGGCTCCGCAACCACAGTTGCACAAAGCAAAATGAACGATTTCGTTTTTGCAACTGTGGTTGCAAGAAGCGATTTAGCGGGTAGGTCATCCACCCAGCGCGACGTAATAAGTTGATTATGTTTTATCTGTTTGTGCCCTTTATGTGTTGTGTTACTATACTTTCATTATACCTTTTGCTGTTAACGTACGTTCACTCATTGTATATATCCAACATACCCTGAGAATAACTTCCCTAAAAGTAACCTGGCTATTGGTTCAACGCTCCTACCGTTTCCCGGCAACCATTCCGTTAGGGACTACTCACATTTATTCAGCTCCATTCGCGTTTTGCTGAACGATTTTGGTCACACTTATACAGTTCCTTCTATCAACCGCGTACAGCGTCGTAAGAATGAGAAAAACTGTCATACCGTGTTATCTCCGCTAAAATGCTTCTAACTAATCCCAAGCATTATTTTTTCTCTGTTGATGGCTATATCGTGACGCGAACTAATATCGTACAAGCAAGAATATTTTTGCACCAGCAATATAAGTTTCTCTTCGTCCATCTTTTTACTTCGTAAAAAAAAAAAAAAAAACTTTAAAAGACGTCTTTAAAACTCTCTAAATACTTGCGTGCATAATGATTACCTATGTAATAATAAATCAAATATTCTAATATTTAAAAATGATGATTTCCTTTATTTCATTAAATACATATATTTTAATATATGTATTAAATGAAATAAAGGAAATCAAATAAATCAAAAAGGAACTTTGCAAGTCACAACTTGTTGACAAGGAGTCGAGAACCATCCGCTTACAGCGCTGTTCCGCCGCGTTCGATGCTGAATGCGGCGGAACAGTGCTGAACGCGACAGAACAGCGCAGAACTCTATCTATAGCACTCGCATGATATTTGGTTGTTTTAACTCTAACAAATTTGTCCTCATTTTATACGTGTTTGCCACCAAAGCTGAATAGACGCGGAAGGCTGAACGGATGCGTACGCGTCTCCATACAAAATCGTTGTTTTCTATGGGCGTAAGCTGAATAGAGCTGAATAAGTGTGAGTAGTCCCTTAGGGCTCCACACTACTCAAGAATTCATATTCATGGAATATTTCGCGAAAACTAGTATTCATTATCGACAAATTCGCAAGAAATTCGAGTTATCTGTAACAATGATTGCTTCGATGAAATTTCAAATAGATTGAAATGAATAAAGTTTGAATTATTACAGCTAGAAAACTACAAGCATAACTTTATCTCAGTGAAGTTATAAGTTGCAGACATGGAGCAGCTGGTACATTAGGAAGATTCTTTGTCCCGTTTATTACTTAGCAATATTAAAGTTATTATTAAGTTATTTACTTTACCTGGCTCAAAATCAAAAATCAAGATCAAAATATTTTATTTCACATTGTATCTACATGGGCACTTATGAAACTTCAGAAGCTAGGTGCATGGTTCCCAATTGGTCGTTTCGTATGGAGAAGAGCCGGCAAGAAATTCCACGGTTACACTTTTAAAAATAAATGGGTTTTACAATGTTTCCAAAAATCCACAGTGTGATCAGGTATGAGAGGACAGTGCAGGCCTGTAGACAACATACTTAATAAAATAGAAAACAGTCTGCAAATCGACAGTCTGGTGAGCCTACAACGTTCTCACATTCACAAAATATAGGGGGAACCTATATAAAGGATAAACAAAAGAATAAAAACCTATTTAAACCAAATGACATGGTTGGCACTAGAACTCCAACCAATCCGATCCAATCCAACGAGTCCGGGTAATTATGTAGTATACCTGCTCCAAATGAATGAAACGAAATTTAAATCTTGTATAAAACGCACACTATGCTCCCAAGCATATTATAAATTGGGGGATTACATCGCTGACAAAAATGCTTGGCTCAACGCTGGTCCAGCTCCAAAGGGGCGCATAAACTAGTTGATTAGCATTGGAATATATTGTTGGAGCTGCTGAAGATTGAAAAAACTATCTTTGCATTGTACAATTACTACATACTTTCTAACGTGCACGTCTTTCTACATTGTTCTCACATGTATAATTTCAACATGAATGATGTAACAAATATAGACTAAAAGTTTATAATAAAATAGAACTGATAAACAAGAGGTTTTCAAAACCTCGATTTAAACATTACTTACTTGAAAGGGAATAGGGATCACCACTTCTCAAAGGCCAGCTCAATGTAAAGAATGTACAAGGTAATTGTTTCATCAACATATTTTGATTTAAAAGGGTGTCCGTGGAGTTTCTTTCCCGTTGTTCTCCATAGGAACCTACTACGCTTTGGAATGGGCAACTAGCTTTATCTTTCTGACTGACCGACCCCTTGACAATTCAAAAGTGCCTGTAATTGGTTTAATTGAAATAAATGATTTGAGTTTGAGTTTCGATTCACTTTAAGAACTTTACTGTCACTAACGAGACACAAAATAATGTTTATTCTTATCGACGTTTAAAGGCAAATCGACCGTTAAATCATTTTTGACTCAATTCATTGTGCAGGTACAAAAATAAAAATCATTCCTTGTTCCATTTTTTCGATGTTCATACTTTTTTAACAAAGCTTATTTGGATATATTTCAAGTACCTAGCTCGATTTAAAAATTCAATGGCTATAATAAATTGAAACAATCAAACATTATTTAGATAAAACTGAAAAACAAATTTTTCAGTTCATGTGGTGGTTAAATAATAATACTTATGTATTTCTAGCTTTGATGTTCTTTTGAAGCAATGTTGCTCACAGACTCTCTTTTTCATTATTTTGTTTTTTATATAAGTGAAAATTTGTAAATTGGCTGACAGCCACACTTAAAAATAAATATATTCTGTTTTGTGTAGCTCTGAGTCTTCCAAGAAAAAAAATCCCTTCACTGGACACTAACAAAAAAAATGCGCATGCAGCACCGTACACATGATAGTAGTGAAACTTCTTAAAAAATTAAGAATAAGAGAGAGAGACAGAAAGAGAGGGTTATATCTTTCTTCTCTCTCATGTAACGAAATGTGCCCAAACGTGACGCGTCCTTATTTCACTCTCCATTCTCGTCCAATTATTGAATTGCCACCTTAGAAATTTCACTTCGAAAACATTCTCAAACAAAAGTTCAAACCTAATTACGTTTGAAACACAACAGAACGCAAGAATAGAATTAGTCCTCTCATCCTGAATCCAGTTTGAATAAAGAAACGTTTAACAAAGAAACAGGTCGCAATTACTTGGATCTGTAACGGAAACACGTCGCCCTGTTTATAGAGTTAGTTACCTGAATAAACGAGTTTAGGGACCCACACTTTTGTTTTAAAAATAGGGTAGACAGTATCGTCGACACGCCCGGTAGCGATGTGCGTGACAATGTCTAGGATTTAAAAAAAAAACAGTGCCTGTGAGTCAGTCAGTCGTTATTGTTTGAATGATTGATTTCCCTATAGCTATTTCCACAATTTAATATGAATGATAAGCATACATACATAAACTTACGCTGTTCCCCATGGGGTAGGCAGACATTACATAATGCCACCTGCTACGATCCTTACATACTCCTTTTGGCTCGTTAACGTCCATACATCTGGTCATACACGCGCGCCGGGTTGCGAGTACTACGCACCAATGAACATCACCAATAAGGTCACAATATTTCCTCCTAGGGCGTCCTCTCCCGGCGTTTCCACTGAATGATAAGCAATGACAGTTAACTACATTTGAATTGATGAACAATTTAAGTTGATAGTCAATTTCAACTAGGAATGTAGGTTTCATTTTAAACTAAGCAATGAATAATTAAACTGTCAACAAAATAAATGTATACAAAAGCATACACGAACATAATAACTACAATAACAGCTTTCTAGCATCATATAGTATTAGCTACACACATATCTTTGTCATAGAGTGTTCCTTAGTCTAACACAGAGCAATTTCCTTCATTAATTGAGTCGCCGGACGCTACAGTATCCAAGCCTTAATTATTTCTCAGTTAAGCCCGCCTCTTGTTAACTAGTAATTAATTGTTATATTCATGTTATCCTTCTCAAGATCAGTAAAGTTTTGAAGGAATAATCCTTCTTTAGTTTAGAGATGTTGATTGAATTATTGCTTTTGTGCAGTGGTTGTCAGGTTTGTTTTGGAATTAGTGTTATTTAATACCTAATTAATTGCGTATAACACTAATGACAATTGATCGCAATTTGTTTCAATTTTTATTTACCGTTCAACCACGTTCATTGCGTTATTTACGTTGTTGAGCAGAATAATTTTTCAAACCCATGAAGCAATGGATTAGGAATTTCTTTAAAAACCCTTGAATTGTGATTGAAAGTGTGAAATTAGGGTGTTGTATTCCTTTAGTCAAGTAGAGCTGTCAAGAGAATTGTCGGGAAACAGTATGTCCACCATGACTTTACCTACTCAGAACTGTTGTGTTCCGGGTTGAAAGCCACATGAGTCCCATGACCCAGGCATGCATTGTCAACTTTGTTTCTAAGTAGAACCTACAGCAGCACTTTGGCAAACCCCATATACAGCTCGATTCAAACTTAATGGTGGCTCGGAAGTTAGCTTCTCGCTGCGCAGTACCGCATCCCTCACCCCCGCTGACACACGACATTGTTACTGCGCAGCGACTCGCCTCATTTTCCGAGCCGCCATTAAGTTTGAATTGAGTGTAGCTGAGTATGAGCTTTATAAGAAAAAAAGTCGGAAAGAACGCTAAAACGAAGTAATAGCGCGGGCGGGCGATGGGATGCAACGCGGTGGGTCGGGGGTCAAAATTTCACGCGGACGAAGTCGCGGGCAGAAACTAGTAATCTAAATAGCACTTACTAATATTAATGTAGGTAAACTTAAAAAAATATATTAAGTTTTTTTTTTGCACAATTTTACAGAATATTATGACATCTCTTAGGTTATAAGATCTCACCTATTATAGAAAAAAAAAAATAGCAAATAATGATTTGATTTAACTAATATAAATTATTATTAACTAAAAAAATAAGTCTAACAAATTACTTCCACCGGATGAAACGCTAACAAACTCTTTGATTCTCAATTCACAAAGAAAATCTAGGATCATATTACATAATGCCAAGAAAAGCTCTGTTGTCATAAAAAGGATATTTTATCGTCTCGAGTTATAATTCAATCAAGGCTGAGTAAATTTTGATGACAGAGTAAACTTAGAAAATACTCCTAGCAATGTTTATTTAGGATGTTTAACAAACGCGGGCGGTTTGAACGCGCGTTCCGAACGCCGCATTTGTATTACCAAATCATCTTAGTTATATTTTCCCGGGATTTTTTATTGATTGAGAGCTTTTTGTAATTTAAAAAGGATTTGCGGTTGATTCCAAAATGTTTTTTGGGGTCCAAAATTATTTAATGGTGCCGATTTCCTTGTTCACAAACTAAACTAAATTGTCAAAATAATCACCGCCTGACGTAAATTGACGTAATTTTAGTAGGCAAGTTTTTAATCACGTCTAAACTTGTATGGAGACAGATTTGACAGGACTAAACTAAAATGTATCTTCTGTCCTTTTCTTAATGAAATAGAAAGAAAAAGACGCACTGAACTTAAATTTAGTTTAGTTTGTGAACAAAGGAATCGGCACCATTGGCTGTCGGTTTTATAAACAGTTGTTTTTTTTCTGTTACAGTATTTCATTCGTGTGATTTTCTTCTTGTGATTATCTTCCTGTGCGAGTCTGAGTCTCTCGAGTCTGTGCGAGTTTAAATATTATTTTTTTCTTTATAGGGTTTTACCAGCGAGCATCGATCTCAAACGGACACTATGTTAATAACTCGCAATAATAATTAAACAAAAAACTCAATATAAACATTTTATTTACTATTATCACTTACATTTTCGTATACAGATGGGAACCAAATGTAACAATTTAGTCACCAATTATCACACTCAGAGACGTCACCCTAAAACCAACAAAATTGGAACGTTTTAATCTCTCATATTTTTGATTAATTACCTTTGTGGATTTCTTTAAAGAATTTCTCAACATTATCAGCCTACTATGTTCCCACCACTGGAGCACAGGTCTCCTCTCTGTAAGAAGGAGTGGGCTGTAATCTACTACACGAGTCCAGTGCGGGTTGGTAGATGTCACAACATATCTTCCAATTTTTGATTCAAGGAAACACCGGTTTCCTCACGATGTTTAAATAAAGTAATTTACATAAATTAGAGCGCCTGTCTGGGTTCGAACCAACTACCTTACAACTCGTAAGTCGCGTCCGTTACCACTGGGCCATCACTACTCTGAATTTCTCAGGCCATGGAAAAAATATTAGTCATCATGGCAGCTTCTACACAGCGCAACTCACTGCCTAGGTTGCGCCGGACGTTAATTAAAGTATTACCACTTGTATATTTTAATTAACGTAAAAGTACGTTTAGTTAGTCTTAATTATATTTAGTGAGCAGTGGCGCAAGCCAGCATTACTCGAGTCCTCTTACCATCAGTAAACATTACCTCGAAGCATTTGAGTACCTTCTAGAGATGAGAATATTGGTTGAAATTGTTTATTGGTTAATAGTTAAATGTTAAAAAAAAACGATATTTTTATTGGTTGAAAATATTAGTTAGTATTTTTATTCAAGTATCTGCAACATGTTGTTCTATTAACTAATGCATATTGAAATTGTTAAGTTATCATCATAGCAACCAGCAACCGAAATATTTGTTAAAAATATCACTTCCTTCGTTTAGAATAAAATATACCCAACAGTAAATGAGTCTTATCGTAAGAAAGATAGAGCATACAATTGAATGCACGTCATGGAATAAATATTTTTACTGGATGCAACACGACACTGAAGAAGTTGATATGATATTTTTATTCTTTAATGTTAATTTTCTTTATTGAATATCATAGTTTTTAAATATTAGTTAAACTTAATGGTTGATAGTTATATTCATCATCTGTAGTACCTTCGTACCTTCTGTGGCTTCTCCATTTCATTGCCACATACATGTTTGCTAATCACTGTTCAATTTCCAGGAAACAATGAATTCGATCATGCTATAAATTATTGTTGTCACTACGTAAATTGTATTGGATGTTATGAATCTGAATATTATTATATTATTGACACAATGGTTCTAATTATAAGCAAAACCAAGGAAATTGGGTAGGAAGGAAAGAATACTGCATGAGATGACGAATAATAGAGAGAGACCCCAAATAGATGAAGAACTTGGCAGGAAGATGATGATAAACCAAATGGATGGTATTTATAAGCCTTAAAGAGAAATATAAGAATGATAATGGTCAAAAATCTCTTAGAAGTCTCTGAGATTCTTATGATTGATCACAACAGCGGCGAGATATTGATACACAGCCTCTTCTGGTAGAACCAAAAACAACACCAGTATTTCAAAATAATAATACCTATCAAACCCTATAAAACTGCCCATTCTATGCATACTTTACTAAAATAAAAGGAGCCTTTTGGCGTTGTACACGATTGTCTGCTTTTATTTTACTTTATTTTTTAATTTTACTTTATTTTTTAATTTTATTGCTTTTTAATTTATGTTTTTATGAGTGTATTTTAGTTTAGTTTGTGATCTTCTGTGCGAGTCTCAATAAATATTTATTCTTTCTTTCTTTAAATTCAACGGTTACGTGAGGTTACAAAAAGGTCTATTTTTAACCAAAACATAGGAAAAGTTCTGTATAGCCCACCCACACCACTTACAGCCGTACATAAAAAATCTCTTTTCCGAACAAAACACTTTAACTTCGGGAAAGCTACAGATTATAGTATTTCGGTAGAATTCTTTTAAAATATTTCTCGTAATGACGAATCCTCCATTATTCGTGAAGTTTTTACGAAACAAAGAGGGTAGGAATTAAAGGAATCGTTCCGTGCACTCACTAATGACTGCAAAGCATTTGTGATAAAATCTAAGCGACACATCATTGTCATGGCGCAAGCAGAATTGTTGGGCATCCATTTTAAGCACACACGCACACAGTGGAATTTAAACCCTATCTTTTCATTTTCAAGGTTTTAATTTGTTTGGTAGTGTAACGAAATTTGTTAAATCTTTTTTCTCCGTTCGGGGATGAAATCTAGTATTCTTGGGACGCGTTGTTTCATGTCGTTTGTTGGGTAGATATCGCAACGAAAAATATTACATGCATGAACTGGGTTGAATACAAATTGTATTGGATATTCATAACGACCAATTATGTGGGTAGATCTGTCTTATATTGCTGTTAACTGTTTCCTTTTTTCTGTTATGAAATGTACAAATGTATGTAATGGAACTGAAAGGCGGGAATGGAATATAAATTGTGCAGTTTTTTTTGTCTTATCGCCTGTTATTACCGAATCTAGTTTTAACAGCAAAAGTGGCCCGAATGTTTAGAGAAGCTTTTAATTTATGCGAAACTATAAACTCCTAATATTATCCCTTTATTTAGTTCTTAGGTATAATTTAAATTCATATCAAAATTCAGGTTTCTAAATCGAGCACAGCCATTAGCATAATATTCAATGAGTTTCTCTTATCTGTTTGCATGCTGGAAAATATAGGTATTATTTTTTGTTATCCAAAAGTATACAATATTTATAAGGGGTTCAATGCAAAACCATTTTGATAACATCTGAATAAAATTATTATGAAAGTAATCGATTATTGTATTGTATTATTATATTGTATTATTATTTAGCCTACATTTAATGTTATTTCGGGTTGAGGCGACTAAATTCTAGGAAATAAATAAACAATTTGAGTAACAGAAATATTATTTTGGAGATTGTCTGATCCGCGACGCAATTTGTATTAAGTTGTTAACTTTTGATAAGTTCCTGAAAATTCGCAAAAGCGAGCACAAATACTTGATTATTATGACTGCCGAAATCAAGGGCTGTCAGATTTAAAGCAATTTTGCCTTGAGACAAGAAGTTCTAGGTAGTACTTAAACAATTATTGCGTGACAAGAAAATTATTACTTATTCATTCAACAATTATTGTAAAAATAAAATACACGAACTTATTATTAAGTAGTATGGAAAGCAACAATGGGCGGCTTTATCATCAACTAAAGTTTCCATGGCAAGCTTAGAATGGACATTAGCTTAACTTATCCAATTGAGTTTGCTGGACGATGCTTAAAAAGTTATGATGATAATATGATATCGTTAGATAGTTTTTATTTCCCCACATCATCTTTAAAGAGTTTAAAGGTACCATTCCGGAGCCGACCGCAGGTGGCAGCAGCAGGCGACGGTTGTCTGAAACCGACATGTCGCTAGCTACAGAAGTTAATAGAAATTCATAGTTACCAGGTGTGTCGCGACGACACGTCGGCGTCGCCTGCTGCTGCCGCCTGCGGTCAGCTACGGAATGGTACCTTAATGAGCGCTCATTATTCCAAGGCTCGTTTAAACTTTACTCTAAGAACGAAATAACTTTAAAATTAGAACAAAATATGTTTTCTAGAATGCCAGTATATTTTTCAGTAAGACGGTTTCCTAGAAGAGCGGCGGGCGCCACATTGGGGTTTGACTCTACGGTGTCAAAATACACTCTGTTGGAAAACATACCAGCTTACTTTCATATACAGGTTCAAATATTTAATTTGAACCTGTATAGCTAGCGAAACTTCGCAGCTGTGATACGATACGTCGTGATTTTTTTAAATTTGTTTTATCTTGTTTAGGCAGTTAGGTGCCTACTTAAACATGATAAAACAAAAAAAAAAAAAATAATTTGATGAGATTTTTTTTGGGGTCAATGACCGCTGGTGTTAGTGTGGTTACTGTGTGAGTGTGAGTTGATAAGATCTGTTATATCGTATTAAGATATCGACGTCTGTCAAGTTTACACGAATTTTTAAACTGATATTTTATGTGGCAAGTACACTATCGGATGATCCCAAGAACAAAAAAACATCATCAAAATGTGTTCATTATGTTTAGGTAAGTACCTACCTATGACGTTTGCGGAGTTTTACCAGCTAATTTAATTTGATCCTGTATAACTTTTTAGTGTCGTCTTTCAAGAGTCAATTGTGGACGCTATGTGGCGGCCACTGCAGTCTTAGGAAATCCTAAATCAAGTTGTACCAGACTAATAATAGGTAGGTTTTTTCTTATCTAATCTAAGATTACATTTCTCATCCAAAAATAGAAGCAAATTTTGACATAGCTTATAAAAAGGATACCAAAAATAGGTAGCAATCACAGAGATCTTTTCTGGTATATCTTATACGATAAAACGTATCTGAGGATAAATATTTTACCTTGGCTTTTGAGGAGTGATTCTCAATGGATGAAACTTAGCTATATTAGGTTATACACGAAGCATTATTAATGTATGTATGTAATTTATACAAAAATAGCCACTACATTATGTTAATAGTCTATAAGAGTAGACCAAAAAACGATAGATGGACTGTGTGAAAGATGATATGGCTAAAAAGGGGGTGACCAAAATGAATGTTGAAGAATTATGGAAGAAGACATACGGCAAGAGAATGATGATTAGGGTATGTTGAAGAAGTCTATTGTATTATTAAATCATGAAATGTCTGTGAGAGAATATAAGCAGTGGCGAGATGGGCTCAAGTTCGTGCAAAACTGATGTCCTTCAGTTGAAGATGATTGGGAATTACGAATGCGAAATAATGAATTATCAAACTTTCATGAGAAAGAAAGAAAGCAAAATAGGTGAATGAGGAGCTCGTGGCTAAGTAATAACAGCCGCAACGCTCACAATCAGATTAAGCTATGCTTGCCGGGATTTTTCCCGTGGATGGGTGACCATCTTTACATACCGAGATTCCACCGTGCCTCGGAAAGTTAAGCCGTTGGTCCCAGCTGTCATTAGTGGATCTTTGACAGTCGTTACGAGTCGTCAGAAGGCCGAAAGTATGACAACCATTCTTACCATGGGTTATCGTATTAACCCAGTTACTGGGTTAGGGAGATCAGATAGGCAGTTGCTTCATGTAAAATACTGTTATTCAGCTGCATCCAGTTAGACTGGAAGCCGACCCTAACATAGTTGGGAAAAAGCTAGGTGATTGAGAAAGAAACAGAAACAGATCCGACTTTGGATATAGACTTCTGCCAAAAAGGTCATTGGATCCTTATTTAATCCTCCTTTTATCACTATTAAGTGCTAGACGTCAGTTAAATTCGATGCCCATAAACTCTATGAACATATTATGAACGTCAAGGCTCCCTGCATCCACTTAAGCGTAAGCGATTAAATTGTTCAAGAGAACACACTTGAACTGAACTGAGCTGAACTATTGAAGTATCTGTTCCTACACTCTAACGACTTAATAGTTTGAACCAACTCAGCAGGGAGTTGATGTAAAGTGCATATGGAGTGGTAAAACTCAACATGTTTTGTCTCTGCATCACCCTAAGGTTGACTGGTAGAAAATGACTCAGGCATTAAGTCCGCCTTTGTACAGTATTTTTTTAACTTGTGCATTAAGTTTTAATAAATAAATAAATAAAATTGTTGGTTTTGGACACCGTTAACTTGGGATATACATTGGCCTGACTGGATTGCCCGACTCTACGTTTAGCATGACCACAACATAGAAAACCCATAAAAGTTCATAAGTCTCATGTGCTTTTACATCTAATTCTAATTCTAATTCTAAAATCTAGTCTAATCTTAATTCTGGCCCTGCAGGGCTTAAGCCTATTCTCATAAAACAAAGTTTTTAAAATGTTATTACAACTAATGCAAATTAGTTTTTTTTTAATCAACATTTTACTATATAACACCGTTTAAGATCTATGGTGTTCGTCGAATAAAAGTATATAAATATTATAATGAAAATCCTTACCCATTGAATCCTCAAACTACGTTACATTAAGAGGTTTTTAGAACTTTGCACTTCTCAATTTCCAATTCATCTTGGTGTCTTTATTTCACAAACACAATGCAGAACACCACTATTATTTCACAATCACACACACACAATCACACTAAAACACTACCTGTTTATGAGCAATCAATCATAGTGTAACACGTACGAACCGAGTGCGAGATACGAGATATCGAATGCATACAATATGAAGATTTATGTCTCTGGAACGTTCGCTACAAACGTCGAAACGCATACAATACAATTTATAATGTATGCTTCTAGTGTTACGTAAGAATTGGGGTTTGAACTACTTTTGGAAAGTATGTCTCTGATGTAGGAGTATCAAAAAGAATAATAAAAAGAGTTTTCATATAAGATTGTTTTCTGTCTCTTTCCCGCGTGTGTTTTTAACATAATTAAAAACGGAGTACGTTTTCAACTTTCTTTTAAAAGATTCTTTCATTAGAATTTAGGAGTTTTTTTTTTCATAACATCAATCAACAAAAATAAATTATTGGATAGTATCAAAAAAAAAACAACAAAAAAAAAAATGGCATTCACACTAATATCAACTTATCAAACACACAATTTCCTGCAAACTAGTTTCATTAAAACAATCATATTTTCGACAATGAACCAGTTAAAGCTAATCCGGTAATAAATTCAACTAAAACTAGGTGAAAAGGTTTTCACTGATAAGAGAAGGTACATTTACGGGCCAACCTTACTTTTAAACACGACACCTGATTTATATTGTAGTGCTGTTTTATGTTTGTTGTTTTTATTTTTATTACACTCTTCAATAAAATATTATATGCCTAAACTATATTAATTTGAGTTTAGGCGTTGGTTTAGTTTGACGTGCAGCTGCCGACTATGTCTGTTTTATGCTCGTGGTTACTTGTGTAGATCTTAAATTTTTCTGATTACCCATCTTTCTTAATGCAATATGTCTCGTGCAAAGCAATAGCGAAGTAGATCGGACGGTTAAGCATAGAATTAACACAGGATGGATGAAATGATGGCAGGTCTCCGGAACAATCTGCAACCTCCGCCTTCCACTTAAACTTAAGGGTAAGGTATATGAAACAATGGTTAGACCTGCTGTCTTGTATGGGTCAGAATGTTGGGCCACAAAAGGGATGAATGAGAGGCAATTGCATGCAACTGAGATAATATCTGAAAAGTTGTTTGCAAATCGGTAGTCATGTGTTGCAGAGGAATGAGGAATATGTCGTTTGGAAAATGTTGGGTATGAATGTGAAGGGCTCTAAGAGTAGGGGAAGATCAAACAAACGATTGATGGACTGTGTGAAAGATGATATGGCTAGAAAAGGTGGTGACTACCAAAACAACGACTAATAGAGAAGTATGGAAGAAGAAAACATGTTGACGCCAAATAAATTGGCATAAGGACAAGAGAATTATAAAAAAATAAGTACACCCACTATTAAGCAAACTGGATAGGGGTCTATCCTCAAAAAAAGATTTTAAATTAAGACTTGATTCAAAAATCTCTCGTGATGGCCTTCGTGGATAAAGCCTCGTCTCTCATGCATAAGGTTATGGGTTCTAATCCGAGCAAGTAGGTACCAATATGACTTTTTCAATTCTTAATATTTACTTTCTGAGTTTATCTTGATCATTTCTGAATTCGGTGATGGAAAACATCGTGACGGAACCTTGACTTATAGTTAATATAACTCTGGAATCGCCAACCCGTTTTAAGCGAGCGTACCTTCTCTCTATGAGAAGAGGCCCTTGCCCTGTTAGTGAGACAGTAACAGTCTGGTATTATATAAAGTAATTGGTCAGGTGGATACTTATCTCGGTAGTCTCAAACCAAATCAACGCATCTATTTTGAACATTATCACTATTAAGATTTATAACTAAGTAAGATGCGTAAATATTATTTGTAAAAAATATGAAAGAAAAACATTTCATTTTTACAATTTATTGCTAATCCTAACTTCTTTGAAAATACACGCAAATACATGTTTTGTAAATAAAGAAATGTCAAATTAAAAAAAAAAGTCATTTAGCAAATATTTATGGATACTTACTTAAGAAGAAAATATCGATGGAAAGAAAAGAAAAGTCACAAAAAGTCTAACTATACCTACGTCATAGAAGCTGAAAAATAATCAGGAATATGTAACATTACTCGTAGGTACTTAAACAGTTTCCAAGCAAACAGGACCACCTTAAGTTGAGCCACAGCCTCAAACCCGCCATCTTGTAAGAGGCTTCAACTCAAAATGGCGGCCGCAACAAAAGGCTTTGGCTTTGACGAATAAGTACAGAAACTAATCATGCGAGGTTCGATTTGCACCTTGTTTGGTATATTTTCCTGTTATTATGAAATAAATATTACCTACATTTATGGTGAGATAAGTATAGAGTTCGTGAATTTTTTATTAAGGTGGGAACCGATCTGAACACTAATATTAACGTAAATGCGTGCACTGTCTGGACAGGCCCACATCTGTGTGGATCTTTCCTCAAAAGACCATTTCCAGACACTAATCTTCATGGTTTTCACATGATCTGACCAATATTATGTCTGGACTTTAAAAGAGACTGTGACCTCTGAGTTTGTTTCGGCCTTTCTTCTCAGAGTAGTCAAATAGAAAACGCCGACCTCATCTAGTTCTTAAAATATTATTGACGTGTAAAACTGTTTGTACAAACCTATTTACAGAAAAATAAAATCATTTTCAATCATTCAACCTCTTAATTACAGACAATTAAAAATCCATTGTGTCTTGCGTGGATCTACGTTCCACGAAAGGTTAAAAAAAATCATTTCAAATCAAAATCATTTAATTTCATAACGTTATTAGGAAAAACGACAATTTTATCAGCCTAGGGTAACTTAGGTACAGTCACATCAGCAGTGCTATTCTCCACCGACCACCGTGAAAACTTAGTGTGTGAAGTGAGCTGTCATTCCACCCGATGCTAGGAATTGACACTATTGGCAGCTCACTTCACGCTCACTTCACTTAAGTTTTCACGGTGAGATATTAACAGAATAGACCGGGTGATGTATAATTCGTTTTCGATCTAAGCTGATTATAAACAGGAGTAATAATTAAGTAGGTACCTAGTAAGTCTTGTAACTTGTATTTGATGTACGAGCTCTATTAAAACATGGATTTTTGCACATAGACCGTCCATGAATTGGCATCGATCTTCAAGGTTTTTTTCTAGCTATTATAGTTAATTAAAAGGATTATTCGGCTTAGGACAGATTCTGGTTTGGGCAGATTCTTCTTACGGCAGATTCTTCTTACGGCAGATTCTTATTTTGCCATATTCAGTAAACGGCAGAAGTAACATGACCAAACACCATTATGATTCACATAAATCAAGTAACTGGGTAGAAAAAAATACAAAACGATGAAAACTTTGATAACTACAATAGTTGTGCACAAGTTACTTCAGCTTATATGTATCACAGTATATCGAGGCCATAATATGTAGATATTACAATCAACTAAATTATCACATTCAAATCATCGTTTGTTTATTGTTTAGGTACCTAAGAACACAAAAACAAAGAAATAATTTAATAAAAATAAAAGACTTACCGAAACAAGTCCGTTAACACTGGCAGTTAAAACTGTAATGTCAATAAGTTGGTTAACGAATAAATTACCTGAAGGGTGGGGTTAATAAGTTAATTGATTATTACCAAGTATTCCCTATGTCCCAATAGGTATTCGGTAAGTTTTAAATAAAATACAGGACAATTTATTAACTTATTCTTTTATTTTAAACCTTTGCTATCGAACTTAAATCCACACGAGACACAATGGATTTTTAATTGTATCTGTAATTACGGAATATAAGGTTAAACAATACACACATAACGTAACATCACGCCTGTATTCCCCGAAGGGTTTGGCAGAGGTGTACCTACCTATATTACACCAACATTTCGCCAGTAGCAGTTTATTTCTAAACTAAACAGAAAATCCCTTTAGAGTTTATCTGCTGTTCTAAGATGGAAGTTGTACAATACGCAATAAATTTTAATCACAAATCTTGACAATGCATAGATAGATTATCACAATTCTAACCAGTACGTCGCGGTATATGCATCACTCAAACATGCAAAAAGTTCTACGAAGCTTCAGAAGGGGACCTAGGATCGGCCCTTGAGGCATGCGCCAACGAAACCTTGGACAAAAAACCTCAAGTTGGTTCTTAAATAATATATAAAACCTGCAATTTGCTAATCGTGGTGTGGTAGTTTTTAATTCTGAACATTGTCCATTCTGTAAATTGAACATTAAACAAATTGGACTTTCGCGCAATTAAATATTCTATGATTAGCTTTTACCCGCGGTCTCGCCCACGTGAAGGTCGAAAATTTTCCCACAGAACGTAAAAAGTATCTTCTGCTGGAGAGTTTTTTGCCCCACGTCTTCTTCCCAACTCAAGGCTCCCACAAACAGGCGCGACGCGACAGCGCGACGCGACTTTAACAATACAATTATTTCTAAGAAAACTTCACGGTTGAACAATTACAGGTGTCGCGTCGCGCGACAAGTCGCGCCGATATGTACGACCCTTTAAGCCCTAGGATGTGGTGGGTGGGCGTTTTGGGGGACTGTAATGTTTTGTCATTTTGACGTTCTAAAAGATTCTCTAAGCCTAGTTTGAATAAATTAGTTTGCCAACCATTATACCAATATTTTTGACACGTTTGACAGATTACGACTTAAATGTGAACGTTTTATATGTGTACGAGAATTGGCCTTCAGGTCAAAGCTTATCTGTATGCCGAAATTCATAAGTTCATCAAATATATCAATCAAATACGGTCAGCTATTAATTAAAGCGGCAAAAGGTAACAGACAGGCAGACACAGTTACTTTCGCATTAGTATGGACATTAGTATGGATTTTGTAGTCGGGTCGGTTTCATTTTGTTTGGTAAGGATCGTAGCAGGTGGTTTGTGCGGTTTCTACCTACCTCCATGGGAAAAAGGCGAGATTCTCTCTATGTACTTATGTGATGGTAGCTTCGATAAACAATAGTACCTTAGGAACACGATTAGGAACAAAAACACATCGCTCAAGTGGCCGCGATTGCTTGTAGCTTGATTATAAACCTTAAAGGCTCGTTCACACCGGCGCGACTTGTCGCGCGACCCGACACCAGCAATTGTTCAATCGTGAAGTTTTATTAGAAATTGTATTGTTAAAGTCGCGTCGCGCGACAAGTCGCGCCGGTGTGAACGAGCCTTAACACTCAAAGATACAGTTTATTATCAATGTTACGTTTGCAAGCTATTTATTACTTCGCTTGAAAATTTAACCGTTTTTTTGTATAAGAACAATAATAATTAAGAAAACATAAAACATTAATTTCTAAGCAATAAGGTTGAAAAAACTATGTTCTGGTCGTTTTTTATGCGCTCTTCGGAAATCTAGTACTATTGTTGATAAAAGTCCGCAAATTAAACATTTTGCAACTGTGTGGAAAAGCACATAGTAATCTTGGAAATATACATTGGACAGACCACAAGTCCTCTAAGCTCTAATCGACCCTAATGTCTGCTGCATTCTAATCAAGTCCGGTGCTAACCGACCTTTAATCTATGATCTTCAATTCGAAACTCCATGTAGCTTTGCAGTGGTGAGCAGTGCACAGGCACAGTCACGAACTTAACTTAACCAAAATATTCAGGCACGAATTTAATGTGGGTTTTCATAAAAATTCACACCACCAGGGGCCTAAGTCTACTAATTTATAATCGTTACAATAGTCTCACAATGGTCAGTTTTTGACAGATCTGCCATACAAAAACTGTCAAAAACTCACCATTGAGAGACCATTGTAACGTTTACAAATAATAGTAGACTATTTCAACAATGAATATAAAATGTATGATGAAGTTCATCATTCGTTATCATTCAGTCACGACTAAAGAAAATATAGACGCTTAGACACTTTTGCCAGTACCTGATGTCTCAGTGCTGCCACCTAGTGAACGTCATTTCAGAAAACCCTGCCTCGAACAATTGAAGGGGCTCGTGGCTTAATAATATATCAGCCACACGAGACGATCGAAGGTTAAGCTACGCTTACTGAGGTCAGTTCATGGATGGGTGACCATCCATTACATAACACCGCGACCCCTCCGTGCCTCGGAAAGCACGTTAAACCGTTGGTCCGGGCTGTCATTTGTAGATCTTTGACAGTCTTTACGGGTAGTCAGAAGCCCGAAAATCGGACAACCAGTCTTACCAAGGGGTTTCGTATTACCCAGTAACTGAGTTGTGGAGGTCAGATAGCCAGTTACTCCATTACTGGTATTCAGCTGCATCCAGTTAGATTGGAAACCCCAAACATTGTTGGGGACAGGCTGGGCAGGTGATGACATCACATAGCGTGAAATTGGTGATGTTCTTCAGAAAGTTCAGGTGGGTAGTAGTCGCAACCGTCGAGCGTGTATGACGAGATGTATGAACGTAAGCGAAGCAAAAGGAGTATGTTAATAGCGTAGCTGCTGGCGTTCTATAGTTTCTACCCACCCCCATGGGAAGAAGACGTAAATTTATTTATGTATGTGAGTATTTAAGCGTGAAATAACGATTGCAACTTTAGGAAAGGCCTAGTATTTTATAATAGTTTCGAAAATACTTTCTTCGAAACACCTTAAATCAATACTTTAGGAGTAAATCTTATTTGAATCTTGCTTACGTAACTGCAACGTGTTTATTTTTGCTCGCGACTGTATTTACCTATCGAATGAGGTCTGGAATAGTTGATAAAAGTGTATCGAAAAAGAAACGGCCATTAGCGAGTAGCAAAATATTTTACTTTTTTTTAAATACATTAGTTTTTTTTTAAAACGCCAAATAAAACACGTTTCTTGTATGTTTACAATAAACAAGCTAACACTAAAATATATATTATGGAAATCTATATAAAAATAATTTGCTCATAACTTGTGATAGGTGTGATTTCTTAAAAACCTTTTTTTTAACATACGGGTCCAATTTAGAACCTCCTCCTTTTGGAGACAGTTAAAACTTACTAAAACCGGCTTCTTTCATAAAGATTGTGGCTACATTAATGCGAGTCGTTGTAAGTATATTACTAACAATTAAAACATTTTTAAGTTATAGCCGTTAGCATGTAATTTAGCAATAAACTGCCCGAACAATAACTGTCAAGGGACAGTTTAGTTTAGTGCTTTTAATTAAGCGTAAATATTCTGGTCTGATTAGGTTTAACAAAAGCAAAACTATAAATTGTTTTGGTAAATGAAGTTACAAAACAAAATCATGAGAAGTCCATTGCGTTAATAGTACATTATGATACAAGTGTGCGGTGTTGGTCATTACACACGAGACGGTATTGTCCGCGCGAGCCGCAGGCGAGCGCGATAAGGTAGTCGAGAGTGTAATGATCAACGCACTCGCGTTTCATACGACGTTTTTCAACACACTTGCGAGGAAATAAACAGACTTGTAAGAATGTATGCTACAATAAGGTAATTATAAAGTTCAACTGACCATTGTTGCCATGTACTGATTATCCGGAGCTTCTTTTAAAAACTTTTCAACGTAGGTTGGTGTTACTTTAGATTTCGTATTGATAATATTATTTTAAATATGTATTAGTCTATGAAAATAACCACACAGCGAAACCGGGAACAAATATGTATAGAAAATGGCGCTACGGTTTTGTTTTTCCGCAGTTGTAAATAAAGGCACTGGCAACTGGCAAACCCGCTAAACAGCCTACACCTATTAAAAAATGTATAAAAACAAAATAATATTTTGAAAGACGAAGAGATGAAGAAAGATTTTCAGCAGAAAAATACACCTTATGTTACTATAAGTATAGTAATCAAATTGTAAATGGTTAAATAAAATATAATAAATAATGGCAACATTCCGTTCAGTCGGCATGGACATGGCATAGAGTCGCGCGCCGCCTCCGAAAAACTATACGACCGCATTCCGAGATATGCCCTAATCGCCCACACTTCTCACATCAATATTTTGCGTTCCAATTTAGTTATGATATGATTATGAAAGCTGAGGGCTGTCATCAATTTGGAACGCTAGTGAATGTGCTAATGCTGGGGCCACACTGTCGCGATAAAGCGAACTTAACTCCACGGGCTCTCTTTTATTCAGCGAGACGTCGAGCTGTGTGCGAGAGAGAGCGCGCGCAGTATAGTTTGTCTTATCGCGACAATGTGGCCCCAGCATATCAGTGCTCGCCCAACGTCAAAACTTAAAACGTTACTTATTTCTTTGTGTATAGTATTTCTTTAATTTCTTCGTGTATGTTATTTCTTTTTTGGTTAGGTGGCGACGGTAGCCAGAATCACAATTTCGAAAAAATGCCTCTAACAACACAGCCAAATAACGGTTCACGGAACAAACATAAGTTATCCCGCTCAAGCTTATTCGGAACGGGTGTAAGCACGCTCAAATCGATTCGATTTCATTACATTTACATCGTAATTCGGAACGCAGTCTACGACTAACGTTTTGATACCGGAAAAAAAAAAAAGTACTCTGTGATCAGAGGAGTATATGTGTTCTGTGGTGATCAGTAAATGTGCTAAGATGGAATTTTGTTTACACTGTTATTTTTGGTCATAACTGTGCTTTTTAACATGGAATAGATACACCAAAGCGAGCTGAGCTTGTATTTATTTGCAAGTTCATTGAAGTACCTATGCCAAAAAAACGTTTTCCGAATATGACTTGGCATTTTTGTTGTTTTTCCACTGTATAAAAGTTTCGTAGGCCACTACGTATTTCTCCTTAGATTTTGGTGGCAACAGGCTATCACTCGCGTTTCGTGCCTCGATGAGTATTTCCGGCGGAGTCAAACCTACGTATTGCCCGTGAAGTCGAAATTTTTGTTAATTAATCACAACGAAAATGATAGCAAGTAAGTATTGGAAAATGACGAGCTGGTTTGTATTTTCGCGCGCCGCGCCAGCGATTCGCGCGCAGGTTTAAATAAATGCGCTGGAAAAACTTCTAGACAGCCTATTAAATAAACACAAAATAATAGGTATTTTTGTTTTATTTTTGTTCTGAATACGTACCTATTAAAAACATTATAAGGTTAATATGTAAGTATCGAAAAATATGAAATAATATATGATGAAATATGTTCATCATATTTTATGTAATAAATATTATGCATAATATAAAGGCATGAAAGTCTCTTTGATGAGATTAAAAAAGCGCACATCCTCTGCTCGGGTGACATAGTGGTTTGCGTATAGTATTATGTTTTACAAAAATAAAAAGCTTCACCAAATTCAATTTCTACAATATAAATTCCATGCCGCCATGATAGTACTTACTAACTCCATACTGCCATGTCATAGGACTGGTATAGGTACTAGGTACTCCGACTAGTAAATAGTTATCTGTGGCATTACAGCACTAGTTCGTTATGGTAAAGTAAAAAGCACGCGTTTTTAATACACTGCATTATGAATCTAAAAGCGGTTCAATAAGAGCCACTTTACGAGCAAGTGTGTTGAAAAATAATAAAACACAGTATAAAATGTATCACAGATTCCCAATCATATCTATCATAAAATGACCAACAATTACGTTAAAAAAAATGGCATAAGCTTTATGTTTGCGGAAAAATTCAAATACTACTCTTTTAACAGGCATTTTTTTAAATGTACATAAAATTAAACAAACCATTCTAGAAGTATACAACCTTTACTAATGCATTTGAAAACGCCCAACTAATTTTGAACTAAGTAAAATGTATGTAGTAGGATTTTATATCATTAATGTAATATTGCATACACGCCTTGCGCTTATGACTCGCTCCAAAATTTATATGATCACGCAAATGGGGTGTGGAACTGTGGACAGCATATCCACATACATTTCTAAAACTATTTTCATTAGCTAAATTCATAACACGAGCTTTTTGGCTAAAAATATTCCAGAATAACTGAACAATTCAATAAGCTTTTCATAGAATTCGTGGTCACGCATCGAAATCTATAAGTATTCAACAGTATACACTTAAAGAAGTTTCTCATAATTATTGTCTATAATATTGTGGGGAGATTTGATAATAGAAATTTTCGCGAACAACCTAGGGATATTGCGAAAACACGGATAATTAGAAAATGGTGAAAATATTTCTCAACGTTTTGGCGCTCCGACCAGCCAATTTTCGTTTTCATAATAGCAAACGTTTCGTTTCGCAATATTACTAGAGCGACTCAAGTTTTGCAAAAACCCTATCTTTTCCCAGTAAGATTGAAAAATGTTTTCACTATTTTCTAATTATTCGTGTTTGCGCAATATCCCTAGGGATTTCTTTATGTTATACATAAGTAATTACGTCTTCTAAGATAGGTACCTGAACAGTACTTTAAAGCGACTTGACACGCTTATTTTTATTCACAAAAACACAAGTTCAGTTTTATCCATTTACAAAGTGTGTGAATTCTTGTACGTCATCATTCAATTTGCTAAAACGTCGAAATCAATACAAAATTCAGTTATTGTGCTCTTCTATTTTTATTCAAGAACGATCTTTCAAAACCCTGCTTACTTATGCAAGTCGTTTAAAAACTATTGAGCTAACTTTAATGGCTTTTCTTTTGGTACAGTACTTAGCCTCGATAAGGCTTCCGTTTATCCTGCAATATTCAATCTTTACACTGTACAGGGATAAACAGAAGTCTGAATTGTCGTATCCGGGTACTATCGGATTTCTTGATTCTAATTATTATAATTCTGTAAAGCCATATTTGTTACGATCGCGAATCATATTTTAATCAACATACAACCTAATACTGACCTGATAGTTGGAAAAAACTTAAGAAAATTAGAATTTCGCTGGCTACTAAAGTAAGTACGTCTAAGGTGAATAAAGTGACTGTGATATTTGCGAGGTCAGTGACATAACCACTATGGGTGTTTGGAAAATCTATTAATGAATAAATAAAAAACAATAGCAACACAAAAAAGGTAAGTAATTGTTTTTGCCACTGTAAAAAGTCAATTACTTTAAGAGCTTTCAAAGGCTGGACAGTAGTAATTTCCCCTATTAGTAACTTTCACGTAAATTCAATTCAATTATTTTTGACTTGCGACCCGCAGCTGTTTCGCACGGTTTTGCCGACTTGTCAAAATATCGAGATTTCATGATTATTTTTAAATTAATGTAGGTACATTATAATATACCTTCCGGAATGAATTCTCTCAATGATGGCGTAAACTCTTGCGTAGTTTATCTTCTAAGCTACTAACTTCTTATCTTCTAACGGATTTTGATGCGGTTCACAGATAGACACGACTTTAATGTATAATGTGTATTACCTAAATATAGTGTCCTTATTGGGGATGTTCTTCAGAAAGTTCAGGTGCGTAGTACTCGCAACCGGCGTGCGTGTTTGACCAGATGTATGAACGTTGACGAGGCAAAGGAGTTTGTAAGGATCGTAGCAGGTGGCCTTCTGTAGTTTCTGCCTGTCCCCATGGGAGAAAGCGTCAGTTTATGTATGTATATGTGTTTTTTTTTTAATAATTTGATAATTTATTTCACTCTCAAAGAACAACAAAAACGTATGTATAGATTGTGGATTAGTATTTTGTTCTTTCTCCTTTTGTCTTTCCTGCCAGTGTCCAGTTTGCCATTGTCTTCCTAGTTTTTGGGAAACAAAAGAATAATGATCGCTTTGTTGGTTGACCCACAGATCTATATAATATGTTGGTTTCTACACATTCCGGACTGGTCTCCTAAATTTATCCGTATAAACTATAGGAACTGCGAGTTATGAGATTCTAGGTCCAAACCTAGAATTCCACAACTCGCAGTTGCTAACTAGATTGTTTTACTTACTAAACTAAACTTGTTTTTTGCTAAATCTAGTTGTTTTCTTTTGTTGCTTGTCCGTCACCACTTTTCATTTATAATTTCGGAATAAGATTTATTTTGTGCCTTCTTTGAGGAACACAGAATCGTAGCTACTTTCATTTTTGCCAGCAGTGTCACAAGTTAATGCTGAAAACTAACCCATAGAACATCTTTCCCAAATATTTTTGTTCCATTTCTTGTGAATAAAGAATCTCCCTAAAATTACTATATAATTACAAAGGAAGATCCGGCACAAAATTAATAACCCTAACTCGTCTGAAAAATAATTATATTTCACTTCTTTTATCCTGTAACAATTTACTTCTGCCCAAAATAAATTTTGTAAGACGTTCTTAATTTACTTCTTGGTATAGACTTTAGTTTGATCTGTATAACGAACGTTATGCTCCAATTACTTTCTGTAAAAGAGCTGCTGACTTGACAATCCAGAAATTACTTGCTTTGTGAGAAAACGGACTTTGAGATAATATATAATAACATTTTGCTGGCACAATGGTATGTAAAAACTACTCAAGATGTTGATGTAAATGTATCCTGACCGCTGATGTGTGCTAGACGACTCAAGTATTCTCACATGTATAAAGCTTCTAAAATGCAAACAAAAAGGTTTTCAAAAAAATAAATCATTTATTCAAACTAGGCTGAGAATCAGCAATTTTCGAACGTCAAAATTACAATCAGCACTTTTCGAACGCCCACCCTTCACCACATCCTAGTGCGTTAGCTGGGAAGAAGAAGTGGCGCAACAAACTCCCCAGCAGCACAGCTGTCTGTTCAGATAGAAAAACTTGATTCTATACAATTAATAAGCTAAGTAATTAACATTATGAATCGCAAAACATGTAGATAATTTTAAATTATTTGCCATAATGTCAGCTAGCATACGCCAATATACCAACAAAAACAATGAAACCTATTCTCAAGCAGAACATAAAAACTAAAAACGTAAATAGAACTTTATACCCTAATAAAAGCCTCCAGGCATAAAGTTAAATAAGTGTTACTTGCCTAAAGACCTTTGTTGACCTTTGAGTCTAAAATTCATGTTAGGAATGGTTTATGGAATGACTAACATATTTATTTGTCTAATTGTAAACTGAACGCCAAAGGACATCATTCAATTAGTACCCAAAAATAAAAGTGCCGGCCAGAAAAAAATATTGCTGTTTTCTTATGGGAAATAACATCCTGAACATTTTTTTATACTACAACGAAAGTCTACAATTAACCCCCTGGCTGCTATTTCAGTTTGAAAGTACCAAAAAAATCATAATTTTGCCAACAATGGTTTGAACATTCGTAGACGCATACAGCTATTGTTCAAAGTAGAAATGGACAGGCGTTAGGTCAACTAAGGTATGATATAATCATCATTCAGATTTAGAGCATTTTGTACCCAAAAATTAAAGTCGAAGCCGAAAGCCCGAAGAAAAAAACACGGTTTTCTTATGGGAAATAACACCCTCAACATTTTTAACTATTACAACGAGAGAATACAATTAACCCTTCCGCGGCCTATTTAAGTTTAAAAATACAAAAAAACATACTTCGACTAAAATATTTTAGAACATTACATTTTAATGTATCGTGACCAGTGTGCCTTGCCAGTAATGACCTATGGCACTGAAACGTGGTCGCCCACAATGGGCCTCATTTGAAGACTCAATATTACACAAAGGGTAATAGTGAGGTTCTGGAGTGGTGACCGCGTACCGGAAGACGTAGCGTTGGAAAAGGCCTATTAAGGTGGTCGTGGATCGTTGACCTGGAGAAGGCCGGAGGAATCCGCTGGATGGGAGAAGTACAGAACCGGTTGAAGTAGCGATGCTTCGAGGAGGTCTATGACCAGCAGTGGACATTTTTCGGCTGAAATGATGTATTGTAACCATTTATTGTATTGTGTTTGCAAATAAATCTACGCGCCGTGCGCGCCGCCGCTCATCTCGCGCCCGTATGGGGCACTTTTAGGAAAGGTTAGGTTCGCTCAGGTTAGGTTAGGTTTTCTCGGAAATGTGTCACTTACAGGGGACGCGACGGCGGGGACCGGCGCGAAATGTCGTGCGGTGTTCCACAGGGCTCGTTCCTGGGCCCGCTCCTGTGGGACATCGGTTACGACTAGGTGTTGGGTTGCTGGCGAGCTTAGTATGATAGCTCCCTAGCACAAACAGAAATACGTCCTCCTCTGAAAAATGTGGAAACCCTATGAATTAAGGAAGATTTCCTTCCATGGCTACAAAAGGCACTCTCTGCCTGTTAACGTTTTTCGTATGTACGTTATCGTGCAAAAGCTTGGAGGTATTCTTTCTAGAATGAATTATGGTAACAATCTCAGGAGCAAGTCTGTTGTCAACAGCGACACGATAAACGGCGTTTATTATGGCCGCTGCGATTTTAGAATGATAAAACATGTGATGTAGTGCACGGTTAAAATATGTTTGTCACAACAGCCTAAACCTTCACCGCCTCTACAACCCACCTAAATATCGTGATCAATCAAGACTTATTTGCCTGGTCTGTTGTAAGCTGACTAGCGTTCTGGTAAGTAGGTGGAATGTGGACTTCATAGCCACACGATTCGATATCATTCATGCTATCGGTAAAGCCCATAGCTACTATGAAAACATCCCCACTGGTCAATAACCAATGCAATGGATTTTCTTCATTCATCAATGATTGCATAATTGTCGCATCAGAGGTTGTAGCACGCAAAGGATTCACGAAAAAAAAAGACATACGGATTGGTAGCTAGGTTACGTAGTTGTTAATAAAAATAAGTTGTACATTTACGTTCACTATTAAGTTGAACATTACTATTGTCACTGATATTTCTCGAGACGTTCTTGGTGAAGCGTTCTCATTAATGTTTTGGTTATGTTTCAGTTCGAGAGTCTAGTTTTTTTATCGTATCATTATTTTTTTATGATTAAGATATGGTTATGTATAAGAACAATGGTTTTTGTTAAAAAATAAACACATATTTGCCGAAAAGCTTTTTTTATCACAAAAAAATCCTATCGACTTTGCAATTGAAAAATACAGCAAATCTTTTCTGTCTTTTCTTTTTTTAAATATAATTAATGACATGTATCTTAAGACTGTTGGAGGATGTCCCCACCCTCCAACAAGTTTGAAACCAGTGTCGTTTGAAATGTCTGATAAGTTAGATACTTTTTCAAAGATCAATTGAACAGTTAGGTTAGGTTAGCCTAACCTAACTAGCTGTTTTCTTTTAATCTTTTGTACAATTACCCAATCACAAGAATACGCAAATGCTGTTCATCATTGAGGAGGTCCATGTGTCCTTCAAAATCTAAGATCAGTTGAACACTGTTAGGTTTAGTTAGGTTAGCCTAACCTAACTAGCTGTTTTCTGTTAATCTTTTGTACAATTACCTAATCACAAGATTATGCAAATGCTTTTCATCATTGAGAAGTTCCATGTGACCTTCAAAATCTAAGATCAGTTTATCAGTGTTAGGTTAGATTATGTTAGGTTCGGTTTGGTTTAGATAGGCAAGGTTAGGTTAGGTTAGGTTCGCCTAGCCGAAATGCTTTTTGTTATTACAAAAAACGATGTTATTTTCAATTAAAACTCGGTATTTTTTCAAACGTTATATCTAAAACATTAAAAATAATTTTATGATTTTTGGTACTTTCAAACTCAAATAGCAGCTAGGGGGTTAAGTTTAGACTTTCGTTGTAGTATTAAAAAATGTTCAAAATGTTATTTCCCATATGAAAACAGCTTTTTTTTTTTCTGGCCGGCACTTTAATTTTTGGGTACAAAATGTTCGAAGCCTGAATGATGTCCTTTCATACTTAAAAAACGTTCACATTCAAGTAGCAATCTGTCAATCTTGTCAAAAATGTTGGTAAACTGTTTGTATTTTTGAAAGATTGCGAATGCGAACGTTCTTAAAAAAAAGGGAATTGCACGTTTGATGTTAGTCTAAAGTCTTCCGAATAATGAGGAGCAACTTAGTAGAGGCCCGCGGCTCGTATCGCCAAAAAAAGGTAGCTAATCGTAAACCCTTATGACTGTTAAACACCACAATAATATTCTGAAATGCCTACGCTTTTGCTACGAATTGCTACGAATCGCTACGCCAGTTAATAAAGTGGCGTAGCAAAACAAAAACTGACTTATGTATTCGTAAAATATATTTGCAATTTGCATACAAAAAGTAACAAAACGTACATAAATACGTAATGGAGGCACTCACTCGCTTGAGTATTATACTTCACTGACGCAAACGTGTTTAAGTGTTAGCCAATTTTTCAGGAGACAATAAAAGATATTCATAAAAAGAACGTAAACCACTTCCTGTTCTAATATTCTTGTAAGGCTACGGGCTTAGTACATAAGCTTTATCGATTTTCTCAATAGCTTTTTAAGGTTCCGTACCTCAAAAGGAAAAAACGAAACCCTTATAATATGGTCAATCGTGTGTCTGTTTGTCACAGGCAATTTGCTCCGAATGTACTAAACCAATTTAATTGAAAGGTATTCTGTTAATAAGTTCTTCTCATTCTGTTATATTCTTCTCATAATATGAATTTCTGTGACCCGAACACAAACGTGTAACGTAAATAAATGAATTTTGAATAAGGGGGTCACTTTCGGGGGGCAATAATTAAGAAAATTAAAAATTCAAAGTTTTGCAGACTGACATAACAAATGAAAGGGCTTGTTTCGAGGAACTCATTTTTTTTAAATAATTTGCAATAAATACTTTTAAAGATATAGGTATAAGAAAATAGACAAAAAATGTCCCCATATCTCCTAACCCAAAATTAAAAAAAAAACAGATTATGTGTCTCTACTCATAGCTAACAGGAAAACCTATAAAAAGTCTATGGTCTTAAAATTACGTTAAGTTATTTTTAAGTTATTCAACTACAATGCTAAGTTTGTTCTTGGGATAAATTCATCCCAACGACGGAACCCTTCTTCGTGCGTGGTCCGACAGGCACTTGGCCTGTTTTATTTTATAGGTAAAATCCTCGCCTATAAACACCGATGAGACAGAATCATGTCTCCTAATCCTAATCATGTCTGTTACTAGACGAATATGCAAATGGACCATATTTTATGCAAAATGAAGATATTCATATTCCGAAAAATCTGCTCAACAACGTAAATAACGCAATAAATGTTGTTGAACTGTCAAAATGAAACAGATTACTCTTAATCGTTTACGAAAATGTGTTACGCAGTTGGATAGCTGGTCTATACGTATTACAAATTAGAGTCACATTTCGTATCTGTTTCGACGTTGATGCGGTTTTCACTGACATTTAGAGAATTTATTTCGGAAGGTTTATGTGTATATATCAACCTTAATAAATAAATCTCGATGTGTTGTTAAGTTAACTTTGTAAGGATAACGCGCAATAAATGAATAAGGATAATTTATAGGTCCATTGCTACAAAATAATAATTAATAAAATTAAAATAATTTTCGTTTGTAATTTCTTTACATTTTTTTTTACAATTATTTACAATTTTTTTACAGCAATGCATAGAATATTTAACATAGTTATTAAAACAGTGGTCCCCAAAGTAAGCAGCGCCTGTATCTTGGGGGCCTGAGTTGCGTTATCTTAAATTTTAAATCGTGACATGTTTGCTTTAGCTTGATGTTTGAAAATGTACAGAATACGTAATTAAATAAGGTTAAAAATAAAATTTCAGTTATTGTGTGTGTGTGTGAAGGAGCTCTCTGCTCTATCGATTATAACTTGTCTTTGTTCAGCACTTTTCCAAATCTGTACAGTTCCGTATCTTTTACATGTCCCCGCTACGTATTATCACCATAATCTCTCCAGAAGCATTTCCACCACAACCCGTTGTTCGTGTGACATTTCACTCGATCCCGAAATAATACGATTCTAAACCGAAGCGCATAGTGTGGTGGTTGCCGACAATCGCACATACAATAGGAATTCTACCGTATGTGTTGAATTTCCGATTCTACTAAGAATTCTTTGGTAGTAGAAAATGTTTTATAAGTTGTGAAAATGAAACTCGAAATAATTTCGGACTTTTACAGTCTCACTAAAACCGAATGAATAGCGAATACCCCGCTTGCTTTTGCATGCCATAGGCGTGAATTATACAGAAACGGCGTGGTGAAGGCGGGGCGCAGACATGATGCCGCTTCAAAAATTTGTCATACAAAATGTACGTAGGCGGCGTGTCTTGAAACTCAAGCGAAGTGGCAGAGGCGCGTGCCTTCGCCACGCCGCTTTCTCACCTGTGCCGCGTCGCTTGATATTCAGTATGAGCAGTATTTATGCACTGAAACGTCAAAACTACTCGAGCACCCTAAATGATAATGACCACGTGGAGAGGAAGACATGCTATCGCAACTAAGTCAGCCTGTATAATGACGCATCGTAACATCTCTTCGCCTCTTCTATGTATATAATTTAAATCGCGTCCGTGCCTTATCCATTCCACGCCTGCGCTGCGCCTGTACCGGGCCTTTACCTTACGCGTTCTCTGTGTAATTCAAGTCCAAGTTACGTGCCCTTACCAGAAGTCAGTTGTATCCTAGATAAACGTAATATACAGTAAATATAGAATTGAAGTGCCATGGTTGATATAGTAGCATTTATAAATAGCTCTGCTGAAAACATCGTAAGTACTCAATTAATGTTCCTCGTGACAATTGATCCTAGCAACCTAAACTGACTCCTACCTACACTACCTACATACCTACCTAGCTACCTACATATCTATATACCTACCACAAATATTTCACAACCAAAATTAGCCAAATCGGTCCAGCCGTTCTCGAGTTTCAGCGAGACTAACCCAATTCACCTAAGTATCAAATTGCCAGCTAATTATATACCTGTCTAATAATAATTATGAGAGCACAACTTACAAGTTATCATAACATTTCAAGAAAAATTAAAGGTCAAAGATTATTAAGACAGCGTTAATTTTATTAAAAGAACCTTTGCCATTACGATACCAAGATTAAATAGTGGACGAACGAGAAAATTTATCTTTCATCTCCATTTAAATGAAGTAAGGAACACCGACGCTTGTATTCTGTATAAACTTTTGATTATTATGTAAATAGCCGGAAACCTGTCATAAATTCTTGTAGCCTTTATTTCAATTCCTGAAATTGTTTTTTGATGTGTAACATCTTTCCTCTCGCTTTCCTGCAATCTGTGGGAGTGATTTCGTGTGTGTAACGGGAAGCCGGGGAAGCGCGCGCTATTTGTTTTGACCACTTATAGGGTTCCGTACCTTAAAAGGCAAAAGAGACACCACGTGCGGACCACGCACAATGAAGGGTTCCTCTTCATTGTTCGTGTCCGAGACGCACTTGGCCGGTTTTATACTTACTTACATCATTAATGTTAAATTTTAACTAATATTTTTATTACAATAGGTATATTATTAAAGGAGTGTCCATGGAGTATCTTGCCTGTTCTTCTCCATAGGAACCTACTACGCTTTGGAATGGGCTAAGTAGCTTCTGCTGACTGACAATTCAAAAGTGCCTGTAAATGGTTTAATTGCCATTTATTTCAATAAATGCTTTGAGTTTGAGTTTGAAAAGGGTATGGATGAATGTACAACCGTACATTCTTCCTAAATTCTGTACCTACTAAGGTGATATCAGTATATACATTTACTAGGGAGTCAAATAACCAACTTGAAATAATTTTCACTTATCATTGTTTTACAGTGTGCTAAGATAGCCAATAAAGTTTTTGTCACGGTCAGTACTCTCACGAACTAATCCCATTGCTTTCAAAAGGTAAAACTAAAATAGTTTTAAGAAACTTCTAAGCTTGAATAATCTTTAAATCCTGAATAATGCGTTGATAAAGTGACTTGAAGGGTGTCCAAGACGAAACGATGTCACGTTTTAAAATAATAAATTACTTCTAATCTACGTGAACATTCTTCGTTATTCATTTGTTAACTTAAATATTTGGTGCTCAAAAGTGAAAAACTTTTGAGTACGAGGGGTCAAAATAAATGGCAGTCGCTTTTTATAAAAATAAGTTGCTCTTGTGATATTTGATAACTTTGAAGAGGCTGGTAAGTTTCTCACACCAAAAATATATTTAAGTATCAACGATAATGGAAATAAGATAAAAAATATTAGATAAAAATATTAGGAAAATGAACAGAAATTCAAGCTGACAGTAAAATGATACTGCAAAAAAGGTTGGTTACTCTCAAAACATTTTTTAATTAAAAGTATATCTGCACAATCAGATAACTTTTAAGGCCAGACTTTATGACGTCATGAACCAAACATTATGTACCTTTCATCCAAATATTTATTCCAAAATCTAGTCCTAATGTCATTTATTCGACCTAACCCTTCGCCCGCTATACAAATGGCCGTTTAGCCGTTATGTGGAGCCCGTTTTGCGATATATTGTGCCATATGTTTCTATGATCATTCTGCTCGTCCGTACGTGTCTGGTTTACATTTCTATGAAACAAAATGCCTAATGTTATTGAGGTCATACAATAGCTGACGTTTGACGTATTGCACGGCATGACAGGGACACAAAGCTTAATGGGTAAATAGTGCGTAATATATTATAATTGGCTAGTTTAATGAGGCAACACTGCCGCGGTCAGGTTGACTGAGAGTATTTCGTGCTTTGTGGAGCATACTTAGTTGTGTCATTGATACCATTGCAGAGCACAAATTAATTATGAATAGCTTGAGAGAGGTCTTACAGTGGTGCAAGTAGCCATGTGTAGTCTTTCAACGGTATTACGTAGTATTATATGATCTGTGACGGTATGAAACTACAAAAATAAGTCCGCAAGGTTGTTGTACTTGGAAAGTGTGTTGCAAATAATAGCTCAAAAAGGATTAATGAAATACAATAGACAGATATATTTAGTAACGTATTCTACTTATCCATTCCCAAAGAGTCATAAAAAACCCTGTAAGAAATCGATACGTGTTTCACCTGTCAACGAGGCATCCTCAGCATGACGATTGACTTGTCGCGAACTCGAACACGACGTGTTGCCGCGCCGTTAGCAGATATGGTTTTCTCTGAATCTAACGCTCGGCGTGCTCTTTAGGGATATATTACTAAATATACGAGTATCTACGTCTATTGTGTTTTATCATGGATTTCCACCAAATCACGCCTGAATCAATTAACTAAGGATTGGGAGTAAGTAGTTCAGCTTCCAATTATTTGGCTTCTAAATTACAAGACCATGATTCTCACTTGACACTGTAATACCCAAAAAAGATTAACAACTGTTTCAAGGCGAAAAATAAATATCCTCGGGTCAAAAATACCCCGCCACCTTTTCCCGGGTTGACAAACATTGACGTCACGCCTGCAAATGACGTGAAGAGCCATCTCATTCATCGAGAAAAATCGAAGAGAATTGCCTTGTCCACACATAATGGCGAGGCCGTAATGGCTACCACAAAAGATACGAAAATGATATGAAGCGATGATAGCACAGTCATTTGGGATCCTCGTAATTTTGGGCCTCTCAAACTTGCAATAATGTTATCGATAGATCACCTCTTGTAATTAATGATGTTTTCCTTCACCGATGACACTAATGTCCGAAATAAACTCAATACGTTCATATCAATCTGCCTAGCCTTTCCCCAACTGTGTTGGGGTCGGCTTCCAGTCTAAACTCAGAACGTAGGTACATAAGAATTTGGCACTTGCCCGTATTTGAATACACAACCTCTTGCATGAGCGGTAAGGCCTTAACCAATAAACCAAATCAAACTTAAACCAATTGGCCATCACGACACCAGTAACGTAAGAGTAATAGATACTTACTTGCTTAGCTGCCAATTTGTTTTTTTTAGGTAATTGTTACTCTAATTCCCTTTGAAATGTAGCTCACAAATCGTCGTTTCCTTTTTGGTCTTCTTTTCATAGTTTCAATTTTCGCCCCCGAATTCCAATCTCAAAAACTCCCTGCTGTTATGCGACTACGGCAAAGCCAAAAGGATGTTATGTTTCAGCAGTCTATGTATGTTTGTATTTACTGATTTTCCACCGTAGCGCCTGAACTACTCAACTAATTTTTACCCGCCTACGAAGCAAAAAGAAGGGCTATGATTTTGACCAGTATGTATCATATGTATGTTCATCTGTTCCCTCATAACTTCTAAACTACTCATCATAATTTGACAAATGGGGTATCGTTGGAATTTATTCGATTTATTCCCTAACACGTGTGACTTCGGATTTGTAATTTGTCTGTCTGTGATGACTTGTTTATACCTTTTTAGTTGACTTTTTTGCCGTAGTCCGGTTTTAGTTTATATTACTTTTATTTTTGATGAATGAAGTGCCAATTGATTATAGGCTTAGTGACATAGAGGCTACATTTTATACGAATAACATAAATGTTGGATGTTACATGCGACAAATTTCATTATTTATTTGCTTTATATCGTTGTTGTCAAGTGGGATGAAAAAAAAAAAAACCATTTGCCTTCAATGACTGCTAACACCAAAATAATTGAAATAAAAAAAGTCTAAAACTAAAACTCAACTAAAGGGTGTTTTTATTAGAAGCGGAGAACTTTGAATTTAAATAAAACTCAGTTTTTTTAATATCGATGAAATTGGTCTTATTTGACAGATAATTTTATGGCATTAATGTTTGAATATGATTTCGGGCCTGTGGCCCCCGCAGCTGTAGCGTACATGGCATAATCTGTAGGTAACATGTTCACACACTCTTCGCAGTAAATAGGCTGTATTTCGGCAATAATACGACGAATGTTGGGATCCAAATGCTCAATTGTTCCTGGTATATCCGCATAGACATGCGACTTTACATGTCCCCAGAGAAAATAATTTAATGGTCAAATCGCACGAACGACGTGACCAGATTTCGTGACCTTCGTCAAATGTTTCTTTCAGTAAATTAAACCAATAAAAAAATAAAGCTTTCAGTAAATTAGGTCTTTGCGTCAGCTGCGGCAGCCACATGCGCGAAATCATATTCAAATATGAATGCCATAAAATTATCTGTCCATTATAGACAATTTCATGGACATTAAAATAAATTTTCTGGGTTTTATTTCAATTCAAAGTTCTCCACCTCCACCTAAAAAACACACGATACAACAAGATTCCCAACTAAAAAGGTATAAACAGAACATCGTAACAAATAACATCGGTTTTCGATTAGCACGTCACTACTAAATATGTCATGAAATTAAGGCATAAATCGTATGGTTACAAACAAATCGTATGGTTACTACCTCAAAAAACCTTTTTTTTTACCACAACGGAGAAGCCCTTAGCCTGAATCTCACCTGATGTTAAGTGATGATCAGGCCGAAGGTGCCGGAATCCTCAACTACAGAGAAACTGGCTATCTTACCCCTAACTGCCGAAACACAACAATGCTGCTAACATTGTTGTTATGGCGACAGACTTAGATAAGATGGTGGTAGATAGCCAGGCGGACTTACAAGCCCTATGATCAATCAAACCGAACAGAAAATGTTGACCCCACTGGGAATCAAACCCGGGACCTTTGGGTCTGAGGCAGGTGGTCTTACCACTAAACCTTCTGGAGGTCTTAAGTCTATCGAAGTCTTAATGACCTAGTTTACAGCCGAGAAATGCTCAGAGTCGTAAAGTAAGTACTAGATAGGTCACTGGGTATATCTTGTTAGTCTTAATTACTTTATTCTCAAAGGGTATCAAATATAAATGGAACGTATTTATTTTGCGAGATAGTTCTCATAATTGGTTTGGGCGTAGAGGAGGAGGTAGTTTTTTTGGGATGGGTGTTTTTGTAGAAACAAGTGTTTTGTTAATTACTGTGTCATGTTTATGGAGGTCGACGTTTACAGAGAAACCATTTTCTTTTTCTTTTTTTATGTGCTAATACTATACGCTCAAAGGCCGTGTGTAATTTAGAAGTTCTTGTTGCTCCAGCACGCGTGGAATGACAAGCATAGAAACGGGTTTTCTACGGGTTTTGTCGACGGAAGAATAGACAAACTGACAGATTGTGATTGTTTATGTCATTTTGTATATTCTTCCGTCGACAAATCAAAATGACATTCAGTCATTTTAATTTGAATATGAAATTGACAAAACCCGTTTATATGGTGATCATGCTACGCGTGCAGGCTGGTGATGATGAAGAAGGATAAAAAAATAAGGGACGTATCTACATGATGCTCGTTGTTAGCAACACAGACTAAGTTTCTTTTCCAAATATTTATGTTTTCCCGCTTCCACACTCGCGCATTTTTTTTTATAAACCCTTTAATTTTCTCACCATTTCAATACTCAATACTCAATTCTTTATTGCATTCCATAATTATATATACATAGATGGTATAACAGAATAAAAGATCAATATGGACGCTGTCGGGCACAGCAAATAGAAGAGATAGATTCATTTGAATAGAGAACCACGTTTTCTACTTTCGTGTTGCATTTTTCACTTTACTTCTTTTTTCTACATCAAGCTTTTCAACCAGCCATAAAAACGAATTACTTCATACCTATATTTCCAAGCTATCAATTTAACTCCACTAAAATGTTTTCCCAGCCCAACCCTAAACTGCAAAGGGGCTTAACCAACTAAAAACTAAAAGCAGTGAACAAATCTGGGTTGATTGTCAGAAGTTAATGTAATGTATGTCATGCCTACCGCCATTAATGCCCAATGTGTTGTGGCACGCAAATGAAGCGTATTTGTGTTACAAATGTGTTTTAATTATTATTTATTTTTAGTATTTTAGGGGAGGGTTTTGTTGCATCATTGTTACATAAATTCACGCTTTTTTCCCAAGAGGGTAGGCAAAAACTACAGAACGCTACCTGCTACGATCCTTCATTGTTGTTGAAACATAACATCGCGCCTTGTTTCCCCGAAGGATTAGGCAGAGGTGTACCCATAGTAGGTACATTTCGTCAGTTGAAACTATATTATATTTGAAAGTATTTTAGTTTGCATGGAAGTCGGTTCTCATGGGATAGGTTTGTGACGTAATTTTTACAAGCCCAAATTTTACAATTATAAACTAATAGTAAGTAAAATTAACCTAAGTATTTTTCACACTGGCACTAAGTGTTGGGACAATAATGCTAAAAATAAATATCCACTTTTGATGAATATAAGAACCGACTTCTTGAACCTAATTTTTTATTTTTAGTCTGCTTGAATGAGTTTTATTTATTTATGTGACCCATAATTAAGTACTCAGCAACATCATAACTTGAGAGAAAGACACTCAATTCAATTAACTAACTTCTCTAAAGTCCTCGATAAACACAGGGATGTTTAGAAAATGGCATTCAACACTCTCCGTAAGATCGCTTATAATAATCCCACGTTGCTCCACACCCCTCCATTATATTATGAAACTAACGAAGCTTTAAAATCTACTAAAATATTTAACGGGTCAAACATGCATGAACACCGTGACATCGCTGCATGACGTCATCCGCCGCGCACGATAGTTTCCCGCGCAGTACTTTGACAGTGGACTGATGTGTTGCCACTTTTCAAAACTTCCCGCCAAGTTGTCCGCCATATTTAATGTCTGTGGAATATGTAGACGGCTTAACTTTTCGTTTTGAGTTTGATTTATTGTGTTTAGAATGGTAAATATTCTTTTATGTGATGTAGCACGGTTACAGAAGAATTTTCCATGTTGATGTATCAAAGAAATATGAAATATAAAGTTATCTCGAAAATCATAGTTAGACATAATACTAGAAATTATATGATATCAAATAGACGCTTATTACCCGTAGATATGTTCAGAAGTTTGTAGCAAAGCTATTTTTTATAAACGTAACTACGTAATTGAAAAAGGTCGTTATGTAGACATTGCTAAACGAAGCCATTATGTTTGTCTATGTTCGATCGAGTGGAAAATTATCTTAAATGATGGAAAATTTGAAAGGACCCAATTTAGAACAGAAAAGTAAAACATAAAATGAGAAGGAAGATGAATAACTCAGTAAGTCAAACATCATTAATTCTTATGTCAAGAAATCCGACTCGATTTTAACTAATTTAAGGTAAAGGTACAAAGGTAACTCTTATTCCATTTTCCATAATTTCTTACGTCGCACCTATTTTTTTATTGTCTGTATTTATTATATTGTGTGCTTATTCTGTGCTAAATAAATGTATTTTCTAGGTAGGTATTTTTGGTAAGCTTCAAACTTCGAAATTCTGAAGCTGAAATAACTCACCTTATTATGGTAAATTAGACGTTTGAGGAGGTCTAGTCAAAAAGACTATTTACAACAACAAAAAACAACCGACTTCCAAAAAAAAACACAACAAAGTGAAAAATAACTTTAATTACAGTTTTTTTTTTGTATAAAGTTTTTGTTTTTCATTGTATTGTTGTGGTACCTACCCCACACAACTTCGAAAACCAAGACCTGCTATGTAAATAACAGTGAGAGTAACTTATTATAATATCATCCATATAGGCTAAGGGGGACAAATACGTACTATTGAAGTTAACAAAAAAACTACCCAAGGTTACTTAATAAAATGTATATGGGACCACCGCGCAAGTTTCCTCTACCAAATAAAAAAGAATTTTCAAAATCCATCCACAATTGATGAAAATATCGATAGACAAACATTAAAAAAAACATACATACACTACGAACACAGAACCTCCTCCTTTATGGAAGTCGGTTAAAAACTTACCGGTATTATAATTATATGTGCGTAACCTACCTGTTTATGTTAAACCCTTAAATAGCTATTGGCCTTATGGCTGACCTTGACCTATTTTCGAATCATTGTCTGCTTAGCCTTTTCGTGGGGTCGGTTCCCAGTCTAAACGGATGCAGCTGAATACCAATATTTTACATGGAGGGACTGCCTATCTGACCTCCGCAACCCATTTACTGGTTAACACGATACCCCTGGTTGTCAGACTTTCGGGTTTTTGACGAACCGTAACAACTATCAAAGATCTACAAATGACAGCCGGGGGACCAACGGCTTAACGTACTTTCCGAGGCACGGAGGGGTCTTAGTATGTAAAAATGGTCACCCATCCACCGACCGACCGCGGGAAGTGTAACTAAACCTGATCGATCGACCCGTGCGGCTCTTAATACTGAGCCACGAGCCCCTCCTACGCCTATCCCTACTCCGAACAAGATACGTAATAATTGAGCTGATCAAATAAATACTTTACCCCTTTCAAATTAAAGTCACTACTAAGGTATATTTACTACTCTATAAATATTATAATAAGTTACCCACAACCTGAAAGCACTACTGAACGACAAACATAATATTCAAAATCAGCAAATAAACAAGTTACGTCTTAGAAAAGTTGCTGATCCTATAATAACTTATAAACTAAACAAACTTCGCATTAAAGAAATATCGTGTGGAAAACCCAACAGGCTGAGAACGAATGTACAGTTAACAAAACAGACTAATATTCAGACTAACTACTACTTTTCAATCAATGTGCGTACGACGTGATGGCCCACGGCCGTTTTGCGTGGATGTGAATGTGATGCATACTTTCCCCCAACTTGTTGTAGAAGAAAGAAAATACGTTTATTAGAGGCAAACAAGACGCAAAGAAAAACAAATACCCGAAAATAACAATTTGGGGGAAATATGCGTCACAACCACGCAAAACGGCAATCGCTCAGCATAATGCTGCGATCCTATGCGAGACAGAGCCCCAGCGTTGGTTTTCGGCGTTCATTGACGTCGGTGCAGCATAAAATGAAATAACATTAACAATTTAAGAACACACAAAACACAGGGCTAGCGACACGAAGAAGAAGATAGACCTTAGTCTACCTAACGCTCATGTCTATTTCTACCCGATGATAAAAGGCTTAGGAACCGAAATCCAGCTAATCAATAACTGTTTGCGTCTTTAAACGTATGTCCAAAATATTGTTGGCGAAAATAAGATTTTTGGTATTTTCAACCTCAAATAGCAGCCGGAGGGTTAATTGTAGATTTTCGTTTTATTTTAAGAAATGTTCAAGATGTTATTTCCCATACTTAATAAAATAGGTTCTTATATCCGGCACTTTATTTTAAAAAAAAAAACGTAATAAAAACAATGTTGGCATTCTAAACTCTTTTGTCAACTGTACTCTAGTAGGAATTATGTTTAAAGCCTCAAATATAGGTACTAGAGAAATAAATACGAAGAGTATACCAGCTTATGAAGAGTATACCTCCTTAGGAGGAAAGTACTCAAGACGCAAAGGCGAAGATTCCTTCCTTATTTTTATAAGGCTTGTTCACATTCAGCTCTGACGATACACACAATACATTAATTAAAAATAGTGTAAAAATCAATCCCTCTAAAGTTTAACAATTGATTTATTTAAAAAAAAAGGGAAAATTAAAATACCTACGGGTAAAATGCCAATGCCAAAAACATCGAAAATTTTAATTTTTAGCGTTCAAATATGAACCCAAAAAAAACTCACATCAACAATGTAATCCTTTTCAATCCGCTCAACGAGAAACTACAACTAATCTCGAAAAAAATACACTGACCTGGAAATATACACACATAACGCGCACACTGACCGGATGAAATTAAAAGTCCGCTTCGATGGATTTTAAACATTTTCATTCGATAGAATCACGATATATTTTTTTAATCCATCATGTATATTTTTTTTAGCTTTTCAACGTATTGGTCCTTTTGAACTGATTGTACCGCAGGACCAGAATGAAAAATAAATGAAATGCTAGTTGGCGGTAAAAAATGTAAGTTTTATATATGACGGAGAAGGGTAGGTGTCTCTTCGTTTTAATCAGCCATATTTTAACTAATGTGGGCGTACTATGTGTAGTGTTGGTTATTGCGCAATTCAAAAACCGTTTGCAGTTCAAATAAAATTATAAATTACGATCAAATTAATCACACTAGTAATCCATACACAACTATACGGAACGCGCGACAGTTTCTAAACGTGTTCACTGCTTGACCGCCACCAAGAAACTCTGCTTATCGTTACGTTGTAGACTCTGTTGAGCGCCGCTAGGCGGCGCTGGCGCCCCGATTAGTTCAATCAGTAACGTATTTCCTACATAGATATATTTTATTAAAAAGGCAAATCGCCTGGATTTACAAAAAAGGCAAGTCCAAGCGATTTGCCTTTTTTTTTAAGAGCTACCTACGTCATAATTATATTCGTCCATAATTTAGTAAATCATAGTGAAGCCGCTAGCCGTTTACTTTGGTAAATTGCCATCGTTGTTCCTATTTCTGCCGCAAAGCTGCGTTGTTGTGTTTCAATTTGAAAGGGAATATGTGCTGGTGTAATTACAGGCACGTGCGATATTTCATATTTGTTGGCCACACTTGTGCGATGCCTCTAATAATCCACATGTTCAAAGGCGTCGTTTGGTGACCAATTACCATTAGGTGGGCCGTCGTATTGCTTGCTGTTCGGAAACATTGACAAATATAGTAAGTCTTGTTTCTCATGCACGAGGTTATCGGGTCATACCCGGACAAGAATCAATGTGCCTTTTTCAATTCATAATTATGTAGGTAATTTCTGGGTTTATTTTCGATGTTACTGACATCGGTGAAGGAAATAATCGTGAGATAACCTTTTTTTTTTTCGGTGTGTAAAATCCTCATGGATGTCCTCCGCCCTGGGGCGGGCGAGGGGTCTGTCAGACTCTTACTGACTAAAACAGGACACCACACGATACACACACTCATCTATGCCACAACATTTTTATTTAGTTTTGTATGAGTTTTTTGTTTTAAATTTATTCTGTAAAGTACCTCTAATTTATTAAAACGGACACACACTTCCCTGTGTTTTCTTTATTCTAGCGTATGGCACTCGTGGGTTGCAGCTGAAAATCAGCGTCAGGTGGTACACTTTGTGTTGTCACCTGACATTATGCTGAGCTGAGGCCCTTTTGGCATTATAATCATTATTTTCTGTTTGTTTTAGTTTTAAGGTGTATTTTGCCAATAAACGCATTTTTCTTTCTTTCTTTCTTTTAAAAACCACCCGGTGTTCCATCTCATACCTACGCCGGCGGTCACGGGAACGTGCAGTGAACAAAGCTATTCGGTATACAGACAAAATTATTCATCGCTCCACTACACTACCAATATTCATTTTTATTGTGTGCGTAATCACTTTTTAAGCATATGGTATAGGTACTTAAAGCGAGTAAAAGAATTGACTACCCAGCATACTCACAACATTTTTTAAAGTAGTTTAAAGTTAGCTGCCTGCATACCAAATAGCTTTGTTGACTGTACGGATTTTCCGGAAACCCCCGACTGATCTTTAGGAAACCTGAACTAACGTATACTTCTTTAACTATATCTATACTGTGGCGGCATCTACACCGCCACATACGAACTAAGCATCAATGACCTGACGTCACAGATCCTGCATCGCGCTATTTAAGTTTACCGCGCGATTCATATATATAAGACTATCCGACATCAGTCCTTGGGCAATTGCCCGCCAGACATAACACCCGTCTGGTAGGAGGATCCTCCCTTTTCTATGGGGGATGAGAGAACTTTACACCCTGTTCCTCATACCCCTAAATTGGTGACCCCGAATATGAACGTCAACGCAGCCTTCGTGCAACTACTTCAGCGTGACGTCATCAACATCACTCCCGCAAGCTTTCGTGAGGCGAGTCACACAGCCAGCCAGCACCCACGGCTTCAACGGGTATCCTGACCACCAGCATGCAGCGAACGCGCATTCCTGGTCACTACCCTCAGCCTCATTAGCAACCAGGCGCTGTACCACATCCGACGCACTGGATCACAACGCAGCGCCACCCCGACTCACTGGGGAATCAAACTCAAAACCTCAAACTCAAAGAAAAAAAAACATAAAGAACGTTAAATGAAAACGAATAGTGCGGGCGGGCGATGGAATGCGACGCGGTGGGTCGGGGGTTGTTTCACGCGGACGAGTCTGTAATCGCCAACCCGTCTTGAGCAAGCGTGGTGATCAATACTCGTGTCCTCTCTGTATGAGAACAGGCCGTTAGCCTGCAGTGGGACAGTAATAGGCTGGTATTACTACACATAAGTACCTAATACCAATACACTTTATGAAACACGCCAACATACTTTCATAATGACGTCTAAAAACAACACTATTTTTAAACAAACTGTTTCCTATGTTTGCACATGATTGTGTGAATATAATACTCATACACAAACTACAAAGTCCATATGAATAGATAAATTGCAGCCACGCGACGCGCCGCGATGCCATTCCGCGCAGAATGCAATATTGAGGCAAAATATCACGACTTGTGTTTATATTTTATTTCAATATTCACGTCAAAACTGGATTGCGTTGAAATTCGTGAAATAGAGTTGCAATTTTTCTGGATTATTCCTGGCATGTCCTTTTGAGTTGGAGATATCTAATATAAACTGAACCGTGTGAAGATCAGCAGTCAACGCTTTATATGATAACTATGTATATATTTTTAGCCCGTAATATCACAAAAGCCTCCCTTTCCCTTTTCCACACACGTCTGTCCAAGTGTGGATACACCGTTGTGGGCACGATGGGAATGCCCACAACCTTAATACACTTGTGACTTCACACTTTCAAACAACAAAGATTATCTGGATAAAAAGTACATTTTCTATGGGAATTTTATTTACAGTATTTTTGAGGACAGGACAACGTCTATCGGGTCTACTATAATATTAATGAAACTTTATCTTATCACTATACAATTTCAAAATAATTAAGTAAAAGTTCTTGCTTGTGCTATGAGACTGGCCTTGGAGCCAAGTTCCAACATTCTAATTCTACGAAAAGTATCTTATACCTACTTACCATAATCTCGAACACCCGTAATAACGTCTATTTGGTTCACTCACGTACATAACTGCGAGTTTCACAAACCAAAGATCACATTATGACCCGACACGTAACGCACGTAGTTCTGATTGGTGCAAATTCTGCGCATTTAGTGCTCTGCAATGCACTTCGAGTGTGCTAATTGGCCAAATTGCACGGTATAGGCATTGGCCGTCACGTTTGATGTTGACTAGGAATGGTGATACTCCTAAACGTATGGACAAAGGCTAAGGCGGGTACGTTATTTTTTTTTAATATTTAAATATTATATATATATATATTTCGTTTTAAATATTTTAGTCCATTAAGTCAGCGCTATTCTGGGGTAAAAAAAAAATGTATTGCACTTATATGAATGCCTTACACATGTGAGTTGGAGATCACCTTTTAAGCAAGGAGATGCTTGTGTTAGGTATAACTCCGCTCATCCACTACTTTAATAAGTACCTATGCAATTTAAAAACAAAAAGAAACATAAATAAATGAAAAATACAAAAAAATACAAAAGTGAGTTTTGGAGTGTGCGTGGGTGCGTGCGTGTGCAATAATGTGAGTGTGGAATTGAGTTTATGAGTTAGTATGTATATTAACTTTAGGTTACAGTGTAGGTTTAGGCTTAGGTTAGCCCTGCGACAATGTCTTGGGATCGGAGGAGCAGCTTCCTCCACTAACGATTCCACTAACAATTGGTGTGTACGTGGAATTAACGTTTTCAATAAAAAAGTTGCCAAATATTTTGTTTTTCGACACAAAAATTTATGTTCTCGAGTTTTCATTTTCCCGTGCAAAAAACGTACGCAAGCTGCTTACATTCTAACGTATCGAATTTTGTGCAGCATAATTTTCCTGTAGGTATAATACAATACCATAGCTGTGTGGTATTTTAAACAACACCATCTCCGCACTGCTTTAAAAATACAAAGAAACTCGTAAGGAAAAACACGCACTTCGAATTCCTTCACAACATTAATGGACTTGCCCTACCTACCTACTTAGAATACTCAGTACCAACAGGATGTAAAAGTGAGAACGTCTTCGGCATACTAAGGAGAAAGCTCTAACTTGCACAAAGAGTACCTATTCACATCTGGGGCAGACACAATAAACTTTGATTGGATGCTCAGCGATCGTCGCCGCGTGTTACGTTCGGCGTTCCTGATGTATATGGCTTGTTAATTAGTTTTTTTAATGTTGGTAACACGATTTGAGCCCCTCTCAAATTGTGTTACCAACATCTACATAAAGTCGTTTTTCGTGTTTGTTTGTGTGGGGATCCCTTTTTTTCGCATAATGTTTTTTTTCCTAATATTCTTTGGCATAACGATTTTGGCATAAGTATTTTTGGTCTAATAATTGTTTGCCATAATTTTTTTTTGGCCTAAATATTTTTTGTCATAATTATCTTGTTGCATAATTTGTTTTGCCATAATTTTTATTCGCATAATGTTACTAGGCGTAATGTTAGTTGGTTTAGGTTAGGTTAGGTTAGAACTGTGACCTCCTACGCACGAGCCGAGCGAGCGAAGCGAGCGGTGCCGCGGCAGCGGCCGGCGAAGTGCCAGAAACTACTAGAATGATGAAAATATATTTATGCTTTAGAATATTATGCTTAATCATTATTATGGTTAGAGAAATTATGCTTAAAAAAATTATGCGTAAGCTGTTATGCGTATTTATATTATGCGGAAATATAATTATGCCAAACAAAATTATGCTAAGTTATATTAGGTCTTAAAATTTTATGCAAATGGATAGGGAACCGTTTGTGTGAGTGCGTTGTTCTTCTAAACTAAGCAACGGATTTTAATGCGGTTTTCACCATATTTTAGAGAATTTCTTTCCGAAAATTTACGCGTCTAGAACAATACAATGACGTGTGACTTGTATGAACAACATTAAACTTACAAAGAAGTCTAGATATTTTCTCAAGTCGTAAAAACCGTGCAAAGCAGGGGCCGCTAGTAAAAATAACGTGTGATGGGTTAAAAAAGTGTTATCTTTTATTAGGCTTAGGATCATGATGTATTTTTAATTTTCAAAACTATTTTGGAGATGCTTTGTCAGTCTCTGAAAATAATTTTAAAGTTCAGGGCGGATTCGACCAAACAGGAATAAAGTTTATCCGCGGAATAAGCCTTCTATTCCGAATAAATTTTGAATTGTTGACAGTTTATCCATACGAAAACTTTCATGAAAATAATTATCTTATTCCGCGGATCATTTTTTTTCCTGTTTGGTCGAATGCGCCCTAAGTCTGTCACCAGGTCGTGATAAGTGTTAAGTAATTTCAGATTGTGTAGAAAACAAGAACAGCTGGTTAGATAACAACGGGTGTAAAAACACGCTTAATGTTACGAGACGCTTATTGTGACATTCTTTTTGTATCGGACTAACCTGGGAACCTTCTGGTCACGGAGATATTGAAAGTTAAACGCTTTTTATCTTTTTTTTTTTTTTATCCACTACCGGAAAGCTCTTGGCCTGAATCTCACCTGATGGTAGGTAAGTGATAATCAGGCCGAAGGTGGAAGCGAGCTTCACCCGGAATCCTCAACCACGGAGGCTATCTTACCTCTAACTGAACACAACATTATTTCACGAAATCAAGTTTTAAATGTTAAAACGAAACTTTTATTACCCCACAACTCACCCATGATCGCAATTTTTTGCGTGCGTGACTTTGCTCTGACGAAACCAGCGATTTTAAAAGTTATGTCCCATCAATTATTTTTGCTCAACGTTACTTAGTTTGATGTACAGAATGCGTAGAGAACGGTTTTGTGATGACTCTTTTACACCCTGTATAAATTTTCCGAGACGTCGTTTATAGAGTAAGGGGAGAGTCTGATTGTTGATTGCCGTCTCACAGCAGCCCAGCAAAGGTCTCAATTCGTTCGTTCTAGATAAAAATACCGGTAATTTCATTTTGTAAGCTAGTTATATTGTTAATGAATAATTTCTAAAATTAAATTAAGTACCTACCTATAGTTTTACTAGATTTCGCGACGGTAAAAAGATTGAGATTCGAAATTCTTAACCTAACCAGAAATAATAAAAAAACCCGAACAACCTGGGGCCTAAGTCTACTAATTTATAAACGTTACAATGGTCTCTCAATGGTAAGTTTTTGACAATAATTGTTGTATGGCAAATCTGTCAAAACTCACCATTAAGAGACCATTGTAACGTTTATAAGGCCCCTGTTATGTAATCGCAGTTAGCTTCATAACAATTTTCTTTTTAGGTGTTCAACTAAAAATATAAGAAAATAAAAACCTGTTAGTTTGCTAACACATGTTTCTGAACAACATAATGTCCCATCTAGACTACTTTTACGACGTAAACGCTAAGAAAAACAGCTGCTACATTTAGGTACTTTTATTCATTTTGAGATTAAAATGAATTTGTTGTGCGTGTCGAATATGTTATGAGCATAAAGACTTATGCTGAAGGTATTTCTAAAGCTAGTTTTACGCGACAGATCTTGCATGAATTATATTAATGGATAGTTAATTGATTTAAGTGTGACATGGCGGAAATCCATTATACATTGTAACAGCGAATCAATTTTCACCATCAATTTTAAGATCTAGGCCAAATATTTTTTATATTTGTATTATAGCTCATGACCTAAAGACGTAGACGACAACTTCACTTACGGGGGGGGGTGTGGCTCACTCTGCGTCCAGCGCTCGGCGTGGCAACACGTAGTGTTCGGTTTCGCGACAAGCCAATCGTGATGCCTCGTTGAGAGATGAAACACGTGTCGATTTCTTACAGGGATTTTTTATGACTCTTTAGGAATATTTCAGCGGAATAAGTTACCAAATATATCTACGTCTATCGTATATTGAATTAATTTGAGCCTTGTATTATAACTGACAGAGGTCTTTAAGTATGAACGTGGATTGTAGTGACAATAGAAAAGAGGGATGGCTTTTGTGGAAGATGATACGGCCAGGAAAGAAGTGAACCCTGATATAAAAATGATAATGATATGTGTGGGGCACCGTGGCGACCATAAATAAATTGGGAACCGCATGTGGATAATTATGATGAAGAAAAGCACTCACCAAATCAGTAGAACATCAAAATTCAGATATGTATAATATTTCCTTAATTTTAACAACATTAAAAATAACTTCACCCTAGCGTATTTTGTCAAAGTCTAAGATTTACAATTCAAGATAAAATCACCACATTCTAAAAATACTGCTTTATTTCTGAAGTAAATAACACTGCAGCCCAATACAATTTTATCACGTCTCAATGCAATAAAACACAAAACTTGACCAAACTCGACAAATAGGTACAACGCCATTCTTTGATTTACATCACACGTCTGACCTATTTACAAACTCAAATAGAAATCATATACAGAGTTTCAAGACTTCAATAACAGAACTCCATAACTGAATCAGCCGGTACATTAAACCGAACATCAGCTGAAAGCCGAAAGGCGAAAACATTCTTCAAAAGTTGTACCCATAAAATAACTATGTAAACAATAACCGAATATTTCACGATCTAGTTACTGCCACCGCGTAATATCCGCGGCCGAAAGCCGGATCCAATAAAAGTGAGTGGCCGACAAACATGGCCGGACATGGAGCATGGACGGATAGCGGAAACCAGCTCTAGTGTTACGTCATGCGCTTATAACTGCACTGAAGTGTCCGGGTACACTGATTTGAGGAAGAATGTGGAGCCGTGTAACAAAAATGACAATTGAAGGATACTTTGTAGTGGACGGGTATTTCTGTTATGTCAAGTATTTTTGCTAGTGCCTTCACTATGTTATGTTGAATATTGTTTTTACAGTAGGTATTCAAGCTAACACTTCAAATATACAGCGTGTATAAGATAGGTGTGGTCAAATTTAAGGGTGTGGTACAGACTATCAAACTGAACAACTTTCTATAAGGGACCATCATCGTAATCGCCAAAAAATAATCAGCCGTCATTATTTATTTTATTTATTTTATTTATTTTATTTATTTTATTTATTTTATTTATTTTATTTATTTTATTTATTTTATTTATTTTATTTATTTTATTTATTTTATTTATTTTATTTATTTTATTTATTTTATTTATTTTATTTATTTTATTTATTTTATTTATTTTACCTATTTATTTAATAAATTTAAAACTTCTCTCAATCTTAAAAAAATTCGTCCGCTTAGCTCTCAATGGGAAAAGAGCTCAAGGCTAGCTGGCAATGCTGATTCTTTGGCCTAAAAAGAGGCCAGGCCACTGATCTCTCGAAGATTCGACCACCAACCACTTCGCGATGTCCGGAAATTCAAGACATTGCGTTTCTTGAGATTGCAAATACGACATTTTATATTTTCTTGGGTGACTTACCAAACTTAAAACTAAATTATTTTAAAGAATGGAATGCAACCTTTCACTTGTATTAACATAGTCCATTAAAAGATGCATCTGCTAAGTGCAGTGCTTATTTAGAAGTACCCTCGTTTCTTACCTTGTAAATAATGACCGCACCTGTATTCAGCCGTCTATATAGTCTAGTAGTCACAAGTCCTACTCGATTCCCATGTCGGACAAAGTGTTATTGGATTTTTCTATCAGGAATTTCTCAGTAGCAGCCCTTAGGATTTGTGGCCGGTTGATGGCAATAGGCTCGCCCCCTATTACATGGGACTTAAACATAACTGCAGAAATGTAAGTGTACTATAGGTACACCGCTGCCTAACCCTTGGAGGATTACAGGCGTCATTTTATCTTATGTTACGTTTACGTTTTATAAAGGGTTAGAAGCTAGCCAAATTCTAGCTGAAATCTGAAGTACAGACAGTCAAAAACTTCCAAGATTAAAGAAAAACCATCTACATGTTAACGCAACCTAGTTTCAAAAGCAGACAGTGACTTTCCTTATCTTCAAACCCAACTTTACAATTAAAATAAACCTTTGTTGAAGCTGAAGTGGAATATCTAACGCAATCACGGGGTGTTATCTCAATCAAAGAGTTCACTTGAATATGATATGAGTAGCATGGAGACTGGATACATTATTCATTGTGGTAAGATCGCTTTGCGTTTGTGATTGTGGTTTGTGGGGTGTAGGATCGAGTTGAGGAGCTATTAGGTGTGGTTAACTGAGCTGTACGTTTATCCGACTTTGGGCTTCACTTTTTGGCTCCAAATTGTCAAAGCTACTAAACCAACCAGCTCAACATTTTTACTCAAAACACGTCACGACACTTCTGTTATGTAACAAAAGTGTCGTAACGGTAGTAATGTTACATGCTAGACGAGGACATTAATGAATTGAATAAATAAATAAATAAAATAAAAACTTTTCTTGGCTTGCTCTCACTCGTGAAATGTGCAGAGTCTAATGGGCGATAAGAACTTCGTTTCAATATAGAACAACTAGGTTTATGATATAACATATTAAATAAATGAAGTTACATAGATAAAGCTAATACTTAGTTACCAGTATAATTAATTCCATCTCATCTTTAAAGAAATTAAGAACAACAAAAGAAAAATTAAGAATTAGGTTAAAACGCCTTTTGTTAGAGAAAGTCTATTACAACACCGACGTTTTTTACCGATAAATTAATCTATTACTTGTGTAAAATATAAATATTTTATCCCTAATTACTTTGACATTTAATTGACTAATTTAATTTTATATCCTACATTTCTTTGATTTGTGTAGATGACATTTTAAATTTATAATTTGGATAGTTAATTGTTTTGCATAATGGATAAATTTATAATTATTTCCTGTTTACTTATTTATATTTGTACGCCGATGAGGCAAAACATGACTGTGATAGAATTTAATGTAACTTTTATTGATGGTTTTTGCAACATCTAACCCTTACTTCAAATATTTCTATCCTATAAGTATACCTTATTAACTTATGAAATAGTAATTAATTAGTTCAGTTTTGCAAGAAATAAAAGGTTTTATTATTTATATTTATTTATTTATTATTATCTTATCTTCTGCCAGACTATATTTCTTTTTGCAAAAAAATAAGAAGGTATTATGCATGAAATCAATCAAATATAAGTACGGATTTTTCAGGTAGGTGGTAATAGTTTCCCAAAAGTGACTTAATAAAATAACGTTTTATATTTATAGCATTCAAAGGCCCCAATTTGCATTTACATATAGGGTAGGTAGTAACTTCCATGTATTTCAGATCTGGTTAATTATACAGAACCCTCTGCCAATCTTAATTGGAATCGCAATAATAATATTTAGTACCAATAATTTTACGTCAATAGCTACAGTATTCCGGAGTTAATTTGTTACTGATGTTACGTACCAATTGATCCTCCTCTTAAATGCTTTAAATTAAATTAGCTTTTCGTCTGTAAGCGTATCTTGGCTCAACAACATCAAGAATGTTTTCACTTCTAGGGATTTCACCCTTTTTTAGGGTAAAATGACCAATATTATGCATGGCTTTGCGATATTTTCTTTTGACAGGGATTTAGGGCATTTTGGGGTAAATAGTATGCGGGAAGTCTTTCAATATGTAGGCAAATTCAGATTGGTGACCCGAACGACACGTAGCGTAAGATAGCTTTGAACCGGAAGGATTGATTCACCTAGTGAAGGTGGAAACTGCAGATATACTTATACTATGTATGCGCTTTGAAGCTGCTCAATATAGTAATACTCGGTGAGAGGGAGTGGGCCGTAATCCACTACAAGGGCCCAGTATGGCTTTGTAGATGTCACATGTCTTCGAATTTTTGGTTCTAGGACATGCCGGTTTCCTCACGATGTTTTCCTTCACCGTTTTGAGAATTTACATACGCCTTAGACAACTTAAATAAAGTATTTAACATGCTAAATTTATGCAGTACATACGCGTGAGGCACTTTAAAAAAATTGTGTTTTAACCACAGTAAAACTTTTTTAGTTAAATTGCAGTCTTTTATATCGTCAAACAAATTATATTCTGCAGTTTTCTGTTGTACAGCAGTGAAATAAATTAAAACCGTCACCCAAGAACTTGTTTCATTCAAGCCGTTGAAAGGGTATGCTAAACATTGATTTAAGTTCTGTAAACTTGTTATAAACAAGGTCTGGCAAAACAATAGAAAAATAAACTTTCAAATTAAAAATGCACCCGAGCCGACCTAGATCCCTCCATTTCTAGACCATTCCTTACACAATTACCTTTTCACAAACAGTTCTTTTTTCTCACAGCAAAATGGTAATGGTTCATTATTTTATTCCGCTTCTAAGCCAAAATTCAATAGATACGCAGCTTTGTAAAACTTTGCAGCTTCTCAGAGCAAACTTTTAATATTTCTCCCCAACTTTAAAGTGTTCGGCTTCGTGGTCTTAAGTTTAATGTAGATAAAATCGCATTTGGCGGCTGCATGAGCGTCGCATCTTAAGACATACGAGAGCCATTCGAGTGGAAGGTCGTCTGATCGTAAAAATGGTGCATAAAGCTGATGGTAACTTAAAGGGTATCGGATTTTTAAATAGTTTTTCTGACGTTAAGCAAACTATTTGATATTTGATGCCTTTGATATTTGATACCTTTGATTATTTATATGTCTAGATAGTGTCGCGTTGCAAAAGAACTAAAATAAACAATCCAACTTTGTTATGCCAGTGTGCGTGACAGCTACGTCGTACTCTCGCGCCACGTCATTGTGCTTTTCTAGTGGACGTGCATTTAGCGGCTAACAGTTGGACGCTATTGTTTTACGAGTTCACAGCTTTGACTGTCTATTCAGACATATTTATTGCTGACCCATAGATCCTAAGAACTTATGTTAGCTGCCTATATTCTTGCAAATAAATATATAATTCATTCATTTATTTTGACCGTGACATTATCTATCAACAGCTAATTCTGGAAAACCATACTAATTTCTACCGTACCCTTCTGCAGATTTTTTTTAACTTAGGTTGGTCGGAATTTATATAATACAAAACATAATTAAATTGGTTTGGCAACAATAGGTACCTACATACTTTATTTTAAGCACTTTCGTTGTGTATCTACTAGAATATACGTATACTTAACGCATTTATTATGAGAAGATTATGTTTTCCGAACTTTTACCTACCCAATATCATTTTTACCAGTTAGCTTTCGCATATACATTGGAATGACCACAAAATAATATTATAAAACACTGGGTCAAAAAGGTCCATTCAAAATCAATCAATCTGCCTAGCATTTTCACAAGCATGTTGGGGTCAGCTTCCACTCTAACAGGATGCAGCTGAATACCAGTATTTTACATGTACGACTGTCTATCCGACCTCTTTATTCATTAGAGGTATTATTTCTTATTTTGACACCCACTTATTACGCGGTAGCAATATAATAACAATGAAAACCCCACCACAGTACCACATGAAAAAAACTTCCCCGAATCGCTCCAGAAAAATATATTAGAAATACGAAATAGCGGGATATTCATTTATGATAAAACATTTACTTCTTCGTGTTCCGAAGTAAGGAATTTTCCTTCTATACATATATTTGTTGCAAAACAACCAGGCTCCTGGGAATCTCCGTGAAAGCCGATATTTTGGGGCTCATAAATAATTTAATCAGAAACAAAATGGATGAGGATGCGAGGCCGCCGATATTTTTGCTAGGCTAATAGTGTTTTGGTAAAAGACTCTTTAGGTACAAAGGTTGAACATCTAATTAGGAAGAAGCTTGGAAAAAAAATTGATATAAGCAAAACGAGTGCCTGGACGAAAAAATGAACTTCGATACAAACTTTCAACCCCTATTTAACCCCTATTATAATGTCGTGGATCTAGACCCTACATAGGCAGCGTTGCCAGTCAGTGAATTTTAAGATGTAAAAATGTACAAAAAAAAAAAAAACCGGCAGTAACTAATAAAATACTGGCAGTAACTTATAAAATTGTTTCATGCCAAACCGAGGTCGATAAACAAAAAAAACCTCAGGAAGACTGTTACTGACAGCCTAGACTTTACTAGACGTACTAAACTGTCGTCTCCAATCCTCTGGATAAAGTTTAAGGGTATTTATTACAAGAGGTTCCAAGCCAAGCCCTTTAAAAGCAACAGAGCGACAATAAACGGTCGTAAGGTAATATCGCCATTAAGGTAGGCAAACGGATAAGTGAACGCAATATAATGTAGTTATTAACGCTTAAAAGCATTTTGCTTTCCGCCCTCTTGGCTTAGCGGCAAAGGCGCGGGAAGTCGCCTTTGACTTTTCACCCTATGCGAAATATGAGGTAAAAACAAAATTACCCAATACAAATATGCTCAACAACAAATATCGTGTTTTATTTACCTTCTGGGATTTATAACTTAAGGAGCAATACATATTTTACTAACCTACTAGCTTTTTGTTCATAGTACCTTTGAGAATAGCAGACTAGCGGTGTTTCCAGACCAATATCCATTTTCTCTAGTAGATACGTTATTTTTTTATTGCAGTGACAGGTTAGAAGAATTTTCTTTCAATTTGTTTTGTGTTGAAAGTGGTTTATATCACCTACATTTGTAGGACAAGTTTATTGCAAATCCTTTTCTTTCCATAATTAAATATTCAACCTATTTTCGATCAAAAATCAATCGATCTCCGCCTACCTATTTCGCAACTATGTTGGGGTCGGTTCCAGTCTAACCGGATGCAGCTGAATTCCAGTATTTATTTATTTATTTATTTATTTATATGTAGGAGAACCAACAGCTATAACAGATGGATAACAATTGTATAAGTAACATAGAGCCATTTTACATACTATAGAGTATTTTACATACAGCGACTGCCTATCTGACCTCCACAACCCAGTTACTGGGAACGGATACCCCTTGGTAAGACTGGTTGTTTGAGCTTCTGATTACGCGTTACGACGATCTAAGAATGACAGCAGGGCCCAACAGCCTAAAGTGCTTTCCGAGGCACGGCCCCTCCGTGCCATGCCACCGACCGCGGCAACCCGAGTTCGATCAAACCTGTGTGGCTGTTATTATTTAGCCAGGATCCCCAACTTATTTTGGATCAGTGGCTATATCATAATTATTAAAGAAAACATTTAAACTACATATCACCCGTCTTCTGCTTAAAAGAAATAGATATACGCAAATAACACCGATCCAAATTGTCTGAATGGCTTAATTCAAAGATTTAAATGATTGACATTTAAACACTTGGTGGAACACAGTGGGCGGCGCATTCACTTGACTCTATAAATCTATGATTGTCTACTGTGTTGAGCAATAAACATTTTGAATTTGAATTTGAATGAACTCTATGAAGTTTTAAATGTTTATCATTAAAGTCACTATAAATAATAATGTCACTAATAAAGATGCATAATAAAATCATTTTTCACCAAAGTAAGCTACTCAGTAATCTTACAATGGTGCCGATTCCCTTGTGCACAAACTAAACTAAATTTAAGTTCACTGCATCTTTTTCTTTCCATTTCATTAAGAAAAGGACAGAAGATACCTTTTAGTTTAGTCCTGTCAAATCTGTCACTACTCCATACAAGTTTAGACGTGATTAAAAACTTGCCTACTAAAATTACGTCAGGCGCTGATTAATTTGACAGGACTAACCAGGTTTATAAGGGGTATCGCCCCTTATAAACCTGGTTGTTAGACAGTTGCTGGTTGTCGGTTGTGTTACAAGTACCCGTGTAGTAAAACCCAACGTTTCGTCACCTGTCAAAGATCTACGAATACTTTCTAAGGCACGGAGGGGCCTCGATATTTAATGGATGGTCACCCATCCACGCACTGACCGCGGCAAACCTAGCTTAAACTTCGATCGATTCATGTGACTGTTATATTATTTAACCACGATCCTCTCTTCATCAAATATCAAACAAACAAACAGACATCATAGTGATCAAACTTGACATCAACTTCAGTAAAGCGGTACACACACGGGAGATAAAACACGGGGTCGCAATAAAGCTCAGTGCGCACAGCCCTTAAGAGTAATGGCCTAAAACAATGAATACGTTGACGGTTGAGATATATGGGTCGTGGGAAAGGGTTCAACAGATAGAGAAGAGCGAGTGAATAGCGTACACAGACTTGAATCGTTTTGTTCTAGCATGATTGTCGTGTAGTTTTTAATGCTGGGCATTAAGGTGGACGCGTCAGAGTAGCCCGCGAAATTCAATTTTCATACGTTTTATGCAATTTTCAGGTCAGTATCAGGTTGTATGTTGATCTAAATATGATTCGACATACAACCTGATACTGACCTGATTGCTAATATATATCTATAATATCTATATAATATAGACATGTTGTTATTATTATAATCATAAAAATAATCAATACAACTCCCTAAGTTCATTTATACGAGTAATCCTATTGAATGACTATTTGAAATGTCTATTATGAAATCATGACTCTTGAGGATTATTCTAACTTAAGGAGTTATATTGCTGTTTCTAATGATTATAATTATTATTATGTGCCATGGACACCATGGTGGATTCCCCTTTAACCTAGGTAACCCTAGCAATATTCGAAGGTAAGTATATCAAAGTTTTCATCTATTATGAAAACTGGGAAGTGTTGTAAATACCTAGTTAAAAAGTGTTTTGCAACATTTGTGGAAATGTTGCAAAACAGTCTTCAGAATGAAAGATTGCTGTTCATTTTTTCTCGACTAATTAGATTGGGTTAACACATTTTCATACATTGAAGGGCCTATAAGTCGTCAAATTGCTTAGCAAGATCCGCCGTTTTATCGAAACTACGGCAACATTAATTTTGAAATAAATATATATATTAAAGTTGAGGATTAATGTTAGCGACTATGTTACCCGAAAACACGATTTCATAACTCGATAGAAAAAAAAAAACCAGTTACCTCCAAATCGAACAATAAACCGCTGCTATTAAAAAAATACTTCAAATTAGATCATGAAACTTGGCACACTAACTGAACTAACTATAAAGCAGCGACTAAGTTTTTTTTTTTAATTACCATTCAATTCAAATTAAATTCAAAATCATTTATTTCAATCCTATTCAAGATCATAATAATTACACATTCAAATATAATAACAATTAACTAAATAAAATATAAAAATTACACAAATAAATTATTAATAACACGCCTGGCTCTGAGTCATTTGTTTCACCATGACATTATTATTCGCTTAAAAAGCAATTACCTAAACTTTTGCCGATTTGGAGCCGCCACCGTCTCGCTCGCACTCAGTCCGCGAGTAGTATGGTGCGAGCGAGATAAAAACCTGAGGTTGTGTAGGCTCTTAAATATGTCAGAAGAACAAATCTTGCTTGAGACAGTATCGATTTTCCTTACTTTCCCAAACAAAGTTAGGGTTAACTTCCGGTAACACCAGATGCGGTTGACTATCAATATTTCACGCAGAGCGACCGCCGTCTGACCTCCTCAACCCAATTATCAGGGGAACCCGATATTCTAAGGTAAGACCAGAGTAACTGTTCTGGGTTCTTAAATGCAGTTACGACATTGCTATAATTATTGGAAAATGGTACTGATTGTGGCTCGTGGTTTCAGAAACACGGAGAAGGTTCGACATTATGTCAGTCTTTTATTTACATAACACAACATCACGCCGCCGCCGGTAATCCTCGAAGGGATAGGCAGAGGTGTACCTATAGTACACCCACATTTCGCCTGTTATGTTTAAGTCCCATATAATAGCGCGAGTCGAGGCGGGGGCGAGTCGATTGCAATCAACCGGACATAAATAAAAGACTCCGAATTGCTTCTGAAAAATTCCTGGTGGGAAAAGGCACAAATCAAAGACTCCGAGCTGCTTCTGAAAAATTCCTGGTGGAAACACCCAATAACACTTTTATCTATTTTGCAAGGTCATCCATCCTTGGAATAACCTCGGATATTAGTTGCTATGGAGCGTAGTCTTCCATAGCTACTAATATCCGAGTCTATTTACCCATGAGCCCCTTGAAGAAAGAACTGTTCAAGATGTCCAAAAATGTTTGCAACAACATTTTTTATGAGTCCTTCAAAGTTGAAAATCTTATCGCTGACTAGAAAAAATGTCATCGTTTTTTAAATTACTTAAGACCATTTTTTTATGATCCGTATAAAAAAGTAACTTGATATTTTACAACTCGCCGTCGATATTACTTTTGCCTTATTTCACTTGATGAGAGAACGCGGTTCGGAAAATCGATGTAAAGTTTCTATGGGATAAGTTCATGATAAGTTTTCATTTACCAGCAGTATCTTAATGGTTCAAATACACACATAACGGTGAACAAAGACTTTTAATCAGTGTGTCTGAACTTGGTGTCGGGTAATATTATTAAGTGTCTTTTAATTGTTGGTTGAATTAATAATATTATTTAAACAAAGAGATAAGTTTGTTTGACTGCCTCGCTGGTCTAGCGGTCGAAGTGCTTCTGCTGAGCATGCGGTCCTGGGTTTGATTGCCAGGACGGGTAAAGTGTTATTGGGATTTTTCGTCAGTAATTTCTCAGTGGTGCCGATTCCCTTGTTCACAAAGTAAACTTAATTTTAAGTTCAGTGCATCTTTTTCTTTCTATTTCATTGAGAAAAGGACAGAAGATACAATTTAGTTTAGTCCTGTCAAATCTGTCACTACTCCATACAAGTTTAGACGTGATTAAAAACTTGCTGCATACTAAAATTACGTCAATTTATGTCAGGCGCTGATTAATTTGACAGGACTAAACAAATAATAACTAACTAATACTTTAATTTGATTAGCTTTAATTGTAAGTCGGCCAAGCGATCTATCGACAGTATCAGAGACATATGTGAAATGTCTGATTTAGTAGCACTCCAGGAGACGTGGTTGCTTCCCCATGACATACCTCTGTTGGGAACAATTTCAAAACATTTTGAATACACAGGTAAGTCCGCTGTAGATACGTCTGTGGGCTTGTTGAAGGGAAGACCTTATGGGGGGGTAGCCATACTCTGGAGAAAGGGTATGTTTGAAAATGTTACTGTGTTGCATTGTACCAGCACCCGAATAACAGCTATAAGGGCTGTTGTTGATGGTCGCACAATTATTGTATTCTCTGTGTATATGCCGACTGACTCGCCGGACAACTTACCAAGTATGACAGAGGTTCTAGGTGAAATAAGTGCAATAGTGGCTAGTGAGGATGTTGAGAATGTATTTATTTTAGGTGATTTTAATGCTCACCCTCACGAATTATTCTATAACGAACTGATTAATTATTTTTGCTCGGATCAGTCATGGTCTTGTGCCGACTTAGAAAAATTGGGCTCACAGGATAACACCTATACCTTTGTTAGTGACGCTCATGGGTGCCGACGATGGCTGGATCATTGTGTAGTGTCATTGTCGGCCTGGCAAACCGTTGTCGAGGTACGAGTCATAGAGGATGTTTTCATGTCTGATCACTTACCCTTACTTGTGAAATGTGATATTAGTGTTGTAAGGCCTAAACTAGTGACCAGCGACTGGAGGCGTAGCTCAGTTGTTTGGGGTGTGAGAGATGAATCTCAAGTCAATGCCTATAATAAATTATGTCACAATGAACTTCGCGGCATTGATTTTCCCAGTGTGTTCACGGAGTGTAGTCATGGGTATTGCACCCTGGGAGACCACAAAATTATACTGGACAAATTGTATGAGGACATTGTGCGAATCCTAAGTGACGCCGCTGTTGGATCCAGCGGGAAGGTTGGCAATAAACGAAACAAAAGCCGGCACCTATGTGGCTGGAATGAACATGTTCGTGAAGCTCATCGGGCGGCCAGGCTTAAGTTCAAATTGTGGGTAGAATCCAAACGGCCTACTGCTGGAATTATTTGTGATGAAATGCGTGAATCACGAAAAGCTTTCAAAAACTGTTTGAAGTGGTGCCAAAACAATCAGGAACAGCTTCAAATGGACATTTTGGCTAAGCACAGATCGGCTAAAGATTTCACCAAATTCTGGAAGGCTACTGGAAAGCATGATATTAGGCCTGGCCTCCCGGCGAGTGTGGATGGGAAAAGTGAACCAGTGCATGTTGCTAATATGTTTAGGGACCATTTTAAGGTGCGCTCCCCGCTGGGCCCTTCAGCGTCGTCTACTATTTCGGAGGCCGGTTGTGAAGGGGATGAGTCTTCTGTGCATTTTACGGCTGGTCAGGTGAGAGTCGTCTTAAAGAAAATGACTGGTGGTAAATCCCCCGGTCATGATGGGCTTAGTGTTGAGCACTTGCGGCACGCGGGGGTTCACCTGCCGAGAGTCCTGGCCATGTTTTTCACAATGTGCATGAATCACTCTTATTTACCACATGATTTAATGAAAACCATCGTAGTGCCCATTGTGAAAAACAGGACTGGTGATATCTCGGATAAGGGGAACTACCGCCCCATATCGCTAGCAACTGCGATTGCTAAGGTGCTGGACGGTTTGCTTGAGTCCAGTTTGGATAACTATATAAAACTGCACGACGCTCAGTTCGGGTTTCAGCCCGGGCTATCCACTGAAAGCGCAATCCTAAGTCTCAAGCATACTGTCCAGTACTATACTGACCGTAGGACGCCGGTGTATGCTTGTTTCCTCGACCTCTCCAAGGCTTTTGATCTCGTGTCGTACGACGTGCTTTGGAGAAAGTTGAGGGACAGGGGTGTACCGGTGGCCGTGCTCAACATACTCAAGTATTGGTATGGACACCAGACCAACTTTGTGAGATGGGCCAATACACTCTCTGAAGCGTACAGGTTGGAAAGCGGAGTGAGGCAGGGAGGACTGACGTCTCCCAAGCTCTTCAACCTGTATGTTAATGACCTCATCGTCGAGCTCAGTGGCAAGCGCGTCGGTTGCTCAATAGATGGCGTGTGTATCAATAACATAAGTTACGCGGACGATATGGTGCTGCTGAGCCCGACGGCGGGGGGTATCAGAGAGTTATTAAATGTGTGTGAGGCCTATGCCGATGTACATGGCCTTGTGTACAATGCACAGAAGAGTGAATACATGGTCTTTAGGGCCGCCGGTGGATGTCCGGATCTTTCTCATAAAATTACCCTGAATGGCTTGAGCATGAATCGTGTCACGAAGTTTAAGTATCTCGGACATTTCCTTACCGACGGCCTTGAGGACGATGTAGACATTGAGAGGGAGCGTAGGGCTCTAGCGGTCAGAGGTAACATGCTGGCCCGCAGATTCTCCCGTTGCTCTGAAGCAGTAAAGACCACGCTTTTTAGGGCATATTGCCAGAGCTTTTACACTGGAAGTCTGTGGGTTCGCCACACCAAAAGATCGCTAGATGCCCTGCGCATCCAGTATAATAATATCTTCAGGATGATGTTGGGGCTGCCACGCTTCTGTAGTGCGTCGGGGATGTTCGCTCTGTTTCGCACTGATGGCTTTCATGCCATCATTCGCAGGAGGACGGTATCCCTGATCTGCAGAATGCGTGGCAGCCGCAACGAAATCTTGAAGACGATAGCTGACAGGATCTCATCCCCGCTTTGGAGGTCTCTTGTTAAGTTAGTCATCTGAGTACCTTGACTGATTCTAACTTTTTATTATTTTATTTGTTATTACTTATAATTTCACAATGAATTTCTGGATTTTAATTGACATACATTTTAATGCATTTATATATTGTAATGAATTTTAAATTTAATTAATGTAACTTATTCATTTATTTGACAATTTTAATTTTATACACGTATTTCAGTTTATCTTAATTAGTTATAATAGTATTGTTGTGGATGTATTTTAATTTCTATTACTAATATAATTTTTAAGTAATACTAACACAAATATGGATCGATGTATCTGAAATAAATAAATGAATTAATGAATTAATTAAACTAAAATATATCTTTTGTGCTTTTCTTAATGAAATATAAAGAAAAAGATGCACTGAACTTAAATTTAGTTTAGTTTGTGAACAAGGGAATCGGCACAAGTAACAGCTCGGTTTTTGTGGAGGTTTGTGGTAATAGGCTCGCCCCCTATTACATGGGACTTAAATAAAACTGGCAAAATGTGGTACAGGTATACGTCTGCCTAACCCTTTGGGGATGACAGCCGTGATGTTATGTTTGTTTGGTAATTGAAAACTCTGTAACTGAACAGCTGGTTTTGGCAATTCTACAGATCTGTTTTGCTTGTCATGGTCAGACCATAGACTAGTGTCCATTCGTTTAAAAATTCGATACCACTACCTGGCTTGAAGAGCACATAAAATGGTCGTCGAGAGTCGTTTATGTGAGTTTTATTTTAAAGTCGGTAAGTCGTAACACTGGTTGTAAGACAGGATGGGGTCAACTCCACCTAACATAGAACAGAACGGGCTAAAAGGAAAATGAAATAGGAATCTCATGCTACACGAAGTCATTATTCTTTGAGATACGCTAAAGAATATCGTAAAACAGGCAAAGTTGGGTTGAGCTACTTTTTCCCAGCTTAAACACTAGGCGACGATCTAGGTTGAGCTTTTCGTTTTGTTTGAGAGCTGTTAAGGTACTTATTCTGTTAAATGGCGTCAAAGCTCACTCATCATTTTAGCTGAAAGCTCACTCAAGTGGCGGCAAACAATTCAAAAGCGGACTCAGCTTTTGAATCTCTAAAAGTAAATCTACGCGAATTTTACTTTCTCTTTCGAAGTATCAATAATATCGCTAGGTAATCCTATATTTTGAAACCGGAAAAGTGCGAGTCGGACTCCCACACGAAGGGTTCCGTATAAATTCAGATCGAGCACGCCGAAAAAAACACGGTTCTTGTTGTTACTTAATTTTTATTATTTGTTGTTATAGTGGCAATTGAAATACACAATCTGTTATAATATCAACCGTCTTTATCTATTATGGTTCATGAGATACAGCCCGCTGGCAGACAGACGAACGGACAGCAGAGGCTTAGTAATAGGATTCCATTTGGCACCCTTCGGGTGAGAGAGGAGCACGTGGCTAAGTCATAACAGCCACACGGGTCGATCCATCAGGTCAAGCTATGCTTGCCAGGGTTGGTCCGTGGATAGATGACCATCTTCACATACCGAGACTCGTTTGTGCCTAAAAGCACGTTAAGCTGTTGGTCCCGGTTGTAATTCGTGGATCTTTGACAGTCATTACGGGTCGTCAGAACCCCGAAATTCTGACAACCTGTCTTACCAAGGGGTATCGTATTACCCTGTTACTGGGTTGTGGAAGTCAGATAGGCTGTCGCTCCATGTAAAATACTGGTATTCAGCTGCATCAGGTTATACTGGAAGCCGACCCCAACATAGTTGGGAAAAGGCTAGGCAGTTTGATTGATATGTCAAATCGTAGACATCCCGGGTAGAGAAACTAAAAGGTATATATGCCTCTTAATAGTTCAGGTAATTAGACACGTCAATACCAAAGTTTTACTCTCATGTGGTAATATACATAGTTCGATCAAGTGTCATTAATTATGGGCACAGTGACACTCACGTGGCCCATTCACGTTATACCTGTAATTACAAATCAATATCACGGTCTAAAGCATTGAATAGCACGTTACAGGGGAATAGAAGTTTGTAATTGAAATTCGTAAAATTGATCCCTACATACCTTCACACATGGTTTTGACCACGGGATACGCTGGTTCTTTTAGCATCCATTGGACACAATAGAACCCATGAGACATCAAACTAAAACTCAAAGCATTTATTTCAATTTAAACATTTACAGGAACTTTTGAATTGTCAAGGAGTCGGTCAGTCAGAGATATGAAGTTAGTTGCCCATTCCAAAGCGTAATTAAAACTACGATATCTCCTAAGATAAGCATGGGAGCTGTGTAGAAGTTACGTCGTTGAAATCGTTATGAGATTACCTAACAGGTTATGTATGGATTACGTCAGTTTTGCCTTGTAATGTATTTACACCATGACGTCATGTATTATTACGATCGGAAATGTCAATGTCAACCATTTTTAGCGCGTTTCAGGTACGGGATATGAGGTTTTTAGCTTCAATGGTTCATTCCCTAGGCGTGTGCGTAATGTGAATCGAATTGGCACAGATTATTAATACTTACTAACGTAAAAACTATGACGAGTATCGCGCGGACACATTGTGTCCTCGGCGACGATCCGCCATTTTTTTTTTTTTTTTTTTTTTTATCCACAACGGGGAAGCTCTTGGCCAGAATCACACCTGATGGAAAGTGATGATCAGGCCGAAGGCGGAAGCGAGCTTCACCCGGAATCCTCTACCACAGAGGAACTGGCTATCTTATCTCTAACTGCCGGAACACAACAATGCTTTTTAACATTGTTGTTATGGCGAACACATAACAACAACAACTACCGCGAACACATTGTGTCCGCCGCGTCGATCGAGCGGATATGATGATATTAAACTTAGGGACATAAATCAATCTGTACGACCGGGGAGAAATCAGGCGCAGGACCACCGGCTTAACGTACTTTCCAAGGTACAGGGGAGTCACACAGCCAGGTTCCAAATTCCGGGTCACTAAGATCTTCCTATGGATAAACCCAATAACACTTTGGCCGACCTGGGAATCGAACCCAGGACCCCAAGCTCAGCAGTCGTGCTTGCGACCTCAAGACCAACGAGGCAGTTCTGTAATTCTGTGTCCAACTCCTAAGACTATCTAGTTTCTAGAGACATACCTACAACTCACAGGTAGGTACGGTCAGTCGATTAAAGGCTCTCGCAGACAGGCATGGCACGACTTGGTCTACTAGAGTCACGTCGCGCTGTCACGTCATGCCTGTCTGCGGGAGCATTAATACACACAGTTGCTTCTACACAGATATGTGCTGTTTTAACTGTAGTGTGCGCACTATCTTAGCTCATAGAAAACCAATTAAAATATACTCATCAATATTGATAACGACCGACACACGATACACTCGTATAATTGAAGCTTGTCGCAATATTTTAGGGAAATGTCCAATTAGTAGAGATCTGGCTTTAATCTAGATATGCCAGCTGTTAATTTAAATTTTACTGCTACTTCAAAATATAACTTGGAATTAAGCAAATGAATTTCGTATTTCTGCTCTGGTAGTGAAATTACCTTTCTCAGAAAATCTATCTCTGTGAATTTTATTCAGGTTTCAAAAGTAAGATAGATACCTACGTCGAAAATAAACTAAGCTCTCACAAACCTAATAATCCTAACTAGTATTTTAAAAACCAAAGTGAGTTTATTTGTTTGTTACGCTTTCACGCTAAAACGGCTGAACAGATTTGGATAAAGTTTGGTACATGGGTAGACCATAAACTGGGTTAGAACATTTTTATTTCATCGTGTTTAGATATCGATACCTACTCACCAAGTATGTGAAGTTTCGCTAGCTAATTTAAGTTAACCCTGTATACAGGGTGAAATTGAATTGTACTCATCATTATGAACAATCGCGAAACAAGAATCAGCTGTTCTCTACATTTTGACGAGCTATGCGAACATAAATGTAGGGAACAGCATATTTTTTTTCGCGACTTCAGGTTTGGTCCTATAGCGAAAGTTGGTAATAATGATGAGTACAATAACACTAAGAGAATGCCCATGAATTCAATTTCACCCTGTATAAATTAATATTCTACACATAAATCATGTACCATCGATAATTTGGTGGCTAGCTATGTGAAAACACAAGCCATTAAGCAGACTATATGTTTCCACATTCATCATCATCATTGGCAGCCTTGTTCCACCGGCTGCTGAGTATAGACCTCCTCCCTTTTGTGCCATGCTTCCTTGGTCTGTGCGAGTCACATCCAGGTCTTCCCCGCGATATTCTGTAGGTCGGCCACCCACCAGGCTATTGATCTGCCAACGCTCCTTCTAGCATTTTTCGTTTGTTACCCCATTACTGATTGATTAACCTCGTAAGATCAACGTAAGTGCATGAATACACTCTCTTTTGGCTACTTTGTATTTATGTATTTTATCTAATGTGCGTATTGTTTGTGTAGAATATTTATTTTTCTTTCTAAGTTTAGCCTTTAATATACCTTATACCTACCTATCTACCTTTTATTTACCTTTTAGTGCATTATAATGCAGCATTAAAATGTTGAAAGGCAAATGTTCTGCTATGACCAGTACAGTTTTACAGCCCCCGTTTGATCGACCTATTAGCTAAATAACTTTACGAAAGACTATAGGAAGATAAGATAAAAAAATCTCCAGTCAATAATCCAAAAATCACCTTCTGATGATCACCAAAATCGCCCATTAAACTTACCTAACAAAGATAAAGAAAAGTATTAATAAAATTTGCTTCATCAAGTTTTAAAATACCTACTATAAAATTTTAATTCAATATTTCACAGACAATTGGAAATTTCGCCCTCCGCTTGTGCCGGCTTGGGCCGCTTCCATTACGGCCTGTTAATTGTCCAAATAATATGGAGCCCGGAGGATCCCCACACTCCTCGTTTGTCGGCTATAATAGTAGCCACAAGCTGGCCTTTAAATGGGACATTGATTTTGAGAGAACTTACTATTTGGATAAACTTTGGATTGGTGGTCGTTAGTCTGTGTTGGGCCTAATTTTCGGATGAAATTAAATGCCTAATTAAATCTACCTAACAATTCCTTTATTTCTGCTCTCAGGTGTCGATAATTAATGCTTCAACTAATCGACCTTAACTAGGTATTATGATTTTGAGTTGGTATCAACATGTTTTTCACAGACTACTTTTCAAAGAAAAAAAGTGCTTTAAATAACGTAGGTCACGCACCTGAAACTGGATTATATTCTATTTCGTTGTAGATTTCAATTAAATTAACCAAGTATAAAAAAGCCTACTTTTCCAAGTATTTTAATTATGAATCTATCATACATTGTAACAGCGAATCAATTTTCACGCCACCCTCTTAAGACCTAGGTCAAGTATTTTTTGATATTCTGATAGCTCATGACCTAGGTAAAGAGGTGCAAGAATATGAATTAAAATCTCGACTAATTAAAAAGTTATGCAGAAATCCGCGGAATTTCGTGGGTATTCAGTTAATAGTACAATACAGCAAGTAAAACAGACGTCTAGGTTCAATAAAGGCACGAAAAATATGAATGCCAATCCCGTAAAGTAGACAAAAAACACTTTTGTCACTCCAGATCATCAGGATGACGATTGACTTGTCGCGAACACGAACACGAAGCATTGCTACGCCGAGAGCTGGACACAGAGTTCAAGTCAATCATCATCCTGACTATACGTCGAGAGGTGAAACACGTGTCGATTTCTTACATGGTGTTTTATGACTCTTTAGGCATAGTTAACTGGAATAGGTTACTGACTATATCTACGTCTATTGTATTTTTCTTTAAAAGGAACTGATAAACGACCGTGACACCATTATCGTGCCTCTTACTTACCTACTTTAACTTCCTGATTATCTTAACATTAAACAGTTCTCAATCCCCTTTGTAAACTTTAACTGATTAAACTAATTAACGAAAACGTCTTCAGTATAATCGCTTTATACCCGATACTCTCACGGGAATATAACGCACACACTATACTTATTTTTAAGATCTCATTTCTCTGTTGTGAAGCTAGTGGTAAAATAAACAAGCCGAAATTAAATTAGCTAGGGAAACTCCGCAGATGTGATGGGTATCGATATATTAACAAGATAAAAGAAAAAAAAAGAAAATTTGATGGTTCTTTTTCTGGAGTCAACAACCGCTACTAGTGTAGTGTAGTTACTTGAAGTATGAGTTGAGTAAATCTGTTTTATTTTATTTTATCGTTTTTAGATTTCGACACTCATTACGTCTGTGAAGTTTACACAAAGTCACTGACTCTAAAAAAAATAGAATTGACATAGAATAGAATACTCTGTATTATGTACACCATCAAGACCCATATACGGCGACGTTCCCAGTCTGCATACGAAAATTCAATCAAAGATCTGCAACAATTTAGTCCAATAGCTAGTCAAAGATTAGCAAAACCCATAGTCGGTCCATCACTGCTATTTAGTTTGTTAGATTTTTTTTAAATTTTAATTTTAGGATTTATTTCATAGTTCCTAAATACTCTCACGCATTAATATTGCCAGTGTTTTCATTTATTTTGTATTTTAGTTGTATTGTCATCTCCACATTGTTCTAATTATAAGGTTTAATATACAGGTTGGCCGGAACATTGACGTCCAAGAATAAAATTTAGTTCCCTCGTATCGTGGGGTATCCGTATGAAAGTAATCAAATTTAAACATAGGCATATATCTCTATCCTAGTTTAATTTTACGTTACATTTACCTTATTTAGACATAATTGATCTGACATAACACAATTTACTCGTGAAAGACAAAATAGATTATTGTAATCCTAACAAGTAACTGCAAACAATGGACCGGCTGAAATCCAATAAATTGTTTGTAACAAACAAACTATTTATCGGATTAAAACCAGTCTGTTTTCCGGTGTTTATTATTTCCGATATTACACAATTTAACAATAATCAATATTTCACAAATGACAAAACAATTATTCGGCAAAAATAAGACCTATGAAGCAAGCCGATATCAGCCGCTTCGAACTTTTTGTTCATTTTAGCCTTTCATTCTGTACCTTTCACTCGAAGTGAAACATCTGAACAGTAAATGAATCTATGTCTACAATAAAATTTCAACTAAGTATATGATTAATAAACAAATACCAAGTGAACAATGAATTAATTAGTGAACCGATCCAAAAATGTTAGATTACGGCACACGTTCATTCCTATATAATTTTGTCGGTGTCGTGAGAACGTGGAATGAACAAAAACAAAACACTCGAGTGTAGCGTCTGATATAGCAGCGGTAGCAGCATGCATAACCGACTGAAGTACCGAGGTGGAAACGTTGTCGAAAGTACTTTGAGAATTGTTACAAAATAGCGATAAAAAATTCGCGCGATTTTTTTATCTCAGTGCGGGCTAGGCCTTAATGTTCTGTAAGTTCAACATTTTGTACAAATATTTTTGTTCAGACATGAAACTAGTCTTTTAAGATCTTATTTTAGGTAGCTTAGAATGTTCTACGGTCTATTCACACCGACGCAAAATCGGACACCGATTCCACTGCCCACACAGTCTGAGTTCGACCTAACACAAACAGACTTAACAGGCAAGAGGCTAAGCTGGGAAGGTGACATCGATGCAAATAAATTAATCCCGTCCAAATATTTGCCACCTGTATTTGATCAGTAGAGAAAGGTACCTTCAGGAGTTCTCCCCTTTACGGAGGGGGTGTAAGTAACATGGAGGATAGTGTGGAAGGGTGGTGTAGTGAGAATTAATGCAGACATGGCAGCCTATTTTCCTGACGTATAATGTTACCTTCCACTTGCTCTAGTTAAAGCGGAATATGGAGCCACAAAGTTTGCGTAAAATTGTCAAGTTATGAACAGCTTAGGTCTTTTAATAGTTGTGTTCAACTTTGATACAAGAGCTCTTGGCTAAGTAATAACAACCGCACGGCTAGATCCATTAGGTTAAGCTACGCTAACCGGGGTTAGTCCGTGTATGGGTGACCATGTTTACATACCGAGATTCCTCCGTGCGTCGGAAAGCACAATAAGCCGTTGGTCCCGGCTGTCATTCGTGGATCTTTGACAGTCGTTACAACGTCAGAGGCCCGAAAGTCTGACAATCAGTCTTACCAAGGGGTATCGTATTACCTAGTCACAGGGTTATGCAGGTTAGATAGACAGTCGGTCCATGTAAAATACTGGTATTTAGCTGCATCCGGTTAGACTGAAAGCCGACCCCAACATAGTTGTTAAAAGGCTAGGTTAGAGAGACTTTGAACTTTGATATTGGACTTTATTTGAAAATGTTTGTTAGTTTTGCTTTTTAGGAGACAATAGTGTCAATTCCCTTGTTCACAAACTAAACTAAATTTAAGTTCAGTGCATCTTTTTTTTTCTATTCCATTAAGAAAAGGACAGAGGATAAATATTAGTTTAGTCCTGTCAAATTAGTCAGTTTGTTTTTGTCTTTTTTTCTTTTAACGCGCTAATCTCGGGAACTACAAGTCGGATTTAAAAAAAATATTTACAGGCTATTTAACATCACACTACGACCCTTAGGCGCCGAGCAAAAAGAAAAAAAAGGTGAAGCTAGGAATATAATAAAAGGAATAATTATGCGTAGCCCGCCAAATGAAATTAGCTTCTTCTTTTTATTTCTAAAATGATACTGCAACCTTAAAATTCGAAATATTTGCCAAGAGGAGAAAAAAGAGTCTCCTTTTTTTCTATTTCCTTTTCTGTTTTTGATTATTTATTAGTTTTTTTGTTTTTGCTCCTTTTTTACTGTTTGTATTTCCTGTGCGTGACCCAAATAAAATATACTTCTTTCTTTTCTTTCCTTTCGCTATCATATTCCTATTTATTTCTTTATCATAAAAGCCTACTTCAAAGCCCCGTACCAAACAAGAGAACCGATATTTTTATCTTAAAGTAATTCCGAAGAATGTTTTTTGTTCTTTGTGTTGCCATAAGTGATCCTAATATATGACATTGAGTTCGTTACACATTTATTGGATCATGACACATTATGATAAACGATGGATCCTTGTCTTTCTACATGACGTAATAATATCATTCATTCTGCCTAGCCTTTTCCCAATCATGTTGGGGTCGGCTTCCAGTCTAACCGGATACAGCTGAATATCAGTATTTTACATGGAGCGACTGCCTATCTGATCTCCACAACCCAGTAACTGGGTAATAAGATACCCCTTGGTAAGACTGGTTGTCAGACTTTCAGGCTTCTGACAACTCGTAAAGACTGTGAAAGATCCACGAAGGCCAGCCGAGACCAACGGCTTAACGTGCTTTCCGAAGCACGGAGGAGTCACGGTATGTAAAGATGGTCATCCATCCATGGACCAACCCCGGCAAGCGCAGCTTAACCTGATGGATCGACCCGTTCAGCTGTTATTACTTAGCCACGAGCTCTTATGACGTAATAATATCTTGGTTAAAATAACACTGCTTGTATCCTTTGAGTATTAGGAGTGAAGGTTATAATAATATATAATCTACCTACTTACTACGTTTAGTAGGTAGGTAGGTTCGCCGTAGATAAGTATTTAGAGCTACCCGTGCGAAGCCGGGGCGGGCAGCTAGCGATCCAATAAATGTATAACGAACTCAAATTCATATATATTAAGATTGCATATGCTATAATCTTTGTGCGCATGTAAATACACCGTGATAACCAATCAGTCTGTCAACCGTGGTGATTATAAATCGCTAACTACCTACGTATATTGTGTGCATAATATTAGCGAGCATATAATGGCGATGAAATTCACCCATTATCAGTCAGCAGTATTGAGAGGTCCATTATCAACACGTTCGTTCACTGAAATTATAACACGAAACAAAGGAAATTATTCAAACACAGTCATATTGCGATGAGTATTATCAAAATCAGCAGAGGCCTACCGACATAATATTATAATACCAAAGTTATCATCAAATCATCATAATAAAGCCGCGTTTCCACTAGGCAACATTTGGCGCGCCACACGTGACGCTCAACATGTACGGCAACGCTGCACAACAGCGCGCGACGTTGCCAGCTGGCGCGCAACATGACGCGCGGCTTGTTTGTCGTTAGTTGAGCATCAATTGTTGTCGAGTGGAGACGTGACGCGCAACAATGTCCATGGTGTGGTGTAACGAACGAGTGCTCAAATTAATCGAACTCGACGACGTCGACGACTGACGTAAAGTAGTAGATGCGTAGACAGACAACGTTGTCCAACAAAAGTTCCGCGCTGAATTTCAACATGTTGGGCAACTTGTTGTGCAACATGTTGCGCGTCAATTGTTGCCTAGTGGAAACGCGGCTTCAGCCTATCATATTGCCACTGCTGGGACACAGGCCGCCTCTCTGTGAGAGAGATACCTGTCAGGATTCGAACATACGACCTACAACTAATAAGTCGCTGCCGTCACCAATGCTCGAAGTTATCATAGCAAAACTATATTGTCGACGAAATATGACCACAAATTACATGCAAACTTACTAGTAAAAACGAAAAACTTCGTAAGTATACCAATTACGGCCGGCCGGGATTGAGTTGGAACAGTGTTTCCTATCTCCGGCTCTTAATTAAATTCGTTGCTGACTCAATTCAATTCTCAATTCTCAATTCTTTATTGCGTACCATAATGTATATAGTTGGTGGGAAAAACAGTTACATCAGTCTCAATTATGGACCCTGTCGGGCACAGCATAGATAAAAGTAGGAGAGAGGAGGAAGAACGCTTGGCGTTTAATAAGTCAGACTATGAGTTTATACACGGTATTTATTAAAAATATTAATAATATTGTAAACTAATTACTTTGAAAATATTAATTTGTGTTTTATATACTTATTATTAATTTTATTTATTATGTCAGTAATTTATTTATTATTAGTTTTATCAATTATTTAAGGTATTTAGTTATTATTATTTTTATTTACTACGTAAATAATTAATTATTTTATTTTATTTAAAGTAACTTTAATTAATATTATTATCCTACAGGGGTAGGTCATTTATTTCATATTTATAATTTATCATCTAAGTATTCGCCTATACTATAGTAGCATTTACTTTCAAGGAAGGTTTTTAATTTATTAATAAATATATTATAATTATCTAAATTCTTAATAATTGCAGGTAACTTATTATAAATTTTTATGGACATGACAAACGTACTATCGGAGTGCATTTTTAATCGCGATAGTGGTAAGTTGAGTCTGTTTTTGTGTCTTAGAACAATTTTCTTTTGTATGTCCTCTCTTTTTGTAAAGAAATCTGGGTATTTACGTACGAACTTACAAACTTCAAATATATACAAGCATGGTAGGGGCAAGATCTTTAGTTCCTGAAAGTGGGGTTTACAGCTATCAGTGACTTCAATATTTACTAAGATCCTAATTAGTTTTTTTTGTAATGTAAATAACGTGGGCGCGTCAGTACTGTTTCCCCATAAGATGATACCATATGTGAGCCATGCGTGGGCATACGCGTAGTACGTTACTAATGCTGTTTTTAGGTCTGTGGTTTTTTTGATCTCGCGGAGGGCGTAAGAAAATTTTGATATTTTTGATCTTACTTTTTGGATATGAGACTTCCAATTTATGTGGGTATCAATATCTAAGCCTAGTAGGGTGAATTTATCAACTACGTCTAATTTATTATTATTGAAGCTAAAGTTAATATATAATGGTTTTTTTTGACGAGGGTGAAATGAAATTATTTTAGTTTTATTGAAATTTATTTCTAGATTGTGTTCAGTCATCCAATTTATTGTAGAATCTAATATGGAGTTTAATTTATCATTTAAATTGGTGTTATTTTCGCATGAGGTAAGTATAGATATGTCATCCGCAAACAGGACACATTCCTCAGTTATATTTTTTGGAAGGTCATTTACATACACCAGAAATAAGAAACACCCTATTACGCTTCCTTGCGGTATTGAGGCGGTGATTTGTTTGGTGTGGGATCTGATTAATTGTATTTCATTTGTACTATTGTTGCAATGTTCGATTTCAACTACTTGTTCCCTATTTTTCAAATAAGATACAAACCAGTCGTAACATTTTCCGCGGAGTCCTATACTATATATTTTATTTAATAATATTTCGAATTGTACTTTGTCATATGCCTTCGTCATATCAAGCAAAAGTCCTATCGCGTACTTTTTATCATTGATGATATCAAGGGCTTTTTGAATGTATTTGTAAACGGCCAAGGTAGTGGAGCGGTTTTTTCGAAAACCGTTTTGGCAGTCATTAAATATATGATATTTTTCACAAAAAGCATATACACGATTGCACATGGCTTTTTCGAATATTTTGGAAGCTGTCGGTAAGAGGGCAATGGGGCGATAATTATTAGGGTCGGTTTTATTATTCTTTTTATGGATTGGTTTTATGAGGGCTTTCTTTAAAAGTTTGGGAAACGATCCTTCTTCAAATGATTGATTTAATAGTTTAAAGAATGGCAATGTTAATTCATCTGCACATTGCCTTAATAAGGTAGGTGGTAGTTCGTCAACGCCATGACTTTTTTTATTTTTTAAGTTTTTTATTAATGAATTAACCTCGTAGGGATCAATTGGACTGAGAAAGATTGAGTTTTCTGTAAGGCATTCGACTGGAGAGAATCTTTTCGGTTTTCCGGTCGAGTTGTTTGTGGCCTCCCCGATAGAAGCGAAAAAAGTGTTAAATATGTTAGCTACCTCTTTGGGTTCAGAAGTCACACTATTTTTTGTTTGAAGGATTATGTTAGATTTCTCACTTGCTATTTTTTTATTTGTACGTTCATTTACTATGCTCCACATTGTCTTAACTTTATTATTAGATTTGGTCATTTTATTTTTGTAGTGTAGTTTTTTTGCTGTCGTTACTGTCTTCTTTAGAATTTTTTCATAGTTTTTGTAATGTCGAGTTAGTATAGGATTTTCTGTTTTAGTTGTTAGTATTTTTAATAATCTTTTATTTTTACAAGATTTTTTTATGCCAACGGTAAGCCAGTATTTTTTATATTTTGGTTTTAACTTTAGTTTTTTTAATGGCATACATTGATTTAGAATGTCAATGAGGGTGCCACTAAAAACCTCATAATTACTGTTCATATCTTTTCCAGTAGTAATGATATTATCCCAATTTAGTTCTTGTAATTTTGACTTAAATTTTAAAATATTTGTGTGATTGAAAAATCTTTTCTTTACATACCAGGTGATTCTTTTTGTTTGGTTGGGCAGGTGTAAATGTAAAATAGCACTATTATGGTCTGAAAATCCTAGTTCTTCTACAGTTGTGTACATATCTCTGAAATTAAAATTTGTAAATATTAAATCCAAGCATGTAGTTGTATTTGGCGTTACGCGTGTTGGGCTTTTTATGAATTGGGTAAATTTATATTCCTGCATTAAATTTATGAATTGGTTTGATTTAACGTTATCTATTAGTATGTTAATATTAAAGTCACCTCCTATAATTACGTTTAGTTTAGAATATTTATAATTTATATATTTAAGAATTAGTTTAAGTTGTTGATAAAAAACTTCTTCCTCTCTTCTATTCCAATACATAGTTATAATTAATAAGTTTTCATTTGGTAATTCAGTAGCACATAACTCTAGTACATATTCTATAGATTTATCTGTTATATCACTTCTATGTATATAGTCTATATGTTCTTGAAGCAGAATACAGACACCGCCACCTGTACGGGTACTGCGACAGTATGATGAGGCAAATTTATAGCCGCTAATCTTAATTAGTTCTAGTTTTTCTTCCGAGAGCCAGGTTTCCGAGATACATATTGCTTTGTACGTAGAGTTTTGGTTGATGAAAGCTTCAAGTAAGTGGTGTTTATTATTAAGACTTTGGAAGTTCTGAAATAGTATTTTAAATGGTAGGTCTTTGTTTACGAAATGTATGACCAATTGATTCATTCGGTATATCTATCTGGTGGGATGTGTTAGTGATGCTCATCCTTCTCGTATCGCTTTCCTGGTAAGTTGAATCTTCATGTTGAGGTTTCGTGTTATGATATTTTTTGTTAACCAATTTTCCATCTATGTATAGTTGGTTGTTTCTTATTATTGCGTGATGTCCGTTTTGTCTAGCCTTAAATAATTGTTCTCTCAATTCAGCCCTTTCCTTTCGTGATTTCGCGTCTAGAAACTCTGAAACACCTAGTCCAGTTCCCTGGAAACATTGGAAGCTGCTGACAATATACCTGGTCATTCTTTTACTGAGTAATTCTATTACGAGCGGTCTATTCTTTGTGCCTTTTCTTCCTACTCGATACATGTTTTCTATGTAACCTGATAGGTCTACATTGACTATATCGCGAAATAGATCTAACAGTCTGTTATATAGTTCACAGTCAGGTTCTTGATAATACTCTGGAAGGCCATAGAGTACTAGTTTATGGTGGTGGTTTTCAGGTGTGTTTATTGGTTGGGATGTCCGAGTTGATAAATCCCTTACTTCTCTTTTCAATTTTTCGTTTTCCAATTGTAGTGTTCTTATTTTAATGCCAATGTTTTCTATTTCTTGCTTTCTTTGTTCGTTTTGTATAGTTAGGGTATTCATTTTGGAGTCAAAATCTAGTTTCAATTCCGTTATGGCTCTATTAATCTCTGTTTGTATTGTGTTCTGTAGTTCTTCAATTATAGATTTATTGTTCTCTTTCAGACGTAGTATAATAAGTTCGCTCAAACTCTGCATGTTTAATTGACCCTGAGTGTTATTTAACAAGTCTATATTTTCATATGTAAAAGAGTTTTTCATTTCGTTGTTGGCAATATCCTCTGGCTGAAAAGTGTCTCCTAACAAACTCAGGTCTTCAGAGCCAATGGTGTCATTATTGGAATTTATAGTCTTCTTTCTCATTGTAACGTTGTTGCTCGCTGTTGACGTGGTTAAGTCGTCGCATTCATGATTTTTTTGTGATCTTACGGGGGTGTCAGTATTTCCTGTTTTTGGTATTTTACAGACGCATGTCTGGCACTTCCAGGAGTGTCTAAGTTCCAATGTCATTGATTTCTGGTAATACTCTTTTGTTACACCTGCACACTCCAAGTCATATCTACACTTGCAGAGCGAGCAAATAAGGGTTTCTCTTATTGGCAACTTGAGTCGGCATCCTGCACATAGGGTAGCTGGCGCCATCTCTTGAAGAATTTTTTCGTAGTAGTTTAGAAAACCTACTGGAGGCGGCACCTGGTGTATTGTGTAGGTACTATATTATAGAAATCGATGGGTCTCTGGTTATGTTTCGTGTCAACAGATGGTGCTAGTTTCTTCGTAGCTTTGGTTTTCTGCTTCAGTTTCTTTTTAAGTTGGATAGATGGCGCTTATCCACAGTAAGTGAAGTAAGGATGACTTAGAATATTTATCTTATTTGGATGTTATTGGTCTATACTATTAGATTATGTACCTTTTCAAAAGATGTTTTCCTTATATTTTCCGAGGTAGTCCAGTATACATCCGTTTATTGAAGAGTACTGATCACTTTTATCATCATCACTTTTGAATGTTATAGTCGTTATTTTTCCTCAATCACTTTTTACTGTTTTTAGTCGGTTTTATTGAGTATTATGCACGTACTTCAATATCACTCAGTTTATGACACTAATGCTTTATTTTAAATACTGTTTCGACAAAAAATATTCACTTTTTCTATTATTAGGAATTATTTGTACGGAGCTGAATGTTTGTTTACGCACAGCAGCGCCCTCACTCCGACACAATATAACTTTTCTACTGACTACAAGATTACGGATGCAAGCTTGTTTCTCCCATAATAGGGGAAAAGGCTATACTATGAATAATAAGTCTTAGGCGGAGAGCTAGCGCTAAATATGCACATGCCACTTGAAACAGGTTTGTCAGCAGTTCGCTGCGGCGTTGCTGATAAGTTCCATATATTACAACGATAAAGAGTTCCGAAAGAATGTTGCCATATTACGCCGGATATCAGCAGATCGCTTATTCCTTCCTTAAACTTTTACCTACCACGCGGAAATACAAAAGACAATTTATTGTTATGGCTTTTAATATGGCTGATTTTACTATAACAAAAAAACACTTTAATACTTTTCTCAATACAATAATTTCGCGCTAAAAAAATTGCTCTATGGTTCAAATGAAAATAATTACGAAAAATAATCCATTTCCCATGGCACTCTCGCGAAACAAAAATGCGAATATGAAGTATTTGAAAAATTACACCTTTGGGATGATCTTCTATACATTTCCGGACGAATGCAATTAGGACGAAAATATTGGGAAAGTGTTTCCATGAAAAAAAAAAAAAAAGAATTATGAAGCCATTGAAAATCTGTTATCATTTTGTGAGTTATGGAAAACGCATGAACTCTCTTCGATATAACTCAATTGAAACATCGTTAGTAGCTAATCATTTTATTTAAAAAAAAAGTAGGTAGCGGAGTAGTATTACATTTTCTTTTCTTTTTTTTTAAATGCTAATAATTGAAACCCTGAACCTCTTCTCAAATCTATGTTTTTATCGCAAGCTCCTGGACTACGCCTATTTGTTTATTTTTGCGTCAATTTGATTTATTTTTGCTGATAAAGGAATGTAGGAAAAACAGAGTGAATAAAATGCTTCACATGACGAATAAGTAATGAATTGACTTAGGAGAATGGCTTCAATAACTGGAATCACAAACATTGTCTACGGTTATTCCATTTTTGCACTGTCGTAAATATTTGGTCTCGTATCCTCGTAAGGTCTTTGCAAAAGGCATCTTTTTACACCGAAACGTGTTTATTTTTTGTAAACTAAGTAAACTTTCAAATTCTGATCATAACAGACAGTAATAATATTTCTACATAATATTTAATATGCAGGGGAGGGGAAACGGGTGCAGTCGCTCCGACCAAACAGAGTCTAGAACTCTAAATCAGTTATTAAACTAGTTTTATAATCTGTCTATTATTATTACTTATGTATACTAAGTATAGATAATTACTAGTCATCCCCGAGAGTCATTCTTGAGTTTACGGAAAATAAGTGCTGAAGGTTTTGATTTGAGATATCCCCCACCCCCTCTCCCTCAAAGAGAAAAATTTGCCCCCTTGAGTGAAAACCTAGATCCGCTCCAGAAGTTAGAAAAGTCGGTTAAAAAGAATAGAGACGAATCTTTGCCGTGACTAAAAGCTAAATTTAATAGCATAACTAGAAAGCAAAGAAAGTTTACAGCAATTTTCATATCTATCCAAAATACAATAGACAAGCGCGAAGCGGAAGCGGAATATTTACTAAATATATCTACGTCTATTGTATTTTATAAAGGATTTTCGGCAAGTCACGCCTGATGCAATTAACTATCATATCTTTCTATACAATGTTACTAATCAGCTACTAGAATAATATGTGTTCCTACATACACCCGCAGGTTCCACTTTAGACTGAGTGGTTGAAATGCAAATCACATTAGTCTGTTTAAAGCACTGTCTAATGGAACATGAATATTTGAGAAGAACACACAAGAATATACGGACAAACATTAGTAAAATTATGACTTCTCAAACAAGGTAATTACATCATATCTTTTATTGAGAGAACTTTTGACAAATGGCGGAAACTTTTATAGAAGTTCAGTGGATCGGTCGTAGCGTAATATTCAATGTGCCGAGCAATATATTTACAACTCATTACGACCGACCTACATATATATCAATTTGTATTACCATGGGAATCATAGTTTGTGAAGAACTAACTCGTGTTATGAGTTGCGAATTCAATTTGATGGGAGAGTTGGGAGTGACGGCCTCTCAGCCATAACTTTGCATTGAATAGATTGAATATGCATGTATTTTTTTTATTCGATAGTTTACATCGACATACTATCTATATAGTAAAAAAAAAACAAAGCCAAGAAAGTACTTAAAAAAAGAGTTAAAAATACCGGGCACCTTAAACACCCTCCATTTTGGCGGGCTTGGTGTGACGTCATAGTATATGACAACGATGACAGCAAAGCGCAAACTCTCCTACAAAACATATTGACTTTTTTATTGTTACTATAGACTTTTATGTCACATTCGCTCTGACAAAATTAATGGCGTCGCTTTTCAGATATTTAAATTTCCCCAATTTTTTTCACTTAAAAAATAATAATTACTTGCTCAAAAAGAAACTATAATCAAAAATATTGATGGAAGGATAATTCTGAAGCAATAAAGTTTATAAAAAATATATTTTACCCTTATTTTGAATCACATGCATATTCCCTATTGTATTCGAAGGTTTTCTGAATATTTCTGAGAAAATCAGTAGCAATTCTAGAAGAATTCAGAAGAGAAGAATTAGAAAGGGTTCAGTTGGTTGAAATCAGAGTTGATCAAATTAATTTAGTGTTGTCATTTGGTTTTGAAAGAAGAAAGAAAGAAAATACATTTCATTCTTTTTTTTTCTTTTTTTTTTAACCAACTTCCAAAATGGAGGAGGTTCTATGTTCGTCTGTAAGGATGGTTTTATTTTATTAATGTTTTGTCCATCGATATTTTCGTTATCTTTTCTTTTTTTATTTGATAGGGGAAACTTGCGTGGTAGTCCCATATAAAATTTTAATAACTTTGCTTGGGATTTTTTTGAGTCAGCTTCATTAATACATATTTTTCGCACTTAGTCTATGTGGATGATGTCATAATAACTTCCTGTCACTGCTATTTACATAACAGTTAATGGTATTCGAATTTGTGCGAAGAATGGCGAAGTAAAAAAATAAACACTTTTCACAACAAAAAAACAAACGACTTCAAAAAAAAACAACACTACAAAGTGAAAAATAACTTTAATTTCAGAAGTCAGTGGTGTTCAACACAGACTTCCGAAATTAAAGGTTATTTTTTTGAGGTCGTTACTACAATCAATAACGTTATAACGTACCTGATTCCGTAGGTAGGTCGTGAAAGCATTGATGGACTCACGTATGTGTGCCTCGGCGAAATGCTGGTATGCCAGAAGTCCTCTTCATGTCATAAAACAATGTGAATAATTGTTACTAAGCCTCGGTTCCTAGAAGCCCGATTCAGTGAATCTTTGATCTATCACATAATCCGAATCAAAAAGTTTTAAACTAAGTTTGCTAATCCTTCTCTGAAAATTAATAAATAGGTACTGTGAACGATCATACAACTACAGTAATAATAATAATATTATTACTAGCCAGGATTCTCCCACCGCAGGGCAAAAGCGTCCCTACCCCCTCCCACTTCTCTCTATCTAGGGCTATTTCAGACCAGTCCTTATCGAAGAAATACATACCTCAACCTCAAAGCATTTATTTCAAATAAACCAATTACAGGCATTTTTGAATTTTCAAGGGTTCGATCATTCAGAAAAATGAAGCTAGTTGCCCATTCTAAAGCATAGTAGGTTCCTATGGAGAAGAACGGGCAGAAACTCCACGGACAATCTTTTAAATCAACATAACGTTACATCATTCATGTTGAAATTACACATGTGACAACAATGTAGAAAAAAGCGTCCGTAAAGATAAAAACAAAAACAATTCAAATAAGCCATGGCAGCTAAGAGATGACCAGTCCCTACTGACTACGCCCGTTTACGAACATGACGCATGGATCAGCACCATCCAGCTCAACCACATACAAGCCACCGCCAGCGAGACATTTGAGTGAGCATGACATACTCTCAGCCGCCAGGCCACATTCAAGTCAGTGAAAGACGTTCCCAGTAAATGGTATCTTTAAAATAGATACATAGTGCTCACACATGTGCTATGCAATTATACATACAGCATAATATTATAGTTAGGTACCTTCATTTACGGAAATAACTCCAACACAAATATCCATTAACACAGCAAAAGTATTCAAATATTATTTTTACGAATAGCTACAATATACTTCACAGTTCAAATACTTTAGCGATCTTGTCGTACCCTTCCTTCGTACAGTTAGAAGGCCTGTGACGTCATCATTCGGTACCCATTTGTCGCCGAGAGTAACTTAACGTGTTTAACCAACTTTGACGAATTTCAGGTCCCGTCTACCGTACGATGGTTTAGATAGCAAGTTTCAAGTATTTTCAAGGAAAATTGGGCTTTGTATAATGTTGCCAGAATGTTTTGAATATGATTTTGCTTTATCTTAGTTGGTTGTAGCTTCAATTTTGACAAAATTATCATGTCTTACACTATTTTTATTAGACTATTAGCTTCTGCCCGAGACTTCGTCCGCGTGAAATGTCTTGTTCCCCCGACCCACCGCGTCGCATCGCATCGCCTGCCCACTTTACTTTTTTTTGTTTTGCTCGTCTCTTTACGGTCTGAGCGTCATTTTAAATAGCCTACCTACCTCTACCTACCTTTCTCAACAATTAGGCTATCAGATGCAAATAGATTTTTTCAAATCCGACGAGAGTTTAGCGCATTCAAACAAAAAAAACAAACTCCTGAGCTTTATACTCACAAATTCTTTGTTGACCCTTTTTAATTATTATTATTAAATTATTATTTACAGCCATAAATAATGTACCTATACTGCATTGCGCCTATCTTCCAAAGACATCAAAACAAAGCTGAAATGTCTTATGAACCTGTTTTAAACAAAAACTCAAAATCAACCTACCAAAAAAATGGTAAGATATTTTCTAAATTAAAGATCAAACGACTCAAGCACTTGAAATAAATCTCTGTAATATTTCCCTGTATTGGAGACAATATTGAAATTCTTACAATATCTGATCTCCACTTTTCTGGGCCAAAGTCGCTTAAAAGCGCTAAAGTCGGACTCTTAAAAAAGTAACTTTGAAATATCTAATAACTTGGCATTGTCAGGTGGAACGCGGTCAAACGAAAAAGTCTATTTCCATAAAAAAAGAATATTGTACTAAATTATTCCCTTATGGGGAAAAAGTTCCTGAATGCGTATTTTTTTAAAACCACGACAAACAACGTTGTAAACAGTATCGATATTAAACACCGACTCGATGTTGTTTTTCGATTATTCATCCTTGAGCGAACAATCGATTATAGGCGATGATGGATTTATCCCCGAAGCTTGATTTTAGCTCACCTACCCGGCTGGCGTTTTAAGAAAATGTTTCTAAGAACTTCATGGTTTAAAATGAGGTCAGGATATTTTACCGAAAGTATTTTCGTGTAAATGGAAAAGTATATCAGAATTAGCTACTTATTATCTCGAAGCCCGTTCGCACAACAACGGCTCGTGATTTTTAATGGACGGTTAATTTCACGATCGACTGACGACGATTTACCGCGATACCATATCGAGGTGAACACACTCAAATAATTACAGATACGGCTGAAAAATGGATCCAGTTATTTACTGGGCCGTTAGGTACTTATAGTATGTATTATTTTTTGTTATTTTAATAGGTCTACGATCTCTCTACTTTTGTTTTATAGAACTAGCTGCGCCGCGCGGTTTAGTTGGCATAAGTCTCGATCCTATGGGAATATCGTGATAAAAGGTATCTTATGTCCTTTTCCATGTCCTGGTCAATCTATGGGCCAAATTTCATCGAAACTCGTTCAGCGGTTTTAGCGTAGCAAAGAAACAAACAAACTCAGTTTCGCATTATAATATTAGTTAGGATAGTTTCTGCCCGTGACTTCGTCCACATGAAAGATGTTTTGAACCGGTGTAAGTTCAACTTATCGAACTTGTTATTTTAGACAATCACACTACTATTACTTTACATAGATTTGACAGAATCTGCAGGTTTTAGAGACAAATTACTACCGGAAAACGAGGTAATGATTTGTGATTTAATAAAAACCGATCCAAAACTTTCCTTCTCAAAGGCCTAGGCCCAATTAGTTCGTTTTGACAAATTATGTTTTATATTATTTTAATTATTATTTTGCAACAGCCAGTTTATCGATGGTTTATAATGTAAATTGGAGTTTCATTTCCTATTAAATGTATGGGAAAAGTTTTTTGTGGTTTCTGACTTATCTAGTACCCAAAGCTCAGTTCGTCCAATAGAGGTTTTTGATCCTTATATGAAAATGGATCGATTAGGATAAAAAAAGTTTTTACGAAAATTGCCCATTTTCCTGCTGACTAAACATTTATTTTCAAAATCTGTGAATGCAGATCAAAAGTTCTCAAAAAGTTAAGGACAGTCTCCTAAGACCATTTTCCTGTAGCTACAACGGATAAGGTCGCTGCCCTTGCTGTCCCATCTCAAAAATCCATCCTGTATAGTTAGGTTACAAGGTTAGATGTACCAGACTAGGTATATGTACTGGGAACATTGGTTATAAGGTTTTAAGGCAAAATTGTCTAAGTAACTTTGAAAATTTGCCTTTAGGAAATCTGTTGTGAAGATTGAAAGGCACGGTACTCGTTTATCAAGCGTTCTGTCACCAAAGTAGTTACATACTCTGGGTATTATCCAAGGTCGCTGACCTCCAAGATACACTACACCGTCCCAATAATCTGTTACCAGGCTAATACCGTCACAACAATATTAGTGTTCCGCATCAACGCCACCTGTTTGAGCACATCAAAGGCATCCCTGAAGACGATCGATGTGGAACCGTGAACGGCACAATTGTTGCGTTGGCTAAGCCCGTCTTAGACTGGCCTCAGGGGACGCAGTTAATAGGCAATTTGTATTGTAATGCAATGATTTAGCTAGTGCAAGAGAAAGCTAAGATTTGAAGGAGACAATGGAATGGAATAAGGGTTGAAATATATTGTTTTGTCAATAGATTTGAATAAGAGATATGTCTGCATAGCCCTCTTATAGCCTGATCAAGATTATTATGACTGAAATAGAGACTGTGACCTCTGAGGATAGGAAACACCGACCTCTTCTGATTTTAAAACACGATTTATCTTTTTCGTGTAAACGTGTTTTTTTAACCAATTCACAGAAATAAATATCATATAAGTATCAGTGCTTTTAAAACCATCATCTACTGCAAAGTTTATTTTCAATGAAACATATAATATATGTTATTCGGTTTTCCGGAAAGTTTTCATTAGCAAACCACACACGGCGTGTAGCTGTAGGTTGATGATACGTTTTTCATTTTTCTGTGAATTTCAGGCTTCATTTCAGGTACGTTATTTAACTGTTTACAAGAGAAAACCTTTCAGCTGTAGGTAATCCCAAATAAAAAATCTCTTTTGATTGCTTTTCTTTTTTGCTTTACAAAAATCATTCCGTGATGGAAATCAAGCGAGAAAAATATGCAAAGCTTCAGCATTGTTTACAACCATTACGAAAGGTTTTAAAACTAGCGGAACAGCGCGATGAAGTGCTTCAATACTTTGTGAACTGGATCAAAATTATTTTTAAACTATCTGCAATACTTTGTAGTATGAAAAAATCCATTATCGTTGTAATCAACCAAGATTTTCTTCCATGTTGCTCCTGTTTCTTTTTGAAGTTTAAGCATCAAAACAGCTACAGTACACACAGGCTTACACAGCTTTCAAAGTTTACTCTTATCATCTAAGTAAATAAATGCAAGTTGTTTATTTCTGGAAGACTATATCGAGGTCAGCAATATCAATGTTTTTTTTTTGTAAAATAATTTACATTTACTTGTAAACAAATCATTTTTTCCTAGAATTCTAGCTCACATTTTAAACAATCGACAGATTGTTATCACGACCAAAAAGTCCGGATTTGACATCAAAAACAAATGAAAAGCGTTGCTTGAATTCCGAACGTAAATGAATTCTTTTTAAATTCTCACTAGTTGGAACGCGGGCGGCGACGTGGTTAAATGTAAAGTTAGTGTTCACGGTAAACTTTTGTTTATAAACACGGCTGCATCAACATGTTGGTCTGAGAGTGTAAACATCGCTTTAGCAAAAACTGATTACGAGAGTGTTGTTCGTGCTTTTGAAGTATTTCAAAAAGGACGAAGTTCTTCAGTTGTCTGTATCTTTTTCTTTTTACTGCATTTCTCCGCTATTTCTAAATCGATTTTGGTTGCCAATTATTTGATTGATTGATTAAGATTGTGTTGTTTAATTGATCTCCACTTTAGAGATAGATTTAGGTAGGTACCTACCTAATAGATTTTTTTACGTTTGGAAACAAACCACTCGCGATTGTCACTCAAAATTGGGACATAATATTATTATGAATAGGGATCAATTCACTTATATAATTATCAAGAATATTTGTTCACGCGCGGTGCCACGGGAGGCAAAATTCGGTGTTCACAACGAAAAATAATGACCGTTCGCTTTAGATTCAAAACTTGTCCATGAACACGTAGCTTAAACCCATAAAAAAAAACAAAACATTCCTTCTCCAAAAAAGTATCCCATAACTGTCAATACAAGTGCAGTTAATAACCGTTAAAATTTAAAAACAAAAGCTGCTTCTGCTTTATTTCATAGCTCATGGTGACTACGAGGATTACCATACGCTTGCATATGCATACGAGCCGCGTTTGGCTAGCTCACACCTCGTGAAATAGGGAGATAATTGTTCAAGTATTGTGAAATAGGGACACTAGGTTTATGTTTAATTTTTATGGTTCGTTGGGTTTTGCATAATATCGTGGGTAGATCGCTTTTGAGGGTTAATTGGTGTTGAAATGAAACTTGCTGTCATGTTTGGCGTTAGTGTTGGGTGGAATTAATGAGTTATCACATTATTTGTTTAATCTTTAGCTAAACAAACGTGTTTATATATTTAGTGTTATGCCGGGTACAGATTGGTGAACTTAAACATGAAATGTTGGAAAGTTATGATGAGAAAACCACTTGCCAACTCCTTGAGGTGTCAAAGAAGTTGCATTGTCAAGGGAGCACTAGTCATGTTAAAACAAAACACCTTCCTATTTGGAAATCTCCTATTAGTACTTAGGAGTGAACTGAATGTAATATGTTCTGGATATAGAATAAAAACTTCTTATAATTTTCTTTACAGATTTCTAATCTTTGCCCATGATGTCCCACTGCTGGGCGAAGGCCTCCTCCAAGTCCAACCAGGATCTCTTTTCTGACCAGCCCACGCGGTACACGTCCAGATCGTCTCGTCTTTTCGAAAAAAAAAACAGTAAATCCATTCCTCGATTTTCTGTAAATCTCAAGCCAATCTGACCTTAATACTAAAAGTAATAAGACAGTTGTTAAAACTACATTAGAATAGAGAGTAATTTTATTCAAGCTAGAGATTAACATAGATTCCAAGTCCGGGCTGGGCTGGCTAACGGACACTATGCTTGCATTAGCGTGCAATTTAGATCAGCATTCATTAGGAACCGATTATCACACTGCAGTATGAATGTAGTACCTATGTGCATCTGTGCAAGTATTAAAATGGCTACCTCATCTCTTTTGCGGTGAAGTTTTTTTGCTGGAATTGGATGAGTCTGTGTCTAGCTGGGTGTGGTATAAAATGGTGACTAGGGAGATTGAAAAATAAGTACTTATGGACTGTTGGTGTTCTAATCTTGGACGCGTTCTGAGCACGACCATGGTATGATACACACTCAGTACAGACTGGTGTAGTGGGCAACTCCTTCAATACTGTCAAAGGTGGCCTCTTGGAAATTCTTCTTTCTTAAACCTTCTTTCGAATCCTATCTTTCTTCGTATAGATAAGGGTCTTTATGCATGACCTTGAAGCAGATTGTGCTAAACCTAGGAACCCTCTACTTACCGTCAATTCATGTTACGAAGTTCAACATAAAAAAAGCTGAACAAAACGCCAAAAACTGCACAACTATTCCATCAACATTACAAACATTCTAAAAACGCACGCCAACTTTCTACCAACAATCTATTCCAACATGAAATATTGAGCGCTAAATAAATTTCAAAGCACTCTAGCTTGTTTGCCTAGTCCAATATTTGGCATTTACCATAAATGTGGCCATGTAAGGCCGCAAATCGCTTGCGGTTTTGGCATCGGCTACCAACTCATAATAGGGTACTTACAAAATTGATGCTCAGCATTAAACACTTTATTGGCACTTGGTTTGCAGTATAGCTGGATTTTCTAGGCATTTTGGCTAATTTTATGGCATTGTGAATTAAAGGCCAATAAAAGTCGGTTCTAATAAGCGTCAGTTTAGAACTTACTTAGCTGCGATATATAACATTAATAAGCCTATAATAAATTCTCTGCTGGGATACAGGCCTCCTCTCTCTTCGAGAGGGAGTGGGCTGTAATCCACCACGCGGGCACAGTGCGGGTTGGTAGATGTCACACGTCTTCGAATTTTTGGTACTAGGACATGCCGGTTTCCTCACGATGTTTTGCTTTACCGTCTCAAGAACAGGGGTGATGAAATGATTTACACAATGCAAAGCGCCTGCCTGGGTTCTAACCCCCCCTACAATTCGTCAGCCGTGGACGTTACCAATGGACCACTTACTTACCTAAGCACGCTTTTATTCAATGAGAGTGAGCAAAAATTATAGAACTCTACGTGCTAAGATCATGACAGAAATAATTATTTACTTACATCAAAAAACGCTCAAGAATCGATCCATCAAAGCTTTGAAAAGAGAAATAAATTGTCTCTTCCTATATCTCTCTTCTCTTCTTTATTATTGTTGTATGTCATTAAATTATTATTAATTATTACTAACACTAGTTTGTAAGCTCGCAATTCTACTAACAAATATGGATGTTATCGTAAGATGAGTCTGAAATAAATGATTATTTATATCTTTACAAATACTACGTTATTATATTTTCTTTTATTTCTCTTTCATTTGCTAACTATAGTTGATCCCGTGGAATGTTGATTTCCTTATCAAAATTGACATCGAAAATCGTAAGGTCCTAGCAAAGGCTTTGAGATTCGTATGACTATGCGAAGCTCAAAGCCTTTGCACTAACCAACACTTCGCCCTAGGCTAGATTGCCAGCGTAACTACTAGCTCTATCCTTTTCACTGCGGTGTTCCCAACCAATCGTCAAAGGCAAAATATCAAAAGCACTGGTGGCAACTTCATTCGCTTTTTAGGGTCGAAACATCGTGCGCGGGCTTGTGGACGCCGAGCAATGGGTAGCTCGCCCCGATAAGGACCAGGCCCGGGTCGACGGCGCGTTGTATTCCACGCGCGTCTCAAAGAGATGTCAGCATCACTGACGGGGCTCGCTAGGGCCGATGCCTGCCGGGGTTGCGGAAAAGTCCGAAACGGATACCGTACCCCTGGCAACACACGGGCAATTGAAGGGGTGGAACCTGTGGGTTTCAGTCAGTAAGAGTCTGACACGCGGTCCACCCAGAGCGGGAGAAGTAATTTGATAATTTCTCACCCAAAAAAAGAAGTTTCGAATCATTCTGTTAATGTTTTCCGTGAATCTATTATTGTCATTAAAATCTTCTATGTTCTGCAATACACAACTTACGTTTTTCTTTTACAAGGTTCAGATAACATCATTACCACATTAGGTTCAGGACACAAAAAAGTGGCCTTGTTAGTTTCCAAAAGTAGCAAATTCTACGAAATCCTAAATTAATTTAGCCACTAGAGCTCTATTCCTAACTAGGCGACTAAGTACCCCACACATTAGCTTGACACCAAAACTTTGGATGTCCGACTTCCGAATACTCTCTTGATCTACACTGCTTCCCAATAGTCATAAGTACTGAGATTGGTTGTGTAAGAAAATCTAAACTATGTTACGGATTTTGATGCGGGTTTCACCAGATTTTTCCACCAGATTCCATCATTTATGGAATTTATTTCGGAAGTTGAATGTGTACCTATATTACATTATTATTAAACTTACGTATAATAAAGAAATCTCCAAGTTTTGCCAAGTGGTAGAAACCGTGTGTCGCTAGTGTAAAAGAGAATAAAATTCTGTGCTCCTCAGACTAACAACAGTGTATTGGATCCGTATACGCTTTTCCACAACAGCAAAGCGTGTTGTTACTATGTCCTGTTCCATTACTTCACACCAAGCGTTGCACTAAGGTGCCTGAGACGCAATCATGAATGTGATGCATAGCAATGCGAAATAACATCGCTCGAACAGAGAACACAGAACTAGCGAATGATACAGAGAAGACAATAAAAAACATTTATATTTGGTTTAGTGTTTGAAAACCTACTGAAGAAATTTTATCTGAAAAACTCTAAGAGCCGCTTTTACCACAAATCTATAATCTAAATCCTTTAATGCATGATTTAAAAAAAATGAAATGTAGTTTAAAACATATATTCGGAATTATGTTTGTTTTCTAAACGGAAATTGTATAAATAACGTGTAGAATAAAATAACCGTTCAAATAGTACATGAGCAATATTATTATATAATCAAATTATGTATTTGTAATCACGTTCCCGAAAACGAATTCGATGAAAGTTGAAATATAGGGGGCGAAAAATCGATCTAGGTCTCAATCTGGAAAAAATCGTTTTCTCTATTTTCACCCGAGCAGAGCTCGGTCGCCCAGGTAGATACTATACGTATGTATTATACATACATACATATAAATAAAATTGGTGTCTGTTTGTAATGTCAAAATAACAGCTTTTCACGAAATGCATAAGAAGGTATTTAGAATAAAAATCCAATTTTTTATTTTTTGTCTTTTTGTCCCGGGTAATTTCCGACAAAGCTGGACGAATTTTGACGGGACCCTCTCACTGGCAGATAGATGATGTTATAAAGAGTAACTTAGGCCACGTGGGCGAAGCCGCGGGCAGCAGTTAGTCACTAAGGGCGAATTTCACCAATAAAAACTGAACGCGATCAGCACATAGATACACCAAGTTTAAGAGCTGTCAGTATCATTATTTTCTTTGGAATATTGACACTGACAGCTCTTGAACTCGGTTTAGATGTGCTGAACGCGTTCAGTTTCATTGGTGAAATTCGCACTAAAACAGCGTCGTGTTTCTGACAGTCGTGTAACGACTGATGAGATTGATAGAATGATGTTTTTAATACATTTAGCTCTAAATTCATTTCGTGAATTGTGGTGCGAGTGAGCCTTAGTTTTCGAAGCAATTTGTTTGATTTGATAAATTGAATGCATTAATTCATTATCCCACATTGAACTTGATAAAAGAATGAAGATTTGTAGAAGGATAATACAAATAGAATATAGGGTGTCTCAAACGTAGTGGTCCAAAGGCAAATGAGGCAAAGCGAAGGGGTCCATCTATCATAAAAAAAATTAAAAACTGGGTTATTCTAAACAGTTCAGAAAATTTCGCTATTATTTTCAAGAAATTTTCCAATTTTAGTTCAAATCTGGCTGAAGATTTGAACTCGTTACGTCGAAAATTATGTTCACAGGGTCGAAAAATCCAAGCGGAAGAGTAAATTTCTTGAAAATAATAATAGCGAAATTTTCTGAACAGTTCAGATTATCCCAGATTTTAATTTTTTTAATAAGAGAACGGTTATTTATATTTGGTTCAATGGATAGAATTTTAAAGATAATAATGTAGGTATTGTAATATTGTGTAATGTAGTGTCCCGTAGAATAATAGATTATCAATTATTATTGTATTTATTATATATTTTTCACCTTATCTCACCATTTAACAGTTTTCTACGCGTCTATTTTAACAGTACTAAAAGTAGAGTTGAGATTCTAGAAGTAAAGTTTTTTGCGATTTCTGACTTTTCTAGAACTCTAAGCTCAGTTTGTCCAATAGAGGTTTTTGATCCCTATAAGAAACAGGATGGATTAGCACCAAAAAAAGGTTTGTGAAAACGGCCCATTTTCTTGCTGACTGTACATTTTTTTGAAAATCTGTGAATGCAGATCAAAATTTCTCAAAAAGTTAAGGACAGTCTCCTAAGACCATTTTCCTGTAGCTACAACGGTTACGGTAGCTGTCCTTGCTGCCCCATCTCAAAAATCCACCCTGTATATATTTATAAAATATAGTAGGGAGTAGGATAACCTATCAACGATTTAAGTTTAGTGGTTACCAACACTAAACACATTTTACAGCGTTCAGAGGGTTGCCCAAATTCAATACTGAAAGTTTCACACAAAATTCTGATGCGCTCGTTACAAGTTTTTGCCACTCCGATGTTGAGAGCGAGATCTTTACAAAAAATAAACCTTAATTAAAGAAGATTATAAAGAAAGTCACGCTCACAAATCCCTCGCCATCACATTTCAATGAATAATGACTGCCGACATAATATGCATAATGATGTAAAAACGACGATTTTTCCTCAAAACGTAATTAATAATGCCGACTGACAAGTATCTCTGGTCAAAATGTTCGTGTCTGTGAGCGATTCATCTTGGACTGGGATCTTAGAAATAAATGGGATAAGTCATCAGATGCCTAATTCGAGCATTATTTTAACAACCTTCTTAGAGATAAATCGAAATTGCGCCTGGCCGGCAATGCTTGTATGAAACTCCATATCTATAGTGTTTAGCGACCAAATACTCATATCTGTCGTGTTATTTAAAAATAGAACGAACTTTTTACTTCAAAAACCAAGGAGGACAACCAAGGAGGTAACTTATCAAAGATTTATTTAAAATTTCGATTTGGCTTACAAATAGAGCTGTAAAGTAAAGAAGCAACAAATGAACAAATTGGAGCGTGAAAAATTTGTTCGACATTGATTCTTGAATTCATAATTCAGTCACTGCCATTATCATTGAGCCACCACTGCTCTCATGGGTTGAAATCAAAGTTAACGATATTACTTTGCTGTGGTCATTTGTCGTACATTTAATAACATACTCGTAGGTACCTAGGTATGCTGGTATGCCAAAAGTCCTCTTCATGTCATAAAACAATGTGAATAGGTATTACTAAGCCTTTATTATTTACTAGCTGCCCGCTCCTGCTTCGCACGGGTAGCTCTAAATACTTATCTACTGCGTACCTACCTACCTACCTACCCTACTCTACATACATACCTACATTCATTTTTAGGAGTATCAGGAACAGGGTGTAAAGTTCACTCATCCTCTATTGAAAAGGGAGGATCCTCCGACCAGACGGGCGTTGCGTCTGGCGAGCAATTGCCCGAGGATTGATGTCGGATAGTCTTATATTATTATGTTAACCACGCGGTAAACTTTAATAGCGCGATGCAGGATTTGTGACGTCAGGTCTTTGATGGGTAGTTCGCATGTGGCGATGTAGATGCCGCCACATCACTCCCCTCCGGAGACTGGAGGTCGATAGTGGGCTGAGTTTTGTATCTTGCGATGCTTCACAGTGCCAGTTGAGGTTAAAGTGAGTCGTTATTTATATCATAATCTGGTGAAATGTGGGTGTATGTAGTATAATAAGACCCGCTCTTTTCGGAAAATTCAAGCATAAAGTGGTTTTCTACATAATGTGCTTTTAAATTTTGATTGGTACGTTGAAGTGCTTCCTCGAATCACTTACATCGGCTTATCTCGTGAATATATGAAATGTTACATGCAAAGTGCTAAGTGTGTACATTCAAAATAAAATCGCCTTTCGCTTGTCGGTTTTGTCAATTAGGCCCCAAGTTTCTTTTTCTTGCTGATGGATAGCGATGGATGAGGTCTAAGATGGAACGAGCGCGCTCAGAAGATAACAGAAGGCCAATTCTCGTACTTAAAAAACATTCACGTTCAAATCGCTAACTGTCAATCTCGTCAAAAATGTTGGTAAATTGATTGTATTTTTGACAGTTTGCGAATGAGATGGGAATGCGAACGTTGTTAAAAATACTGGCATTGCCCGTCTGTTCTCTCCTGCTTTGAAGGTCACAAAATTCAATAGTAGTATTTCAATGACGGTTAAAAATACAACAATTAATATTAATGTTTTTAAACATGCTGAACCACTTTAAAGTCATCATTATTCTAGTGCAAGAAGGAGATGGAGCTAACCAAGACGATAATGAGAATAATGGCATCTCTTTTTCGCAACAATACAATGATGGCTTGTACACAATGAAAAGAAAACACTGTCCGAAAACTTTTATACAAACCGAAGCCCTATTTACCCGACTACGGCGAAGCAAAAAGGAGGGTAATGGTTTAGACCGATATGTATGTATGTTCATCTGTTCCCTCATAACTTGTAAACTTCTCATCATAATTTGACAAATGAGGTAACGTTGGAAGCGTCTTGATCGTCTGCTGGTTTTAAGATACTTGACACATTAAATTGAATATGGCGCCCTATAGTGGAAATACAGTCATGAACAAAAAAAAATCGAATGCTGCCATGTTGGGTATCCAATGAAAGGGCTTATTACACTATGCAACTTTCTTGCTTAGCACACAATCAAATTATAACAACAAATGACTTACAATTTGTATTGTTGCTTCAAGTTATGGATTCATAAATATAAGTATCGCACCGCGTAAATCAGGATTAAAATTATTTACCAAAAATAAGGTTGGATATCGCCCAAAAAGTATTTACTCTAAAGGCATATCCTCGCTTCTATACTCCATGGTCATCGTAATATGATTCATTATGTTACAGATAATTCTCTCTAAGATATCCCAGTTTCCCTTTTGCCGGCAAATTTTCCCGGCGGTTACTAATAATACTTGCTTAGTATGGTTTATGTATTAAGTATAGTGTTTACAAGGATTTCCTTGATGAATTCTAGGGTAGAAATGTTTTTATTATACACTAGCTTCTGCCCTGCCTTCTTCCGCATGCTTGTTTTAACATAAAATATATCCTACTAGCTGTTGCCACCGACTTCGTCCACGAACTAGGATGAAAAGTAGCCTACGTCTTTCTCCAAGTCATGGTTTACCCATGTGTCAAATTTCATCCAAATCCTTTATTTATTTTTCTAGTTTTAATTTATTTTTTTTTTCTATTCCAATTTAATTGATGTTTTTTGTATTTTAATTTAACTACGTGACATTTTAATTCAATGTAAATTTTGCTTTAATTTTGTTATTATCATAATTATAATTCCATTTTAGTTTTTATTATTGATTATACAAGTGCTGTGCATGCCTATAAGTGAAGAATTCACCGCAAAACTGTCGAAATACAATATATTTTTAATGTGGTGATTTAGTGAATAAGTCGTTGGTGTGTCAATAAATAAATAAATTCGTTCTGTCGTTTTGGCGTGAAAGAGCAACAAACAAACAAACAAACACACAAACCCACTTTCGCATGTATAATATTAGTCAGGATGAATCAATCAATATTGATTGTATTACAATAAGGGTCAATGAAATTGATGTACACATACCTATACTTATTAGTTTTTTTTTTTATAAGTCAGCATCTAAACTATAGACAATGACACCCGGCAATGTAACTTATCACTAGTGAAAAAAAAATCGGAATTGGATCAGTAGTTCTGATGATTACCCCTTACATATAAACTCAAATACCTACCTCTTTATATTATGAGTATAGAGCTCGTAAATTCACTTGGTCTGTAATGGTTGTGTAAATTGGTACGACTAGTATGTTTTATGTATGCCTTATTTTTGTATCAATTCATCAGTCAACGTAGCCTTCAGTAGTCAGCCTTTTTCACTCATTATGTTGATGTTATTATGACAATAAACCCATTTCTTCTTGATCCTCATACATTATTATGTTCTTTGATTGATAGAAAACATTTTTCGTGGAATGAGAACGGCTTATATTTTATTATTGTTCCAAAGTTGCTTATAGCTTAGTACTTTAAGTATTTAATTAATTCTAAAGCTTAAACCCGTAAAATTTTAATTTAATTAAGGATTTACTTTTGTGTTCTTAACTCAAAGTCAAAGATATCAGAAATTAATAAACCGAAACCATAAAAAATAGTAATTTAAACACAAGGAAAGTTCTCAAACATTTATTTATTTATCCATTTATGCAACAAAAAGACAAGAAGAAAGGAAAAGACAAATACGTACAAACGTGATACTTATTTCTAAGGAAATCTCTTCCAGCATAGACAATAGACTTCTAGACACAACGTGTGTAAGAAGTACAAGAGGATACAAAATACATAAAATAAAATAAACTCATTAAATTATAAACTTACAATATGAGAATATAGGTACTCAGTCGAATTTATTTTGGAAGGTACTTACTAATACTTACAAAAAAACCAAACTACTCAATATAACTCAACTTTACAAATACTACACCTGCGTCCTTATTAAAAAAATCATCACCAAATCTATTCGGTCAAACATACAGTTACATAAGAAGAATATAACATACAACGTTAGGAATAAAAACAAAATCCAGTTACAACCAGCGCACGCTCGCACTAATTATGGCAAAAAAACATTATTGGTTGAAGGAGCACGACTGTTCAATAGTTTACCGGAGGATATGAAAAAATGTGACAATATAAACTTATTCAAACGTAGATTAAGGCAATACATTACAACACTTGAAATAACATAAAACAGAATATTACTACTATGCTAGTATAATGTCTCCAACACTCTAGAGGTAACTAATTAAAATAATACTAGATATAAACACCTACATGTATCTCATTATAAGCGAACTGTAAGTTCTTATGAGAAATAAAGTTCTTTAAACCTAATACTCAATGATATTGATGAGCATATTATAGCGTTACTGAGTTCCTAAATGAGAAGGAATTTGTCTTGACATAAGTAATTAGATTCATTTGGAGCTACTAATAATTATAGCGTGAATCAATATTATTATATAAGTAGCTCCAAAGAATATACTTAAATACATACATACTTCTAAAATAAGTCAATCACATCAAAATATTTCACACTATTAACTAACCTAGCAAAAGGAAATTCGATAGAGTTTATCGGAAAACAACGTCAGTAAATATTTACTTGGCCTTGTTCCTTGGGATTTGTTAGAAAACGGAACAGAATTGGTTCATTAAGGTCGTGTTATTTTTTTTGCATATTATTGAAATATTTTACCAGCTAAATGCTTCATCATCGCGTAGCGCATAGCGTTCTTAGGTCAAATATTATATAAACTTTAAGCTCCATCGTGCTGGGCAATAAGATATAGAGCTTTGTTCATACCAACAGGTCTAGTCTGCATTTGCATTGCATTAGTAGAGAACAGAATTATATATAAAAGGGACAGGGAGGCTTGCAGTGGGACGTTATAGGCTAGAATGCTATATTATGTCGAAAATACGTCAGTGATTTGACTAATGGGGGCGCCAGCGCCGCCTAGCGGTGTTCGACAGAGTCTGCACCATAAGCACAGTTTGTAGGTGGCGGTCAAGCAGTCAACACGTTTAGAAACTGTCTCGCGTTCCGTATAGTTGTGTTGTGTACCTACAGTGCGTGAATTGCTAGTGCTAATTAATTTGATCGTAAATTATAATTTGATTTGAACTGCAAACGGTTTTTTTATTGCGCAATAACCAACACTACACATAGTACGCCCACAGTAGTTAAAATATGGCTGATAATAACGAAGAGACACCTACCCTTCTCCGTCATATATGTTTAGGTAGACATATCATCTCAATAACAGTTGGAATAACAACGTTATTAAAACAATTATAGCTTGTTGATACTGATCATTAAACAACAGTTATCAAAAAGATACCTGCTCAAAAATAAAGTCGACAAACAATCTTACAACAATTATTTGCACCATTACTTTCCCTACTCAAAAGAATAGTTTCAAGTAGGAATAAATCTTCTGTAAAATGTAAGTCTTTATGCAGTCCCGCAAGGTACTTTCTACTAGAGCATGAACCGCGACATCCACCTGAAGTTTTAAGTCCATTAATAAGAACTTGAAATACCAGAGCACTACCACAGAGTAGATAGAACAGAAGGTCGGCTTCGTACAACGAGCGAAAACAGGCTCACACATATATAAACACGTACTGATTGTTATGTTCCGCGCGCGACTGCTAGTCACCGCCTGAGGTATGTGAGCGGTGAGACGTGGGAGGGCGCCATTGACTAAATTGGCAGACTGAGTTAGCTTGGCCTTTATCTACCTCCTCCGTCTCGCCGCTCACGTACCTGAAGCTGTGACTAGCAGTCGCGCGCGGACTATAGGATGGCGGCCTGTGGGTCCTTTGAAATGACACACTGGTTGCTACTCAAACTAAATTTTATTTTAAAAAAACTGTTCACGAAAATATTACAACATTAAATACGTATGTTGTGGGTTGAAATCAGCTAGCGATCACATCACATTAGCAATACTTAATTGTTGTTCAGTGAAATTATAGCAACTCGTGTTTTTGCAAAAACCCTATATTTTTTCAGTAAGATGAGAAATGGTTTCACCATAGTCTAACTATCCGTGTTTTCGCAATATTCCTAGGGTTTTCGCGAAACTTCGAAAGATCAAATCATTCTACGACATGTAAGTACGTTCAGAGATCTCAAACTGTCTCAAAGTGGGTTTAGTTAGTTAGTCAGACCCAACGAACATATTATCATTGTGGGATAGAATGTGCATTCTCTCGTTTGGTCTAACAAAACCGAACCTCAAACCAATGCCAGCGCTTGCCCTGGCTGTACGTGAAACGTGTCAATGCGTGCTTGTATGAAGCCGACCTTCTGTACCCATCTACTCTGTGAACGTAGTTTGTAAACTGGAACAAAGCTATCATCAATCGGCCCACTGTTCTGCCGCCATTCCTATTTCCGGCAACAGAAATTGTTTTTGAAATATTGTTCGACGGACCGACGGGAATAGGCAATTTTGTTTTTATTAATTGCGATTTATCAAATGTCTGATATGGCGTGGTCTTCTTAATTAACTTATTACAATTAAGAATCTGAATTAAGAGTCTTTGGGGTCTTTGTTTAAATTGAACGGACCTGGCTTTTGTTTTGATGATGTGATTTGAATACTTCATGTTTTGTAAAGAAGGTTCCGGTATCAACGTTCCTTCAAAAATATGGCAAACCTTTTGATTATTGTATTAATGCAGTCTGAAATTATGATACAAAAATACTTACTAGATAAGGCTTGGCTTATGTACCTACCTACTTATGTAGCTAGGCACATAACTCTAGCTTGATCAAATCCCTTTTATCCTTTTCAACGTCATTTTCCCTCTCCCATACTCCTACCTACCTCAACTTTCAGGAGACACATTGTCAACATTTCAATCAACATTCCAAAAGTTGTGACGTAAAAACGATTACGGACCCGTTCCGGAGTTTTTGGCGGTAAACGAATAACAACGTTGACTGGATTTGAAGCCAACAGGACTGCCTATCACAACCAGATTAATTGTTACCTCCACCGCGCAGACAAATAGAATTTTCATGGTAAACGAATTGTTCAACCGCAGCTGTGAACAGATTTTGTACCTGTTATAAATTAGAGATTAGTTATAGTTCCACGTTATATTGTTTAATTTTTTGTACCAAATTTTACATTTACAATAGTTTGACAACATAATGTTAATGTCCAAACAGTCAGTAGTCTCTTGGTCTTAGGAATATAAATAAATATTTAGTAATAAATTAATGATATTTCTATTAAATAAAAGCTACAATAATATATATGAATAGTATATGAATGATAAACTGTGACTGGAATTGCAATAAAATTTAAATATTTAATTGAGATTACTTCTACATTTACCAATTACATTCACGCATATAAAATAAACAATAAATATTGTATATTTATATAATCTAAATACATTTAATATAAATAAGAATTATTAATATTTTAAATGATATATTACATTTAATTTTAATTATTTATCCTTGTTACTAACGTTGCTGTGCCCTTACAGGGTCCATAACTGTATCTTAGCATTTAACCTATTTGTAACAACTTAATTCACATTATAGTATGAAAATAAATTAAATGAAATGATTTGATAAAATGGGAAAGCTTTCAATTTATTCTGAAACCAACGCCACTTACGATAAGAAAGTTTAAAAAGTACTGGCTTACAATATTTTCTAAAGAACACTGCCTTTATAGAATACTACCATCACCTTCACTTATGAAACTATTAATTTATCGACCTACCATAACAATCAAACTTCCGGTTAGCAATCAAACAACAAATGTATCCGACGTCCAACTAACAGGTTTATCAGAATCGTATTAATTGCCCGCTCTGCCGACCAGCACGAATGTGACACATCCAACCGACCTTTATGATTTACGTCCTATATTATTTGTCCCGTTTATTAAGTTGAGCATTGTTCCTAATCCCGACACCGCCCCTATTTGCTGAGACTCAGTTGAGCATTTTTCTTATTTATGAAAACAAATGGGGTACAACTGTGATTGTGTCGGAGGTATGAGTTATTGGTTATGATGAAGATTTATGGTGAGTGTTTTTCGGGATGTAGGGGGTGGATGTACCTTGAAATAGGGATGTAGGAGGGAAATATTTGATATTTTATGGTATCGACCCGTAAACGTACGATGCTTTTACCTGTCTCGTATTGACACGTTTAAATGATTAACAGTTAATTGATTCAGGCGTGACTTGGCGAAAATTCATTATAAAATACAATAGACGTATGACGGTCGCAAATCATATTTTAATCAACATAAAACCTGACACTGACGTGCAAATTGCAAAAAACGCAAGAAAATTTGAATTTCGCGGGCTACCTCGGAGCATCCACCTTAATAAGTTACTAAATATATCTACGTCTATTGTGAATTATTAAAACAGTAAAAAATTAAAACGGTAAAACACAATTTTTGTATCTTTCATTTATTAAAACGGACACATACTTCCCTTTGTTTTTCTAGCGTGTGGCACTCGTGGGTTGCAACTGAAAGTCAGCGTCAATTGGTACACTTTGTGTTGCCGTCTGACATCATGCTGAGCTGAGGCCCTTTTGGCATTATAATCATTGTTCTCTTTTTCAATAGTTTTAAGGTGTATTTTTCTGCTTTATTGCCAATAAACACATTTTTCTTTCTTTCTTTCTTTCATTACTTGTATGAGGATAAGTCAAGCCAATAAAAATATGATCCTAATTTAGGAATTGGAGGTTATTGTGTCACCTTATGTTATCTGCAATTTCGTAAATATGGTGTTCACAATAAAGATTATTCAGTATACTATAACACAGATGATCAGAATTCCCGTATTCTTAAGAACGTGCGCTTTCTAATCTAATTCGCAATCTGTCAAAACCACAATTAATTTAGCAACATTTTTGACAAGTTTCAAAGATTCGGACTCAAATGTGAATGTTTCTTATGTACGACAATTGGCCTTCAGGGTTTGTCCAAACGGGTAGAAAATCAGAGTTTTCCATAAACTCTGTTGTACTCCTAAAAAGATGGTATACAAGAATAGAATGCCTGTATACTTTCAAAAAGCCTCAATTGCACTATGGGACATTCAAATATTTCCATTCTTATTAAAAAAAACCGGCCAGTGCGTGGTGGTTCACGCACAATGAAGGGTTCCGTAGTTCGGATGAATTTATCCCAAGAACAAACATAACATTGTAGTTGATAAAAGTGTTCTCCCATACAAAAATACAAAAAAAAAATGATCCTCACTACAAGCCTTTTCATTTTATTTGTCACACGTAAAACTTTATTTTTCCAATTTTTCCCCATAATCAAAATTCATTTATTATTTTATTATTTACGTTTCACGTCCGTGTTTCACAGAAATTCTCATGAGTACCATATTTCAACTAAATTGGTCCAGTAGATTCTGAGCAAATTGACTGTGACAGACGGACAGCGAGACAGACCCAAAAGTGATAACATTTTTGTGTTGCGTATTGTTAATTATTTTGAATACTATTGTACAAAGTCAATTTTTTTTTCTAATGTGCTGCTGGGGAGTTTATTGCGCCACTTCTTCTTTACAGCACTAGGAAGTGGTGAAGGGCGGGCGTTTTGGGGGACTGTCTTATGTAATTTTGACGTTCGAAAAGTGCTGATACTCAGCCTAGTTTGAATAAATAACTTTTGATTTTGATTTGATCCTTTAAGCGTTCCGTTTTTCCTTTTGAGGTACGGAACTCTAAAAATCACCTCCACACTCACAATCAGAATGAACATTGAAATTTACATTTCAATAGTCTAAATCAAGTGTTAAAAGCATAAAAGTTTTTCAGAACTTTAAATCAAAATATGGAATTTGATTTAAACTTTAAACCTCAGAGTCGCTGATGATAATGGGGAGAAAGAAAACAACTTTTTTTTTCAAATCTATAGCAATGAATAAACTTAATGTTTTTGGGATTAAAATCAAACTGAGAAAAAAGAGCTTTAAAGGATGATTTCCACCAAACGGCTCGCATCGCATCGGATACGAACGGATGCGGTGACAGTCGATCGCGTCCGAATTGGCAGTGCTTGGGGGAGACCTATGTCCAGCAGTGGCCGGCCGTCTTTCGGCAGAAAAGATGAAAGTGATAAAGAAATATGATCACGCATTTGTGGTCGCCAAGAATCATATTGAGAACCTAAGATAAGCGTACCAGGTACCTACTTTTAAATTTTTCTTGTATCTTTATGAACAGCAGAAAATTGCACATGCCTGGTTATTTTTTAAAGTCTATATTACCAAGCCGCGACACGCGATCGTAGGCGAAAGTATGCTGCGACGCGCGATCGTCTCCGTTCGCCTGTCGTCGTATCCGATCGGATCCTTTCGGCTGCAACACGGTAAGAGTGAAAGTATTTGACTAGGCGCAGAAACGGATACGTTCGCATGCGACGGTACGGAGCCGATCGTGAGTCCGGTTCTGTGCTTCTCCCATCCGGGGGCTTCCTGCGGCCTTCACAAGGTCATTGCTCCACTTCTTCTTTATAAACAGCCGCAAATGATATGCCGCCTGTCTGACAAGCTAATCCGCTTATCCTAAATAAAATTCGATAGTTTACCCAAGCCCTAATATGTAAATAGTCCCTAGTCAGAGAGACCTAATAAACGCGGGCGGCGATTAAGGGCTAACTTAGGACTGGTTTAATAATAAGCCTAAGTAACAAGTGGCCTCATGGCTTATGTGACATTAACAACTGAGGTAAATAAGGCCGCGCTCACCATGTATGAGTTTTCGTATGAAATTCGGTCGTACTCGTGCGAAGGCTTACGGAAACGCACGAACGATCCCAATCCCCCAAATACAGTCCTCATGCGTAACATTACTATTATGACTTTGAGAAAGGACCTATTTCATAATAGTTTGGTTTGAAAAGACCGTGTTCGTAACACCATAAAAATTGAGTAAATATTTTAGGAGAAAATCGCTTTTAAATCTTGCGTTATAGAAACGATGCCAGGATAAAAAAAAAGAAATTCTATTTAGTCCATCATTCAGATAATGAAAAAATATTAGTAAAACATAAATATGACTTAGATAAAACGCATTAAAGTTGGGGAGTGGGGGCCCGCTACGTCAGAACTAAGTATAAAATCTGTGAGGCGTGATGTCATGCCACATTTTAACTCAATGTATTGCCACAATTTATTGATTGCGTATAAAAAAAATACGTGTCCAATACTTATAATTATAAAATAACTGACGGGAAAAAAAATACATACGAACAAATAAATACATTGTAAGTTATTCTCGAGACTGTGCAATGGGAGTGTGGTTACGCTGTTTTCATATAATAGGATACTAGAGCTGAAAGGAGTTTTTGGAGATAGATTATAGCAGTTCCAAGCGTTTTGCTAAAGAGAGCTCTTGAAAGCTTTCGTTTTTACGGTAGGTTTCACACTTTTCCTGCAAGTCCATTGATATAATTCGAACTGTATCATTTGTATGCGCATGAGCTTTTAAATCAATAAACCGTGCCTACGGTACAAAGGAAATAATAATTGGGGCATCGTTCAAACAAAGACAATTAAGACTTTCATCATTTTGCCTTCAATCCTTTCAATTATGAAAATGTGGTTATCGATACAAAATGGCGAGTAGCGTTGATTATAAATACAATCGTAGGAACTAGACAAAATAAGATCATAATATTGAGTAAAGAGTACGTCAGACTTTCTTTCCTTTCGTGAGCTGTCTGATGATTAACAAAGCTAATATTGAGCGGCGCGGCGGCTCGGAACATGAGGCGAGTCGCTGAGCAGTAACAATTTCAAGTGTCAGCGGGGGTGAAGGGTGGGGTACTGCGCAGCGAGCAACGAACATCCGAGCCCCCATTAAGTTTGAATTGAAGCCCGAAAGTCCCGGGTAGTCAGAAGCCCGAAAGTCTGATTACTTCTTTGTTTTTATTGTTCTGACCATTACCAGTCTTAGATCAGGTTGGTACCTACTTAGTCGCTCCATATTCCGCTTCATCCGGTTAGACTGGTAGCCGACCGAAACATAGTTGGGAACTGGGCTAAGCAGGTGATGATTATGATGGTATCTACAGGTATTTCTGTAGACATTAGATTCCTACATAAATATCTAAGTACTTACTGAAAAAAATCGCCCATTTTCTTTGTTTTTTTTACCACAACGGGGTAGCTCTTGGTCTGAATCTCACCTGATGGTAAGTGATGATAAGGCCGAAGGTGGAAGCGAGCTTCACCCGGAATCCTCAACCACAGAGGAACTGGCTATCTTACCTCTAACTGCCGAAACACAACAATGCTGCTAACATTGTTGTTATGGCAACAGACTTAGATAAGATGGTGGTAGCAAGCCAGGCGGACTTAGAACGAGCCCTACCACCAACCAAACCGAGCAGATTTTTTTTCCCCACTGGGAATCGAACCCAGGACCTCTGGGTCTAAGACAGGTGGTCTAACCACTAGACCACAGAGGCGGTTAAAATCTTCAGCTGCAAACAGTAACTTGACCCAATATAGTTTTACTTATAGTAATACCACAGTACTTTTTGGCCGAGCGCCCGCAAGCATACAACTATGAATACGATTTCACAGAAGTTAGTGGAAAATGTTCATAGTGAAACGTACTGCGTTTTGTTTGAATTTTCTTCAACTATGTTGTACGTCATGTGCCGACGTAAGTCTGTCCGTGTATACTTACATAAGCAAGCTTTCACAGATTAAAATGGTCAGTTTCATTCGTTGGCTGGTAGTTTAAAGAATGTGACGTAGACTAAGTCCAAACAAGAAATAACAAAACAGTCTGAACAGACGGACAGAAAGGTCACGTGAAAGAAGACACGAGAAATAGTAGTGATGATAGGTAGATAGGTACTATAATTTCAGCCTCATGATCGTTCATTGCAGTGTATGAGAAGGAATTTTTTGCATGCGAAAGTTCTCGATATAAAACCACTGTAATTTTACCATAGCTCATCCTCAAACAGTAATAAACGAGCTTTCACTTTGCTATATATTTGAAACTAGCATCCGCCCGCGGCTTCGCCCGCGTTGTGTGTCGATCAAAAGATATCCTTTATCCTTCCTCAGGGTTCAAATTATTCCCGTACCAAATTTCATCAAAATCGGCACAGCCGTTTTACCGTGATGCGCGATCAAATAAACAGACGTACAGATAAACAGACAAACAGACAAAAAATCTATAAAAACTGTTGGAAAGTGTTCTGTTATCGATTCTACGTATCCCCAGCCAACTTTTTTCGAATATCTTCCATGTACAGAAGACTTTCGAACCTCTTCAGCTTTATTATACCTATGTATAGATGATGGAAATATAATTACAGACTTGAAAATATTGAAGGACTGTCCAACAATCTTAGTACTCTGCCCACAGCCTAACAAACACACGGTGAGCCAATTCCACAATCATTAGTCAGACGCTCTTAACTCTAGTTAAAGTTATAGTGTAGTGTGGCAGTCCCTTCTAATGGCATTATGTTGTTTGGGTCAAGTTCGCTAAGACCCGCGCTAAGTTGCTGTTTAGCACAAAGGCCTGCCCTTTTTGATTGTGATAAATATATTTAATGTGGCAAGCAAAAGATACTGTATTACTGTAGAATAAGGATAAGAATAAGAATCATTTATTTGCAGAAAGTACAGGTGTTACCAGTTGTAAAAATTGTTGGTTTAATGTGCAGTCCATATTTTGCAGACTGGCGCGACGAGGATGCGACGAGAATCTAGTAGAACAATTTCCGTGAAGTTTTCATAGAAATTGTTCTACTAGAGTCGCGTCGCGCTGTCGCCTGTCTGCTCGAGCCTTCATGCATGATGATGATGATGATCAATTTGCTGTGACGATATTTTTTTAACTCTTCGAAAAATTGCAACAGCATTAATTCTTCAAAAGATAAGCACTACTAATGTTAACATATTATATATATGTACTATGTTAGTACCTACCGTACCTAAGCTACCAACCCACTGATAACCAAGTAAACATAACTTACATTCACAAAATACTGTGTGGGTCGCAATGACATTATGTTTTTATTTATGAAGCTCACACTACAATAGGCCTGTATCAAGCAAAAACGCTGCTCAGATCATAATGGCGAAGACTTTTATAGCAGAATGTCGTCCCAACACACGACACCGTAAAACTTATGTAAGAATACACTGAACAACTCAGTGGGGTCATTAAAACTGCGAGATTAACTAAATTTTATCCATTTTTTGTTTACTAAAGTCAAAGTCAAAGTCAAAAAGTTTATTGCGAACTAAGTGTACAATTTTGGTGTTATGTTATGTTAGTACATATGACTTAGCAGTCTTTTACAAGCATTGCAATTATCATTCGCCTGCCCTTATCATCACAAAAATTTGCTTTTTTTTTCTTGACATTGACAACAAATATATACGCATCGATAGGATTCTCGGTTACTATGGTCACATTGCCCGGCGGGAACCAAATACCCTTGAAATTTGGTGGTGATGGGCAAGGGAGATGGGAAAAGACCTCGCGGCCAGTCACCTAACTGCTGGTCTGATCACGCAACCGCCCTTACTGAACTCTTTGTTACGACCGCCCTGAAGGAAGCGGAGAACCAAACGAAGGAAGTGGAAGAACATCATACATAAAGTCACGAAGGCCTTTCAGGGACCTTCAGTAATGAAGTATGCGACTAAGATGAGAGATAATCATCGACTAGACTAGTCTAAAGCGGTGCTATTCTGTAAAAAAATATAACCGTGAAAACTTAGGTGAAGTGATCTCAGGGCCGAGTCACACCGGAATGGCAGCGGCCGGCAGCGACGCGGCGAGCACTTTCAGTGTGGAATAATTTTAAACTTTATCGATTTACTCGTACTTATCAATGAAACTTAGATACACACATCGAGAGTATATAATATGTTATGTTATCTTCGAAACTATGCGTTTTTGGACCACATATTCTAGGACTTTTTGTATTATTTTTACTTATAGAATATAACCCTTAACTTGTTTTTTTGTGCAGCAATTGAATTTAACCACAGTAGCTCACACTTCGCTAATCAAGCCTAAACCGACTCCTCTAGCTATAAAGGAAAATGCCCATTTTTCTATGGACCGCCGTTGCGCATCAAATTTTGTTGTATGATAGCATAAATTGGATATAAAAGAGGGTTGATGTCATACTTTCAAAGGAAATAAAATTTATCCATTTGTACTGTGGGGTTTTTTTGTAATTTTCATTTTTTGATAAGTTTTGAGGTTAGTTTTGTAACAAACCTTCCACCAAAAAAAGCAGTCCTTTACAACAATATGATTTAAATTCACATAATATGCAACAAAAATAGTTCCAACAAACCAAAGAATTAATCCGAATAAATAATATTACATAGGTAGGGCATGCTAAATGTAGGTTTGTACCTATAGGAAGTAGAAAATAAAAATGCTTGAATACTTATTGGACTGAAATAGTTTTATTGGTCCATATTATCATCATATTCATAAAATATAGTATATCGTCTAAAAACGAAGCCGGCTGCTCAACAGACCTAAATCGAGCCCAACTAAGGTACCACAAAATGGTCATTACGTGAGCACAGCACCCCACTGTCCGATTACTCACCAAACAATTGCAATAATAGTCAGTAATATCAGCTATCGTTACATGTAGCCCTATTAACCAAAATGTAGGGGTAGTACACCTTGCTGTTATCATGTCGTGACTTAATTCTTCCCCTTACTAAATACTTGTCCATTCCCAGTACCAATGGCAAGTCATCCTAAATGTCGTTTGCTAGTTCAATTTTAATACAACCGAGCCTGTTTTATTTGATAGGAACCTAGAGCTACTGGCATCAGATCATGTAATGACAGTCTTGGAAATATTTAGTTAAGAAAATAGTTCTCCTTCTATTAATATTTTCATTTTGTATTTCCAAGAACTGTTGAGCCCATTACTACTTCACGTTTGTTGCCCTAGTTACTACCAATCTTACTACCAGTTGTAATACCGTTAATTTGATTACCCTTCCTACTACTCCAGTAACCACCCAGCGACACATTGTAATGTACGTCTTGTTGATTTGCCTGCTCTGTGGTTAACTGATTTTTGCCTTCCAAAATAGACTCGGGCATAAACGCTTTATTGGTTGTTCAATTCGCCAATTACATCGCTGAAGCCCTAGGCCCCCTACCTAAAATAAAAACAATGCACTTGCTGGATGGGGTTGTAGTGGTGGTGTAGGTATTGAGAAATCCCTTGAAGGCATGGAATTTTCTGATTCACTTTATGAGATTATTTAGGGCTACAGAAATAAAATAAAACCCATAATACAAGTAATTGTAATCGTTTATTTTGCTGTCATCAATCTTATGTATAGAGATGAAATGAAATGAAATTGTTTATTCTGTAGATAGGATATCTGAATCACTTTTACACGCACTAGGTTGATGAAAACACTCGACGTAAACCCGAGGAGCAGGGTCTCAACTCGATGAGTTATAACACAGATTACTATAAGTTATAATTTGTTGAATTTATCAACCAAAACGACCGGCGGTAATCATAGACTAATAAATGTATAAGGGCTAATGACTGACAGATTTATTGAAAGCTTGCTTCATTGCTGCTGAAAAGTACAAAATAACTACTACGATACGAAAGTAGTTACATGTTTAATACAGGTCGAGACGTATCATTTGCGTATAAATGTATGCTGTATATGTATGCTGATTTATTTGCTAAAAAACACATTTTATTATTTATAGATTACGCGTATTTCGTATTTGCTTTTTATAGTTTGGTAGTCTAGATTATTTGAATAAACTGTTAAAATCGTTTTTATTTTTTATTAATGGTAACATTTGGCATTCGCCTGATGGAGTTTATGATACAGGATTATAATAGTCATTTGGTCAGTGAAGCTGTAGTGTATTTTAAGCCAATAATAATAACCGACTGAATCTTTTAATTTAGTCGGTTAACGTCAGCAAGCGACATCTGTGTCGACAAACAAGAAGTACATGATTTAAGAATACGTTAAAATTAAAAAGGCATTATGAGAAGGACCTGTTAGTACAATAAAGTACTCTTTCAATTTGGTATAATAATTTTCACCTAGTTGCATGGCAACAACCTGATGATTTGTTTGGCAGTGGCACTTTTGACAGTTCACCTTGTCCGTGATAGTGTTACCAACAAGTAATCTAAATCACCCTGACCATAAGTGATTTGTTTGGAAATTATTGAAGAAAGATTTTAATTAGTAAGGTAATATTATTTTTTCAACACACTTGCTCGTAAAATGGTCTATTATTGAATCGCTTTTAAGTTCATAATGCAGTGTTTTAAACTCCCGTGATTTTTACATTTGTATTACCTATATATTATGGTTATTAAAAATATTAATAACGAGGAAAAATGACATAGTTCAAATTATTTTTTAAACTCAGCGTTTGCCCTGACTATCCGTTAAGACCGACTAGGGGGAGGTTCCTAAAATTGGCAACACTGCTATCACTAAAATACGCCATTTAAAAAAGTATGCAATTATATCGAATAAAGAACTAATTAAATACAAAATATTAACCCCACATACGATTTCGATCAAATGAACTAAGGCCAGTTAAATAAATATATTATAATTTATGAGTATATTTTTATGGCCATACTCTTTCACTATAATGCGGTATTGATTTTGATCAATCTCCTTTTCAAACTAATCTTTGATATACTCGACGAAATTGGAGGTAGCTTCACATCCGATTCAATTCCCAGCCCGCTCATCTCACACCCACAACGCGGGGAAGCAATGCCACGCATGAGCGACGCGACTGGACGTTGAGATAAAGGGATTTGCGCTTAATGCCTTGTTGTCCCGAGTGTGCCTAGGAGAGAATGGGCCAGCCGATCGGTGACTGGCCAGTATCGCACCCCTAGAGCATAATGCCTTTTACTCCTTTTTTTATAATGGGGCTGCGAAATTCAAAGTTCCTTAAGTTTTTTGCAACTTGCGGCAGTGTCAGGTTGTAATTCATACTTAGAGAGCTGTATTGATTCTTTAAATATATATTTCTGACGGTCGCGAATCATATTTTGATCAACACACAACCTCATACTGATCTGCAAATTGCGTAAAGCGTAAGAACGAGACGCTGTCGGTAAACAGTTGTTACCTCACCACACTTTGGGTTATGCACCCGACTTTTAGTGATAGGTGATAAAAAAATAGTATGGAAAATTTTGTTCGGGATTCGAAATAGTTTATTGTTGGTGTTGTCAGTAAGCTGTCATGGGTCTAACGATGAAAATTGTTATGTGCCAGCATTTTAGCGCGGAATAAATACGGGTTATGTAGGTGTGACAGCGTGATCGGCGCTCTATTCAGCGAACCATAGAGATAATGTCATAGAATTTCAAAAACTTGGTATTGTTGCCCATAACGCACCCGACGTATTTAAATAATATACCTACTTATTTTAGCATAATCCACATAATGATTAATAAAATATTCTCAACGAAAAATTCAAAGAAGGAAGCGTCTATAAAGTCAGTTGAAAATATACCACAAATTATTATTGCACCTCTTCAAACTTTTGCCATTTCCGTTGAAATAAAGTTTCTTTTTCATCAGAGATAACCTCCGGTTCGCTAATTATTCTATCTGCAAGAATCCCTGAGTACTTGCAATTGTTTCGAAGTTGCATTCTCTGGTAAAAAATGAAAAAACGGCACAGTGGGTGATGGTGAAAGAAAAAGCGTAATTAGCCTTTTTCAAATTACGCTTCCGTTTTTTGCATTGTGCAGGATTTTTTGTTTAGTTAAGAACTTTTGTTAATATTTTTATATAGATTGTTACAGCAGCATTTTTACTAGCTGGAAAACCTTTCAAAGGTATTTTTTACAGTAAATTCCATTTCTAAGAAATCAGAATATTCAAAAATATTCCAGACATCAAATTTTTTAATGTAAATTGTTTTTTTAATAAATAGTTGTCATTTATAAAAAAAACAATTAATTCATCTTTCTCAGTAGCAGCCCGGAGTCTGAATTCATGCCCGGTTGATGGCAATAGGCTATGTTTAACTGCCATGCAATAGGGGGCCCAATTGCATAGCTGTTAAACATAACCAAAACTTTGGGTGTACTATAGGTACACCTCTGCCTAACCCTTTAGAGATTACAGACGTGATGTTATATTTGTGTGTAGATATTATCAAACAAATAAAACAATTTGGTTTACAAAAAAAGAAAGGGTAACAGTCTTTCATTAAAAAATAACCGGAATCTTATCGACGGACGTAAAACTTTGAGAGCTTTTTAAAACGAACTCGAACTTGAAAGTTAAACATTCAGTACTTCGGATTGAAGAATGGAGTAGGTTTTGTTAATCGGCTTTAAGATTCTGAGTACCTACCTCCCGCTTGATGGCTCTCGCAGACAGGTGCTATGCGACACCGGTAGAACAATTTCCGTGACTTGAGAGAGAAATTGTTCCACCAGAGTCGTGTTGCGCCTGTCTGCAGTAGCCTTGAGAATTCGGAAACCTTAGGACGTTAGGTGGTGTGGTTGATGGTTGGTGGGTGTATGACAAGATGTATGAACGTAAACGAAGTAAAAGGAGTATGTAAGGATCGTAGCAGGTGGCGTTCTTTAGTTCCTGCCTACCCCCATGGGAATAAGCCGTGAGTTTACGTATGTGTAGACTATGGTTATTTATTTCTTATCTTTACCTATCTAATAAAATAATGATGCCTACTAGGTATATAAAAATAGTTTTTTTTTTATAGTTGCATTGTGTACTTATTCTAGATGGTAATTTTTTGGGCTGCAGATTTTTAATATTCCTAACTGATTTTGAAGGAAAGGCCTACTACGCCTTTACGGACTGTGTGTCTGAAAATAAACATAAATTACATTAAAATTTAATAATGATTACAAATCTTAATTTGTGGCTAGGAACATCGAATTTATTATACTATTTAATAATAACAAATACAATAACACAACACAAAAAAAACAACAACCTAAATAAAATTTCCTGTTGTTTTATAAACCGGTGTTCTTGTCACAGGCCCCAACACTATTTGGCGTGTAAACACTACATTAACTCCGACAATAGCCAGCCAGACCTATTTTATTTCACTACCCGCTTGTAGTTCATTTAAAACCGGATCAGGGTGACCATGATGTATGAAATGTGCAACTGTCCCGGTTATTAATGGGCAGGATTTAGAAGTGACGTGGTATAACGGCTTAGTCCTTTCTGGGTAGGGAAAGAATAATGGGTATGGTTTTCCGTGTTAAGTTTATACTTTTTAAGGAAAAATTGGATTTTTATTTAAATATTTTTGGGGGCTCCCATTTAAAATACTGGCTTCAATTAAATTCAATATGAATATCCGCTTATTTTATAGGCCGAGAAAATATGATGTAGATTTACATTATTTTATACTTTAATTAATACTTAGATATTACAAGATCGCACTTAAAATGTTACACGGGTTTACTGAAATAAAAAAAAACAAGTTTGTATCTGGCAAGCTACAAAGTCATCCAACGATTTTCATTAAAAGGTTTTTTTTAGATTAATCTTCATAAAAACGTACTTAGCTAACAAAAACCAACGAAGCATTAGGTATAGACTGAACGTGAAAATGCCAGCAATTTATTTTACATAAAACGCTTTTTTTTTTCAGTATAAAAACGAATGATCATGGAACACCCACTCGCTATACAAGTACCTACAATTAATTTCGCGTAACACTGTGAAATATTTTAAAATTAATTATGAACTTGCTCGGGGTAAAACAGATTGTTAACACTTTAGCACAATGTCCTTTGTACTTACTTACTTATGTACTTTGATACAAGGTGACTGGATAGACGAGGAATATAGTGTACGAGATTATACCGAACTAGATTCTCATTTTAAATATGTAGAAAACAGTAGTAGGTAAAGTGCTACAAGGATCTTTTGGCGTTCGAATGACGTTGACAGGGTGGCGCTGTTGGTTAACATTGTTTTGCGATTTTTTGGTAAAATGTATTGAAAAAAAAGATGGCGGCGTTAGTTCCGATTTTGACCACACGCCAAAAGGTATAAATATGTATAATATATATAGCTATAATCTATACATTAAAATAGTAACGAACAATTTTTGTATACCCTTTATAGGTCGAGAAAAGAGGTCAATAGCTCACCGCAGCGCCCACGCATATATTCGTATATTTCCTGCGAAAAATGATAAGTTTATTGAACGTTATTTCATGAACGACCATTTAAAATTCTGGTACTCAGCTGCATCTGGTTAGACTGGAAGGCGACCCCACCGTAGTTGAGTAACGGCTAGGCAGATTGATTTTGATAATAAATTACTACCTTATAATAGGTATGAGAAACTTCCCCATCAACATTTTCCTCTACAGTATTAAAAACTTGCATTTCAGCGTACCTACTATAGAAAAAGGGCATAAGTAAGTTAATTAACTTTTTGAACTCGCTCGAGAACAGAAATCGTGACCACTTCTTTAATTCGAAGCACGTAACTACTATTGAACCGAATTAGATTGAGTTTTTATGGCTTGGAGAAAACAAATGCACTGTATTGTAATTCGACGTTAAAAATTACAAGAAGAACATATTTCGTCTCTTGTAAAATTATAAACCTAGTTGAATACTGCGTTCTTAGCTTATTAAATTATATAAGAAACAAGACGAAGGTGATGCGTTAAAACATGCAGTAAAAATGAAGTGGCTATGGGCTGATCATGTTGCCTGTCTAACAGACAATAGATGGACCCTTAAAACCACAAAATGGACAAGACCTAAAGGAAAGAGGAAAGTTGGTAGACCTAACAAACGATGGATCGACGATTTCACCCAAATAGCAGGCAAAGGATGGATGGAAATAGGAAAATACCGAACTAAATGGAAAATGCTAGAGGAGGCCTTCACCCATGATGGGGTTCATATCTCAAACACAAATCTAGAAACTTCAAACTAATAATACCTACTAACAACGAGATGTAAGCAAACTACTAAACATTTATATTTTTTGTCATCGACTTTTTAAGTTATGGAAGAAATAAAGGCTTATTTATTATCTTATTCAACCGTTTTACCCAAAACAAAATATTGTGTAGATTGTTTGAGTTAAATCTACTATAAAGTACCCAATTTGTTGTTCTTGAAAAGCTAACAAAAACTCAGATTAGATACGAAACAGTAATTAGGCCAGCTTTAAGATTAAAAAGTTTTATTTCACGCAGGCCTTAAATTAAGGTCGTAGTCGCACGGTTCCAAGAACTTCCTTTTGGAAACGAAACGGCACGCAACTTAATGAATACTCAGATAACTTGACATATTCCCATTTCAAACATATCATATCAAAAGGTATTTCTTCTGCCAAATAACTTTACGGGTTAAATAACTTAATTTATGAAGTTCTCTTTGCTGATTTCACTCGCATTCTAGAGAAATTGATTAATGTACCTGAATAAAAAGTATCTTATATTTTAATTCACAAAATACTTCATGTGTGTGAAAAATTAAATCCAAATCCGTGCAGCCATTTATGTGTGAAAAACATCTAAACTACGGCACTAACTTTCACTTCAAATTACTGGGTTTCAGCTGAGGATCACACAGAATTGCCATTATTTTACTAAACTTGTCAAATATTGAAAATACTTACTTGAATCTAATACCACAATAACCTTTTCCACGAATATTAAACGAAAGTTACGCCGCAATCTCTGATTAAGCCAAATCACTGAATTTCACAGTAACTCGTTAGACTTTAGAGTACAAAATCGATAGTCTAGTACTAACAAGTATGTACCAACAACAGTACCAGGGGATCAGCTCAATAATTATTGGCTGTAACCCACCAAGTTGTGATCGCTAAGTACTTAGATTACCAATAACAGGTAGAGATGTCTGTGGGGAAGATTGTACGGTTGCAATATAAGGAGCAGGGTTGAACAGAGCTATGGGAATTAAGCGATTCTATTGGTGAATCCTACTATCCTACTATAATCCATACTAATATTATAAATTCGAAAGTAACTCTGTCTGTCTGTCTGTCTGTCTGTATGTTACCTTTTCACGCCTAAACCACTGGACGGATTTCGATAAAATTTGGCAAGGAGATAGATGGCATCCTGGGGAAGAACATAGGCTACTTTTTGTCTCAAAAATAACCCTAAGGGGGCGGATATAGGGGATGAAAGTTTGTATGGGAAACCTATCATTTCTTAAGTTAGGACTATGAAAATTTAAATTTATGCTTTTGGTAACAAATAAAGAATTACGTATTTCACCGTTTTTCAAAAATCATCCCTCAAGAGGGTAGAATGGGGATGATTTTAAAATTCACATGTAATATTGAAATTTTTCAGTGACTCTTTTCAAGATATTTAAGGGTTAGATAATATAGTCATAGTCCGTATCATGAGATTATATTTAGTGTTTATTTCATTAAAATCGGTCCACCCGGTCAAAAGTTATTAATACTTGGCTTGAAACGCATGGGAGGGATGGTGGTATTGATAGCCGGAGATTTTAAACAGACTCTGCCGGTAATAACTAGGGGATCACCGGCAGATGAAATAAATGCATGTCTAAAGACGTCGACATTATGGGGGCATATAAAAAAGTTTTGTTTGATTACAATTATGCGAGTACAACTGCACAATGATATAGAATCGGGGCAATATGCGCCTGCACTTCTGAAAATTGGCGAAGACCGTATGGTAACAGTAAGCTGGTAACGGCATGATTACATTAATTCAAAAATTCTGTAATATTGTTCATATCAACAACGTGGATAGACGTTGTTTTTCACATAATCTGAGCCATCTGCAAACTAATGGAGAATAAAGAATGGTTGTGTGGAAGGACAATTTTGGCACCGGCGAATGAAACTGTGGGAAAGATTAATGAAAACATTATGTCACATATGGAAGGTGACGTTGTGGAGTATCTCTCGGTACACCTACACAATGTCATGGACACCGAACAAGTAACATCACCCTGTTGAATTTCTCAACTCTTTAGAGTTATCAGGAGTGCCTTCGCATAAGCTGAGGCTGAAAGTGGGTGTTCCAGTTCTGTTAATGCGTAATCTTGATGCGCCAAGATAATGTAATGACACACGGTTACAAATTACTCACCTGAGGCGGAATATTTTAAAAGCAATAATCATGTCAGAAATAGTAAAAAAAAAAAAAATTAAGATTCCCCGTATTCCAATAATTCCGACAGATTTGTGGCGGCATCGAAACCGCCACATACGAACTACTCATCAAAGACCTAACGTCACAAGTCCTACATCGCGGTATAAGAGTTTACCGAGCGATTAACATATACATATAAGACTATCCGACATCAATTCTTGGGCAATTGCCTGCCAGACACAACACCCGTCTGGTCGGACGATCCTCCGTTTTCTATAGAGGACGAGTGAACTTTACACCCTGTTCCTCATACCCCTAAATTGGTGACCCCGAGTATGAACATCAACGCAGCCTTCGTGCAACTACTTCAGTGTGACGTCATCAACATCATTCCCGCAAGCTTTCGTGAGGCGAGTCACACAGCCAGCCAGCAACCACCACGGCTTCAACGGGTATCCTGACCACCAGCAAGCAGCGAACGCGCATTCTTGGTCACCACTCTCAGCCTCATCAACAACCCGGCGCTGTACCACATCCGACGCACTGGATCACAACGCAGCTCCACCCCGACTCACTGGGGAATCACCGCAGACAGTTCCGTCCCACTGTGAACTATGCGGCACCCGGTTCCAACTCACTGGAACCTCAACTGGGACTGGCAAGCATCGCAAGATACAAGACTCAGCCCACTATCGACATAACAGTGCAGCCATTGTATGAGGCGTGCTCACGAGTATGCAGCTCACAAAATCTACATGTTTTAGCAAAAAATGGGAAAACCAAAAATGTTGTTTACAGAAATGTTTTAACATAACATATTCCAGTTTTATTCATATTACTTTACAGATTGGGATAGACGTTGTTAACCTTCCACCGGCAAATGTGTCATATTTTTTTCATAAGACTTTCACACAGTTTCATACTTCCGTCCATACTATCCACACTAATATTATGCGTACGAAAGTTACTGGCTGTCTCATGTCTGTAACCTTTCTGTAACGCCTAGATAGACCATGACATGGGTTATGGGATCTGGGATATATTTTTATCCCGGTAGTACCTACGTTCCCGTGGGATAATTTCCGACCTCCACGCGGGCGAAGCCGCGGGCAAAAGCTAGTATATCCATACTAATATTATAAATTCGAAAGTAACTCTGTCTGTCTGTCTGTCTGTCTGTATGTTACCTTTTCACGCCTAAACCACTGGACGGATTTCGATAAAATTTGGCAAGGAGATAGATGGCATGCCGGGGAAGAACATAGGCTACTTTTTGTCTCAAAAATAACCCTAAGGGGGCGGATATAGGGGATGAAAGTTTGTATGGGAAACCTATCATTTCTTAAGTTAGGGCTATGAAAATTTAAATGTATGCTTTAGGTAACAAATAAAGAATTACGTATTTCACCGTTTTTCAAAAATCATCCCTCAAGAGGGTAGAATGGGGGATGATTTTAAAATTCACATGTAATATTGACATTTTTCAGTGACTCTTTTCAAGATATTTAAGGGTTTGAGAATATAGTCATAGTCCGTATCTTGAGGTTACATTTAGTGTTTATTTCATTAAAATCGGTCCACCCGGTCAAAAGTTATTACTAACTACTTGGCTTGAAAAGCATGGGAGGGATGGTGGCATTGATAGCCGGAGATTTTAGACAGACTCTGCCGGTAATAACTAGGGGATCACCGGCAGATGAAATAAATGCATGCCTAAAGACGTCGACATTATGGGGGCATTTAAAAAAAATTTGTTTGATTACAATTATGTGAGTACAACTGCACATGCATATAGAATCGGGGCAATATGCGGCTGCACTTCTGAAAATTGGCGAAGACCGTATCGTATGGTAACAGTTGGTAACGGCAGGATTACATTAATTCAAAAATTCTGTAATATTGTTCATATCAACAACGTGGATAGACGTTGTTTTTCAGATAATCTGAGCCATCTGCAAACTAATGGAGAATAGAGAATGGTTGTGTGGAAGGACAATTTTGGCACCGGCGAATGAAACTGTGGGAAAGATTAATGAAAACATTATGTCACATATGGAAGGTGACGTTGTGGAGTATCTCTCGGTACACCTACACAATGTCATGGACACCGAACAAGTAACATCACCCTGTTGAATTTCTCAACTCTTTAGAGTTATCAGGAGTGCCTTCGCATTAGCTGAGGCTGAAAGTGGGTGTTCCAGTTCTGTTAATGCGTAATCTTGATGCGCCAAGATAATGTAATGACACACGGTTACAAATTACTCACCTGAGGCGGAATATTTTAAAAGCAATAATCATGTTAGAAATAGTAATAAAAAAAAAAAGTTGAGATTCCCCGTATTCCAATAATTCCGACAGATTTGTGGCGGCATCGAAACCGCCACATACGAACTACGCATCAAAGACCTTTTTTTTTTTGTTTTTTTTTCGGGGGGAATCCTTCAAAAGGGCGCCCGGCCTTTGGGGATAAGATCGGGGAGTGTGGGATTTTTACCTCACTAAAACCACCCCGGTGGTCACCATCCGCACATGGGCACCGTTACCTCTCAAAAGACCGATCCGATACCCCCTCTGTACACGCCTGTTAGGGCACATCTCTGGGGAGACTGTAAAGGAGTCTCCCCGGAACCTATCTGTGCAAATGTGCAAGGCAGCACGTGACCACGCATCAAAGACCTAACGTCACAAGTCCTACATCGCGGTATAAGAGTTTACCGAGCGATTAACATTATACAGGCCGACTTTGAAATCATGCAACAAAATTTAAGGGGGTGTCCTACTCATCAATATGAACCACTTTTACTATGGGACCAAATAAGAATTCACAAAAAAAACGACCTTTCTGTATAAAGGTATACCCGATTGGAACATTTTGTATAAGAAAATCGTAAAGTCAGCCTGTATAAGACTATCCGACATCAATTCTTGGGCAATTGCCCGCCAGACACAACACCCGTCTGGTCGGACGATCCTCCCTTTTCTATATAGGACGAGTGAACTTTACACCATGTTCCTCATACCCCTAAATTGGTGACCCCGAATATGAACGTCAACGCAGCCTTCGTGCAACTACTTCAGCGTGACGTCATCAACATCATTCCCGCAAGCTTTTGTGAGGCGAGTCACACAGCCAGCCAGCACCCACGGCTTCAACGGGTATCCTGACCACCAGCATGCAGCGAACGCGCATTCTTGGTCACCACCCTCAGCCTCATCAGCAACCCGGCGCTGTACCACATCCGACGCACTGGATCACAACGCAGCGCCACCCCGACTCACTGGGGAATCACCGCAGACAGTTCCGACCCACTGTGAACTATGCGGCACCCGGTTCCAACTCACTGGAACCTCAACTGGCACTGGCAAGCATCGCAAGATACAAGACTCAGCCCACTATCGACCTCCGGTCTCTGGAGGGGAGTGATGTGGCGGCATCTACACCGCCACATACGAACTGCATCAAAGACCTGACGTCACAAGTCCTACATCGCGGTATAAGAGTTTACCGAGCGATTAACATATATAAGACTATCCGACATCAATCCTTGGGCAATTGCCCGCCAGACCCAACACCCCGTCTGGTCGGAGGATCGTCCCTTTTCCATAGAGTATGAGTAAACTTTACACCCTGTTCCTCATACCCCTAAAGATTTACCATTCCAATTTAAAAAGAGTGCAGCCATTGTATGTGGCGTGCTCACGAGTATCCAGCCCACAAAATCTACATGTTTTAGCAAAAAATGGGAAAACCAAAAATGTTGTTTACAGAAATGTTTTAACATAAGATATTCCAGTTTTATTTATATTACTTTACAGATTGGGATAGACGTTGTTCACCTTCCACAGGCAAATGTGTCATATTTTTTAAATAAGACTTTCACACAGTTTCATACTTCCGTCCATAACCTTTCCGTAACGCCTAGATAGACCATGTTCCCATAATTTCCGACCTCCACGCGGGCGAAGCCGCGGGCAAAAGCTAGTAATATTATAAATGCGAAAGTTTGTGAGGATGGATGGATGGATGGATGTTTGTTACTCTTTCACGCAAAAACCGCTGAACGGATTTGAATGAAATTTGGCACACATATAGTGTATAACCTGGATTAACACATAGGATACTTTTTATCCCGATATTCCCATAGGATCGAGACTTATGAGGGTACCGCGGGTACCGCGGGGCGATGCTAGTGTCACATAATCGTATAGTAAAGAACTTCGTTAGTTTTAACTATTGGTATTATATCCGTTACATTATAAACTGTCGAAAAATTGAACTGCAACAAACCATTTACAATTTAGCGCATTATTTTTCGATAGTTTGTAATCTATTCATGGGAAACCGACAAATTGCGAAATGGTATCAAACTTGCTTGACGTAACGCACCTTGCGCTAATACTAAATAGCCTGCCTAGCTGGAAGTAGCGCTCGCAGGAACAACTCGGAAGTAGCGCTCGCCGGCCGCTGCCGCGGCACCGCTCTGTTCGCTTGCCCGGCTCGCGCGCTGTCCTAACCTAACCTAACCTTACCCATTTCACCCAGTTCACACTTCTCCTCGGGTCTGGTATGTCCCAGGAACCATATTGCAACGAAAATAAAGATCAATTTAATTTTCTGTCGGTGATGCAAAATCAAGAGTAAAATAACTGTGGAAGGACTGAAGATATATTTTATAAATTGTAGCAAAATAGCCTATTGCAATATATTTCCGCATCGCCCGCCGAAAATTACTCGACGGAAATTCAATGAAAATTGTGTGACGTAATTTCGGCCTAATGTGTTGTAACTGTAGATAAGTACCACCGCCGAATTTCGTCGCATTAAATTAAACGCGTCGACAAAAAATTAAATCATAAACATAAACAGAAATTTTTGCCTACATTTATCAGTATCGAATATTGAAACATTTGTTCAAAATATAGAGAGAATATGAATTTGTCAATTATGTAGAAATAATTAAATAAATGAATAAACATACGCGTGTATAAAATTCTACTGAAATATTAACAACAGCGCGCGCTGCAGACTAAATATTCAAATGGAGAGATAAAAAAGAACTATAATATTAAAATATATCAACGTTATTGGATATTTCAAATGGAATTAAAATGTAAATGGAAGGCAATATACTTAGATTAGGCTTTTACTATGCACCTATTAAGAGGGTTTATTCTGAAAATTGGCAACGTCGCAAATAGATGTCAAATATTTCGCTGTTTTGATTAATTTGATAATATTTCTGTATGGAAATAAGAAATGTGGCTAACCAATTGACTAGAATATTGATTATGAAATGCAATAATTAATATCGTAACACCGAATAGTTAGTTTTAGATGTAAAAAAAGTATTTGGTAACTTTCCAAATGCCTTTTTTTCACCTAAAACGGGTACAACATCAAATTCAATGTTATAATTGCAATTCATTATTAATATTCTAGTCAATTGGTTAGCCACATTTCTTATTTCCATACAGTATTATTTCCAAATTAATCGAAACAGGTAAATATTTGACAGCTATTTACGACGTTGCCAACTTTTAGGATGCACCCTCTTAAGGCTGACGCAGATTTAGACGAAAAATCTTTCTTTATCAATTTTCTTAATCAAAATGTAGGTAACATTTTGTATGAACCATCGCACACTACAGGTGGCAGGCTGCACCGCGTTTTTTGTATTGAAATTCGATGCGCTGCGTCCCGATGCGACTGTAATGTGCGCTTAGATTTCAGGGACGATTGTAATTAATATGACAAACCTACATATTTACTTAAATTCGTTTATATTTACTATAAACTGCTATCTTATAAAAGACGTTCAGAGTGATTGCTGTTGTTTGTTTTGTAAAACGCTTTTAGGATTCCGTACCTGAAGGGTGCCAAACGGAACCCTAATAACCCTAGTCCGTCCGTCTGTCTCATGAACCGTAATAGGTAGACAGTTGTTCACAGATTGTGTATTCCTAATGCTGCTATAGCAAAAAATAATAAAGTAAAAATTAAAGGCGGCTCCCATACAAGAAACGTGTATTTTTTTGGCATTTTTTGGCTAAGTATTGTGACGCACGTAGCTGGTATTTACTAATGTGGATGAATCTAAACGTCAGTGAGCGAGAAGGTATTTTAGGCAGTATATTATGTATGTCGGTATCTATTTAATAAATTATGTTCCACTCCAATACCCTAACTTTAATTACGGTACCCTATCCATTTATCGAGAACTTCTCACATAATTATCTAATTACAATGCAAATATATAAAATTACCATCTAAAGTCCGTAGGTACAACCCTAATCTCAGGTCAAATGTTAGCAGTTGAAGTTAAATTGATCAATTAAAACTTGCGCAAAACGTCTCAGAGGTTTGAGGTCGTTTCGAATGGTCGCCACTGTCTCCTTCTATTTTTTTAAATCTTTTTTTATTGCTGATCAATAAACGATCTTTGATCTTCGACGGTAATGTAAGTTTGGGATAAGATTAACTAATCGATTCGAAGCCGACTGAGCAATGGACATCAATTATTATCATTCTCAGCATCATCTGCCCTGCGTTTTCCCAACTATATTGACGTCGGCTTGCAGTCTAAGAGGATGCAGCTGAATATCAGTATTTTACATGGAGCGACTGCCTATCTGACCTCCGAAACCCAGTTACTGCGATACTGCTTGGTTGTCAGCCTTTCGGGCTTCTAAAGACCCGTAACGACTGTCAAAGATCCAGCACGAATGACAGCCGGGCCCAACGGCTTACCGTGCTTTCCGAGGCATGGGGTCTCACGATTTTAAGATGATCACCCATCCAGGGACCGTACTAGGCAAGCGTAACTTAACCTGATCGATCGACACTTATGTGATGGGCCACTGTTCGTGAAAAAATGTTTAAGGAATAATTTACAAACAATTAAATGAGATGCTTTTGCTATGAGTAAAGAATAGGTATCTACTCAATATAAAGTAGGTACTTATCTACCTACCGTGGCGTCGACAAAAATACCAATAACGGCTCAGGGCTCGTGCGTCAACTCGACACCGGTAATTGTTCTTCCGTGAAGTTTTCTTAGAAATTGTATTATTAAAGTCGAGTCGCGTTTGATAATATTTTTTATTTTCTTGAGGCGATTCGGACGAAGTTAATTTATTTGTAGGCATTGACAACTCCAGAAATAAGTATTAGGCAATGGGCACATTTTGCAGTAAAGTATACTTCTCTTCGCCCATTTCGGGCGAGCAAATTCGCCAAAATAACTACTTATTCCCAAATCAGATTCCGACCAAAAAATACAAACACATAAGCTCACCCCTTCTTCCCATGAGGATAGGCAGTAACTATAAAACGCCACGCTCCTTACATACTCCTTTTGCTTCCTTTACGTTCATACATCAGACACCCGTTGCGAGTACTACGCACCTGACCTTTTTGAAGACCAATTAAGTTACTATAACGTCCTCCTAGGGCGTCCCCTCCCAGGGTTTACATTTACATCTGCCTTTTTATAAACCAGAACACGCGCGACATTACGCGGTTTTTTTAATATTATTATTATTATTTATATTCATTATGGCACCTCTTTAGGTCATGAACTATCCGAATATCAAAAAATATTTTGGATATAAGGGAGAGGCGTGAAAATTGATTCGCTGTTACAATAAATACCTTTTTTTAATCGCTTTTCATAAAAATAAACAATTCAGTCATTACAACATCTTCATAATTCAATGTGACATAGCCTAAATTCCTTAGACGTCTGAAGTGTAAACGTTAACAGAAAAATAATTGGAGGGCAACAGCGTGATTTAACGATAAACAAATTATAATACCAACAGTATGGCACTCGAAATATTCAAGCGATGTCAAAAACGCAGGACACTAGAATAAAAAGAGCAATAAAAAACATTGTAAAATGTCAAATAGAAGGGATGCTTGAAAAACTGTTTAGTATTTATAGTGCACATTTCCAACTGGCGCACCATTCCTCCACTATTAAATTTGTAAAAATGTTGAGAATCGCTTTGTTTTTGTTCCTGTTATGGGAACATAGTTGTTTCCATGTTCTGCCTCACAGCAATGGGACCGTTTTTTTGCCGCTTATCAATGGAACTTTTGAAGTAAATACAGTATTTTCTAGAAGACCTGTAAACAGTGGAGATCCCCCCGTGTGCTTTGACTGGAGGGAGACTAATATGGTATCGCCCGTGAAAAATCAACTGACTTGTGCAGCTTGCTGGGCTTTCAGCTCTATCGGTATATACCTTTGTTCTTATTCAATCATTAATAGATATTTTTTACATGATATAACATAACATTACGCCTTGTTTTCTCGAAGGGTTAGGCAGAGGTGTACATATATTATAGTTCATCCACATTTCGCCAGTAACGTTCAAGTCCTATGTAATAGGGGGCGAAGTTATTGCCTATTATCATTTTTTTTCCATTTATAAGAAAAAATATTTTTTTGCCATGAACAAAGCTAAATATAAGGTTTCAAACAAATTCTTAGTAGTAAAAGTATTTGCAAAGTTTTTCACACATTTATTTTATTTATTTATTTAACCATTTATGCACACACATATAAACAGACAAGAAGAAAGGAACAGAAAAATACGTACAAAGGCAATGCTTATTTCATAAAGCGTCAAGCGTTTCTGCTATTTTTTTTGTTGCCTTGCTCACTTATTTATTTTCGTTTCCTACTTGAAATTAATGAATTATTTTTCTCAATAATATTTCAACATAGCTTCTGCCCGCGGCTTCGCCCGCGTGAGTGTCGGAAATTACCCCATACATCCCCATGGGTTTTAAGTATAAATATTGAGTTTCGAGTTAATCGGACAGCGCGTTAAAATTCTTCCATACAAACACTGACACCCCCCCACCCCCCTTTAGGAGGTAATTTAGAAAAACAAAAAACTACAAACTTTATAATTTATTTAGATAACTATTCGTGCGAAGTTTCATGTTTATTACCTCAAGGAATAACATTTTTCATACAAACTTTCATCCCTTATTTTACCCCCTTAGGGGTCGAATTTCGAAAAATCCTGATACACGTTATTCTTAATTTTTGAGTTTAAGTATAAAATTAAATATTGAGTTTCGAGTTAATCGGACAGCGCGTTAAAATTCTTCCATACAAACTTTGACACCCCCCAATCCCACTTTAGGGGGTAATTTAGAAAAACAACAAATTACAAACTTTTTCATTTATTTTGATAATTATTCGTGCGGAGTTTCATGTTTATTACCTCAAGAAATAAGATTTTTCATACAAACTTTCATCCCCTATTTGACCCCTTTAGGGTTTGAATTTCGAAAAATGCTTCCTTATTCCTTGCCTACATTATAAAGGGAACCTCTGTGCAAAATTTCAGCTTTCTAGGTCCAAGGGTAAAGGCTGGGCGTTGATGAGTCAGTCAGTCAGGACTTGTCTTTTTATTAATAGGTATAGATATAGATAGTAGGATAGGATACTTTTCCGGGATAAAAAGTACCCAGTGTGGTGCGCAGGATATTAAAGAATAATTATACTAAGTTTCATCGTAACCGAACCGGTAGTTTTTGCGTGATGCCTGAACAAACAGACAGACAGACAACAGACAGACAGACAAAAATAATTTTAATCAAATTTTTGGGTTCGGTGTCGGTCTAGTAACACCCCCTGCCATTTATTTTTTTGATATTTTCAATGTACAGAATTTTCACTTCTACAGATTTATTATAAGTATAGATTTGAGGCTTAAGGCGGGCATAGCCCGAGCGCAGTAGGCATTCAACGCTTACCCCAGCCCCCGCAACGAGTAGCGATACGTAACAAATCCCGATGCGCGGGAGACGCGCGCGCCAAGCGCATCGCTCATGAGTTCATGAACTCGAGCTAGTAAGTTGGGTCACAGAATAGACCAATGCAGTAGGTCAACTTGTATTGTATAAGTTTACTTTCTTTTATTTTTCTATTAAATATTTTTTAAGGATAGATATAGATTAGATAGTTATTATATAAACTTGAACCTAATGAATAATAGTTAAAGATAGGTATATCGTACTTATAATTTTTTGTGAATAAGGTGGATTTAAAATCTGAATTTCGACTTTCCATAAGGATGCGAAATCTTCGTGCTAAAGTATAAAAAATCAAGTAGGCACATTTAGGAGAAATGTATTACAATTCTTGAATTACAATATCAATATTGTAATTCAAGAAGACTTAATGTGAAGGTTGGGCACTCAATGAAAAAAATATAATCATATAAATATTTTTTAATCAAATAGTTATGCAAATAAAAGTAAACACTTTTTTCTCCAATAAGTTTTAGGGGTATGACGAACAGGGTGTGATGGTCACTCATCCTCTATAAGAAAGGGACGATACTCCGACCAGATAGGTGTCGTGTCTGGCGGGCAACTGCCCAACAATTGATGGCGGGGAAGTTATATACAGGGTGTCAGGGACATCGACGCGAAAACTGATACCATGGATTCAGTACATGATTCTGAACCCCCCCTGCGTTGAAATTTTGACCACGTAGGTATTGCAATATTCTATGAAACAGCTGATTTAAAAAAAAATACCGACGAAATATTTCAACGCAGGGGGGTTCAGAATCATGTACTGAATCCATGGTTACAGGCTTTGCGTCGATGTCCCTGACACCCTGTATATGACATTTAGGAGATTTGATACACAGATATGATATTTCAGGAGATAACAGATATCTACACTAGTCATTATTTTGTGTGAAAGTACAACAACATCAACAACCTTGCATTATTATTATAATTTGTACAATAGATACCTACAGTAGGCGCGCGAGTTGAATTGATGCAGTAGGTACACTAGGTACATGTCTGACGCTCACGTAGTAGAACCTACCTATTGCGCCTGAGCGAGAAGCAAATACTGCCGTCGCGTCATCGCCATTCTAAATCCCATTCAAAAAATCGAGTTGTAGGGTAGGCACTTACTGTTCGCCTGTGCACTTTTTTGTAAATACGCCTTTGTATCTTGGTATCGATGAACTGCAAAGATAAAAACTTTATTTGCAAAAATGATCTTTGGTGTAGGTAGTTGCGGTACTGTTCTTTCTGTAAACTGTAATATTAAAAACGAGTAGGTAGTTATAAGATACGTAAAAAGTTATAATCACACTTACTAAATATATTTTTTAAGCTTCCGTAGTTCTATCCTGGATTTTTTTTTCTTCTTTCTGTTCTTATTCCCCATAATTTAATCTTAAATACCTCTTATATTACAACTTAAACTAATATCTACAGTTAAATTATTAATACTAGAACCTAAAACTATTTATTATACAGACTGATTTTAAAAACTAACACACACAGAAAATAACAATAATTTATCGTCTATTTTGCGGGGAACGCAGCGAGCTAGCAACAGCGACACAGGTCCTACCTCAAAGACGCCTGGCCGGCTACTGAAACGAAGCGCGCGGGCCGCCTTGTTATATAATATCTTGTTAAAACAATAAAAAACTGTTTTGAAAAAAATGAATCGTAGAATATTCTTCGTAATTTCATTGCCTATTTTTTGACATGTTTTTCGGGAGTAAAAGTTGGGTCTACTTCAAGTACGACTTAAAAAACGATAAAAAAATCGCGAAAACAGGGAGTTTTCGCGATTTTTTTTGATCGAGTGGAGTTGTAAATATCGTGTTTTGAACCGTAGAATAATCAAGAATATTTATTAAACTACAACATGTATTTTTATCAGATCAAAACAAATAATATTTGATTGTTTAATGTTGAATCAAAAATAGGTCGATTCTGGGAGTCCTCGCCTTAATTTAATTACTTAACATTTATTAGCTACCAATGTTTTTTCGTTTTAAACGTGTTTTATTTGACAGCAAATATTGAAAGTCACCTGATGATATACCGAGGCGTGGAGGAGGTTTTATCTGAGCAGTTTCTCATTGATTGTGATGAAGCTAAGAAGGGATGTGGTGCCGCATCCATTCTCCAGACATTTGCGTAAGTTTATGAAAAATAGCAACATAAAGGCTCCCGCAGGTGACGCGACGCGACAGCGCGACGCGACTTTGGTGGAACAATTTCTATGAAAACGGTAGAACAATTTTGCGTTATCGCAAATTTTTGTCGCGTCGCGTCGTCGCTTCGCGCCTGGTTGCAGGAGCCTTTAACATAACATCACGCCTGTATTCCCCGAAGGCTGAAGCAGAGTAGAACGTATACATTTTGCCCGTTATCAAGTCAAGTCCCATGCCGGCGAGCATATATTGCCATTAACCTTAGTTGCATAACACACTTTAAATCACAATCTGAGTTTTGAAGGATATAGGTAATCCATTGCTGCCTTCATAGGTTTGAAGAATTTGTCTGCCCAGCAACATAAATAACGCAATGAACGTGGCTGCCCGAACGGCGCTGGTTTTCGGCGCGCGGGCGTTAGCGGTTCATAGGTTTGAAGAATTTGTCTGCTCAGCAACGTAAATAACGCAATGAACGTGGCTGAACTTTCTAAATGAAACCCATTGCAATCAATTGTACCGCGGGCACAAATCTCAAATCAGGGCTGTCTTGTCTTTTTTAGAATTTCCATATTTTTTTACGGTATAAATAACAACAGCCTTGATAGATTTTATAATTGAATTGTAACGCAAAATTAAATTCGGTTAGGTACTTGAGTGTTTTTTGGGCTAGCTTTAACCCGCGACATTTCGCGTTTTTTTTTCATATTATATACTTTATGGCACCTCTTTAGGTCATTTACGTTCATAAATCAGATACGTTGCGAGTACTACGCACCTGATCTTTCTGAAGAACATCACCAATTAGGTTACTATATGTCCTCCTAGGTTTACATTAACAACGGGTTTTTTTTTTAAATTGATATTCTGTAATTAAGTAATTAAATTATGTAAGATTTACTGTAAAAGTTGTACAAGTTTCTGCAATAAACCTTTTTATTATATTATTTATTATTCTCTAAGGCACCTCCTTAGGTCATGAGGTATCCGAATATCAAAAAATATTTGGCCTAGGTCTTAAGGGGGAGGCGTGAAAATTGATTCGCTTTTACAATGTAGGTATAATAGATACTAAATTGATATTTGTACACCACGAAAAAAAACAGGGTAGCATTCAAACCTATTTTATGTTTCATTTCCTAATTACAGCACAAAATAATACGAAAATTGCGTATAAATCGTATTTTAGAGGGAATTTAACGGTTGGATTTTTTAGGAACATAGTGACAAAATTCGGTGGAGTTCTCCGGGACAGAGATTATGCTCCATATGTTGAAGAACGCAGGCAATGCAGGTGGAAACCTGAAGCCTCAACATCCAGGGTTCCAGATTCCATATTTAGCTACCCGCAGCCGGTACCTGTCGTAGGGCTCCAAAGGGTTTTTCCTGATGAAGAAGAAATGGCTAGATTCGTGTATCAGCATGGCCCGCTGTCTGCTGGTAAGTGAAACAAATACTTTTATGATAATTATTTTTAGCTTAATACATAAATTGATAAAATTAAATTATTAATCATAATATTATTTTGCTAATTGATTAAAAATAACACCTTTAAGTGATTCTTTTTGCTACGAACAAGATGAGGATATACATGATAAGAAACACCGAAACCAACTCAGAGGTCATAATTTCTTTTAATGTCTATACAATCAACTCAGACTACCCTAGTCCGCTGCTTGACATAGGCCTCTCCCAGGCAACGCCACAACACCCTGTCCTCCGCCATCTGCATCCAGCCTGTCCCAGCTACCTTACAACATACAATACAATAAAATCCATACAATACAATAAAATCCATACAATTACTTGTAATCTGACCACTTGCACTCAACAAACACAACTTCTCCATCACCCAGACACATACACACTACTCACATTAATCACACACCCACACACTCACACACTCGCACACCCACACACTAGACGCGAACACTCCCTCCTATATGCCAAATATAAATTATTATCTGGTTTTAGTTTAAGAAGACCATAATTATGTACTTGGGCCTGAGACCTGGGGCCTAAGTCTACTAATTTATAAACGTTAGAATGGTCTCTCAATGGTGAGTTTTTGGCAGATTTGCCATACAAAAGCTGTCAAAGACCCACCATTGAGAGACCATCGTCACGTTTATGAATTAGTAGACTTAGGCCTCTGGTGGCCTGAAATACAAGCTTCGGCTTAGCTGAGGCACCAGTCTCCCACAATATTCTTCTTTGAGCCCATGACCAGACAATAAGATTCTTTGTTACTATTTTAAAAGGACAGTGTGGTGAGAGAAAAAAAATGAGAACCATGAAAGTATTAGGCCACCTGATGGTAAGTGATGATAAGGCCGAAGGTGGAAGTGAGCTCCACCCGGAATCCTCAACCACAGAGGAACTGGCTATCTTATCTCTAGCTGCCGAAACACAACAATGCTGCTAACATTGTTGTTATAGCGACAGACTTAGATAAGATGCTTGTAGCTAGCCAGGCGGACTTAGAACGAGCCCTATCACCAACCAAACTGAGCAGAAAATTTTGCCCCCACTGGGAATCGAACCCGGGACCTCTAGGTCTGAGACAGGTGGATAATAGTTATAGTCTGAGGTCACTCTTGAGGAAAATACCACATTATGTAGATTTAAGTGGTACTGTCCTGGACAGCCACTGGTGGAGTTCTAAAAAAATCCATAATTAAAATAACTGTGATAAAGAAATCATGTATAACAGTTACACGTTCCTAAACAGTATGTGAAGGTCGAATTGATAAACTAGATATTTCACTAATGCAAGGCATAATTATTGCATTCCTATAAAACGTTAGAGATAACAAGGCATAAGTGAAAAATGAAAAGCGCTACAAAATGACTCAAACTGCAGTATTTTTTTAATGCGTTCTATGTTCCATAGTAAAGGCTCCCGCAGACACGTGCGACGTGACGGCGCGGGTCGACTCTCTATGGTGGAACTATTTTTATGATAACTTAATGGAAATTGTTCTACCGGAGTCGCGTCACGCCGTTACGTCACACCTGTCTGCGCAAGCCTTAAAAGTCCATCATATTCATTCCCCTGCCAATTTTCTTACTTCATACTTTACCCCCTTTTGTTTGTTTCTTTTTATATTTTTTTATCTATTGTATGTTATATTGTGTGCCTTTTAGTCTGTATTAAATAAATGTATTTCTTTCTTTTTCTCGCAGCGATAAATTCAGCATCCATGGACAAATACACAGGAGGTATAGACGAACCAACGGATCAGGACTGTAGTCCAAAGACACTGGACCACGCTGTTTTGATCGTCGGTTACAATGTCTATGGTTTGTAATCATTTTTATTTTGTTTGCTGAATCTCTGAATTTAATTGACAGTCCAGCAAATCTATGAAATCCATTGTCTATCAGTCAGCAGTTACCTACTAAAAACCAAGCTGCCTAGCCTTTTCCCAACTATGTTGGGGTCGGCATCCAGTCTAACCGGATCCAGCTGAATATTTTTTACATGGAGCGACTGCCTATCTGACCTCTACAACCCATTAACTGGGTAATACGATACCCTTGGTTATGAGACTTTCAAGCTTCTGACGACCCGCAACAACTGTCAAAGATTCACGAACGACAGCCGGGACCAACGGCTTAACGTGCTTTCCACGGCAATGCACCTACTAAAAACCAATTCTCCTAATTAAAATTGTGAACTAAATAAAAAATGGGCTTTCCGGATTTTAACATTTAGAGTAATCCGATACTTATCTCTACATCTTTTTATCCATAAATTCATCTACATATTGTGTGTGCGACTCTTTTTATCCATAGATTCATGTATATATTGTTATTTTTATTGCAGTATCAAAAGCAGGTAAACAGGTCCCATACTGGATTATCAAGAATTCGTGGGGTACGGACTGGGGTGATAAAGGGTTCTACTATTTGGTGCGTGGACGCAACGCGTGCGGTATCGCTAGTGACGTGTCATTCGCTTACGTCACATAATTTTGTACAATCTGTTGAAAAAATAAAATCTATGAGCCTTTTCACGAGAATGAAATTCAAATTTCGAATTTCTTGCCATTGGCGTCATTTTATTTTTAGTTTTACAAGATGGCGTTTGTCGGCCGCCATGTTTAATTTTTGATACGTCCTGTGTCACCTGGGCGGTTACAAAATTAATTTAAAACGAATACGCAATAATTTATATACATAGGTGTATCCAGCACTTTAGATGCTGAGTTATAATAAAAATCCCACATAGTTACATGGATAACGCACATATATTACACGCGAAAAATATACCCACATGTAACTATTTACATATTTGTTAAAGCAAACCTGATTCGCTAAAGACGAATAATTTATGTAGGTACTTTGGCTTTGACTATTCAATGTCAACGACCTCAGCCTAATTCTATTACCCCTGTCTTTTCTATAAAATATGTACGATAGTTAATAAATCCCAATCTAAGAATTTACTTATCAAATATACATTATTTTGGTCCGAATTCAATGCAATTTTAGGGTTAATTAGTTAGTCCCCGATCTCGTTAATATTCGATTGCGTCTGGTCTGGACAAGGACCAATAAGTTTATTATTAAGTGAATGTACTGGACAGGTGAGATCAAGGTGACTGGGGTTTATTGCAGAAGAAGATAATGATTTGTTGTCAAAGTCAAATCATTTATTTCAAATTGGCACATAAATGGCAGTTTTGAACGTCAAAATTTACACAAATAATATACTTGATCTAGACTCAATTATAATAATACCTTTTTGTTTTTTACGTACCTAGTTTCGTATGGAAAAAAATGGCCAAGAAACTCCACCGTTACTCTTTTAAAAATGTTTTACAATATTTTATAGGTATACATTAATGATTGTATAAAAGCATGCAATAAAACATTATGTTGAGCTTTTAAAGCCTCCAACACTCGTAGCATGACCACCGTAGAAACGGGTTTCGTCGACGAAAGAATAGACAAAATGACAGATTGTGATTGTTTATCTGTCATTTTGTCTGTTCTTCCGTCGACAAAACCGGTTTCTACGGTGATCATGCTACGAGTGCAAGTCGATTTGAATACGTTCCGACTGGGCTCAGTCCCATTACCAACTTTGCTGACTTACTAACATTCACAACCATTAAGACGCCATGACCCCCTCCCCAGCAAGATGGACCGATAACCTCAAAAAGGTAGCTGGGACAGACTGGATGCGGAAGGCGGAGGACAGTCAAAGTCAAAGTCGAGTTTTTATTTGTAAATATAGGTGTAAAAATTGGTGTTAAGAGAGATCTCTGTTTTGCCGTTAATTGTGCGCAGCCTAGGAGAGGCCTATTGATTCACTTGATAACCTTCACACTGCATTGTGAGTGTAAGCACATATTCTCTTTGCATGAAATTAAATGAAATGATTTATTTCTGTAAATAAGTTTATACAAACACTTTTGCACGTCAATATTGGGTGCATTCTAAAAGTTGGCAATGTCGTAAATAGCTGTCAAATATTTACCTGTTTCGATTAATTTGGAAATAATACTGTATGGAAATAAGAAATGTGGCTAACCAATTGAGTAGAATATTAATAATGAATTGCAATTATAACATTGAATTTGATGTTGTACCCGTTTTAGGTGAAAAAAAGGCATTTGGAAAGTTACCAAATACTTTTTTTACATCTAAAACTAACTATTCGGTGTTACGATATTAATTATTGCATTTCATAATCAATATTCTAGTTCGCTAGTTAGCCACATTTTTTATTTCCATACAGAAATATTATCAAATTAATCAAAACAGAGAAATATTTGACATCTATTTGCGACGTTGCCAACTTTCAGAATAAACCCTCTTAAGAACTAGATGAGGTCGGCGTTTCCTATATGACTACTCTGAGAAGAAAGGCCGAAACAAACTCAGAGGTCACAGTCTCTTTTAATGTCCAGATATAAATAATATTGGTCAGATCATGTGAAAACGTTTTAGATTAGTGTGTGAAAATTGTCTTTTGAGGAAAGAACCACACATTGAGTAGGCCTGTCCAGTCAGTGCACGCATTTGTCAGTAATCGTGCAGCTCAACTCAGAATTCAAAGAACTCAACGCATCATCCAAGTATTCAACATCATCCACAGCCCTATTTCCCCCACTGCTGGGCAAAGCTGAAGAAGAATGGAATAATTGTAAATAGTTGCCCTGCGCGGTGACTTTCAAAATGCATGACATATGCGATTACTTTATAAGTTATCCTTAAAAACAACTGACAAGAGGTTTAAATTCGAGAGAAAACCTGAACATACGTCATGAAGGCCAATTTTCGTACTTATAAGGTGCAGCGCAGACGACACACTTTTTGTGCGATCGAGACTGTAGTGCTGCATATAATTGCTTAGGTTCTAATGTAAGTATATAGATATTTTTCGACACATGCACTTCCTTTATCTATACATATAATAAAAATAGTAACGGAGGCAAAACTAGGTACATATAATTGCTTAGGTTCTAAGCAATTATATGCAGCACTACAGACTCGATCGCACAAAGAGTGTGTCGTCTGCGTTGCACCTAAAACGTTCACATTCAAGTCACAATCTGTCAAACTTGTCAAAAATGTTGGTAAATTGTTTGTAATTTGACAGATTGCGAATTAAATTAGAATGCGAACGTTCTTACAAATACGGGAATTGCCCCTCTGAGCTCTGGTCTAAAATTTCCAACACGCATGCAGTGATCAAGCATGGTAATTAATGCTCGTTCTAAGTCTATTATGAGAAAAGCCTTTCAGTTTCTAATTAATTAATTTGTTTTGTGCTTGCAGAAGTGTAAACGCAGCATAAAAGCTTAGACTCAACGCAGCACAATACAAAGTAACACAACTTTAATTAACCGTTGAACAACTCACACAAACTGTAAACAACACACCGTATTATTCAAACCGACGGTTATGAATAACACAGCATTTGTATTAAAAACAACAGAAAGTTTAGAAACTTTTTGTTGTTCAAAACTTAGCGAAGAATTTTATATGAAACAATAAAATAGGGAATGGTTAATAATGCTGAGAGGTTGTAAAGGCGGTAATATCTTGTCTTTGGTTAGTGCAAACCTGTCAACCAAAGTTATCGTCAGCGATAAACTGAGATGAGGATTGTGAGATAGATCTGATAATCAGAACCTCATACAAATGAGTGCACCTGAAAGTGTAAATATTTTTGCTGTCTAAGATTATTATTAGAAAGATTAGATTATAGATTATTTAGGACACACACAGGAAATACAAACAGTAAAAAGGAACATTTAAAACTAACAAAATTAACTTTATTATTGACAAAAAAATACCTTTGCGAGATCAAAAAGGTCTCCCATCTCAGCATACCTACTCACATAAACCAAATAACCTGATAGCCCAAGCTGCCCGTGAACAATAATACAAAGAAGTAAGCTAGACTGAAACGTTACTTCTAAATAAAAAGATATGTAAATAAAATAATCTATGTATTTACCCAAAATAAAAGCACTCTAAAGCTGCGTGAAAGATCATGCCCAACAGATTCAAGATGATTTGATTGATTGGTAAAACTTCGTAAACATGCAGATTCTCTGAAGCCATAACGAAAAGCCAGTATATTATTTTATTATTTTACATGAATAAAAATAAACTTACGCATTTATCTCATAAGGGAAGGCAGAAATTACTGAACTGCCTCATACGTACAACTTTGTCCACGTTCTTGTCAATATTTATAAGAAACTAAAGTCAAGAATAAATATAGGTAACCATATTATTTTGTGACAATAATATTTTAATTAAGTGAAAACTAAATGAATCAAAAATTAAACACAAAAGTAACAAACACACAGTTTAGATTTCACTACTCTTCCACAAAATATGCCTGCATAGTTTAGTTCTATTTTTTTTTATAACGTTGCCCCCACACTAGGAATTTCTCCTGTATTGTAGGGTGCGTTTACAGACATTTAAACTCACATACACAAACAGCCAGACCCGAAACAACTACGTGTAGGTCATATAAATATTTGTTCCGTGCTGTAATCGAACCCGCGACACGTAGCGCAGCAGTCAATTGCTTAACCACTGCGCCAACCGTGCCGTCAATATCAACCATAAACCTAAAATCAAATTACTTTTAACAACGTAGATCGGTGTGTGTTATTAGTCAATTTTCAAATCAAACGCTATTCTAGAAGTCAATGCTACCATAGAGTAAGAAAATCTTATAGAAGTGAAACTCTGTGTTGAGCATTGTGCGTGCGCATAGGCCCCTGAAAACATCACCTACCATCTGTGGTGCTGCGACTTACATTATTTTGTTCATGTTGAACTTTCCTAAAGCCCTGAAACTTGAGTTTCGGTTGCCTGTTCATTACCCGACTACGGCGAAGCAAAAAGGAGGGTAATGATTTTGACCGATATGTATGTATGAATGTATTGTGTGTTCATCTGTTCCCACATAACTGCTAAACACTCGTAATAATTTGACAAATGACGTATCATTTGAAGCGTCTTGATCGTCCGGAAAAATCTGGAGTCACACGTGTAATCTGTTCGATTTATGCCCTGTGACGTGTGACTCCGGATTTTTAATTTGTCTGTCTGTGAAGTCTTATCTTGTTCATACCTTTTTAGTTGACTCTTTTGTCGTAGTTGGGCTTAAGTTTTTATAGCTTCTATTATCTGAGTATAGAGGAGACGAAGTAAAGTAATGAACGAATTACAAAATCATAAACCAGTAGAGTTCCACAAGGTTACATCATTGAAATTGAAATTGAAATTGAAATTGTTTATTGAAATAATTGATTTACATATAAGTTTACACTTCTCACTTCAGTGTGTGTGTGTGTGTGTGTGAGTGTATGAGTGTTCTTCAGTGTTTGTTTTCATTCACACTTTAGTGGGCTACACAGCTCGGCGTTACTACCTTGCTATTCTGTGCCTAAGCTATCCTAAGAAAGTGGTGCCGTCATATAACGAGCCCCATTTGGCGGCCGTTTTTAATACTTTAAATTCAAACACCCGCCCTAATTTTAATGAGGTCAGTCTTTTTGCTACCTTTATTTTTTGGCACGGTTTTATTCATAAAATCAAGCTTTACTCGCTCAAATGGCCAGTCGGGGCAACTGTGAACTGTCTGAGCAAGTATTAGCTTCTTACATATTACATTCTTATTCTATGACGGTACCCTAAGGGAGTTATCCAGGCTATGATAAGGGTCAGGATCGTCCCTGTTGGCTGTCCGGGACACTGACTAGATCGAATGGTCACGCAATCAAATAAAACCTCATTTCTATTGACATGACGCGTTACTCAGTGGAGTATGCTGAACGCGTTTATTTATTAAGATAAAAAAGGTGTATTCCCCCTGTCATACTGGTGAACTTGTATAGTTGAATTGAAGGATAGAAATAATATGACTTGAATCTTCTTTTAAAGTCCATCTGTTTGTATCGTTCAATTCAACAGTCTAAAAACTACATTCTAAACTCATTTATTCAAATTCAACTGAAAGCTCTTAAAAAACACTGTTGCCTGCCAAGTTGCTGAAAAAAACGTGCAACTCCTGTTAAAATCACCAATAAAATTAATGAAGCATCTATCAAGCTGAAGCTGATGATAATCAAATAAAAAAAACAATTTACCTTACACAAATTTTTACCTAATAAGTTTTGAACATAACTTCTAATAAACATAAAAAGGAAAATAATAACAAGCGAATTACTTCGGAAAATGAGAATTTACACCAAGAAATAACAGGGGCTAGACACAACATATTTCATGGAAAGGTTTGCGGGTCGCCTATTCGCAACAAAGTACATAATAACTCGGATCTTTAACACGAAAAATACCATTCTATCATTTTAATGAGATACTCCAGCGTCTTGGGATTTCTTTGATATTCTTAATAATTTAGTTTCAAAAGAACAGTGTTAATTAAATTGTATGCTTTATCCCATTGAGCTTGATCTTTGCCCAATTCCCCTCAATTGTTAAGGAATTGTGCCGTACAATTTTCTTTTATCTTTTTTCCGGATTATTTCTATGGCTCTTAAAAATAACGGGCGATTGGGAATTTAAACGATTGTTGGCTCTTCCTACAAAGGACATTAGTCTTAGTAATTGTGTAATTTTGTAGATCTTAATGAGTTCTTTAACCTGCTAAAGCTTGAGATGTGAATTTTTCGTGAAAATGTTCGTTGTGTTGTCAGCAAAACTACAATATTACCGTCTGTTTTCGACATAACACATAACTGCTCGTACAGACCGGCGCGATATCGCGGGCGCGACAAGGGTCGCGGTGCCTGTGTGTGTGTGTATCGCGCCAGTATGTACGAGCCTTAACTATATGGACCTATTTACATACCTGGTTGCCTCGTTGGTCTAAAATAGTAGTCGCAAGCGCTACTGCTGAGCATGGGGTCCTGGGTTCGATTCCCATGTCAAGCAAAATGTTATTGGGTTTTTCCATCAGGAATTTCTCAGTAGCAGCCCGGAGTCTGGATTCGTGCCCGGTTCATGGCAATAGGATAGCCCTCTATTACATAGAACTTAGACATAACTGGCGAAATATGAGTGCCACTAAAAAGGTACACCTCTGCCTAACCCAAGGCCATTACAAGCGTAACGTTATGTTAATTACGTACGCTTTTAACCTGCAGGGTTTTAGCATGTAACCTCCGTGAGTCTGTTAGAAGTTAATGGCATAATGACGAGACAAACAATAATTCGAATTAAGAATAGAAAAAAAAAAACCGCTGAAGTCATAATCATAATCATAAAATCATTTATTTGCCTGAAACATGGTTACACAAGATGTTAAATTAAATTATAGTACAGGACATATTTCACCCTCATTACGGGCATGCAAAATTATAGTTACATTTACAAGAATTATTTGAATAAAATTACAATTATTTGAATTATTAGAATTTATAAGAAATGTGAAATAAAATTATTAGAATCATTTAAATTACATTCATTTAAAAACAACAGGAAATAGGACGAAGAACTATATTATATTATATTAGTGGATACCAAATCGACATGTGCTTTTATTCAAAAAGTCTTTAAGAGTGTAGAAACTCTCCTCGATTAGCCAGTTTCGCAAGGCACAACAGACACGGCGCTAGTGTCTTTGCCATTGTATCAAATTGCATTTAAAAAAACATTTTTCCGCCGGAATTCAGTGGTGCTGACAGGGATGTCAATATAAATAATGTACAAAAATATTGGAGTAAATTATTATCCAAGCTGTTCTAGAAACCATTTTTTCATTGATTTCGGTACCGTTAGCTTTGCAGAGTGCTAACAGTACCTACCTATGATCGTGATTGATAATGATCATGGCATATGACTACTAGTAGCATGCACAAAGCTAAATATTCAATGATTCATTCATTTAATCCAACCTCCAAAACAAAGGGTCAAAATTAAAAAATACTAATCAGTTCGCTCACCAATAAATATGATATTATAATAATAATGAGAATGCACCCACATTAAATAATAACACTAATTTCGTTAATCACGCACTTTGCACAGCAAATATACAAAACTGGTTTAATTAGTTTATTCGTATGGTAATAATTATAAACAATACTGTTTGAGTGTGGGTTTTAATGAGCCAATGTTAAACAATGTCCTCAATTATTGTTATTAATTATTATCAAACTAGATCAGCCAGTGAATTTTGTACCACGTGAGATCAATACAAAATTCCGATTATTTTAGATTTTTCCATTCCATAAGGCTCTTCCTAATTTTCTGTTTCCCTAAACCACCCCAGTATTGAGCCGAATAAAACAAAAACAAAAATCGGTCGAGCCATTTTCGAGTTTTTGCGAGACTAACGCACGCATTGATGATTATTTAATTAAAGATAGATGATACCTGCTTTGTTCGTCTAGTGGTCGCGTAGTGCAAAATCCTGATTTCGATCTCAGGTTGAAAAAAAAAAAAAAAAGAGTTTCATGGTAGGCCACGAAGGAGTCGACTTGACGAGCTATGTAAAAAATTAAATATGTCTTATTATAATCAGGGATCCTTTCTGGGTTTAGGCTTAAGTTTCAAATCATCGGGGTTGTTTGGCCAGCTGTTAGATGACAGCTACTGAAGGTAACAGTAGAATCAGTTACATAATATAACATTGACTATTTTCACTTGTTAAATAATCTAACCCCTCATAAAAGATCCACTTAAAACTTACATTATTAATAACCAAAACCACACGCCGATCACAATTATTAGCACTCAATAAATAACTTCGCACAGAACAAATACCTCTGAAAGTCAGGTATAACGCTTCATAATAAGAAAATGGAATGTTGGAGCTACCTTTGAACATTCCCTAACTCTCAACTTTTCAATCACTACACTATAATGCGGTTTGCTGTTCCTCCGACTGGCTTTTCAGCTCGACCGCGCACTCTCCCGGTTCGCAATAATTCCACTCACTCACTGAACTTCACAATTACAAAGTGAGTAATTTTAGTTAAGTTCGCTTTGGCACTTGACTAAGTCAGGGCGAGTGGATTAATCAAGAATATCTAAGTAGAGTTCTATTTTTAACCGACTTCCAAAAAGTAGGAGGTTATATGTTCGTAGCGTATGTATTTTTTTTTTCGATCTTGTAGGGGTAGGTACCACAACTAAAAAGAGAAAAAAAAAAAAAATCATATTCAAAAAAAGAAAGAAAATTTTACTTCATAAAAAATTTTTTTTAAAAAGAACCAACCGACTTCCAAAAAAACACTACAAAGTGAAAAATAACTTTAATTTCGGAAGTCGGTGGCAAAAAACGAAAATTCAAAACCAAAGACACCGACTTCCAAAAATAAAGTAATTTTTCACTTTGTAGTGTTTTTTTGGAAGTCGGTTGGTTCTTTTTGTAATTTTTTTTTATGAAGTAAAATTTTCTTTCTTTTTTTGAATATGAAATTTTCCTCTCATACCTACACATAATGTTGAGTTTAAATGATATTCTATTCGAAATGTAACAAAATTTAATATAATATTATATTCGTCTTTCAGTAACGTAAAACATTCCCGCTTCAAAGAAAAAGGTTATTAGCATTTGTCACCCGAGATCTCTGTTGAAATTTTGCTCTTACTGCATATTTCAGAATAGATACATCTATGTATGTATGCAAAACTAACGAGACGCTTTTTAACAGTTGCCTTTTCACATGTCTCGTTATTATTTTAGTTTCTTTGTTGACACAGGTGTACAGTTACAAAACTAGAATACTTTATTCTGTAACAGCTATTATAAATCTATACTAGCTTTTGCCCCCAATTTCATCCGCGTGAGATTTCGGCCCTCGACCCACCGCGTTAATTTGAAGTGAGTGAAGTGAGTTAATGTGAAAACCAAAACATTACGCTACAGTTCGCCCAAGCAACGTGTATGAACTAAAAATGCTTATAGAAACTGCATCCTGCAAAACAAACAAGTCATTATCTTTATTATCTTTTCGCCAAGGACCGTTGTCAGAATTATTTTTAGGGTTCCGTACCTGGTACCCTTATAGGATCACTTTCTAGTCCGTCTGTCTGACTGTCGTCAGTCTGTCAAAACCCTTTTTCTCAAGGACGCGTGGAGGTATCTAGTTGAAATTAATATCAAATACGTCTACAGTGCCTTGGTGCTCCAAAGAATTCAAGCTTCTGTCAACGCAATAAAAAAAAACAATTTATGACACTCGCAAATCATAAACGCTCAATATTAGCTCGATATTTGATGCTCGTAAATAAATTAAAACCTCTAAAGAAAACAACTTAAAATAAATATAATGTTAGCGTTTTCAAACGTCGGTAACAGTGGGGTAATTCCGTAAAACACTAACGATTGCAATACCTTTCATTTTGACAATTCAACAACATTCATTGCGTTATTTACGTTGGCGAGCAGCCAATGTTTCAAACATAAGAAGCAATGGATTAGGAAAGTGTATTACGCAATTGTGATGCAGTTTCCTCATGAAATCTACTATCCTAGAAGCAGATATTAAACAGGGCATCAACTGTAGAACTTCAACAGAGAATTGAAACGGGGAGTCTCCTTGCTTTAGAGCCGGTATAAACGCCAATAAGAAGTAAACTCATTAGTCAAGTTTTCCTGGTGAACCTTGTTGGTGTCAGTGGTTATAAATTATTTTATTACGACCGTGATTTATTTGATATTCAACTTATTAAGTACTTACCAGAACTTAGAAGTCTCACCTCAAGGTAACATAATGTTATGAGTAACTTGGCGGAGGGAGAAGATAAAGTTTTTTTTTGTTTTTCATGAATTCTAGTTTTTAGGGTTCTGTACCTAAATCCTATTTTACAAGATAAGATAAGATAAGATATATTTATTTGTGCAAACATGTGTACACATACAAGAATAAAACAAATAAGGAAAAAAAATACAGGTTCAGACATGTTTGCCATATGCTATGGCGTGGAAATATGAATAGTTATGATTGTTAAGGCAAAGGCTCGTGCATACTTGTCACGCGACGCGACACCGGTAATTGTTCTACCGTGAAGTTTTCTTAGAAATTGTATTATTAAAGTCGTGTCGCGCTGTCGCTTCGCGCCTTTCTGCGGGAGCCTTAAGTCTACGCATTCTGACTGTCTGTCGCGGAGCTGTAACTTCTAACTGTGACATCGGCTTAGATGATCGTATGAATCATCATTTCAGCTAAAAGACGTTACCTACTGGACATAGTTCTCCCCGAAGCACCGCCACTTGTTTATTTATTTATTTAATACTTCAAGCACACAAATGTACAGAAGCGGACTTAATGCCTTAGGCATTTTCTACCAGTCAACCATTGGGTGATGCAGACACAAACAATGGTAGGTGCAATAGCGAGAATTCAAGAGATAAATATTTATTTAAATATATGGATTTAATACCTATTAAACTATTAATGTAACCTACACCTAATTACCACACCAACCCAACCAACCAATTATCACTTCAACCGAGATTGAGCGGATTCCTGCTGGGTCCAACTTGTGGTCCATCTCCCATCTTATAAATACTTACTTGATTAAAAGTCTAAATCCCAAAGGTAAACGATATAGGCACAAAAAAGTTTTTTTTGTTTTGTTTAGTTCTCTACCAATTTAAAACCAAGTATAATATAAATTCAGTAGCTGACTTGTCAAAACAATATTTTGTTACGATACAATGTTACTGGTAAAAGAATGTTTTGATCAAAGTAAATAATAGCATTACAAAGGGATAATGGACGTTGATGTCAGACGCGTAGGCATGGTAATTGTATAAATGAGGGGAAATAAATATACTTAGAAAAATTCCACTTTATTTTTCAGTATTTATGTCGCTAGGTAGTTATAGGTTAAGTACCTCTAGTATACCTTATCCTTTAACTATAATCCATTTATTTTAACATTAGACAAATAACGGTTATCACCCTTCGTTATTACGATATAAACGTATTATAAACTCCGTTATTTCACGATAATTACAAAAAAATGTAATCTATTTACCATTTACATTAAAAATATAATTCTAAAGTGCAGTCACTTCAATAATATTACACAATAACTGTCATTATTTAGCCGTTATTTGTCTAATGCTAAAGTAATAATGTAGTATAGATTATGTAAATTTTTTCGATCTTCAATACACAACTTCCAAGATGTTTTGTTTCTTAAAAGAATTCATTTTATTTAGTTAAGTTATAAAATAAAAAAAATCCGGTGTTGTTTTTTTGTTTAAAAAAGAATTTTGTTTTTTATTTAAAACGTTTTTTCTTCTTCATTGTTTGTGTCTTTTTTACACTATAGGTACATAGTCATTCATTTGTGGAAGTTTTTAATAGCAATTGTAAGCGCTCATTGTCCATATTTACCGGGTAGGTTTAGGTATTAGACTGTTTAAGCTTTCTGAAGAATAAACTTTTCCAAGTTAATAATCAAATAAAATAAAAATAAAAGTGTTTATAGTGTCAAAATAACGCTTTTTACTTATAGCGTATGAAAAAGTATACGGTACTTATAAAAAAAAAAAACTGTCTGTATGTTTGTTCCGGCTAATCTCCAAAACGGCTGAACCGATTTTGACGCGAAGTTCACCGGTAGATAGCTGATGTTATAAGGAGTAACTTACTTTTATTTTATTTTAGAAACGGAATTAGGGTTAAAAGTTATATAATAACGCGGGCGAACCCGCGGGCAGTAGCTATTAAAGAAATAAAATGTTTTTCTGCTCGGTTAAAATCGGCTCTCGCAATTTAATTTCGTACTAGTTTCTATCTAATAATTTTCTTCAATTTCAAGATGAAAATAAAGAAACTTGTTCGGTTAATTACATTTACATAATTAGAAAATGTTTTTATTCCTCTGAGAACTTTTTAAACGCTTTAGCACCGTCTCTATCACCGTTTTATACGTTTTCAAGAATTTTTAATATCATGATTACCGTACTTCGTAGTTTAATTTGGGAATAAAATAAATTATCAGAATTATTAGAGAAACAAATAATTTTGAAAAAAAAGAGTGTATGCTTAAATTAAATATACGGTAAAAGTGGAAACTTACGCCTGGAGGCGAGAATACAGGATTGAGCATACGCGATTACACATCATATTAAAAAAAGACGATTTTCATAAAACTTCACGCCACCAGTTGACGCGTTCTTGACTAGGAGTCTTCCATTTCGAAAATGAATATAAAATAATTATGATGACGTTATCATTCGTTTCATTCATTAATTCGTCATTCAGTCATGACTTAAGAAAATATAAGCACTTTGAAACTTTTGACAGGTGCCCGACCCTGACGTCGCAGTGCTGCCATCTAGTGAACGTCATTTCAGAAAACCCTAATTGGTTGTATGGTTCGGTCTAGACACAACAAATTTAAAACCCGCTAATTGCGTAAAACGTTTTCGTAAACGATTCCGACTAATCTGTTTCATTTTGACAGTTCAACAATATTCATTGCGCCATTTATGTTGTTGAGCAGATTATTTTTTCGAACTTATGAAGCAATCGATTAGCAATCTGTTTCAAACCGATCCAGATTGTGATAGATCGTGTATTACGCAATTAGGGTGCAGGTTGGGTTTATTCAAATCCACCTCAAATTATTTCACAAAACTAGTTGTTTTCATTATAAATTTCCGCAAAAACCCCGGGATTTTCCAAACAGGATTTTAATTACACCTAAAAACTCAGGTACAGGGAAGTGGGGCCTGTTCAAAACTACTGTAGTGATCAATTAGTCTGAAACTGGGTTAATTGGAATTTGGTAAATAAATAATTGTTATTATTTGCTACCTACTATTTTGTGGAAAAATGTTGGAATTAACCGAATTACTAACTTGTACAAGTAATTCGGTTCTTAAGAGCCCACCCAACCTCAGGTTTTTATCTCGCTCGTACCATACTACTCGCGGACTGATTGCGAGCGAGACGGAGGCGGCAACAAATCGGCAATAGTTTGGTTAATTGTTTTTTACGGCGAAAATAATGGTAATTTCAAAAAAAAAAAAACATAGTTGTGTTTTCGTCTAACATAGTCGCTAACATTAATCCTCAACTTTAACATATATTTATTTCAAAATTAATGCTGCAGTAGTTTCGACATAACGGGGGATCTTGCTAAGCAATTTGACGACATATAGGCCCTTAAGAGCCGGTAGGACATGGCGGGACGAGATTGGCAAATCAAACAATCAGTGGACCCCATTAGCAATGGATTGCCAGCACTGGAAGTCATGGGAAGAGGAGGAGAGGCTGTTGCCCAGCAGTTGGATGATACAGGCTAACAGTTACAGTACAGTATTCAGGTCTTGGCTTACACTTAAAAGAAGTGATTAAATTTAAATTATTTTAAAAAAGTTTACTTATTAATAATTAAAAATAATCTTCATAAACTAAAGCCTATGTTACTCAGTGATAATATAGCATTCTACTGTTTCTATGTAATGAATCAAGCACAGCCGACCAAGGGCGTAATTGGTGTAATTCTTTACATAGAAATAAAAATTTACTGAGCGCCCAAAACTACTAGACGCGCTTCGGGAACCTGTTTTAACTAGAGCTTTAGAATACAATCCATTTTACAGAAAAATAGATAAAAAATTGTATGCTCCGAATATTTTAGCATACCTAGTCAATTAGGTTATATGAAGGTGCAAATAATCATTTATTTTTATTATTTAGATTACTCTAAAGTTATTTTCATCTGTTCGTCCTTTTAATTTCAGTCACAGTCATAAATTATCAATTATTTTAGAATTCAAAACGTTCTCACATTATTTTAGATTCTAGAACTCATTTCAACAATAATATAAAGTTTTTCTGTTCCAAAGTATTTATAAATTCATAACGCAAAGCTTTCACAGATCGTAAAAGCAATGATTAAAAACCCCCTCTGGTGTAATTACTTCTATTGTTCATTAATTGAGGTTTACAATAACGATGCGGATACTATTTTAATAATAGTTTTAATCTACAGCGTACCGGTCCCTCCCCCTTATTTGCAGGGCCTATAGACATTATTATTACTAGATACAATAAGAATAAAATTTGCGAAACTTTACGAATGTTGCATAATTATTTAAACTTCTTAGGATTCGATCAAACAGGAATAAATTTTATCCACGGATTATGCCTTCTCTTCTTTTTATGAAATACATAATAAAGAGTGGTATTATATCTATCTCATCCGATTTTTTTAAAATTTTTGTCAGTTTCTCCATACGAAAACTTTCAGAAGTAAATCTTATTCCGTGGATAAAATTTATTCTCGTTTGGTCGAATCCGCCCTTAATTAAATGTTTTTCTCGAGTTGCACTTAAAGTTTATTTTAGAACTTTTAAGAAAAAACATTAATGCGATCGATCGATCACAGTGATGTTATTAACCAGGCTATTTTTGATCTCATTATTGTACAGCAATCTTTATAAAAATAAACACATTCAGATTCAAATTCTGCCAATTTAAAAAACTAAAGAAATTTCGAACTAATATCGAGTCTCCTCGACAGACAGACAAAAACATCTATGTCCGGATTCCGATACCGATCCGATACATGATATCAATGACATCTCTAGAAAAAGTTCTCACTGAACATTGCCCGGGGAATCCAATAAGCGAAGGACGCAGACATTAAAATATTGAAAGGCGACGAAAACTTTTCTAATAAAAAACGCTCCATTTGTTAAAATGAAAAACGATTTCCACTTTGCGTCCCTGTCTAACTTCCAGGAAACTTGACTCGAGAAGTTTGCTATGCTCATCAATTATCACCTCTACCGCATTGTGATAATGACTAAATTAGAAAGATTAAGTGAGTTTGTAGTGTTAACAAGGTGATTATTATGATTGGTTTGATCTTGGAGGGATAATATTAGCTTGATGCCTAAGTTAAGAGTTGGAATCTAAATATTAGTTTACTGAATCGTTCGCCTTGATTACTTAAATCACGATTTATTTTATAAAACTCTTGTTTTTTCTTACGTAAGTATATTTCAAGTTAACAATCAATCATACGCTGCTGTAACTTATGTTCTTGAACGTCTGAAAATTCTGTTAAAAGAAATTAAGATTGATTGGCAAGCAGAGAGTCGATGATCTAAAAAAAATAATCTTGTTTTAATTTTCTGATAATTATCTTTTATTTTTTTAAGTTAAGTATTTGTTTTACCTTAACTTACAAGAACACTCAGCATATTTTTGTAACACCCAAGTTAGAATCACGCCCCTGAATCAATCTGCCTAGCCTTTTCCCAACTGTGTTGGGGTCGGCTTCCAGTCTAACCGGATGCAGCTGAATGCCAGTATTTTACATGGAGCGACTGCCTATCTGGTCTCTGCAACGCAGGAACTGGGTAATACGAAACCCTTTGGTAAGACTGGTTGACAGACATTCGGGCTTCTGACGACTCGTAACGACTGTCAAAGATCCACGAATGACAGCCGGGACTATAGTTGCAAAACTTCTGAAAAATTCTGAATTATTCCGGAATACTTCTGGGAAAGTTTCTTTAAATCAGAATTATTCCAAATGAATTTAATTAAGATTTTTTTTTTGCTGAAAAATCGTATTTTGCATCGATCGTCGATCGTCGCCGCCGCTGCGCTCCTCGAGTCGTGCGTGCAGGCAATGGCGGTGCGGGGTGCGGTAAGACGGGAGATGCTCCCCGGAGAAGTTTTCCCTCGCCCCGCGAGAAAGATTCGTACCCCGCAATCGAATGTTTCCGCGGAATATTTCGCCTGAATAATTCAATGGGAATAAACGTGTTTGTTTGTGGTGTGGTGGGTGAGTTAATTATTGTTCAGTGGCACATACGTAAGTAAAATATAAATGTTTATTTTATTATAAATGGAATTGATTAAGTATATGTTGATATTTTTATAGGTAGATAATTATGTTAGCCTGCGATTAACAGGATTTTAATTCTTTTGTTTTTAGGTCGGTACCTACTTATTTCGAAATCGAATGCTATTTTGGAACCAATGATGTTTTAGTAAACAGATATGTTATGAGCGCGCAAAACGTGAAGACTAGAAAAGTACCCAATTGGGAAATATTGCTTTTAGTCTGAGCCACACACGCTTACGAGTGATACGGTGCGCGCTGCGCTCGGCGCGGAACACTTTTTTCTGTTGTTTTGTACGTTTAAAACATATCTGTTTATTAGAATATCATTGTTTGGAACGAAGTTCCTTATCGCGCGTTGTGAAAGGGGGCTAGACGGAAAAAATTGTTACGAAAAGTTGTCACGACACTTTTTACCCGACACTTTTTGCGCGACGCAAAGGAGGGTAATGTGTTTATTACCATGGAATGGAATGGAATGGAATGGACGACTGGACTGGAATGGAATGGAATGGAGTGGTGTGGAGTGGAGTGGAGTGGAGTGGAGTGGAGTGGGGTGGAGGGTCGAAAATCGCTTGAACCTTTTTTTTAACCTGCTATCGTTAAGCAAGTTAAAAAAACAGGTGCAAGCGATTTTCGACCTTATTGACATTTAAAATTTAGTTTGTTTTTTCTCACATTCTCGTTAGCTAACATTGCTCTGGAAGTAAATTTAATCACGTCCCGCTGTCCCCGTGACGGGGATATGGCACACGGGGACAACGGGAATAAATCTTTTCAAGTACCATTTGACAATTAGAGGTCATTGACGTGCACATTCTTAGTTGCAACGCATTATACCTACCTGACGCGACGTTGTGTGTGCTTGAATTGATGCGACGTGCACTCACAACCATAAACTTAATATACCTACCGCTCACAACATAACTAAAATAATCTATTTTACAACTTCCAAGCGCGAAATAGGTAGTAAGGTCGATTTTCCTGGTTTTTTTTTGACAGTTGAAATATTCCCAAAGCTTCGGAATATTTCCGAATACTTCCGAAGTATTCAACGGGAATGATTCGGAATTTTTCCCGCCAGCATCTATAGTCCCGGCTATAGATGCTGGCGGGAAAAAGTCAGGTAGGTATAATGCGTTGCAACTAAGAATGTGCACGTCAATGACCTCTAATTGTCAATATGGTACTTGAAAAGATTTATTCCCGTTGTCCCCGTATGCCATATCCCCGTCACGGGGACAGCGGGACGTGATTAAATTTACTTCCAGAGCAATGTTAGCTAACGAGAATGTGAGAAAAAACAAACTAAATTTTAAATGTCAATAAGGTCGAAAATCGCTTGCACCTGTTTTTTTAACTTGCTTAACGATAGCAGGTTAAAAAAAAGGTTCAAGCGATTTTCGACCCTCCACCCCACTCCACTCCACTCCACTCCACACCACTCCATTCCATTCCATTCCAGTCCAGTCGTCCATTCCATTCCATTCCATTCCATGGTAATAAACACATTACCCTCCTTTGCGTCGCTCAAAAAGTGTCGGGTAAAAAGTGTCGTGACAACTTTTCGTAAGAATTTTTTCCGTCTAGCCCCCTTTCACAACGCGCGATAAGGAACTTCGTTCCAAACAATGATATTCTAATAAACAGATATGTTATACACGTACAAAACAACAGAAAAAAGTGTTCCGCGCCGAGCGCAGCGCGCACCGTATCACTCGTAAGCGTGTGTGGCTCAGACTAAAAGCAATATTTCCCAATTGGGTACTTTTCTAGTCTTCACGTTTTGCGCGCTCATAACATATCTGTTTACTAAAACATCATTGGTTCCAAAATAGCATTCGATTTCGAAATAAGTAGGTACCGACCTAAAAACAAAAGAATTAAAATCCTGTTAATCGCAGGCTAACATAATTATCTACCTATAAAAATATCAACATATACTTAATCAATTCCATTTATAATAAAATAAACATTTATATTTTACTTACGTATGTGCCACTGAACAATAATTAACTCACCCACCACACCACAAACAAACACGTTTATTCCCATTGAATTATTCAGGCGAAATATTCCGCGGAAACATTCGATTGCGGGGTACGAATCTTTCTCGCGGGGCGAGGGAAAACTTCTCCGGGGAGCATCTCCCGTCTTACCGCACCCCGCACCGCCATTGCCTGCACGCACGACTCGAGGAGCGCAGCGGCGGCGACGATCGACGATCGATGCAAAATACGATTTTTCAGCAAAAAAAAAATCTTAATTAAATTCATTTGGAATAATTCTGATTTAAAGAAACTTTCCCAGAAGTATTCCGGAATAATTCAGAATTTTTCAGAAGTTTTGCAACTATAGCCGGGACCAACGGCTTAACGTGCTTTCCGAGGCATGAAGGAGTTTCGATATGTAAAGATGTTCACCCATCATTTACCGCCCTTAAACTAAAGAAATATATATTAAAATAAAGAAATGCAAAAGAACAAAGATGAATTGTTTTTCAAATTTAATTTAAAACTTTAGAAAATAATCTTCTTTGAAAGAATACCACAGGTTAATAAATTATAGAAAAGTTGCACTGTCTTACAATCGTCTGTTTCGAGCTAATCCTATACTTGGAACCCGATATCTAATTGCGTAACACATTTTCGTAAACGATTAAGACTATTCTGTCTTATTTTGACAGTTCAACAACATTAATTGCGTTATTTATGTTGTTGAGCAGATTTTTTTTCGAACTTATTAAACTTCGGATTAGCAATCTGTTCCAAAAAGATTCAGATTGTGATTGATCGTGTATTACGCAATTAGGGTGCTGATCGGTATGCTAAGCTGTTGTTTTTAATATAATATTGGCTAGATGTACCCAATTGAAAAAAGGATAGACAGTATACGTTGGCACTCAACCGTATTTCTGTATCTTGTCATTTGGTTCTTGAATGATAAGATCGAATCACCTACCATATAAAAAACAAAAGAAAACAAAAGAATAGCAGGGGATCGGTTCGGGGGATCCGACCAGAATAAATCGAAAGATACATGTAGCAGTCGTAATAAATCATTCATTATAATTATAGGTACATCTAGGGACTAAAACCCTCAAAAACATCCAAACACTCGCATTCACTTTGTATCAAAGGCAATGCAATCACTCGCAACCGTTCACTTATGAAATAATGGCATACATTTAATATCTCTAATAATTCCCAATTTTCTCTCCTAAAAATATTATAGAAAACACAAAAAAAAAAAAATTGGCATGTAACTGCAACGTAGCGCTCGCTGGCCACTCCCGCATCACCGCTCGCTTCGCTCGATCGGCTCGAGCGTGGTTGGAATTGAAGTGTTCATCATTTAAAGCCTAAAAAGTTTTAAGAGCCTCAATTTATATATTTCCCTAAAAATAATAATCTTTAAGCCTCTTCTCCAACTTTGGAGCAACCAGGTCTAAAATAGCTCCCCGAATCAGGTACCTCATAAATTTTGCATGGTTACCAATTAGGAGTGTCTGTCTACTAGTCCATTACAATCATTGACAAGCTCGTCTCGACGGCAATGTCCTCTAAATAGCCCATGTCTAGACTAAATTGCCCGCGAACATTCGTCTGTAGAGAATCCCTTTTTTAGAATCATCTTCTACGTATCAAGTGCCCTTATTAGTCTCTTGTGAATAACCTTTATTTAATGAACTGTTGAACATCAATGATTGTTTGAAAAGGAATTTGTTTGATTCAAAGAATATGAAAAGCACCTACTGATTTTTTGCAAGTCGTTTTATATATCAATAACTAGCTTCTGCCCGCGGTTTTGCCCGAATGGACCCTTATTATTTTTAAATTTTCTAAAACAAAAGTAGCCTAAGTTACTACTTATAACATCAGCTACCTGCCACTGATAGTCCCAACAAAATCACATAGACAATTTTTTTTTTTTGTTGCATATTTCGCATTTTCTTCCATAAGCATTTAGTAAAAAGCTGTTATTTTGACATTACATGTTTCTAATGACACTTCAATTTTATATATAGATACCAGCCCTATTATTGTCCCACTGCTGGGCAAAGGCCTCTTCTCATACAGAGAAGGCACGATTATTGATCACAATGCTTGCTCAAGACGGTTCAGCCCACCTGAACCGACAGACGTTGTCCTGCGCAGGTTCCAATATTTCATCCAAAAATTCCATAGGAAAAATGAAGTTCGAATTTTAATATACCTGTCAAAAGATAATATTTATTCACCCAATTTTGGGCGTATTTCTTCTTAACGACTTTCCGTATAAGTGAGAAAGAAATGAAACATAAAGCCATCATCCTCTAGTCCACAACAAGAGAAGATTATTATACATCTCGCTCCCTCCCTACTAACCGCGTATCTTTGTTTCTCTCCACAGAGCAAGGAGACGTCTCGGCGGCGGAGTCATCATCATTACTTTACGCCCCTATACTCCCCGAAGGGTTAGGCAGAGGTGTACCTAATAGTACACTCACATTTCGCTAGTTATGTTTAAGTCCTATGTCATAGGAGGCGCGCCTATTGCCGAAACACAACAATGCAGCTAACATTGTTGTTATGGCGACAGGCTTAGATAAGATGGTGGTAGCTAGCCAGGCGGACTTAGAACAAGCTCTACCACCAACCACACCGAGCAGAAACTTTCGCCCCCACTGGGAATCGAACCCGGGACCTCTGGGTCTGAGACAGGTGGTCTAACCACTAGACCACAGAGGCGGTTGAATTATTTACAAGGTAGAGAAACGAGGGTACTTCTACACATACACAAGCACTGCACTTAGCAGATGCAGCTGTTAATGAACTATGTTGATACCAGTGATAGATTACATTCCATTCTTTAAGGAAAATGGAATCGAACCAAGCGTGTCACCGTTTTCTCGCACTCCGACTTCAATGACGTATGAAAACTGACGACTGTATCTAGACATGGCAGTACTAATAAATGTGGACGCGGACGTCATTCACAGTCTGTGAATGACGTCCGCGTCCACATTTATTAGTACTGCCATGTCTAGACGCTACCGTGCTGTACAGTCACGAGCAAAAATATGTAACGACGTAATTAAAAGTCAAGAACGAATTACTCTTAAATTAATTATTTAAATTATAGGGTTTGGTGCAGACAGAACTTTTTAACAGAACTCTTAAATGTTTAATTAAGTTGCAATACTTAAATCTGAGAAAATCGCTTTAGAATTTTACTTATTTATTGCTCGCTCTTTTTTTTTAGTTTTAACATATTTTTGCTCGTGACTGTACGGTTTCTGTTCCTCGACTTATGGCTGATTACTATTTCACGGACCGTTATTGGTTAAAATTAAGACTCTTAACTTTTCCAATAATAAAGCAGAGACCCCATAGCTTTGCATAGTAGACCCTCCCTTATAGAAGTAGCTATCACAGGTAAAATTAGCTTACGAATCTATTTACAGGCCCAGTTTGGCAATAAGAACGCTACCACTGATAAAAACGATTTGTTTTGTTTATAATAGAAACGGAGTATTAAACAATTTATTTCTCTGTCCACATTTTCAAGTTTCAAAGAAATGAATAACGGAATACTTATAAGAAACTTTGACATAGAGCAATCACTATACAATTCGTCTTCAATGTCTGAGAACAAATATGTCACAGTGCATAGTTTGAAGTTTTCAAATAAATGTCTGCGTTTTGCCCGCTTTATGTTTTTTTTTTTTTTGAAGTAGAAGATTGAGCACAACTTTTTCTAACTTCATTTTCAAACGTAAGCGATTTCTGGATTAAATCGCATTTTTTTTTTTAACACGTCTTGGAAGCTCTTTGCCCGCATCTCATCTGATATGAGCTTTACTCGGAATCCTCAACCACAGAGGAACTAGCTATCTTACCTCTAACTGCCGAAACACAACAATGCAGCTAACATTGTTGTTATGGCGACAGACTTAGATAAGATGGTGGTAGCTAGCCAGGCGGATTTAGAACAAGCCCTACCATCAACCAAACCGATCAGAAAATTTTGCCCCCACTGGGAGTCGAAACCGAAGTCGAGACAGGTGGTCTAACCACTAGACCACAGGGGCGATTAAAAGGTGGTGCTATGACTTAGGCTTAGGCGGTAAGATTGTTTTTGATTGTAAGATAGTCCCATGTTTTTCCACGGCAGTCTCATAAAATCGCTTCCTTGACTGCTTTTTGTGCTTTTTGTAGATTTTAAACCATTCATCACTTCAGCGTTTGGATCATTTTTTATTCAGGCCATAGCCTCTGCATTAACTGAAGCATAATCAAATAAAACCCAAAATGACATTTTAGTTAACAATTTTTCACAAAATTTATCATGCAAATATATCGTTGTGCAAAGTCCATTTTCTGACAAAAATATATTTGTTTTGCTGCGTAGGCCGTTAATCACAGGAGCTTTTTAAATCCATATATCATGGTGCTTTGACAAGCCCGTCGAAACAAATAACGGTTGAATGGGAGACTTAGTAAAAAATATTAGTTTATTATGAGAGTCCATTTTCCAATTTCATTTGTATTTACTTTCGTGTAGGTTCGAAACAGTAGGCAATCAGCAATTTCCATTATCTTTATTCAATTTCAAATTGGAGATTTAAAATGTGCTTAGGAACCTAACGTTAAACTAATTATGAATTTATACGAACTTCACGCAAAAATGTTTTTCTTATTCATGGACGGTTAAATCTCTAGATTTAAAAAGAAATAACTGAATAAATTACTTGATTCTTGAAACTTGAACGTATTTTCTTATAAAATAAAGTTGAAATTGATTCTCGTTGCCTATGCCTATAACCAGCGGACAATCAAGACGCTTCCAAGGATACCTCATTTGTCAAATATTATGATAAGTATTTTAGAAGTTATGAGGGAACAGACGATCATACATACATACCTACCGGTCAAAATCATAACCCTCCTTTTAGCTTCGCCGTAGTCAGATACAAACAAATGAATGATCATGAAGGATGATATAAGCTCTTTAGGACATGTTGCCCCACCTGTCGAGGTGTTCCTTCATAAAATACCAGGGCAATATAGCCCGAAGGAAGTATTATAGTGTAACACAAAGTGCCAAGTCCTCACCAAGATTTCTGACACTCGATTAAGCTTACTCGCTAAGGAATTTTCCTAGGGACACTTTATGGACATAATGCTCTTAGTACGGACACAATTCATCCACATATTATGTATCATCCATTAATTTTGTGTCCGCAACATAAGCTGTCTACATATTGCTTGTAAATCTTTTTTATTTTTGTATTATTCGTATCATCGTATCTGTGTGCCTGTAGTGTTGTATCATATCGTATCATAGATCTTCTGTATTTTTTTTATTGCATGTTTAGCACGAAAAATTGGGACAGCTCGTGGCTAATTAATAACAGCCGCACGGGTCGATCCATCAGATTAAGCAACGCTTACCGGGGTAGGTCGGTGGATGGGTGACCATGTTTACATACCTAGACTCCGCAGTGCCTCGGAAAGCACGTTAAGCCGCTGGTCCCGGCTGTCATTCGTGGATCTTTGACAGTCCTTACGAGTCGTCAGAAGCCCGAAAGTCTGACAACCAGTCTTACCAAGGGGTATCGGATTACCCAGTTACTGGGTTGTGGTGGTCAGATAGGCAGTCGCTCCATGTAAAATACTGGTATTCAGCTGCACCCAGTTAGACTGGACCCCAACATAGTTAGGAAAACCTAGGCAGATTTGTTTATTTTAGCACGAAAAATTTCATTTTTACTTCGACGACAGTTTTAGCGCAACCGAGTCTGTGTAATATAAAAACTGTATTTTTCCACCGTTTCATACAAACTCACCGCACTTCAAACACGCTGCAAACGTACAACGTCAGGAATTAACATGGAAATAAGGAAACCAAAGAAAAACATGTCCATTCTCTATCAGCGGATTGTTCCTGTCCCAGTTTTAGTCTTCTGTTTTTTTTTCCCAGGAGTGTCGTTAGTCGAGTTGATAAAAGAAATAATTCAATTAAAAAGTTATTTTTACTTCGTGGCCTTTCAATTCAATTATTTCACTTTGATCACGGCAATCTGGGCGTTGGACCCACAGGAAATTATAGTAACTGTAATCCACAGTAAAGACCCAGCGTATATAGAGCTAGTTAGAACCTAACAAGCACCAAATGTTGACTTTTCCATTTACTTACAGGACCAGTTATCGGATAATTGGATGCATATTTACTTAAGGTTCGTTTTTGGCTAAGAAATTATGGAATGGTGTTTTCTTAATATAAATCCCGGAATTTCATAAAATCCGGGAACGCACAACTAATCGGATACACGGTATGGAAACCACTTATCAACCTTCTTATGAAGGTTACTTTCCCGCTGTTAATATACAAATTAATATACTGTAAACATTTTTTTACGAAACTCAAGGCAACGAGTTGTTTGTCGCTTCATGCTATACTAGCTAGCATTTCAAAAGACAAAAAGTGCATTCCATATTAGCCAACACCTGAACTTAAACAAATATAATTATATTAGATTCTATAATCAGAACTCTAAAATTGTCAATCCCGGAATCCCTGGATTTTTTTCGATAAGAAAGTGCATTCCTTAATAGCCAACACCTCAACTTTAGGTAAATATGCAACCGAATATCCGATCTCTCGACATGACTAAAGGACTTGCTGACGACTCGGACACCATTATATTCGGACACAGTGTCCGAACTGACGCATTGTAATTTCAATATTTTTTTCACTGACAATTCGGACACCATCAAAATATTGAAGCTGTCTAGTCAGATAAAAAAGTTTTAAAACATAATATGTGGAGAAAAAGCGTTACCAAAATTATTTAGGGTGGCTTTAAAGCGGCATCTTTCGGTAATAAATTGTTCCGTAGACGTGTATCACTGTAAGTCACCACATTAGACTATATTACATAAATGTTGTTTTTTTTTAAAGTAAATTAAATTATATTATTCATTAAAAACCGGCCAAGTGCGTGTCGGACCACGCACAATGAAGGATTCCGTAGATGGGATGAATTTATTCCAAGAACAAACTTAAAATTGTAGTTGAAAAACATGTTTTTGCAACTGCAAATGTAAGTTGGTCGATAATTACTCGGTAACTTGTACAGCCTACTTAGCTGTGATAGTTTTCCTTTTAATTTCGTTATATATACTACTGCTGTGAATTTTTCCACAGCTCCAGAACTTACCAATTAGCTGGCAGGGGGGGGACATTTGACTGTAACAAAAATTAGCACTTTAAAGCTTAATATTTCGCAGAAAATATCAAATCATTTTTGGATTGAGGGATGCCTCAATCCAAAAATGATTTGATATTTTTGAACGACCTTTCTAACGATACCCCACAACATGGGATAGACGGGGAAAAAAAATGTCCCCACTTTACAAGTACCTACGGGAGGTACCCTAAAAAAATGCATGATTTTGTTTTACCACTTTGTCGGCGTAATTAATATGTATACTCATGCCAAATTACAGCTTTCTAGTACTAACAGTCTCTGCGCTAAGCCAGGGACAGACACACAGACAGACAGACGGACATGGCGAAACTATAAGGGTTCCTTGTTGACTACGGAACCCTAAAAACGGCTGCTTTCGTTAAAATCCGGTTAAAACCTGTTTTTTACAAGTACAGGCTGGGCGGAGGACGGATTTCTACAATTTAGGCATCGTTGGAAGTTTTTATCTGACTGTACAAAACAGCTTTTTTAATGGTGTCCGAATTATCTGTGACAAAAATTCGGATTCGGACACTGTGTCCGAGTCTTCAGCAAGTCGACTAAAGAAAGGTGAACCGTAAATGACTTCAAAAATGTATGTGCTTTTGTATGGTACATATTACGAGAGTAAGTGTACATTGTATTTACGTCAGCAAAACTCAGTAAGGCGTTAATGGCATGGAAATTAAAACAAGCAACAGCAGTGCTAGCGTAGTGATTGTTAAAGTTACAACTACTAACTGAACTAAAACCATTAGTAGACTACATTGAACCACTTATACATTTATAGCTTAATCGCTGCAAGGAATTAGTTAACTTAGAATTAGGTACAGCAGCACAGAAATTGAGTTTATTAACGCAAAACTTTCATTTTAGAGAATTTTTTGAGGGAATAGGCATTCAATTAAATGCAATTAAGCAGATATCAGACATTTCATTTTTGTTTTTCATTTGGCATCTTTCACTCAAAGTAAAATATCTGAATAGAAAATGAATTCATTAGTGAACCGATTCAACGATGTTGGATTCCTGCCCCTCGAACTCGCCTACCGAACTAAGATTCGAACGTTCATTCCTTTATAATTTCTTATGGGTGTCGCGAACGTGGAATCAAACTAATATTTACATTCACTCGACTGAATGATTCACTCGACTGAATGGTTCACTCGACTGAATGGTTCACTCGACTGAATAGTTCACTCGACTGAATGGTTCACTCCACTGAATGGTTCACTCGCTTAGTGTTCATTTTCGTTAGCGTCGTATACAGCTTCATGGGTATACTATCACTGATAAAGGGATGGCCGAAATCCTCCAAACTTTAATTACACTTTTTGAAAAGCATCAATGTCTCATATTTTAATAAAATCTTTGGTAATACCTCTGTTTGTCGGCATATCCTCCCGCACTTTCATTCAAATAAGTGCTCATATACACGAGCGGCACACGCCATCGGCAGAGATTACTGCAGCCGTAGTCACTCGTCGCTGGCCGCATAGACGAGCGGCGACGTGTCGACAGATGCCTTAGGCCCTTCTCCCATTACGATACGCTCAATTCCCATTACGATATTTTTACTGAACGGACGTTATATGACGATTCCAGTGACGAAGAAGCGCTTGCAGTTTATCTGTTTTATAAAAAAAGACGAAGACATCAAGAAGATTTTTTTATTTTTTTATTTATTACCAATTTCTGCCTAAGTCCTATCTTTTCTCATGTAATGAGGTAATTTATAGTTATATAAACAAGGATGTTTTTCAATTTCTTGTAGAAATTTAATATTTTCTTGCTCCGCCGCCATTTTTTAAAGATGCGTAGGAGATGCGACTAGTCGCGGCCGCGTACGTTACCGGTAGCGTAGTGTGCGACCACCGATACAAATGTATGTGCGTTACTCCGCGGCGATTAGTCTCCGAGACTCGCAAAGTACTAGAGTCGCTTGGCGTATCGTAAAGAGAGAAAGGGCCTTAGACTCATCGCTGCCGTTGGCGGCTGCCTGTGCGTGCCGCTCGTGCGTGCACTAACACGACAACTCTTTTTTCGTAATTAGCTTTCGCTGACTCTTTCCGCACGGCTGAACCTTTTCTTCCTTTCTTATAAAAACAATGAAAAAAAGCTTTTATTCCTCAAACAACAATGGTGTCTCCTCCTTACTAATTTGAATGGAGAACGTTTGCAAGGCAATGTTTTAGACTGACAGTCACAAATGTAGGTGGTATTGAGACAGGCCACTCGTTTCTACCGGGTAATGTACTGACCTCTTACAATTTAGATAGCCAGTAGGAAGTTTGGTGAAGGAATATACTATAGATTGAATGGAATAAGGAAAATTGGTGTCACACGATCTTTATAAGCCAAGGAAAATTTTCTGAAGCCTTGATCAAAATTATTATGTTGAAATGTTGGTGACTACAACTGAAATGATCAATGAGGTGCAAGACTGAAATCTTAGAAAATCTGCAGCGACCATCTGAAGAATTGAACCTCAATAAACAGCTGATGAGATACGTACCCTACATATAAAAAAGTTTCTAAAAACCACATCATCATCCCAAAAAGCACGTTATAATTAGTATTGATAAAAGTGAAACAGATTCATACCAAGCCAAAAACACGATAAAATATTAAATATTTCATTTCTCTTTTTTAATGTTTTAATATTTGATTGCTATAATAAAAATCGCTGCTGTTTGAGTCGTTTCCATTCATTTTATTGTGTATAAAAAAATCAGCCTAAGCAAAATGAGCGACGTCATTTGTAAAATGGTATTTTAGGAGGTTGCCACATGAAAAAAGCGGCCAAGTGCGAGTCAGACTAGCACACGAAGGGGTTTCCCTTACCACCGCGCAATATTGAACACAATTTTTTTTTAAATATTACGCAAAAGCAGCAAAAAATCTCCGAATAAAAACACGTTTCTTGTTATTATTTGTTGTTATCGCGGCCATGCACATACACACTTTGTTAAAATTTGAAGTTAGTGTCAATATTACGGTTAAAAAAATACAGCCTTGTGTCAGACGGACGGACAACGGAACCTCAGTTATAGGGTCCCAATTGGCACCCTTCGAGTAGGGAACCCTAAAAATCCAGTATGGCTTCCGCTATCCGCAATTTTTTTTTCAGTACCAGCTAAAATGCTAAAATATCTAGAACCTTTGAGAGAATCCAACGTGAAATCGGTTTGAAATAGCGATATAAAGCTTGTTATGTCAATAAATAAAAGTTTGCTCGCACTGGGATTCATACGGTATTGGGAACACGAAACGATATTTTCTGGGCTATACAAATATTGCCCTGATGGAGCAATCAAGTTCGCTACCTACTGTAACAGAGGCGTGGTCAATTCCAAATGCCACAGTGTATAATATATAAATAACATAACGCCTGTTTTTTTTTCGAAGGGTTTGAAGGTGTATTTAACTATACTTAAAGTACCTACACATCCATTTCGCCAGATATCATTAATTAATTGGTTTAAAAAAACATTTTTTCACGTCTAAAGTGATGTTTTTATATAGGATGATGACCATGAAAACTTTAAGAAAGAAGAAGGTCAAAGACGCTGACTCTATGGCAGTGCGTTTGTATGATTCATAAAAGAATATTGATTTCGAGAAAGCAGAGATTAGTGCGAATTTTGTTGGAAATGTTTTAAGCTAAGAACGGGTAACTGTAATGTGAGTATTAGCACTGATTTCGATAAAAAATCGTCATAAAATTAGCCTAAACTTTGAAATTAATCTTACCTACTTTAACATGACAAATGACGTGGCGGTGGACAAACGGCCTAAGGGTAAAGACATTTAAGAGATAAAAACACAATAGAGAGAGATGGAAGGTGCACCTACAAAAGTTTAGAGTTTAGTAGAATAAGTAGCGTAGCAGGTACCTATTCCTTTCATGATGATGACAAAAAATGTTATGAAAGCAAAGCTCCTACAAAAACTACAGACATGTTTAGATTCCCTCTTATACATAAATGTTAAATCTCACACGCATGAACTATAACGAAATCATCAAGCACTGTCACCAACAAATCTAGAACATAATAACATGGAGCTATAAAATAACTGCGCAAAATATAACGTACCTCGGGGCGTTGTTACTTTTGTTATGATTCCTATAAATTTTATGGTTTTCGTCTGGGCCGGCAATTCTTGTTTTATACCCCTCCCGATATTCCCCGATGATAGCCGAAATACAATAAATCTGATAACTAACTGGCGATATTTCTCGTCCAATAGTCGCTGCGGTGCGTTCGACCCTTGTTTGTGAACGTTTACATAGTTTTTCTTATATTTTATGGCACACGAGATGTAGATTGGCAATTTGAATTTTGTTGGTTAAGGATTTTTTGTCGATTTTTACTGGAGAGACTTTTTTAAGGGCGAGAGGAAACGTAACATTTTCCTGTTACGATTATTTCGAAGAACAAATTTCGTTTCGCTGCGAAAATATTTTGGATTATTTTGCTTCAATCAAATTATAGAGGCAATTAATACAGATTTTCCTTGTTGGTTAGATTTTTTGTTTACTTAGATTGGAATCCACACTATTGAGTATATTTTAAGAAATTAATATACATTATAAATTTTTTTTAAGATTTAAAATATATTTCAGATATCATATAACAAAATGAACAAAATAAAACAAAAATAACAAAATAGGAAATCAAGATTATAATATAAATTATGACTGACTTAAAGGAGCTCCAAAACTTGGATGAGATCCTATCAGCTAAGTCTTCAAGATTTCGTTGCGGCTGCCACGCATTCTGCAGATCAGGGATACCGTCCTTTTGCGAATGATGGCATGAAAGCCATCAGTGCATAACAGCGCGAACATCCCCGATGCACTATGGAAACGTGAGAGCCCCCACATCATCCTGAAGATATAATTATACTGAATTTATTCGTGAATAGATGGAGTTCTTTTCTTTTTTTATTGATTCGGGTTACTTATTATACAGTGTGAGTCTTCATATTGTGCACATATCGAAATGGGGGAATCTATGCTTAATTTTATCGACGGAAAAAATAAAAAATAAAATCTAAATACATTTTTTTTTCAATTTTTTTTTTATTTAAAAAAATTCGTCTTATTGATTTTTTTTTACGATTATTGTAAAAATTGATTAAAAAAACCGATTTTTGGACGAAATACCTGTTTATTTTCAATTGAGGGTTTTTTGAGTTTAATTGGGAGGGGTTTTTCCCACAATTTTCATTTTATAAGAACACTTAATTACTACCAATCATTATGGAGTTGAGTTTGTTTCATCGCGATAGATCATTTAAAAGTTACACCGTTTTTTTACATTGGGGTAAAAAATACAAAATAAATAAAAAAATAAAAATAGATTTTTTTAAATATTTTTTCCGTTTGTCAAATTAAGCATAGAATCCCTCATTTCGATATGTGCACATTATGAAGACTCACACTGTATATTTTTACTGACATAACCAGAGGGCTTGTTGAGGGCATTTTATCTCTTTTCAGTTATGCGTTTTTGCGGTCGGGTTTTTTCTCTTTTTTCTTTTAATCTCTTGCAACGAAACTATAACATCACAATAATCCATACCACACAGCGTCTAATTAAATTACACATCTTAATTAAACTTGATCTCATTAAATCAGGAGCAACACTCGAGCGCCTGACTGATGTTACGGGGCGCCTCGTAGAAGCACAATATGTGCGGTATACGTTGAGGTGGGGAATCTTAAACGGATGAAACCCTGTAACTAATAGTTGAGGGTTTGCTTTGATGACTGAGAAAAGACAACAAGGAAGATATTGTTGAGACTTTTACAAGGTGTATTCGAATTAACTGAAAACCAAAAAAAAAACCAAGGGGTAGAAGATGAAAAGGGTTCTTCTAATTGTAAATTTTGACTTTGAAAAATTGCCTTTAAATGGCCTACTTGAAATAAATGATTTGACTTCGACTTTGGCTTCATTATTAGTAAAAAAAATCGAAACAACCCGAAAATCGCGAATTAAAACATCAGCTACTCCATACATAGATAATATTATGTTCGCTGTTTTTTTTTGGTTTTTCAAATTTGGTCACATAGTAAAGGTAAAAGAACAGTGGTGGCCCAGTGATAACGGCCCCGACTTTCAAGTTGTAGGTCGTGGATTCGAACCCAAGCAGGCTCTTTACTTTGAGTAAATAATTTCATCACCACTGCTCTCAAAATGGTGAAGGAAAACCACCGGCATGTCCTTAGAACCAAAAATTCGAAGTTCAGTGACAGAGATCTACCAACCCGCACTGGGCCCGCGTGGTAGATTACAGGAGCCCACTCCCTCTCGAAGACAGGAGGCCTGCAGCAGTGGAAACATTATAGTCTGACATAATATGCACACAGTAAAAGTTTTTCATAATGATGACTACGATGCCCCTTATTAAGTTTTTAGTTACCTATTTCGATTCAACCTTGAATATTTTAGTGACTTGAGATAATATTAGTGCAGTTAGTGCTATTCCTCTAATCGAAACAGGAACCTGCGTATCACGTAAATGGGATTTCAATTTTACAAAATAACATAGTACCTCATTTTTGTTTATTAGAGTATCTATATGTTAGATTATGTATGTTCATATTTTATGTGAGTTGTAAATAGTCGTATTCTGCTTTTAGCGGCGGATGTGTCCTGAACATACTTTTTACCTACCAAACTTGAATAGAATAGAATAGAATAGAATAATACTTTATTTGCCAAAATGTAGGTGCACAAAGCAGTATGATCTTATTATAAATGTGGCCATTGTCATCAATGTGTCTACCATTACAAGTGGTGTGTAAATATTTAATTCCAGTATACAAAAAAATATTAAAAATGTCATAACCACCACCATACCGTACCATATCCTACGAAAGTACGAATAAATATCTTTGCCTTTACGTGGAAGCAATCAAAATGCTCGGAGCAACACGTTAGATGAGGATTGCCCAAATAAAACCTATAGTTAATTGTAGTGGATTTCGTATATAAAAATAAAAATAAATCTCTATTTTTTTGTTTTCATGTTTAGCAATTTATTTGACCGAAACAAAGCCGCTACCCTTTAATCAAGCAATTCTTCCAAGGTTCATCAACGCTTGTTCCTCCGCGTTGAAATATATGTAGACATGACTGAATAATCTCGTCTAAAATCAAAACAGAATCGTGGCTTTGTTATACTGAAACAGAAAAGCCTTATTACATCAAGTAACAATGAATAGGAACGTTGGTTCCCTGACTAATGTTTCGGTACACCGTGTACCGGCCCCGGTTGCGGGAAGTGTCCGAAATCTTGAACTATTTGTTAGCCGAAACTAACACGGATTTCAAATGATACATAGCTGCAAGCATGCATTTGTAGATGTAAATGTATTTCGAATTTTCGAGCCACATCCGTTCTGTTTTCGGTGAAAATGTTACAAACGAATGATCGATACGAAATTCCTAGAATTTTATTCTAAATCAAATTGACGAGAGCAGAATTTTTAGTTTATCTTTTGCTGAAAAAATATACTCTGTTTGAATATTGAATTTTTTGTGATTTTTGAATACGCACACGGGCGACTGTGCGTATTATAAAAATACTCACTGTTTTTTTATTTTTTACTAAAGTTCAAATGTTTAATACAATGCTGGTAAATGATATTGTGTGGCTTTGTAGACTAAGTTACAAGCATTTAACAAACTACTCAAAAACCGATATTACAGGAACTAATAATACTCAAAATCGTTCGCTATGATTGCTGGCTCGCCATTGGTGGAAAACCTTCAATCTACCACAAAGTTGTAGGCTTGTAAATGCCTGTAATTCCACCTGTCTTCGTCCTAAACAGAGTTTGATGACAGTCGGGTTGTTTTACACGAAATTACGATGAATCTGTGAAGTTTCAGGAAGCAAATCACGGGGCGATATTGCGAGGAACTTGAAAAAAAATTGTTGTTTTGATACCAAAAGGAAGAGAATAAAATAGATGATAGCAAAGTCAACACTATTAAGTCTTAGCTTGATAGGCGAGTGTTTTATAGATAAATACTGAAAGGCCTGTAAAATCTTGTTAGAGCCGGAAAATTGATTTGCATTTAGGGCTTGTACACAAAACTGCGTATCAGCGACAGCACCCTAAGATTTTCTTAGGAAATCTTACGCAGTTTTGTGCACAAGCCCTAAACTTTATTGCAAATCCAATCTTTTATGTATAACAAAGTCAGGAAGCAGGTATCTTTAACACATTCAATACGCATCCTTACGGTTTCTTCTTTCAGGCAAAGAACCAAGACATAGCTAGTGCCTTATTTCACTGGCGATTTGTGAGCTAGTTATAAGCGAGGCGATTGTTCAACGCGCTGCTTGTGCGTTACGAGAGCGATTGACGTGAGTGTACAAGAGAGAGAGCGAGACAAGCGAGAACGAAACGCGGAGAACACGTCGCGTAGTCGCGGCTAGCTCGCGTCGCACCCGTGGAGAGCACGTTCACAGATCGCCTACAACACGCAAGCAAATCATCAGTGTGATAACGCTCTTAGGTTAGATGCAAATGGACGCTTTTTTTTTTTGTGTGGGAAATTTTCAAATATCTCCCGCTCTGGGACCTTCTTGGTCAGACTCTTACTGACTAAAACCCACCCGTGTTCCTTCAATTGCCTGTGTTGCCAGGGGCCACGGTATCCCTTTCGAACTTTCCCGCCACCCCGGCAGAAATCTTTCTTTCCTTTCTTTCTTTTTCTTGTTTCTTTTTTTTTAAATAGACGCTTAACGTGTTTTTAATTTCGAGTTCGGGACATTTTTCTTCCGTATATTTCCATAAACCTACTAGGAATTAGTTCGGCGAGAATTTTAATATTATTTCGTTGAAAAAGATACCATTTTGCTTTCCACTGACAAATTGCTTTTATATTAGACAACTTTGTTCTAGTCTCTTTGTAGAGCCTTTAAATTTAATATATCTTAAGCTATGGATCTTTTTCGTAATATAACTTATATAACAGTCAGAATGTTAGGGATTTCGGCAAAATTATGAGATACCATGTTTTATTTAACATCTTTGTAACTAGTGTTTTATTAACTTTTTCTACTAAAAATAAGTTTTCACTTTCGCAAAATTACTTTCGTACTCATTTTCTTTAATTCAGCGATTTCATGTTTTAGTAGATTCTGGAATAGCAAAGTAAGTTTATATATTCCTTCGTTTATTATTTCTAACCTTGACCTTGGTCCTTATCAAATCTCTTATCAAGAATTATATACAAAATGACATGTGTCATGTATTTTACCAAAATACCCGCGAAATTCAAGGGTTTTTGTTTTTTGTTAGTTGGCAAATACAGACGAGATATATTATTAATTATATTTTTTATGGTCGTGTTTCTGTCACAGTAAAATTATTATTATTTCTCTCTATTTTTATAAAATAAAAAATCCTGTGTTCTTCAGAAGGCCTCAGATGTTGGGCAGGCCCAAATTTATCAACAGGCGACAAGTTCCAGTTTCTAAAGGCACGCAAAGTTTCCATTTTGTTGAAACATGTCGCGCTGAACAAAAAACTTGTGAAGCGAACTTAACACGAGTTTCTTTCATAAACACGTTCTGGGATGTATCAAATACTTGTCTACATTTGTAATTTTGTTGTGAATTTTCTTTTGAAAACTGAAAGGGTTTGTGAGACATTTTTTAAATTTATTTACACATATCATAACACATCACCGTGCCTGTTTTCCCCGAAGGGTTGGGCAGAGGCGTAACTATAGACTAAAAAATGTGGGTGTACTATAGTACACCCACATTTCACCAGTTATTTTTAAGTCCCATGTAATGGTGAGCGAGCCTATTGCCATCAACCGGAACAAAACCAGACTCCGAGCTGTCAGTTAGAAGTTTTTCTGATGGAAAACCCAATAACACTTTGGTCGACCTGGGAATCGAACCCAGGATCTCACGGTTAGCTGTCGTGTTTGCGACCACCACACCAGCGAAGCAGTCATTCATTTCTTCAGATCAATTTTCATACGTTATCCTATCCTATACTATTGAATGAGCGATATTTGTATATATCAATCTGCAGTTGCTCCATGTAAAATACAGGTATTCAGCTGCATCCGTTTAGACTGGGTAATACGATACCCTTTGGTAAGACTAGTTGTCAGACTTTCGGGCTTCTGACGACCCGTAACGACAGTCAAAGATCCACGTATGAAAGCCGGGACCAACGGCTTAACGTGCTTTCCGAGGCACGAAGGAATCTTGATATGTAAACATGGTCACCCATCCACGGAGCCACCCCGGCAAGCGTAGCTTAACCCGATGGATTGACCCGTGCGGCTGTTATTACTTAGCCGCGAGCTAGAATATTTGTATGTATACATTTTATATATTATATATAATATTTGTAATCTCGTTCTCGATGAAAGTCCTCGGGGCCGAAAATTCGATCTACCTTGGTCTCATAATATATATGGGAAAATTCGTTTTCTCTTTTCACCCGAGTAGAGCTCGGTCGATCAGGTACTATTATTATGATACATACAAGGGTCTTCTCCCCTATTAATGCAAGTAGTGGTCAAAACAAATGCAGTCAGCATGACTGATAGCAAGATTCACAGACCAGACATTTTTACGAATATGAAACTTATTTCTTTGATTATAGTGTTCATATTCGTAGAAGCTAATGTGAGCAAATGTTACAAAATAATGTGAACATTGACAATACAAGAATAAAGTTCATATTCGTATGCTAAGTAAAGTAAGCGGTCTATAACTGTTCCGGGTGCGCCAGACTTAAAATAGTAGCCATTCATGGAGGCGATTTAAATTATAACAGAGTGAGATTTTTAATGAGACTGCTGAAAATCCTCAAAAAAGTCATTAACTTTCCAATAACATTCAAAATTACTTTTTCAACGCTCGTTATTTTATTTAAACCATTTTATTTTTTTCTGCGCGGATGGCCGACGCGACGCCAGGCTGTTGTGGCGCAACCTGGAAGAGCCTGGTCCAGCACTGGACACTGATAGGCTGAGTTGATTGATTTTATTTTATTTAGGACGAATTCGATAAAACTTTTACAAGTAGTATCTCCTGTGAATAAATTTTGAATTATTGACATTAAAATCGGCTTATTGGTTGATTCGCACGAATTCATTCGCCCGAAACAGGCGAATCGTAGTCGATTCGCACGAAGTTAAATTATTTGTGGGCGAATCGACAACTCCAGAAATGCATATTAGCCAATTGGCAGATTTTAAATATTATGCAGTAAAGTAAGTATACTATCACTAACTTTATTGCATAAAATAGTAAAAATAATAAACCTAATTTAAAAAAGCCTTATGATCAACAGAATATTAGTTTATTTTTATTTTTAAACGTTGCCCCACACTAGGAATTTCTCCTGTATCGTGGGTGCGTTTACAAACATTTAAACTGACACACAAACAGCCAGACCCGGAACAACTACATGTAGGTCATACAAATATTTGTTCCGTGCGGGAATCGAACCCGCTTAACCACTACGCCAACCGTGCCGCCATTTTCAAAATACCTAGATATTTGAAGCGTGTCTAATACAAAATAGTTCCGACCGATAAAAACGCGCCAGTGGGGGACAGCCTATAAGTAGCTGTATTGCAGTCGTTTTTGTCAAAACAATGGCTTTCGGTGCCGATACTCCGTGCATTAATGATTAACCATGTTATCCCAATCCATTTGGGGTAGAAGCAACATGTCTTTTTCTTCCATTCTTCTCTATTAGTCGTCTTCTCGGTGTCAATCCCTTTCTAACCATATCAGCTGTCACACAGTTCATATATGAATCTTATCTAATTCATAATATGAATGCGAAAGTGAGTTTGCTTGTTTGATTGTTTGTTTGTTACCATTTCACGCTATAACGGCTGAACGGATTTGGATGAAATTTTACACATGGGTAGACCATGACCTGAATAACGACATAGGATACTTTTTATCCTGCTATTCCCACAGGTTCCAGACTTACGCGGGTGAAACCGCGGGGCGTAGCTAGTCATCAATACAAATGGAAAACTGCAACCAATCCGAAACCAAACTCCTAGTTTACTTTTTATAGCAATATTAAATACACATAGATCAGGACAATCCATCAAAGAGTCCAGAATAAACTACAGCTTCCATTAAATATCACGGACTATTTGTTTTACGATTACATACCTACGAGCTACGACCCTCCACTGTAAAAAATGAATGTACTTACAGTATATTATCTACTGTTAAAAGGGACTGTTTTGTCTGTTCATGTTTTTTTATTTTATTGACCCTCTAAAAACTTATATCGAACTTCTAAGGAACTACTATGTACTTAATAAAAAAATACTTTAAAAAAAAACCTTTAAATGTATTTAGCGCTTCTAATGATGCACATTTTTTTAAATAATTGAGCCTCTTTTTAACTTTCTCGCCTTTTCTCACAGTTGGTTGAAGTAACTAAGCTAGACCCGACCAAATGGGATAGTTTAGGTTACCACTATAACCACGCTACATGCAAGTTGGTCGCAATTACTTGGCTAGTTACCCTTTTATTCATAAACGTTACTTAAAGTTAACTAATGATTACCGGCTGTCTAACCATACATTTCTGACGTTTAAACGTCTCTTAAATAGGCAGTCGTTCCATATAAAATACCTGTATTCAGCTGCCGGTTAGACTGGACGCCGACGCCACCACACACATGGTTGAGAAAAGGCTGGGCTGATTGAGTATTGCCCCACCTCGTTTTATCAGAGGGACAATTCCCGAAATTTTTAAAAACGTTCGCATTGATCTCATTCGCAACCTGTCAAAAATACAATAAATTTATCAACATTTTTGACAAGTTTCACAGATTGAGACTTGAATGTGACCGTTTTTTAAGTTCGAGAATTGGCATTCAGGTATTATTACAAACGATAATAGTGATTGTGGGAAAAACAACAACAAAGGGACAAAAGCAGAGGAGGTTGAACAAAAGTAACTTTAAAGAATCATGAACTTACACAATCTTAAAAGTATGCTCAGAATTTGCCTTTCTTTCAAAGTTATGTTTATAACATAAAATGATTTCTACCGATTCTGTTAAAATCTCACGATGCAAACTTGGGCGAAGTGAGTTTGAAGTGAGCTGTCATTCCACCTGATGCTGGGATGAACATTATCGACAGCTCAATTTAAGCTAAAGGATTTTCCACCAAACGGCTCGCATCACATCGGATCGGAAGGAATTTTAGTCTTTTAACGATACAGTATTTTAAGTCTATATTACCAAGCCGCGTGCAGCCGCTTAACCGCGTCTTCCGTGACACGCGATCGTGGCCGAAAGTATGCTGCGACGCGCGATCGGCTCCAACGGCTAAACGGACACAATCACAAGCGACGGTACGGACCCGATCGTATGCGTCGACATCCTGCCGGACGAGATCGGCTGTCGCATCCATTCGTATCCTTTCCGATCCGATGCGATGCGATGCGAGCCGTTTGGTGGAAATTATCCTTAACTTCACCTGAGTTTTCACGTTGAGATTTCTATAGAATATATCTGCAGCTCCCATTTTTTTGTATCATTTCAAATACCATAGCAACGCCCTCAGCTTCATCCTACGTTAGCATTCACCTTAATCACACTTCCCTTAGGACGGAAAATTGTACCAATTGGATAAATCGATTTTAATATATCACATCCTCAAGGGATTCTAATAATGATAAAATAAAAAATAATAATCTTAATAGCCCGGCCGCATAATGACCTATGAAACCCATAGGGAATGAACCCAATAATGTTTAAAAATAAATTTGGACTGATAATGTCCCCCGATCTCCGGAAAACGATTGTGTGCAGAAAGATTCAGAGGTTTAAGACTTCATGCTAATTTCAAGTTGAATTATTTTAACGGGAGCGGACTCTGATTTTTGTACACAAACCTTCAGGAATATTTATTCAGTTTTCGGTTCGTTCATCAAAATCCATTGCGGACCTAGTCCTTCTAAACTAGGTCCGCAATGGATTTTCAATCACACAGACAGACACGAAATGGGACTTTGTTGTATCACATTTGTTTAGTATCACAGTTAGACATTTTTATCAAATAAACGCTTGCAAAACTGCCATGGCTTATTTTTTATTTTTGAATTGTTTTTTATTTTTATCTACGGATGCTTTTATCATGCACGTCTTTCTACATTGTTCTCACATGTAGGTATAATTTCAACATGAATAATGTAACCAATTTCTTGTAAGTAACATTTTTTTGATTTAAAAGAGTATCCGTGAAGTTTCTTGCCCGTTCTTCTCCATATATGTACCTACTACGCTTTGGAATGGGCAACTAGCTTCATATTTTCTGACTGACCGACTTCTTGACAATTCAAAAGTGCCTGTAAATGGTTTAATTAAAATAAATGTATTGAGTTTGAGTTTGCAAAAATAACTACCCAACAAAAACCGCAGGGCGAACATACTCAACAAATACCATAAAATGTTTCGGCGGCATTCGGCCACCGTCGGTAATTTCCGTACATTCGGCAACATTACGCGCGATACGACTGCTCTCCTGCCTATAATTGGATATCGAGCTGATCAAACTGATCGGTTTGCTCGACATTTGCTTTATTATTATTATTTATTGAAGCTTTCTCATTTGGATTTGAGTGATTTTCTATTGTTTGGGAATTGATTTGGTTTCTGTTTGGTTGGCGGAATACGGAGTTGAATGGCCGCTACTGTTTTGTTTGGACAATATTCGTATTTTGAACTACAAAAAAAAAAAAACATTTTTCCCTAAAGAGTTTTCCTTTTGTATAATGTTGCCGGCTCTGTGTCGCAATGGCTGTCGACTAGGTAATTGGCTGCTATTTTACGCATGAGAATCATGTTGTAAGATCTGCAGAGATACATATCAGTTCGGTGAATACCTAGTTATTTTTTCATACAAACAGCCATACCGGTTCATTTTAAAACTCTTAAAAAAAAGATTGTGAAACCAATCACTAAACAGACAAACTGTGTATAAAATGATACTTATTCTATCACCTTATTAAATAAAGGCTCGTACACACTGGCACGATATCGCGGGTGCGACCAGGGTAGCGCTGCCTATCGCGCCAGGGTGTACGAGCCATAACAGATAGCCCCCTCGTACAAAAGCCCTTACATTGCAACAAAGTTTATCTAATCTTCAGTGCGGGAGAGCTCTCTAAAGATTTTAAATGACATTGTTGCAGCACAGATGGCTAGAAGAGGTAGGTATATAACTCCTTTCATGCCTCACTGCATGTTTTATGCCTCAGTTCTGCTAAATCTTGTAAGGAAAAGTATGTATGTGAAGATTTCTACATTGGTACAGGGTCTGGTCAATAATAATTATTGCGTTCATACTGAAACTGTGTCACAATACGTGTCGCGGGTTTGATTCCCGCACGGAACAAATATTTGTATGACCTACATGTAGTTGTTCCGGGTCTGGCTGTTTGTGTATGTCACCGTACCGTGTCAACGCACCCACAATACAGAAGAAATTCCTAGTGTAGGGAAACGTTTAAAAAAAATTAAAAAAATACTAAGCTGTATTTGAAGGGATTAGAAGAGTCACTAAAAAGCTCGCAACTCTCAAAATCACAACGAATTAATGAATGGCTCCGCCACGGTCAATGAATCAGAATCGAGCCGGCCGATCTGAACATAGGCTCTCCGAACGATCGCGCATGTTCTCTAACTCACAGTCGCCTTATGTCACCATTTGGTTTCCAAAAAATGTTATTGCGCAGTCTTCTGTGCAAAGTTCGGACCGGCCTTGATCCATCGGCCGTATTGTAAGCAATCATAACGGTTCAGTGAGTGTAGTTTTAATACTATTTAACGATCTTTGACATCCTATCGTTGCTCTAGCATGTACATTTCATGGTCAAAGATCTTTTTAATAAGACCTGAGAATGAAATACCTGGCAAGTTTTATATTACGTAAATCGCCGTTAATAATAAATATAAATAATTTATTAAACCCTCAAAATCTAGAAATAAACTAAAACAACAAAAGACACCATATTAATTTTATCAACTAATTAAACTTGGTATAATTAACTGAGATACCAAGTTAGTTAACACTCAACGTAGACATGCAATGCGTCACTTGATAATGAAGTACCAGGCTTTCATAAATCAAACAGAGGTCTCTCCTACAGATCCAACACGTGTAGTTTGCCATTAGATTCCACTACTTACTTGTACATGCATGCAGCTGCTGACGCTGAGAGCATTCAAGTAATTAATACAAGTTTCGTATGTACTAGCTTAGAATTAATTTTATTTATTTATTTATTCAGACAAAGTCCATAATTGTTAGTCACAAAAGTTAGTACAGACATTACAAAAAGGTAGGTACATAAAAGGTGCGTAGTCATAAAACCTCTCGCTCAAGTTCAGGATAGATTGCATTGATTGATTTACAGAAATAAATAATTTCATTTCATTTCATTTCACGCTATCTGACCAAAATCCGAACGAAACCTTCATGACTGCCGAGTCATACCTACTTCTCGGCAATTACTTGAAGGATACTGTTAGTGCTGCTAAGTAGGGAGGCGGTTCGCTTGCGCATTATAGCATGGACGCCATCAACCCTAGCCTCCACAAACATACCCGAAGCGCTACAAAAGCGAGGCAGCCCTATTAGCATCCTGCATCCATTATTATACTAGACACGCAAGGCATTGATCGACCTCTGACCCACAGGCTACTCGTGTAAAAAGTTTGGCAGTAACCTTTAAAAAGTGTAGGTAACCATATAATGTTCGTCACTAGTGATTTGTGTTATCTCTCGTTACTTTGCGGAAATTCATTACAATAAAATGTTATCAATCAATCTGCCAAAGCTTTTCCCAACTATCTCGGGGTCAGCTTCCAGTCTAACCGGGTGCCGCTGAATACCAGTATTTTATATGGCGACTGCCTATCTGACCACCACTACCCAGGAATTGGGTAACACGATACCCCTTGGTAAGACTGGTTGTCAGACTCTCGGGCTTCTGACAATAAAATGTTATACAATTTTAATATTTATGTTGGTTTGGTTTTTTAGTTTCCGCTATGACAGCTGTTCTCATTCTTACGACGCTGTACGCGGCTGATAGAAGTAGAACTATAAAAGTGTAACCAAAATCGTTCAGCGAAACGCTAATGGAGCTGAATAAGTGTGAGCAGTCCCTAAATAAATCTCGCTAATTACCCACAGTTATATTTACCTAGAAGTTGCCTCTCTTTCTATCACGTAACTCTTATATTCTGACTACGTTACGCCCAGTGAATTGGCCCGACAAGTCGAGCCCACCACGTACCTACTTGTAGATTCATACCTAAAATGTGGAAAGCGCAAGGCCTGCCTGAATCTAAACTAAGCAAAATGAGTAGGATCGTAGCAGGTGGCGTTCTGTAGTTTCTGCCTACCCAAGCCAACCCTTATAGTAAGAAGGTGTGAGTTTATGTATACCCAAAACCCAAAAAAGTCGGACGTTTCGTCAGTTAATTTTAATTTGATCCTGTATTATGTTTACAATATTACTTCAGCGTATCTGTGACGGCTGACCGGACCTTATACTCATTGAACTGATTACTCGTTACCGAAATATTCCGACGGCAGCAAAGTTCAAAGAGTCAACTGCACTTTTTACGAAATTCACTTTTTTACATTAATTTGACTCGGAATTATTTGATCTTCTTCGTTTAATTCTTAATGCGTAATAATATTAAGACATGTATATTTATGAGGCTTCCGACGACTGGGACCGCAATTAACTAGGACCGCGGTCCCAGTCCCAGTAAATTTTCGTTTGACTGTACATTTTTTGATTTCAGTTATCATTTATGAGTGGTCCCAGTCGCCGGAATAAAAATATTTATTTTTTACGGATCCGGCGACTGGGACCGCGGTCCTAGTTAATTGCGGTCCCAGTCGCCGGAAGCCTCATATTTATAACACCCTATTATATCTTCACCATGTATTAGTCCATGTACACGTTGGACAATTGGCGGCGTGTGCGGCTGTTGTATACAAAGATATGACAAATGGCCGTTTTAATGTCGGTTTTTAAAACTTGCGTTATTGTAGTTCAACGACAACAAAAAGTCATGTTGGCGTTAATTATTACATAGGTACCTTTATTTATTACATCAATCAACAATGTAAAATAGAAAAAAAATAGGAACAATTAGGAAGTCCTGCGTAGAAGCTGTGACTCAGTTAGTTCACTTTTTGTACATAATGTGAAATAGATAAAGATATTATTACCTATTATTTTGGATTAACATATATATAATAATATATACATTATTGGCTTTAATCATTTCTTTTTTAATGCCCTATTAACTAAACTACTACTAACTTTTGCGTTCGGAACGCTCTCCTGTGAAATCATGATTTTGTAGATAACTGTATATACTTTGCGGCCGTCGAATTTCCTCCGTAATGATGGGAAACAAAACAACCAATTAATTCTTACGAGTTGAAAATAAGATAATTTGACGGTAATTATCAAAATACTCTAAAAATCATTTAATCTAATCTAATCTAAACATCTAAATCGAATCTAAACAAATAAATAAAATTGAAGTATCGGTTTGTAACGTCAAAATAGGAAAGTATGTACTGAACTTATAACAAAAAAATATTTTTTGTCTGTTCATCTGTCTGTCTATTTGTGACGGCTAATCTCCGAAACGGCTGGACAGATTATTACGGGACTTTCACTGACAGATAGCTGATGATACAAAGAGTAACTTAAGCCACTTTTATTTGAGAAATTCAATTCGGGCGAAGCCGCGGGCAGCAGCTAGTGATTACTAAAATTGGAATGTAACTGTCTGTGCACCGATGGCAACAGTTCCCATGAAAATGTTCGTCCCTTCTAACTCTTACATTTATAGAGTGTGATTTATATCCCGGTTTTAATTAGCATTGTTTTGTATTATCAAATTATTAATTAAAAAGTGTTCCAGTTTTGTTTCACCTTTGTCACGCCCAGCACATTACGTAATACACTATTAATTACAATCTGAATCGTTTTGAAACAGATTGCTAATCCATCGCTTCATAAATTCGAAAAAATAATTTGCTCAGCAACGTAATTATAACGCAATGAATGTTGCTGAACTGTCAAAGTGAAACAGATTAGTCTTAATCGTTTACAAAAATGTGTTACGCAATTAGATAGCCGCTTAGTTGCTGTATGTATCTGTGAATTTAAAGGAACTCAAGCAATGGCTTGATGCGTCTAGTAGTTATTAGTTTCCACAATTTTTTACTTGGAAAATCGTTCTTGGGAACTGGAAAGTTAAAGCTGTCCTTCAATCCTTAATCTAAGTGTATCCTTTTTTTCTAATATTAAATATAATAATAATAATCTACCCTTTTCTCTAAAAATTAAAATTGATTTAATAAAAAGATTTCCTTACCAACATGCATATTTTGGAAATACCTGAATAGCTACGAAATCGAAAGCTTTATTCAAAAAGTGCGGTGATGCGGTGAGTTCGGTAGTTGAACTCCTGATAAACATCACACAAGTATGGGGAACTCATTTAAGACTCATTTATGATAACAAAAGAACTCCAAAAGACCTTTTTCAGACTCGTGTAGAATGTCAAAACGATAATAAAGGTTATTTATACACAACAGAGATAAACTGCCAATGGGTCGGAAAATTCAGCTTCGAAATTGTACGAAGGACAAAGGAATCAATTGACCGTGCTCCCGTGGAATGAGGAACGAAGCTCCTCGGGAAATTCGTGTATTATATTATTTAAAAAAATAAATTGTATTATCAATGGACTGGTTGTGCAGGCAAGTTGTTGCTGGTTGATGCTAGACATAGTTTTACGTGTTTACGAAATGCAATTGGTATAAGTAATTTCAACATGAATGATGTAACCAATTTTTGTAACATTTTTTTTTATTTAAAAGAGTGTCCGTGGAGTTTCTTGCCCGTTCTTCTCCATAGGTACTTACTACGCTTTGGAATGGGCAACTAGCTTCATATTTTCTGACTGACTGACTCCTTGATAATTCAAAAGTGCCTGTAAATGGTTTAATTGAAATAAATGCTTTGAGTTTGAGTTAAGTTAAATGAATACGTGTATGGCATTCGATACGTTTTCTTTTTTGCACACACACATATAGATTGTCTATGTGTTAAATTTACCAATTATAGACATGAATACCCTCAACCCTCATGTAACAACCCTATCTTGATCAAAAATTAAACTTTTCATAATTATTTATGAAAAGTTTCAGCTTTGAAAGATAATAAAATTCAGACTTTTATAAAAAGAAAAGACCAGTTGCAACATGTATGCAAGTATATGTTTCAATAAGTTATATTCTAACGTTAATTAAAGACTGCATTTCAGGCTGAAAGCGAGTCTCCCTGTAGACTGCTTCTGTTAGGGAAATATCACCTTACATAATTAATTTACCCCGCTTCAGGGCAAAAGGACAGAAGATACATTTTAGTTTAGGCATGTCAAATCTGTCACTACTCCATACAAGTTTAGACGTGATTAAAAACTTGTCTACTAAAATTACGTCAACTTTCCTCAGGCGCTGATTAACTTGACAGGACTAAACTAAAATATATCTTCCGTCCTTTTCTTAATGACATAGAAAGAAAGAGATGCACTGAACTTAAATTTAGTTTAGTTTGTGAACAAGGGACTCGACACCAATGAGTAGGTATTGAGAAAAATAAATATTTTTACGATCCATTGAAGTTCGAATTTACTTAATCCAAGTTATCCATTTCTAATGAACTCCATGGCCGTTATCATGTCGCCATTAATTTTTACGACGTGTAATAATAAACAGCTGACGCATTAAAGTGTACCTAAATACCCAACTACGTAATACGTAGATTGGTACTCGTATAAATCATTGATAAAACAAACAAAATATGTCACTAGAAAAGCCCTGCACGCATTTAAAGTTTTATTTGCGATATGAAAAATGCCCTCAGGCTGCGTTTTTAGAGATAACGAAAGCAGGACGCAATTTATCGCTCACCTCATTGAGGAGCTCGTGGCTAAGTAATAACAGCCGAACGGTCGATCCATCAGGTTAAGCAACATTTCTCGGGGTTGGACTGTGGATGGGTGACCATCTTTACATATCGAGACTCCTCCGTGCCTCGACGGAAAGCACGTTAAGCCGTTGGTCCTGGCTGTCATTCGTGGATGTTTGACAGTCGTTATGGGTCGTCAGAAGCCCTGAAAGTATGACAACACAATAGTTATTTAGCCGTTATTTTTCTAATGTTAAAATAAATGGAGTACCTATAGAATAATATTAAGAGGGTTTACGTCGTACGGCATTTCATACAAACTTTCAAGCCCTTATTTTTCGAAATGACTGAACCGATTTTAATGAAACTACATACGCATATGCAGGATACAAAGGTCTAAAAACGTAGTTAAGAACATTTTCGAAAAATAGTGTTCCAGAAAAATTAGACCAATTTAAAATTTTCCATAGAAACAGAGATTTTCAGTTATCTGTTTTTAAATAAGACATTTCGAAAATGTTCTTAACTAAGTTTTTAGACCTTTGTATCCTGCATATGCGTATGTAGTTTCATTAAAATCGGTTCAGTCATTTCGAAAAATAAGGGCTTGAAAGTTTGTATGAAATGCCGTTCGGCGTAAACCCTCTTAATTGAAATTCCTTGATTATGATGTGTTCCAAACATCAAGGCATTTGGTAATAACATTAATAAAAGGATTCCTATTATATATTTATGTTTAGATTCCTATTATATATGGCTTGATAGACGTTGAATGCCTAAATTACTTACTATCCCGTGAAAGTGTTCATTCTAGCATAGTATGAAAACTAATTAAAACATTTGTATTTCATAACACGTATGATTTCCTTCTATTTTAGGGTTAAAAGTATTCTCATAACAAATTGAAATGAAAGTTTTAATTTTAGTCAGAGTTAATTAACTGTTGTGTGTATTGTGTTTTCATATATGGATGTTAAAAAAAGGTTTAATTATTAATGATTCATTTATTTTTTATGTACACCTAAGTAGGTAGCAGTGCGCATTGGTAACTTCGATGTAAATTCTGTTGACACTTAATAAATACCTGCACAACTGCTTCCATCCGTGCAAACTCCAACTTTCGTCCCAAACATTTCCAATAAACATCAAAAACTAGAATCAACTGCACCTAAAACTCGCTGCTCGAGTTAGCCTGCACTGCGAACATTCTTAGTTCGCAAATAGTTGTCGGAAGCATCTCTACTGCCTTTGATTTCTTTCACGACGTCACTTAAGGCCGTTACACAAGTTGGGCCGGACTGCTGACGACTTTCTCCCCCAGTGCTTTATTCAGCGCGTAAGTTTGTAGAGGACCTATTCTTGCAATCGTGTTAAGATGCTGTTTATGCAAACTGGGTGTATGGAGGAATGTTTTAAGTAATAAAGCGCTTTTCTCGCTCGAACTGTAAGAGGTTTAGCGCTTTGTTGCTTGCTTGTCAAATGCAAGGTGGTCCTCTCCGTTGATTAAGTTCAGATTACTGGAAACCTTTGAGAGAACATAGTTAATATACCGATAGAAATGGTATCGATTTATACGCAATAGCAATAAGCCACTACAAAATGAGACTTTAATATAACTGGCGAAATGGCTTGCTGCCTCCTTTCTCGGAGAATAATAAATAAATAAAATGAAAATAAAAAAGCCACTTCATTTCATGCAAACTTGGTAGACAATACAAAAAATAAAAAATTTAAAAATTAGATTGCATATTATTAATTTAATACATTATGATGTAGAACATAGTTTATTATTATATAAAATCGATGAGTTTCAAACGCTTAATTTGACTTAGTGAAATAACAATAATTATATTCGACACTCCAACAATGATAATTTTCAATAAAATTTGATTAAAATTTTAGTTTTCTAAGTAAAATTAATTAAATTATGAACTGTACAATAATTCATCGTTTCCGTAACTACTCAATAATTTTTCAATCACTTTCATTATTACGATACCTTTAGCTAGTAATTAACTGTATTCCCGGGGAATATAATATGATATAATATGTATGTTAGTTTCATTTCAGTTCTAAACTTTTCAGAAAGTTCATCGTACAAGCTTCTACAAAAACGGAACGGTTTACAATTTCTTCGTTTCGTTTCATTCAATTTCCATACAAGAGAAAATATCTGCAATATCCTAGGCAATTTTCCGAAACAATTTTATAAAATCGCCTTGCCCATCAACCAGCTGTTATCTTTTTTATTCCTCACAATATTGCACCATTAAAAACATAACTGGTGACATAAAAAATATCTTTGCATCTATACTATTGTATTTGGCAGCGGTTTAGTATAAAAGACTATTGAACGCAGTCTTCCTTAATGGGAAAATCCAGGACTAAGACAGGATTTCTCAATAAGCCACATCTACATTCTACATATTATAAAGAGAAAATAATTGTATTTTAGTTTGTGATGAATAAACTCAAAACTGCTGAAACGATTTAAAAAATTCTTTCACCAGTAGAATGCTCTATTATCACTGAGTCAATCTACCGAGCCTTTTCAGAACTATGTTGGGGTCGGCTTCCAGTCTAACAGAATGCAACTGAATACCAGTATTTTACATGGAACGACTGCCTATCTGACCTCCACAACCCAGTAACGGGGTAATTGGATACCTCTTGGTAAGACTGGTTGTCAGCCGGGCTTCTGACGACTCGTAATGACTGTCAAAGATCCACGAATGACAACCGGAACCAACGGCTTAACCTGCTTTCCGAGGCACGGTGGAGTCTCGGTATGTAAAGATGGTTACCCATCCACGGAACAACCCCGGCAATCGTAGTTTAAACAGATTGATCGACCCGTGCGGCTGTTACTACTGTGGCGGCATCTACGCCACCTGCGTACTACGCATCAAAGACCTGACGTCACAAATCCTGCATCGCGCTATTTAAGTTTACCGCGCGATTCACATATATAAGGTGCTATAAAAATATCTGCCACGGCTGCAATGGGAGATAGTATTGTGTTTATAGATTACAATAGTAAAGATAAATTATTGATCATGTGTCATATTTTTTTTCATACAAAAAATTGTACGTATAAAGCAAGTGACGAACTAGTCAGCTGATTTCAGTTTTCATTCACAGAACAGATGGAAAGAGATAGCAGTGGTTTTCATTGACGAAGTGCACTTCGCGCGTAATTTGTGAACCACGTTATGCAGAGTAGAGTCAATGTTTATTTAACTACTTTATTTTCTCAAATTGATTTAACTGTGCCGGGGTACGAAATTTCTTCACTATTGTTATCTTTAAACACAATACTACCTCTCATTAAAGCCGTGGCAGATATTTTTATAGCACCTTATATAAGACTATCCGACACCACTCCTTGGGCAATTGCCCGCCAGATACAACACCCGTCTGGTCAGAACATCCTCCCAACGAGCTCCTCTATAGCTATATTATCACTGAACAGCATAGGCTATAATTTATAAAGATGTCACGCGGGCGAATCCGCCGGCTGTAACTAGTTCAATATAAAACTTTAGATACTCACAGGTGAGTTTACGATAATACTTTTAAAGTGTTCTCAAAATTGTACCCTGCTTTCTCAAAAAATAAATAACTTATACTTTTATTTTATTCCAAAATCGAGTTCACAAATCTTTGAAACACATTTTTCTACTTTTCATACATTATGGGTTTAGCCTGAAAGTCCCATCTCACTCGGTATTAGTCTATGGAATAGTCTAGGTCAGTTTAGTAACCATGTGATTTGGCAATCGAAGACTATAACAGTTGTAATATATGGAAGTGCAGTAGTGCAGAATTGGGGAGGGTAAGGCGTTGGTCATCTAGGAGACTGAGCGACTCTCAAAGGCGATATTGAAAAATATCTCTCATGTTTATTCTCAAACGATTTTCTTAATTATTTGCCTGTTTATAGGTATAATAGCGAACCGCCCTGCTTCGTTTTAAAGGATTGACAAAATAACGAGTTTTCTTTATTAAATGTAACTTTAATAAAATAAAATAAATTCACTAAATGCTGGTGAAGTCAACCGTGGTGGACAAACAACTCAGTTTTCAGACAAACAACATACAGACATGACAATTCGACTTTGTTTTACACTAATAATAATCGTAACTAATATTATCATTATTATAAAAGCGCAAGTGAGTTTGTTTGTTGGTTATGCTTTCACGCTAAAACAGCCGAACGGATTTAGATGGGCACATAGTTAGACCATGCTCTGGGTTAGGATATAAGATACTTTTTATCCCGGTAAGCAGGCGGAGTCGCGGGCAGAAGCGAGTAGATTATAATTCACCATACAATTCTGCATACACTGCTGCAGTGGATCAATACCTGGTTTATCTTTCCACCTCCGCATGAGCTTGGCATAAAAACTTAGCAAATAGAAACGAACAATAAGAAAAACTATTAAAAATAAAATCGCCGTGAAAAAAACCACCCCTTCGCTTTCTCGATAAACAGACATGTGTCATGAGTTGAAAGTGCACTCATCAGTACCTACACTATACCTGAGCACTATACCTACAGTTTTCCAAGAAAAACCTTTTTTATTCCTTTGGAAGAAAATAATAAAGCTAAGTACTCACAAAGACAGACGACAGATATTTAATTTCTTGGAAATGATAGATACGGGAGATTCTGCACCTACCATTCTCCTTTCTTTGACACAACATTTCTAGTACCTACCCGACTGTAAACATGACCCATCTTTTTTTAGAAAACGTTCAGCTTTGTCACTATGCTGCATTGTGTTGGTACCTGTAAGTATCAAGGAGCTTTTGACACGTGGCCAAATCTAGAACTAACGCCGCCATCTTGTTGTTTTAATACATTTAACGAAACAATAGCGAATAATGCTTCTAATTACTTTTTAACTAAATCAATATAATACAGAAATATAGACCTCAGAACAGTATTAAAAGTTAAATTCAAATACTGCTTGTTGCTCAAAATTAAAATTAAAAATTATGAAACTCCAACAGTTTCCTACTACAGTTAAAACGTCTGTTTCTCTCGCGGTCAGGATGTGACGTCATTAGACACGTTACTGGCTTATTTACATCTGTTTTTTAAGGTTTTTTTAGCCGCAAATAATACAAATTAAATTGTCTTTGTGCTTTATCCAAGCAGAAATCGCACTTAAAAACTAACCATATTGAGAATTCAAGCAGTTTGCCTAAAAAACGATATTTATTCAAATGTATTTTGAGGTCACTTCCGGTATTTTAAAAAACGACGCGTTTCGAGTTTGCGGTCCATTCCACCAAAAAAACATAACATAAAATAATGAATTGTAAGTTATTTTACAATTCATTATTTTATGTTATGTTTTTTTAATGCATTAAAAAATGTAAAAAAAATGGGAATTTGTTTCTTGACTCCTATATAATGTTTATTTAAATAATGAATAAGCACATAATTCAAAAATTATGTGCATATTCCCTATTCCGCAAATATTTACAAACAGGTCAACGACATTCCGCCATTTCAAAAAACCCCTTATATCCCGAAAACGGTCTTTGAAAACCCGCTCCGCTTTCAACAAGACGATGACCAAAACCCGTTATCTGTCCGGATTTAACCGGTTTAAAGACTGGACGTAGCCGAGACAGATTGACACCGCAATTCCCGGTGTTCCAAGCGAAACACGAGAACTAGAACATCGGTAACCTGTCCGTGGAAAACTAACTTACAATGTTCTATAATTTGTAGTGAGTGGAAGATATATAACTTCTATTTCGATAGACCTTCCGATGTCAACATTCTTCAGGTCGGAAAAATTACGTAGATGGTAGAACTCCTTACCTCCTCCTTAAGGTTGACTACAAGAGCTAAACACAAGTTTTATGATGCCTAAAACTATTCCATTGCAGCACACAAAATGAAAAAAAAAAAAATCTTCAGGATATTAATGCTAGTTAGATAGTGAATTGAAAACATAATACAACTAATTTGATACGATATAAAAAAATGACGAAGATAACTCCTAAAATTTCTTTTAACTATTAAAAACCAAATTAAGAAATATATTAAATTATTCTGATTTTTTGGCGATTATTCTATTAGCAACATATTAATAATAGGGTCCTAATTTTTTAATCAATAGATTTTTTGTAAATATTTGATAATTGCATCATATTTTGGGTTAAACCAGGGTTGTGTCATCGCGCTCTTTCTTTTCTATGCAGTCCGACAGTGACAACGCTTGAGCTGTTGTCAGCCTCTTAGGAAAGTATTCATTCGAGAATGACCATACTTGTTTGCCGACAGCGTTCTAACGGCAAATGCGACTTTTTAACTATCTTTGAGTTTTTCAGTTTTTTTAAGGGAAGTTACAGCTTATCGAAAGCCATAATGACATGGTACGAAAATGGATTACTTATTTTCAAAGTCGAAGTCAAAGTTAAAGTCAAAACGTTTATTGCCATCGCCGCGGTCCTCGAATCTAGGCCTTTTTCATCCAGCTGCTAACAATCTCCATACATTGATCATCTATCCATCTTATGATGAAAAATATCGACTAAATAATTGTAATCTGCTAAACTTTTCAGTCTAGTAAGAATAATTTCACGCCCCCAATTTACCAGACGCTAAATGATCATTCAAATAAGTAAATAAACATACGAAGGCAATTTAGAACACATTTTCACTATATTTGGACTGTAATTAATTACCCTTTTCACGTCTCGGAGCTTTAGGAGTGAAGCTAATTAGTCACTTTACTTCTGAAGTTTGGGATACATTGCGCACTTTATTTACTTACGAACATACTCGTCATTTAGTTAATTATGTAAATACATATTTCGTATTTGGCTTTTTACATTTCGACATGATTTCGACCGTGCTTTTTACGTTAAATGGGCAACTTTGTTGTTCTTTTTCTGAGAAACTGAAACACAATTTGATAACTATGACTGATTGAGTAATGGAGAATAGTTATTAGTTTATTACTGTTATTAGTATAGTTTATAGCGGCCTCGCTATACGTATTTTTTTCTTATCTATTTATACAGGGTGTCTCAAACGTAGTGGTCCAAAGACAAATGAGGTAAAGCGAAGGGGTCCACCTATCATTAAAAAATGTAAAAGCTGGGATATTCTGAACAGATCAGAAAATTTCACTATTTTAATTATTTTCAAGAATTTTAGTTCAAATATGGCTGGAAGATGCCATGCCAGTAGTTGCCAGCCTTGCCAGGCAAGGCATCTTCCGGCCAGATTTGAGCTCGCTACGTCGAAAATTATGTTCACAGGGTCAAAAAATCCAAGTGGAAGTGTAAAATTTCTTGAAAATAATATATTGTATAATCTGAACTGTTCAGAATATCGCAGCTTTTAATTATTATTTTTTTACCTCATTTCAAAATTCCGAAGCAAGTTATCTTAAAATACGCGACGGCACTTTTTCGAGCTCGTGGATTGAAAAATATATAATAATATCTCTTGATAAAAACTTTTTACAAAAAAACCCCACCGACTTCCAAAAAAGAAACTAGAAAGTGAAAAATAACATTAATTTCGGAAGTCGGTGTCTTTGGTTTTGAATTTTCGTTTTAAGCCACCGACTTCCGAAATTAAAGTTATTTTTCACTTTCTAGTTTCTTTTTTGGAAGTCGCTTGGTTTTTTTTGTAAAAAGTTTTTATTTTTCACTTTTTAGTTGTGGTACCTAACCCCTACTAGTTCGAATATCACGACCTGCTATGTAAATAACAGTGACAGGAAAATGTTAAAAGATCGTCCATATAGGCTAAGTGGGAAAAATACGTATTAATGAAGCTAACTCAAAAAGTACTCAAGCTAAGTTAATAAAATTTATATGGGACCACCTTGAGAGCATACCCTTTCAAACAAAAAAAGAATTTTCAAAATCCGTCCACAATTGACGAAAATATCGACGGACATACACAAAAAAAAACATACATACGCTACGAACATATAACCTCCTCCTTTTTGGAAGTCGGTTAAAAAGTGGTTCATTTCATACATATTTCAAAATTCTGAAATAATTCTTTATTTCAGAATTTTGAAATATGTATGATGTAGGTATCTAAAAAAACCCATTCAAAAACAAAATCTACTTAAAGCTGAAGATAATAAGATAATTAAACTACTATGACACCACTTAAAGCAAACTATGCAGCTTACTAAAAATGTAATGGTGGTAGTTAACACCGTTCGTGAGTTTATCCTTGACTCACAGTAATCGTTGTAGTAATCCTTATAATTCTGATGAGGTTAATCTCGTATAATTGTACGATGAGAGTTTGAGAAACGATGTTTATACGATAAAATACGAAGTAAACATGGTGTTCTTGCGTTTAAATATTTTGCATCACTTTAAATTATTATTATTGTCAAAATTACTATGGCGGCGGCACTGTATGGTGGTTTGTGAATGTTGCACGATTTTATTGACTGTTATTGATATTTTATTATATTATATATTATTTCCTTTATTTCATTAACATACATACTTATATTTTACATTTTTAAATATTAGGATATAAAAATTACGAAATCATTTAAAATAATAAAAAGTAGTACCCCACCGGTATCAGGAACAATATATTATTGATATTTTTTATTACATAAATATTATTGATATTTTATTGACTGCTAAAGGACAATCATCAAATCACTATGGGAAGTGGCGCATTGGTTTTATACCGGGGCCATCGTTGAAACTTTAGTCGGTATTGGAAAACCTATCACAAAAATGATTGATAAACAATTTAGTTTTACGGTTTAGTGCGGCCAAACAGGAAAAAAAATTATCCGCGGGACAAGCCTTCTCTTCCGTATAAATTTTGAATTTTTGACAGTTCATACGAAAACTGTCCTACCTTTTTTTTTTTTTTTTTGGGTGGGAAATCATCCAATGACTTCTCCCGCTCTGGGCGTAGCGGGAGGGCGTGTCAGACTTTTACTGACTAAAACCCACCCGTGTTCCTTCCCTTGCCATGCCAGGGGCCACGGTTTCCCCTTAGGACTACCCGCAACCCCGGCGGGCAACGGTCCTAGCGGACCCCGTCAGTTTTGCTGACATGTCTTTGAGGCGCGCGTGGAACACGACGCGCCGTCGGCGTCGACCCGGGCCTGGTCCTTATCGGGGGCGAGCTACCCATTGCTCACCGCCCGCAAGCCCGCGCCTACGGTGGCCGGGAATCCTCCAAGGAGTCCCGACGCCCAGGGCGTCTCCTACGGCGGCTAGGCGCGTGAGGGCGCGAACTTTGCCTCTCCCTCACGCGCTCCGCCTCCTCCTTCGCGAGCATTACTGCTTCGCAGAAGGAGGTGACGGCCTGCCATGCCCTCTCGCTCCGCACCATGGCCTGGACCAGGGCCGGACGCGCGCTGTCCTACCTGTATTCCTTTTTGGTCGAATCCGCCCTTAGACTGATTTTAGGTTATGTCACCACATAATAACTTTTGTTCGTCATATTATCCTAATTAATAATGGATTAATGATAACCGCGAAAAAAAAAATCGTCATTCCTGTTTGTAAGCTGCCACAGACACCATCAAATAGTGCCGCTTTTCTAGTTTGGCCACGGTACCTACTTTCCTATCCAAATTCCGCTAGATATCAATGTCAGCGTTTTATTTAAGTTCTTGACTTTTTCATTGATCACCTCACAAGCTTGAGAGAACTTGAAAATATGTAAACGTTAAAAGCAACAGTATTAAGTTCTATGTGACACGAGCAACATCTCAAAAAGCAACCTTGGACCCTGAAAAGAAAAACATTCCATTAAATCAAACATCTTATTTCAAGACGATCCTTTGAAAGTAGATCATTTGTAAAAAAATATGTTCAAAGAAAATAACCTACACGTACAATACGGAAACAAGTTCAATATTACTGTTAAGGGAAATCGTAATCTCTACATATTATAAATCAAAGTCGCTTTTTGTGTCTGGCTGTGTGTCCACGTTTTTCCAAACCACGCACCACATTTTGATGTAGATTCCACCATCATTTACAGAATTTATTTCTGAAGGTTTATTTCTTTGGTATTGATCCAGTGCAGGAATGTATGCAGAACTGTATGGTGAATTATAATCTACTAGCTTATACCCGCAACTTCGTTTGCTTACCGGGATAAAAAGTATCCTATGTCCTAAGCCAGGACATGGTCTACCTATGTGCCAAATATCATCCAAATCCGTTTAGCCGTTTTAGCGTGAAAGCTTAAAATACAAACAAACAAACTAACTTGCGCATTATTTTATAACATTAGTTAGGATTAATTAGTGTAAAAAAAGTCAATTGTTGTGCTGTCTGTGTCACCAAGTTGTTTGTTCACCACGTTTGTTTTTACCCTCGTTTAGAAAATGTATACCGAAAGGTTTATGATATTAAATTTACATATACTGGAGAAATCTCGATGTTTTATCAAGTCGTAAAAACTGTACATATCAGGGGCGTATCGCTAGTCTTTTTATAAACCGTATTTGATCGCTCCTTAGAATAAGTGCGGGACCGTAATAACGTTGACGGCAAGACTGCTTGTCTAAATTTAGCATATTTTCCTCCTGCAATTAAGCCAGCTAGTTGGTCTGCTAATTATACACAATTTTGTCCTGACTTACAACCACTGGTTACTTAGCTCATAAAAATCCCTAGCTGACATTTTTATTTACCTGGACAACCTGGTGGTCTTAATTTTGCATTAATTGAAATAAATGCTTTGAGTTTGAGTTTTGTGCGCAGTACGAGTTATTTAACTAAGGTAAAGTCTGAGGTCCGTAAAATGTTCTGGAATAGGTTTTAATTACCTAAATTCAATTGGAGTTGCACAGGATACCTGGCATGTTGTACCGAGATTATGTGAACGGGTGCTGCTCGTGGTGACTGGTCGTCTTGCTGACATGTTATTGTTATTAGTAATTAACTGTTTATTTCGATTACTTCGATGGTCCTAGTTTATCATTTTTATGACTTCGAGTTACAGCTTTAATAGCTATATGTAAGCGGGCGCGCCCTTTATGCCTGCATGGAGGCTTTTATTAAGTTCTGTGTACGTTTTTAATTTTTATTTTTGCTGGAGTACCTATAGATTTCGATGTTTTTGGTTGGTATATATGGTAAATATGGTGGAACAGTGTTGATTCTCAGCCTAGTTTGAATAAATGACTTTTTTTAATGTTTTATTGTTAATCGAGTCTCCTGAATTAGACTACCTAGAACAGTAGCAAAGATGTCAAGAGATGGGCCGAAGCAAAGAGTGGCCTATGCCCAGTGTATGAAGAAATATCAGAGGACATGGGAAACTCCAAAACAATTTTTTGTTGACAAGTTTTTTTGCCAGACTTCGATTGGCCATAAGCTTGGTTTGATAAAACTTAGTAAATTATTTCATCAGTATCTATCATTGGCACATGTGTAGACGCTTAATAACTCCATCAACAATTTTCTCGCCATAACCCTTTGTTTGTTTATACACATACATAAACTCACGCCTTTTTCCCATGGGGGTAGGCAGAAACTACAGAACGCCACCTGCTACGATCCTTACAAACTCCTTTTGCCTCGTCAACGTTCTTACATCTGGTCATACACGCACGCCGGTTGCGAGTACTACGCACCTGACCTTTCTGAAGAACATCCCAAATTTCTATTCCCTATTTTCTCTTGAATATAGGGAATAAATACCTCGCTTTTAGTTGTGTGTGTAATGTTTAAGGAAAAGCCCTTCGGTACTTTAAAAGATGCTAAAAATTACCCATTTCAAACCCTTCTTCACGTAAACGTACACCTCAAGTGGTTAAAGACTTGGAAGTTACTGGTACCTAATGTACCAGGAGTCTTTAACCACTGGAAGTACAGACAGCAAAACCGCTGCGTACCGAAGTTTGAAATACAAGGCTTCTTCTGTTAAATGGCTATCCGAAACGACAAATTTATTAGCAACACGGCCAGTAAAGCATCGGAAGCAACTTGTTCTGTAATGTTAGAACGATATGTTGGTAAGTTGTATTCTATAGCGGTCGGAGGGTAGTCAGAGAAAACTTGGTTGGGCACAAGGGATAGGCGTATGTTGACTGAGAAGAGAAAATAATGTTGTTGACTCAATAGTTACTTTACATATTCACGTTGACAAGGAAATTAAATAAAATAGATAGATACGGTCGGTTGCAGATAGATACGGTCGGATACGGTCAGCCATTTTAAATTTCTCTACAACAAGAATGTAATTTGTTCATCGTTAGAATGAATAAAGCCTCGTGCAGACTGGCGAGACGCGACGGCGCGACGCGAGTCTAACAAAACAATTTCTAATAAAACTTCACGGTAGAATAATTATCTGTGATTATCACCAATCAATCAGTCATCAATTATCGGGTATTATCGGTGGGGGGATTATCGGTATTATTGATGTCGGGTCGCACCAGTCTGCACGACGCTTTGTATTACTGATAACATACAAATCATATACCAAGTACTAATTGATAATGCATTGTTGTGGAAATAATAATATCGCAATTAATTATTCTGTTTCCTTTATATCTGCACTGTCATCCACAAACGAAACGTAGTCGGTACCATTATTTGATTGTAATCCAATAACAAAAATACCTTCAGTGATAGAAAGCTACACTCATGCCGAGTGTCATAGGATATTTATTACTTATTAAAACTTTATGCACAAGTAAAAAAAAAAAAATTGTGACACGCACAGGAAATACAAACAGTAAAATGGAGCATTAAAACTAACAAAATTAACAAATTACCAAAAAAATAAAAGAAAGTGAAAAATAAATTTAAAAAATTTAACGACCTGTGCCAGGCCAAAAAGGCCCCTATCGCAGCATAATGCTGCGATATTCAAAAAATAATACCGCGGCGCTGGTATAATACATTCCAATACATTACCTATTCATGCCTATCGTAATAGGAATTATATTCTGCATTGAAACTTCTAGAAATCTATTTACCTACAGCCAACAACATAGTCCTTACCAGGAACCGAAACCAGTATTGATCATACCGGTTTACAACAACCAATATTAATACTGGTTACAGAAATAAAAATTACCTCTATTTTGCGTGCACGTGCCGTCGGCATTAGTCAAAGGGTTACAATCTTCTTGGGTTACCCAGATACCGGTAACCTTAGTCGTAGAAGTAACTAAAATTCTTTGATACCTGTACCGTAATTTATGTTTTCGGTCCCTGATTATAATCTATTATACAATTTTCACGCCTCCCCATTAAAACCTAAGCCAAATATTTTTTGATATTCGGACAGCTCATGACCGAAAGGTTTTCGGTCCCTGTCCTTATACCTAATAGATCTCTGTGTGACGAAGCAAATTGTTTCTGGCCTTTATACCAAACTGTTTGGTTAAACGTACAAGTGTAAATAACAGTGCTAGTAACAGTATCTTAGAATATCTATACAGGGTGTCTCAAGTGGTCCAAAGGCAAATGAGGTAAAGCGAAGGGGTCCACGTATCATTAAAAAAAATAAAAACTGGGAGATTCTGACAGTTCAGAAAATTTCACTATTATTATTTTCAAGAAATTTTACACTTTTAGGTCAAATCTGGCTAGCGGTTGCCTTGCCAGGCATCTTCCAGCCAGGTTTGAACTCGTTACGTGGATTTTTTTAATGATTGGTGGACCCCTTCGCTTTACCTCATTTGCCTTTGGACCACTACGTTTGAGACAGCCTGTATATCGGATGAGAATGTGGTCTACCGGTCTATTGCTCAAGAGCAGAACGCAATGTATTGCCCGAGCAATGTATTTGCTAGATCTGTTTGATTTTGAACATTGAACATACAATAAGTATTGATAGCCTAGGAACGCTTGAACGTAGATACAGTTGAATATCTTTGTGAACTAAGTCTTGTATTACAGAACCTCGCTCAAGACTCAAGCATTACTTAAAGCTAGCTTCAACCAATCAAAAGGCTTTAAACAAGTTTTAAGTAATGCGTATAGATAGGTAATCTTGTACAGCCCGGAGTCTGGTTTTTGTGCCCGATTGATGGCAATAGGCTCGCCCCCTATTACATGTGACTTAAACATAACTGGCGGAATGTGAGCGTACTATAGGTAAGTACACCTCTGTCCAACCCTCTGGGGAAACAAGTCGTGATGTTATTATGTGTGTTATTGTGTATTTATTATGAAAAAATATCAAGCTAGCGTTTGCCCACGAGTTCGTTGGCGTTTTTTTTATTTCATAATTTTTAATACTTACTTACAAATATCCGGTATGAAAGTAGCTAATATCCTTCCCCAGGTCTCAGGCTACCTAGATATCTGTCAAATTTCTTGTCAGGCGTGAAAAATACCAGACAGTTACTTTGGCATTAATAATATTAGTATCGATATTATATTAATAATAATCCTAACTAATAATATAAATGCGAAAGTGAGTTTGTTTGTTTATTTGTTACGCTTTTATTAACAGATTTGCATGAAAGGCACATGGTAGAAGTCGCGGGCAACAACTAGTAAATAATAAAAATAATGTCATGATCCTCCAACGTGGCCGCGAAATTCAAATTTTCTTACGTTTTTTGCAATTTGCAGGTCAGTATGCTCAACAAATATTGCTCATTTAATAGTATCGGATAGGATGTACATAGTTCGAAAATATTCGTTCACCAAACGTTTACGTGAAAAGTGAAAACGCATTTCCACATAGCAGATGTCGAGAAAAACAAATGACTCGCTACGTTTGAAAGTTGAAAGTGCTGACTCATCGCATACGTATAAATAACATGGCGGATAGAGCATAGACTGAATATGGCATAACATCAGCCTCAGCCATTTTTACCATGCCATCTTTATCGCGTGCTAGTATTAAGAGGAAATCAATGATATATAGGCTCCGTTCTGGAGTAAAAATAGGTACAGCTACCTATTATGAACAACTTCTATTGTGACATCAACTCTAATAATATAACTAAAAGCATCTGTTTCATATATAAAATATTGCATTCTTCTACGTAACATCAGACCACTTTTTTGACATTTCGGAGTTGTTCCCATGTTTCAAACTGTTCATGAAGTTCTGAAGGATTGTGTCAATGAATTTAAAGTCAGCCAGTATATGCTGCAGGCATGCAAGCATACACACACGAATACAATACATTAAAGACGTAATCATTATTCAATGAAAACTATTATTTTCTAAAACATCCGAAACCGTCTCTTGTCCTAACAAGTTCGTTGTTACAAACGCTGTATCATCTCATACGCAGGCGATGACTGGTAACTATGGTAACAAGGCTTCGATAAAAAAGAGTGACGAGCGAAAGTAACAAACATCTGTGGCCTGTCCTCAATTGGATGGATGTGGACGTATGGCTTAGCTGGTGCATTAGTTGAAGGGTTAATATGAATGTGACAATAAGGAAAAGAGAATACAAAGCGTGGAGGAATTACATTTGTCACTACAATTTTTTTTTTCTGCATTTTGTTGGGCTCATTGCTCAGCAAAACGCAGAAAAAAAAAATTTTGCTAAAGTTCTTGTTAATGTTGTTTGCTTGATACAAAAGTTATCAGTCCACTCTGTATCAGCATTTTGTATGTGTTTTTGATTGATGTTTCCGTTTGTTAGTGTCGCAACACATTACGTAGTTTGCAATCTAAATTGTCTTTGGTGTCTGGCCCTGACATCAAGCAATAGACATTCTATTGAAGACGAGGCTTTTGGCTTATTTGAAAATTAGTGTTTTATGTAAAAAAAAATGTAATGCGCGTTTAGTTTGTGCAGAATAAACCATTTTCTTTCTTTCTTTTATTAATTTTTCTTCCAAATTTATTGCTATGTAGGTAAAACTTGAAGACACTTATTTGTCAGATATCTACATAAATGTCAGATATTTTGCCTATATTGTGTTTGGCTAAAAAACTTACCTATATCTCTTTCATTTTAATTAACTACTTGAGTTCCAGAAACCCAGATTCCTAAGGTTGATTTATTGCTCTAACTTACACGTGTATTCAAACAGAGGTTCCTATTTTGAATATTAGTCCATTGCATATTTTACCTTAATTTTTTTTTTTTTCAAACTCTACCAGTATTAAGGCTTGTAGTGGAAAAATCACAATAGAAAAATTTCAACAGTAGGTAGGTACTTCCACGAAAAATTTAATTGAGCTCAAATCCAAAGCCGTCAAGCGTGACCGCCCGAATATGACCTTTAGCAATCCCAATATTCAAATATGAGGACCTAACAAATAAAAAAAGTTTTCCCCTTTTCATTATCGGATCTCGCTCTTCCAAAAAGTTTGGAGAAGAAATTCTATAGATTTTAATGGTATTTTTTTATTCATAAAAGTTGAAAGTCTCCATTGAGGGGTTCTTGGCGCGGAATTAACTTAGAGTTGTGCTGTATTCGACTGGAATAAGCTGGGAATGACCTTTCGTGGGGCGCTGGGTCGGCGAGATGGCACCGTATCCGCCACTTTGATATCCGCGTGCGGATAAACGAAAATGATTTTTGAAAATAAATATCATTGGGTTACTGACTGCAATAGGTCTCAGTAATTGGATTCACCAGACACGATTAAATAGTCCGGGCTACTACTGATAATATCTTAATAGAAAAATCCATTAACTCTAGCTGTCACTGATCTAACCAAGATTGCGAACATTACCACTGTAATGTGTTAGAATAATGATAAAATAATGGAATTTAATCTTGGCAAAAGCATTTATTTTCAGGGCCTTACACTTTATATAGTACACAGTTACACGTTATTCTAAAGATCAGTCCGATTTAGCAGTCAATTGTTCTCTTCGTGAAACATAACGTCTTTAATTTAACTTTCCAGAGGGTTGAACAGTGCTCAAATTAGTTTCAAAATTTCCTAATTACAGGGGTACCCTTCCCGTAACAATTTAATTAGGTCGAATAAACACGTGCATAATTATGTACAAAAATCAAACTACGGCTAAATTATCTATCACTAGCCGCGGTTTCGGATATCCGCGCAGCCGTATCCGAACCGACGCGACGCGGATACGGGAAGCCACACTGTTATTTGAAACTCGGGCCGACCGGATTGCCGGAGTGTTGCAAAATTTTAGCTATTAAAGTGTAAATTTTGAGCTCCGTCTCCTAACTTACTTAACCTTAGATTAGATGGAAAGCCGCTTTATAATAAGAGTAATATTTTAGTATATTGTATAGTTTTCTAACTGTTTCGGACGCCGTAAATTCCAGGCTTAAAGCGTTACTATGTACACGAATTTTGCATCGAGTTTCAGTTTTAGTTTTATGCAAAGTGTTGTACAGTTAATTAATACATAAACCTTTTATAACTTTGTGTAAAGTTCTTAATACTCGGCCGTAAGCTTTTAGCTTTGTGTCTGTGTAGACCGCGCTTTAAGTTTTAAGTGTATTTTTATATTATTAACACAAAACTTGCTCCTCAAAATAGAAACTTAGATTGTTTTTTTACTAGACTAAATAATTTGCAGATAGCTCCTAATAAACTGCATGATGTCGAAGTATTTTTTTACAGACGCCATCGGTAGGTACAGTCTTCTAAGTTTCGTAACGACCTTCGCAATAACTGCCCCGTGAGCATGAGGTCCTGGGTTCGATTCCCAGGTCGGGCAGTGTTATTGGGTTTTTCCATTAGGAATTTCTCGGTTACAGGTCGGTGCCTCGGAAGGCACGCTGAGATCGGGTGCAGGACCAATGGTTCAGCGGCTGAACCATTGGTCCTGCACCCGATCTCTCTCCAGTCGTTTATCCGAAACTACCGGATAGAAATCAGAGGCCTAAGTTTGCAAGTGAGCAAACGTAACTATCGCGTTTGCGTAAAAAATTGACTGATAGATCATAATGCTAAGAATATAAAGGTGAGAATAAAAATCTTAACGCAAACGCGATAGTTACGTTTACTCACTTGCAAACTTACACTAAGGCCTCTGGCCGTCCCATCGGGCTATGATAGTGAGGGAAGAGTGAGGGCACCTGAATGCGCACACACTTATATACACTGTTATATCACTCGCATAGGTCGCTAGTCTCCGCTGAGATTGGCTGCCATGCCCGAGATTATATCTGGAGGACTATAATCGCTAGCTATCATAGTTTTAAGACCAGAACCACTTTGTTCGCTGTTTGTGAGCCTGGAGTATCAGTCGCCTAGGACTAGTAGGCGACTGATACTCCTAGTCCTAAATCCCGCTCTTCTATTTGAGTACATATGGCAGCATCTACATCGCCACATGCGAGCTAAGTTGGGCAGTTGCCCGCTAGACACGACACCCATCTGGACGGAGGATCCTCCCTTTTCTATAGAGAATGAGTGAACTTTACACCCTGTTCCTCATATCTCTAAATACCTAATAATACCAGAGGAACTATAAACAATACTTGTACAATGATATCATTCTACAAGATAAAAAAACCTCACAAATAAACAACTTGAATGCAAAGAAAACCCCAACGAAAGCATTTCCATCCATAAGTTAAGAAACCGGACGGACGGTTCCCTACCCTTATGTCAGACCGGTTTTACGACGGTTTTTCCACCGGCGGGTGTCGCGTGAACTTCCAAGGTTACACATTACCATAAAGTCTGTGCTTTTGCGAATATTCTCTTTTCTCGGTGACTCGAATACGCAAAGTTCCGACACTTTTTATTATGGCATCTCAATTTCGTTTATGGCTCAATTTGTGTTGAGAGTTATGAATTTTTCTTAAATGTTGACTTAATTTGCTGTTTGTCATATTTTGCGTGATCTTTTGTTTTTTGCCAGACTGAAACTAGTATAGCCTGATCAAATAGAATCATTGAAATGATTGGTGATGACCAATTATATACTTGTGGCATCTACAAAACCACATGCGAACTACGCATCAAAGACGTGACGTCACACAAATCTTGATCGCGCAATTACAGTTTACATGAACACATGAAAGACTTCCCGACATCAATCTTTGGGCAGTTTCCCGCCAGACAAAACATCCGTCGGGTCGGATGATCCTTCCTTTTGTATACAGTATGAATGAACTTTACCCTGTTACTCATACCCCTATACGTAATTCCACCTTGATTTAGCAAGACAGAACGTCCACACCGGCAAAGAAGTACCTATGTAAGATCGTAGCTGGTGGCGTTCTGTAGTTTCTGCCTACCCCCATGGGAAGAAGGAGTGAGTTTACATATGTTTGTATATACTTAATCAGTAAACATGATTAAACATAGGTTAAAACCAATTTGGTATGGCAATATTAATTTTCTACATAAGTACTTCAAAAACCATAAAACCCCCATAAAATTTAAGGAAAACAATCAGAACTAAACAAAACAGAATTAAATTTATATACGAGAAAAAAAATCTATTCAACGAAAGCCTATTGTATCCGCACAGAGGATTAATAACCTATGCAAATCTCGTGCGTACGTGTAACACGTTCTCTTTACTGACATAACAGTTGATACCGATTCATAAAATTATCCGACTTCCTGTTCCCTGATGAATGTTCCCCACATTTATTTTTAATCCACCTTTCTTTACTTACATGTTTTTAAGTAGATTAATAAAGTTGAAATAGACAATAGAAATGCTAGTGATTTTTCCAGGAAAAATAATATGCGTGAATCCCAAAGAAAAAAAAACAAATCATCGGTCAGTGAATCACGCTAATGAGTACTCCAAATCATTAGAAGATATAGCCTTATTTGACCGTCAAAGGACCTGAACATAGTAAATAGTTCATTCGTTCATTCGGTACAGACACTAATCAGTAGTCCAATCATGCACTCCTGCCTTCAATGGTAATGGAACTTTTTTGTGCACTCGCATTCAGATTGTAAATTCCATTCCAATTACAATTGAAATTATCTCGGCATCTGGATTTTAAATGAGAAAATAAATGATATGCTTCTTTCAGCTTACATGTTTTCTGCAGTTTACGTGATTTTTTTAATGCGGTTCTTTCATAATTATTCCTGCAGACAATGTTAGAGAACATTATAAAGTCGAGAGACTTAGATTTGCTTAGTTAAGTTACTTTATAGTCGCAAAAGAAAGGAAAAACGTAAACTGTGTTCCTACTGACGTGCGGTTGGCCGTTCTCGTACATTATTTATCTAGTATAATATAATTTTATATCATATTATATTTTAAATTCAATGAAGCAAACGAAAAGATTGAATTAAAACACAAACAGTATCTAACACATCGGAATAAACCAGGGTGTTACACAGAACAAATCCGCCGAATTCATATATCGGGCGCGGACGTCGAATCGAAATCCAATCAACCAAACTATTTTCAGTACGTCTGAGGTCCCGGGATCAGTGTTCAGCAAAAAATGCGATTGGACCCATAACATCCTAAATAAACTTGAAAGCGTTACTTTGCAAAATGTGGGCTCATTAATATTCGTAGGTCAACGCTGGCTGTCTTCGGCTATCTATTGAATATTTGAACAGGACTTCTGATGTAGCCCTGCCAGCGTGGCATGATTGTGCCACGTTTTGGGTGAGACTGGCACCTACCCAAGGACCCATTCGTTATGCGTAGTTTTAGTAATGGTATTCGAAACCTGCCTCTAATCTTCGTGAAATCAGCACAGTACATAATGAATCCGCAATCCTTCATTCTCATACTACTACGTATAAAAAAAGTTTGTATTCTTTTCTTCATTTTTCCACTTGGCAACTTTTTCTCTAACAATTTTTAATAAAGGGTTCCCTCATTCCATTTCCTTTTAAAGGAAATGAAACAAAAGCCAATTCTAAGAACTTATCTTTACAATAATGGCCTAACAATACTGGCTCTAAAACGACAAAAAAAATAAACTGAAACACTTCTAAAGGAAATTACAACAGTGATACTAAAAGTTTAAAATCGATTGTAGGCAAAGAACTAGTTTGCTGGAAGCGTTGGAGAAGAATTCCGGATCCTATTGGCCCCCCTCAAGGTCTAAGGCACGCTCCAAACGTTTCTAGTGCCTATTATCCGAGTTTTGAATGATCAATTTAACTTCGCCCGCTGAAAAGTGGTGGGACGTGGGAAGAATTGATGTGGTAAGATGGATGACCTTTATTTTATTTTTTTACTGACCAGTGTACTGAACGCTTCAAGCATTTGATGAACACTGTTGTTTGAAGACTTTAGCAAGAGTGGTAAACTGATAATGGTGCCGATTCACAAACTAAACTAAATTTAAGTTCAGTGCATCTTTTTCTTTCTATTTCATTAAGAAGAGGACAGAAGATAATTTTTAGTAGAATAGGCACCAATATCAGCTGTGTTTAAGTAAGAAATATCCTTTCGACACATCCGGACTTACACCCGGGGCAGTCAATGGCGCTAACAACCTTGTTATAAATACATACACGCATTTATAAACCCACGCATATTTCCCATGGGGGTAGGCAGAAACTACAGAACGCCACCTGCTACGATCCTTACATATCGACTCCTTTTACTTCGTTTCAGTTCAAAACCTAACAAATATTATAAACTAGCTGCTGCCCGCGGCTTCGCCCGCGTGAGTGTCGGAAATTACCCCATACATCCCCATGGGTTTTAAGTATAAATATTGAGTTTCGAGTTAATCGGACAGCGCGTTAAAATTCTTCCATACAAACATTGACACCCCCCAACCTTTTAGGGGGTAATTTAGAAAAAACAAAAAACTACAAACTTTATAATTTATTTAGATAACTATTTGTGCGAAGTGTCATGTTTATTACCTCAAGGAATAAGATTCTTCATACAAACTTTCATCCCTTATTTTACCCCCTTAGGGGTTGAATTTCGAAAAATCCTGATACACGTTATTCTTAATTTTTGGGTTTAAGTATAAATATTGAGTTTCGAGTTAATCGGACAGCGCGTTAAAATTCTTCCATACAAACTTTGACACCCCCCAACCGTAGGATAGGGTACTTTTCCGGGATAAAAAGTACCCAATGTGGTGCCCAGGATATTAAAGAATAATTATACCAAGTTTCATCGTAATCGAACCGGTAGTTTTTGCGTGATGCCTGAACAAACAGACAGACAGACAGACAGACAAAAATTTTTTTAATCAAATTTTTGGGTTCGGTGTCGGTCTAGTAACACCCCCTGCCATTTATTTTTTTGATATCTTCAATGTACAGAATTTTCACTTCTACAGATTTATTATAAGTATAGATGCGAATGTTAATTTGTTTGTTACGCTTTCACGCTAACATGGCTGAACGGATTTGGATGAAATTTGGCACATGGGTGGACCATGACCTGGAGAAGTACACAGTAGTACAGTACATACTTTTCATCTTGGATCGCAGAAGAAGTCGCTGGCAACAGCTAGTAATAAATAAATAAAAAAGTTGAGTATATACGGAGTATTGTTACTGCTCGTGGCGACTTGAAAAGAAAAACGAATCACAGTGATTTCATACTTGATGTGGAATTAATTATACCTACTAACCTAATTTAATTAGTGACAGCTAGATGGAATGTGCTACAAAAAATCCTTCGAGAAAGTAATTTTCGTATCAAGTATCCAATTTCAGAAACAGGCCAGACACACGAGCTGGTCACGCAAGTTTTTAATTACACATTACGTATATTGAAGTACTAACTAATGACTGGACAACATTCTCAGAATATTGAAACACGATATTTACATTAATGAAATATTAATTAAAACCATGCAGCAATTTGAGAGACCACATTTTATTAGGTACTGTTGAATTTATTTTAAACTTGTATATTAATTCTAGGAATGATTATTTTAATATTTGTCTGTCATAAGAACTTTACGATTGATTGGTTTATTAAGGGTTCACCGTATCAGTAATAGCTACGCAGCACCATAGATTAAAGAACTTTGGATAAAATAAATAATGGGTGAGGGTGGGAGATGGATTAGCAAACAGGCGCGACGCGACTTTAACAATACCATTTCTAAGAAAACTTCACGGTTGAACAATTACCGGTGTAGCGTCGCGCGACAATTCGCGCCAGTATGCACGAGCCTGCATACTTTGAAATTACTATCTCAGATATTTATGGAGGCATGCTAATTAGATATAAGTTATTTAATAGAGTCATTTAATTGGCAGAATCTCTTTTTTTTTTTGTGTTGAGTGACTGGCCTGGTGCCAGAGTTTTTATGCAGCCCATGATATTACCGTGCCTAGGCGTGCGTGGGCCTCTGACTTGGCTTCACATGCCGTCAAGAAATATCTCTCAGATACGCTTCCTCACGATTTTTGTTCTCCTTCACCGTTTTTGTAGCAATTGATAATGTACAATACCTACAATATAAATCATAAAAGTCAGAGGGCGTGCCTTGGGTTTGAACTAGAGACCATAACTTGGCAGTTCAACGGACCAGGGGCCTAAGTCTACTAATTTATAAACGTTACAATGGTCTCTCAATGGTGAGTTTTTGACAGTTTTTGTATGGCAAATCTGTCAAAACCTCACCATTGAGAGACCATTGTAAAGTTTATAAATTAGTAGACTTAGGCCCCAGGTGGTGACACCACCAGATACAACTACTCTTCCTTCAGAATGAGTTTATGGGAAAAGTAGCCTGCGGATGACCCAACTTGAAGAAAACTGGCAACGTCGCAAATAGCTGTCAAACATTTCATTGTTTTGATTAATTTATCAATATTACTAAATGAAATTACGAATATAATATTGTGTGTGTATTGTGTACCTATATTTTGGTGCAGGTGGCACTAAAATATTGATCTTGTTTTGCTTGACAGATTGACACGTTTCATGAACCCACAGCTCAACCTGCCTCTGTTGAGACTGAATTGAATCGTCTGCAGCCATAGACTACTGTAAGTTGACTATTGTACATTCGCTACTCTACAAGCAGTCCACTATAGCGGTAGGTTACTACACAAATAAAATCTCGGTCTGAAAGCTGAAAGGCCAACTACCTTGCAGGATCGTGAATGGATCGCTTATTCGCTCGTACCGCGGAAATTTGCGGTCCACCCTTATGACCTTAGCAATAAGGTTTAAAAGTAGTTCATCGCCAGTGTCCGCGTAGTACACACCACACTAGAATATTTCCTATGGGATTGCATTGACGAGATTTGATTAAATGAAGTAGAGCAGAGTAAGTATTTTGATTTTCAGTAGGTATTGAAAAAGGTGATAATAATTAAAACCTGTGATTGCTCTAGGAGACTATAATGTATTCATCTGCTAACGGTACCTAATTTTAAGCTAAACTGACTTTTATTGTTTTTATCAAGATAAAAATAAATCAGGGAATAAACCCCTTATTATTAAACTACAGCCATAAGCCATAGGTACAACTCTTTAAAAAATTGGACAAATCTTTACCAACATCGCCCCCACTTAACTTCATTCAAGCGCCAAAAGATCCTTATAACAGAGTATTAGAGAGTATTATTCGTCACCTTTTCCTACCAAGTGCGACCTCCAAATTGTACAACATTCGTAGCTCTTCGCCCAGTGCCGCTCTTAGCCACGTCAGAGTTGGTTCTAACGAACTCATTCATGCGCTCGCCGCCCGTATTGTGCCCATAAGATATGCTCTCTTAAATTGAATCAAACTTTGTAATTAAAAGTTGCACGTAATACAAAGGTGATGCACGGATGTACCTACTAGGTCAGTCCAAAATGGCCATCTGCTGGTTGTGACCACGATTGGAACTGCTTCTGTGCATAGTCCCGAGGAATTCTGACACAATCACCATGCTTAGTAGATCGACAACTGACCAGAATGACGTTAAGTATTTACACATGTTGTTATTTTAAGGTCAGTGGAAGGTATCTACAGCCCGTCATATTTTTTCAATGTAAAATCCCTTTTCATGCTGCACAAAGTTTTGTTTTTTATTTCAAAAAAATATTCTGAACACACAGAATTAGTATCAGGAGATGATTTAACAGCCAAACACACCGTTGATGGCATTCTGCCCTGAAATTAATCTTAAATAATTATGTCCAGTGGATTATCCTGTAAAGTATATGGACAAAAAAGTACATTCCATAAACACATACACAGTAATAATCACACTAAAAAACGTATAATCTTATACACTTATTGCTAGCTATCTGATTAAAAGATTTAATGAAACTGTTTTTTTATTTATAGCAATTTAAAGTGCCAATATTCACGAATACAAAACACTAAAAATCATTGGTGTACACGAAATTCGATAATATGCCAACGTCCTTACAGAAATTGGCCATTTCCTCTGTTTGTTTCCGAGTTACCTGTGTTTGACGGCAATCAGGCTAACAAACAAAATTGTTGTGACTTATTTCCACGAGGGTCGCGGTTTATTTAACGCGAAGTATTCATTCCCGTTTTACCTATAATTCAAGATTAAAAGAAAAGATAAACAGAATTAAACAACTCTAAAGAGCAGATCAGGTGATCATCATCATTCTCCTGCCCTTATCACAATTAATTCGCAGTCGGTGCAACCAATCGCCTTTTTCTTCCATACTTCTCTATTACCTAGTCGTGTTGGTAGTCACTCCCTTTCGAGCCATATCATTTTTAGCAACTAATCTATCGTTTCTTTGGTCTTCTGCTACCCGTATAGCTCATATACATTCATTCTGAAAACTTTCGTGTCGACATTTCCCTCATTTCCAAAAGAGTAGCTGGATGTCTAACCTTCATTTTTAAATCAGCCTATACATTTGTATTGCTATGATTAACATAGTCCATAAAATAATATGCACTTTATTGTTGGGCTTTCCCAGTGCTATTCTGTAACCATCTCACCGTGAAAACTTAGGTGAAGTGAGCTGTCAGTTCACCCGATGCTAGGAATTGACACTATTGGTAGCTCACTTCACGCTCACTTCACTTATGTTTTCACGGTGAGATTTTAGAATAGACCGGCTGATATCAGACTGAATTTTTACCACCTCATTATTCGCCACGTGTCTTTAAACCGCATTAGCCAATCTATATAACTTCTTTACTTCTAAAAGAGAGTAGCCACTTGAAAATAAATTAGACAGACTCCCATCGTACTTCTACATACTTAGCTCGACATGAATCGATGGAAGCCGCCCTTTAGAAACATCCCGTATGCGACCTGAATTTGTTGAGCGAAAGCTTTTCAAGGCTATTAAGCTAATGTACTTCGAGATTCACACAATAATTGTAAATGGTACAAATGGAGCAATGTCAGGATTTAAAATTTCACGTTTGAAAAGGTTTTATTTGTTCGAAGTTGGTAAAGTGAGCGGAATTCCAATATGTATAGACAAAGAGATGGAGATCCTTTGTTTATGAATCTGATTCGTTTTAGAATTGTGCACGTCGGCGAAATTTCTTTTACAAATGGAAGTGAACCCGTTATTGTAGTAGAGTTTGAATTCAATCGGTATTGTCCAATGAAAGGGACATTTTCAATAGAGATTCATATTGAAAGTCATGATCAGCATAACTGCTAAGGACTGCCAGTAATAGGAACGGTACGTGCTGTTAAAATACTCTAACCGCAAACTTGATTCCATTTTCTTCTACACGATATTGTCAATTTGTCACACTTTTTCAACTCGCTCGAATATTGGCTAAAAGCAATGGAGTTGTTGCACAAACAGAGCATTCTCGGATTAGTATTCCTCACAGCCCCGCAGATGTTCCTCTATTTTAAGATGTGCGAGAGACGAATTTCAATAAAACACTTTATTCTTACAACACAGAACTCGCCAGAGTGGAAATATAAAACAAAAATGCAGACATTTTATTTGTTTGTTAACAATAGCGGGAATGTTTTAAAATAAATGGTTATTTTTTTTACACAATGGTACGAACTGAAAAGAGCATTATTATTATCTGTTGCTTATACTTTCAGACAAATTGTAGGAGTCACGAAGAGATTCTGCTGACTTATTCACGAATTCATAACTGTCTCGCATTCTACTCGACTCACAAAAGATTTTGGGGAACAGGGCCATTGACACCAGCCGTCGTAGACTTTTCAGCAATCGTTGAGGGACTGCCGAATATACTTTTAATAATAAAGTCGAATTATACTAAAATATTATATTTTACCTAAATAATGATGCAAAACGCATACTCACTCACTGCACACTAGCCAATTGAATACTATAGCTTCGCCGGCCAAATGAAGCAAGCCAGGATAGTAAAATCAGTGGTGGGTACATTAATTACTGATAAATTCCTTATGGAAAAACCCAATAACATTTTTCCCGAACTGAGAATCGAACCCAGGACCTCATGCTCAACAGTAACGCTCAACCACTAGACCAGTGTTTTTCAATCCGTGGGTCCTTAGTCCCAGTCGGGGGGTCGCCGGCAGAAGGAAAAAGGCAAGGTAGGCTTCAATAAAAACACAATTTTAGTGAGAAGGATGGGAATGTTTATTTTTCAAAACTGTATCAAATCGCGGTGCTATTTTTGAAACGTTAACAATCAAATCATTTTCTACTTGAAGTCTATTTCTCTTTATAGTTTTAATGTCCACCATTAAAAAGAATGTCAGGTAAAGGTATCAAAATAAAGAAAGTCACTATCTTTTAATTTATAAATTCTTTGTCTGTCTGACAAGGGGGTCGCCAAAATTTTTCATCCTGTAAGGGGGTCGCGAAATCGAAATCGCGAGATTGAAAAACACTGCACTAGACCAACTAGGCGGTCAACTATAAATATGATTTCAGTATTCTCCTTTTAGTATAAAAAATATATTTTTACCTACATCGAAAAAATAAATAGGCCGGTCATTTTCCGGGTTTATATCCCTCACACGAATAGGGTTCGCCGTAGCGTGAATCACGGCATGTATTGCCAGCAATTAATATGTTAATTAGTGGAGACACGCGAGGGATGAGCCTGATAGTCTAGTTGATAGGTCGTAGTGTCATGACATACATACACAATTACACATATTAAGTACTTACTATTATGTGTCTTGTGGCTTGTGGCGCTTGAAATCAATCAAAACAGATCGAGTAAAATAGGAGTACAGAATACGGCAATCCAATAAATTACGAATGCTCCATAAGATTGGGGACCCTACCTACAACAAAAGTTTTCCCGTATTTCACTAGTAGACGAAAAAATAATCACCACATAAAATCTTAAAGCAAAAGGAAACAAAATAAGTCATAAAATAAATAATTTCTGTATGACATAACTTTGTAGTGTAGTGCTATCGGGCTTATTTAATATTCGCAACAATCTTACAAGTTATCTCGTTAACTGGACGACGCGGCACTCGGCTAGCGCTCAGCGGTGTCAAAGTGTATCAACTAATAAATTGAAAATCCCAATAATTTTTAAAGCTTATCTATACTTATAATAAATCTGTAGAAGTGAAAATTCTGTACATTGAAAATATCAAAAAAAAAATGGCAGGGGGTGTTACTAGACCGACACCGAACCCAAAAATGTGATTAAAAATTTTTTTGTCTGTCTGTCTGTCTGTCTGTCGGTCTGTCTGTCTGTCTGTCTGTTTGTTCAGGCATCACGCAAAAACTACCGGTTCCATTACGATGAAACTTGGTATAATTATTCTTTGATATCCTGGGCACCACACTGGGTACTTTTTATCCCGGAAAAGTATCCTATCCTACGGTTGGGTGGTGTCAAAGTTTGTATGGAAGAATTTTAACGCGCTGTCCGATTAACTCGAAACTCAATATTTATACTTAAACCCAAAAATTAAGAATAACGTGTATCAGGATTTTTCGAAATTCAAACCCTAAGGGGGTAAAATAAGGGATGAAAGTTTGTATGAAAAACCTTATTCCTTGAGGTAATAAACATGAAACTTTGCACGAATAGTTATCTAAATAAATTATAAAGTTTGTAGTTTTTGTTTTTCTAAATTACCCCCCAAAGGGGGGTTGGGGGGTGTCAGTGTTTGTATGGAAGAATTTTAACGCGCTGTCCGATTAACTCGATATTTATACTTAAAACCCATGGGGATGTATGGGGTCATTTCCGACACTCAGGCGGGCGAAGCCGCGGGCAGCAGCTAGTTAAGAATAATTAAACTCAGACTTCGACTGCTAGTGTGATTTGTGCCTGGTTGATAACAATAGGCTCAGCCTCTATTACATGGGACTTAAACAAAAATGGTTGTGGTTAAAAAAAAAACAAGCATGGCGAAATGTGGGTGTACTAATAGGTACACCACTGCCTAACCCTTCGGGCAATACAGGCGTGATGTTATTTTAGGTTATAAACATGTAAAAGCTAATAGATACCTATTTATGAGGAACAGGGTGTAAAGTTCACTCATCCTCTATAGAAAAGGGAGGATCCTCCGACCAGACGGGTGTTGTGTCTGGCGGGCAATTGCCCAAGGATTGATGTCGGATAGTCTTATAATATGTTAATCGCTCGGTAAACTCTTATACCCCGATGTAGGATTTGTGACGTCAGGTCTTTGATGCGTAGTTCGTATGTTGCGGTGTAGATGCCGCCTATTTTAGATAAAAAACAAACTCTAACCTATTTCAATCGTATTTCGCGTTAACCCAGTGAAACACGATTCCGATATTTCAGTCATTTTAAATTCGTGAACTCACAATCAAGAACATAAAGTAAAACGTGTTTTTTTTTTAATGGAAATATTTCGATTTGAGCTCGCTTATTCGACTATCGTGAAAAGTTTTTTATATTTGGTTCGTCCTTTATGGCCACTCAAAATTGTTTACTGCTTTGCATCATAAAATCTATAGGCAATTAATCTAGCATAAATATCGCAAAGGATTTTATTGCGTATTATTTGGAAATTTTGCGTTTTATTTGGAAGTTGCAAGAACTTGGAGTTCTTATCGAGAAGTTGGTAACTGCTAGCCCACTCACTATGAAAATGAGAGTGAGTTCTATGTACCTACTATAAAGCTACCATTTAAAGGTACGTCTTTCATTGACTTGAATGTGCCCTGGCGGCTGAGAGTATGTCATGCTCACTCTAATGTGTCGCTGATGGGGTCACATGTGTTGGGTAATTTAGCTCCCTTCAAAATGGTTGAGCTGAACTGCTGAATGGTGTTAAGCTAATCCATATGTCAGGTTCGTGAACGGGCGCCGCCGTCAGTAGGGACTGGTCATCTTTTATCTGCCACGGCTTATTGTAATTGTTGAATTGTTGCTTTTTATCTTTTTATTATGGATGCTTTGCATCGTTCTCACATGTATAATTTCAACATGAATGATGTAACCAATATTTTAATTCAAAAGAGTGTCCGTGGAGTTTCTTGCCCGTTCTTCGCCATAGGTACCTACTACCGACCGACCCCTTTGACAATTCAAAAGTGCCTGCCATTGGTTTACTTGAAATAAATGCTTTGAGTTTGAGTAATGTTAGACAACTGAGTAGATTGCGACTTCGCTGCGCGTTCGTCTTGAGTCGATAGGTAGGAGGTAGGACTGAGCTACGGTTTCCTAGAAGAGAGGTGGCCACTACATATCGCCCGCAGTAACGGCTGTCATAAAAATGATAGCACTAGGGTTTGACTTTATGGAGGCAAAAAACTCTCTAGGAAAGCACACTAACTTACATTCATAAATAACGGGACGTCATTTGCCGGGAAATTACGGACGGTTTGTGGCGGCCACCACTCTTCTAGGAACCCGTAGCTTAAGTCCTACCTCCGCAACCGCAATCCCAGGATACCGTTTCTTTAGATAGGTACCACAAGAGTACTTTTGACAGGTACCTATTGCAAGCGTAGCATGACCACCGTAGAAACCACAGATAATATAATACTACGTGTAGAAACGAGTTTTGTCGCCGGGAGAATAGACAAAATGAGAGATTGTGATTGTTTATCTGTCATTTTGTCTATTCTTCCGTCGTAAGTCTAAGGCCCCGTTCATACGGAGTTGATTAATAGCATATACGATAATTTTCCTCTATAATTTTGGGCAGTCTCGTATTGCATTTTTTTTAACCGTATTCATGAAAGAGGGATGTTGCCGTGTGAACCCAAATTTTAACCGTAAAATACCGAACGGCCGCTAAGTATTAGGGATCCGTCGTTGGCTGCATTGTCATGGATCCGCAAATATCCCGGTTACCTACGGTTACGAAATACGGATACGTAGCGTAGGAAGCCCAAATATTTGTGGATCACTCATCCCCAGCTGGCAGTTAATACCAAGTTAATGAGACCACTTGTTTACTACCAACGCGATAATTGCGTAACACACTAACTATTGCAACTTCTCTCATTTTGAATAAAAATCCGACAACATTAATTGCGTTATTTAGTATTTACGTTGACGACCAGACGATTTTTTCAGGCATAGGTATGAAGCAATGGATAAGGAATTTTCTTCAAAATCCTTGGGCAGTTTTCAAAAGACAGGTAGCCTTCAGATTACACTATACCTTATTAGTAAGTAGGTAAGTCTAAGTAGGTGTAGATACGTACTATGCCAACAATTCCTAGTTATTATTAACCAATGACAAAATGGACGCGGCGATATTTGGGTCCTACAGCTCCTACTTGCTAGCACAACACCTTACCTACTATTTTAGGAGTTTATTTATAAAGAATGATTACCGACTGTTTAACCATACATTTTTGACGTTTGAATGTCACTTAACTTTATGCAACGTTTATAATAAACCCCCTTATTTCCAGCATAGGCTTGGGCCTGCAGTGCTAGAATCTAGGTGACTTTGGATTGCTATTACTTGGGGTTCGACCGCCACCACGCTTGTAACTGTAATCCAAAGCCACCTACCTGTGTGAAAGCCAGTCAAGTCACATATGTGAGTCAACAAGACGCAATCGGCAGACAATATAAACAATCCTTTCCATTGATCTATACAAGTCTATATATCTATGGTCTTTTTACAGTTATTTTACATCTGACAGCAGCAACCCAACCGTAACGACAATAAAAATCACTGTGTTTTGACAAAATTTTCAGTGGCAGCCGGAATAAAGATTAGATGTGATTCTGACAGTGATGCAAAATCAGAGGTTTTATTATGAAAGGACTGCGGATGATCTTTGTCGAACCAAGTAGGTAGGAACCTACATCAACGTCCAACAGCCATTTCAAAATACCCCAAAATATTTGCATTTCATTTTCCCGATCCGCTTTCGAGCTACCAAGCTTTTTCAGGGAAACAGTTCAAAACAATTCTTCTCTCAAAACTTTATGAACCATGGTAATACTTCTATCACAAAGTCAAAAGTTAAAAGTCTATCGTAACCCAAAAATAACGTGAAAAGAAATTTCCCGTAACTCTATTTACAAGGAGTGGCGTAGGTACATGACTGTCGCGAAAAATGTACACTTTTTTAATTAAATTGCCGCGTCCGACCCTATCATTGCCGCCATTTTGGGGATGATCGGGTGCGTTCGTGCATCACGCGAGGCTTGTATTAAACTATTACACGCAGAGTAATTAAAGCCTGAACGCAGGTGTGCCTAGCCCAGGTTTTCTTCCGCAATGTTAGATGAGATTTATTAGGTCCGGTTTAAAATATCAACGAACGAACTATGCAGATGGGAAAGACATTTAGGTACCTATGTAATTATCGTACTAAGCAAGCCTAGACTTTGGACATTCACAGAGTCGGAAACTTCACGAGTTAGGTACGACGATGATGATACATTTCAAGCCGAGGAAGCCAAGGAACCTTGACTCCCGAAATTGCAGCTAAACCTTGGTTAGATAATGCATCAGCGAGGGATACAAATAAACACACATGGGCTCCGATTTAATTAAAAATAAGGGGGGCAATGGTAATGAAAAAAAAAACCTAGTAAGTAAGTACTTAGGTATATTTTCATATCATATTACCGTATCGTACCTACATGTTGACCACCAGTTTGAAATGGTCTTTTTTTATGCATAGCCAACGAAGCGATCTCAAACATCTTATTCTTAACTCACTAGGTAGTTATCTTGTTTGTAGGCACTAACATTGAAAATACCACGTGTTTTTTTAGTTTTACCAAGTAAATAGGTAGGTACCTACTTAAACGTGATTTGTTCATTTTATGCCTAAGTACGAACATTGTATGGATGCTCCACTCTTCGCTGCCAACCTAATTGACTGAAAAACTGGCAGCAACAACGTTGGAGTTAACAGTGTTACAATGGAGAAACACCAGAAAAAATGTCGTCCCAAATACGGCTTCTGTTGACCATAGTTGTGATTCTGAATAAGTCAGGAACTTATCAGACTCAGAACGGATATTTTCTTCTCTACTGTCAAAAAAGGACCGCTGCAATTTGCAACCAAAACAGAGATTTCCTTAATCACTGCCAAAGGATTGGTAAAACGAAGCTGCTACCTGTGTCGTAATTCATTATTATTAAGTAGTGGTACTTAGTACCTACCTACCTTTATTATTAGAATTTAGAATTTTAGATTTCAATGCTGGAAATATGAATTTTATGATAACCATTCTTTCCTAGACCTGTAAAAGACTCTGACTCACAGAGTACATAAATTATTTGAGTTTGAAAGAATTTCAGTTTGAGTAGGTACATTACTGAAAGACTGACTGCCGATGCATGCCGCGCCGTTTGCGTATTCAAACAGCGCCATCTATTACTTTGAGGTAGCGCCATCTATTAGGTTAGTACTAAAGTAAATTATTTCTTGAACGTTGTTAGCGATGCTTTTTAGATTCTTCGGTTTCAAGCCATCTTTCGGTACAAAGTAGAAACCTGTTCAATCACCACAGATAATAAACACAAAACAAAACCAAAAACGTTTTATTGTCATTGAAAATACAATTATCTTTAAAAATGTATTTACTTTGAGCGTTCATTTACTTTGGATTGGTTCTGAGAATTGATCTCAAAATGAGATGAGATGAGAATAATATACCAACAGAACAGACAAGAGGAGACAAAAGAAAACGTTGACTAAAAAAAATCGTTTTACAGATTTTTACGACGATCAAAATATATCCACTCCATTTATTAATTTCGGACGCCACCTACCCAGAGGTGACTTACTCTGTATAAAGTGGCCTGCAGTTGTTGAAACTTATAGACTGAAATAATGAAATAATTTGATGCATCCTTTCAATTAATTTTCATTGGACATAAGTGCATGCTGCATGCGTCCATATTTTCATATCAGTCACTCAGTTGATTCACACAAATACAGATAGGTTTGGTATAAAAAATATAAATAGTAACGGGAAAAAAAAGCAAAACTTTAGCTCCATTCCAACATTCTGCAACATTCCACAATATTGCACCTAGCGTACAATGGAAAAAACTGAACTTTGTTCATAGAGTTGTGTAGTACACGACGTGATAAATAATTTAAATTTATTTATGGCAATACCGACACAGTGAGCCATCGCCCTGCTAACGGTGTCATGGCGGTTTGACTTGTTAAAGGTTTTTTTTGCAATAACTTACTAGTTAATGTGCTTTTTAGCAATTTCATCTTTGATTTAAGTTGATAATATCACGTGATAAAAAATAGTTAATAATGCGCGAATACAAAATAGTCGTGTTAGGCAGCGGAGGCGTGGGAAAGTCCGCCCTGACAGTACAGTTCGTACAAGGCATCTTTGTCGAGAAATACGACCCCACCATCGAGGACAGTTATCGGAAACAGGTGGAAGTTGACGGTCAACAATGCATGCTAGAAATACTAGACACTGCTGGAACGGAGCAATTTACAGCGATGAGAGACTTATACATGAAGAACGGACAAGGATTCGTCTTAGTGTACTCTATCACCGCACAATCAACGTTCAACGACTTGCAAGACCTGCGGGAGCAAATCCTGCGGGTGAAGGACAAAGACGACGTGCCCATGGTGTTGGTTGGCAACAAGACTGACCTGGAAGCGGAACGCGTGGTGGGCAAGGAGCAGGGAAGCAATCTCGCACGCCACTTCAACTGTTCGTTCATGGAGACCTCGGCAAAAGCCAAAATACACGTGAACGATGTGTTCTTCGACCTAGTACGTCAAATCAACAGGAGAACACCTATCAACAGTGAGAAAGTAAAAAAACCAAGATGTCACATTCTGTAAGAATGTCGCTGGAGCCTCCGAAGCGTCTAGGTATAAAATATTTAATAATTTGAAAGACTTCTGGTACCCGGATTTGGCTCTCGACTGTTCCCAAAGTTATCTAGGTCGGGTGTTGAGCACCATTGCTTGGTAATATACCTGTAGCGTTTCAAGAATGTGCATTTGTTGAGTTATGTGATGGCGTGCTGCAGCACTGGTGGAAAATCCACAGAGCGTCTTGGATTGTATCCATATACCTATCCAAACAATGTGTCTCTCAAACCTTCTGATCTATATTTTGATAGTTATAATATTCAAGGATAGATTCAACGATTCTGTGTGTTTCACTCTAGAAATTCCAATTGTAATGTGTGGATGCTGTTAGGTTCAGAAGTTGTAAATGGTTATAAATTTAAAAACTACTTGATGTAAGTATAAACATATTCATTTATTTAGAGGCTATGAGGAGTATGTTCTAGAACACCCTGTGACAATACTGACTTCATTAATGTTCATTCCAGTTATAATCTAAAACATGGCACTACTTCACTTAAAATGCTCTTCTATGTATGTACTTCTCATTGTTTCTCAATTATGATTTTCAAATATATGAAAAGCAACTAAAAATATTTTTTTTTTAATAATAATATTAACAATATTAGGTACAGACAGTCCTCTGAAATTTAATTGAACAGGAAAATGAGTGCGTCTACTTATTTACCATGAAATTATCTTTCAAGGTCCCGTTGTGTCACCATTATGTATACTACTACTGTTCATCAAATGGTTAACATGTTAACGCGACTGCATTTATAGTTATATATAAATAAATATATATTTATCTGTCTGGACCTAATATAGATATAGTTTTACCATTTAGTAGTTATTATCTAATCATACTGATAAAGGGAGGGCCTGGAACTTCTGAACAGCTGTGTGAAAGTTGAAGCAGGCTCCGAAAAGACCTGGGTGATGTGCCCTGAAGGCCTGACCCAGTATGTAATGTTTAAATATGTGAATTAAGGATACATTAAATTTTTTCAGAATATATTATTGTCTTGTTATATAATTCAAATGTATCGAGTGAAAAGTTGATAATATGAAGCTGTTTAGGACTCGGTAACTTTTGAACAAATATTAGAGAGCCTTAGGTGATTGCACCCTGCGACCTTAGAGTCTCCAGTGTAATAATGGTGGTACCCTATGCCTTGTGTTATTAATGTACACCACAGGCCACCATACTATAACCCCTAACCTACGAAATTGAGAAATAAGAAATTTATCGTTATTGTAAATGGATTAAAGTTTTATGATTACTGGCTCATTTAAATATAAATTATCAACCTATATTTTGCTGCTAGAACTTTGTTAAACGTAATAATATTATATAGGTGTTCAAATATTGTTACGGAATTAGATGTTTCCTCCATTCTCTTTTCTGTTAACAAGTAAGATTTACTGCACAAGGATATTGGATAATGACTTTGATCTGAGTTGAATTATATTTTTATATATATTGTGAAAATTAAGAACTTGTATATTTTATCTTTTCAATCAATAATGGACATGTACAATAATCTATTAATTTCTTTTTTTTTGCATCAATAAAACCAATTTTAAATATTATCGTTTTGGGGTATGTTTTGTCCCCCCCGCGGCCGGCGCTCCCGTGATGTCAATCGAGGTCGCGGCGTGATGAGTCACATCCCAGGCCCGCGACCGCTCCATACGCCGCCGCCGGTACCCCACCGACTATCAAATAAACGTCAATTGGCTCGGAATTTTAATGGAATTTAATTAATTGAAACAACCATATACCATCTACAACTATTTTATTGACTTGATGAGTGTAAAAAAGTTACATAAACGTGTCTATACTTAACTCTATAGGGTCTAACTAAACAGTAGGTACAATCATGATAAAAAAAATATTTATGGCAGTGTGACGTGGCGGGCGTATGTCGATATTCTAGTAACATAAGAATTGACACAGTCCAGTGGAAACGAACTCAATACGCCTAACTTAATATCTACTTATGAACTCGATAACTAAGCAATCTAATCTATGATGCAAAACAAGTGTTGGATTACAGTTGCGTTAGTTTTCTATTGACACACCCCATGGTGTGTAACAAGGTCTCATACATAGATCGAGCCCACTATGGGGCGCGTGCGACGTACGAAATAATATCTTAATAGTAAATACTGTAAAGTCTAATTGGAAGTATTAAGCGTGTGGGAATTTGAATCTACATACAATAAGGTTGTCTACAGTGTCACGCCGATAGCCGGCGAAATAGATAGTGTAATGAAATGGTGTTGAACCATTTTTATTATCAAGGCGCCCGAGCCCGTTCGCCTCGCTTATCTAGCGAGTTGCAGCAGGGTCAAAAGTTAGCGAGGAGTACTCTTACTGCCCTTTTCACTAAGTAATGTAATAATAACCCAATACTAAGTGCGTATACACTTATCAGGACAATTTGCTTTTTGATAAATACTCGTAAAATTACTTTGATAACGTTATCCGTGTCATTTATTCATGCTTAATGAAAATAGTGATAGCTTAACTGCCTCGCCCCCTTTGCGATAAAGCGTGAAGTGAAACTTACACGTATTTTTTAAACTTGTGTGTTTTAATACAAAACATGTTATAATACAATGGATTGTTACACAGTACGGTTTGAATTGAAATGGTTGTGGGATTTTCGGGAAATTCGCTTTATTTTCCTTTGTGATACTATTACAAAGTGTATATTGAAATAAATACTGTTATTACGAGACTATTTTAAACAATATTCATATATTATGTTGTTGAGGCGGAAAACGTGATAAGTACCTAGGTGTCAATACATTTGTTATTACACATAGATTGTAATTAGAACAGTCCCGCAGCCTAATTGCGTAACATATTTTATTTCTGATATCAATTCCGAAACGATGACAACTCCGATCTGGATCGTTTGACTTATTTGGAATTGCGTAATACATTTACCGATCAACGGAGTAGTATTGACTAGGGATGTTCGAAACAATAGTCCATATCTGCATCGTTGAAGCGTTTTGTTTCATCATATAGGCATGATTTGTTTCCGAATTAATATGATATAATTTAATTTTGTTTTCATTATAATTGATGGTCTACTAGTGCATAAAAATAAAAATGTACACTGATTGCTGAAAAATTAAAAACCATTTTTTTAAACTCTTTCTACCAAAAACTACCATAATTGAAGTACACAACAAAACGTATTTTCCTCTGACATTTTAGTTCTGTAGTTAACTTTTCTTTTCGCGGTTCCGCGGCCGAACACAAATTTTTTAAAGAACTCAGTAAGAAAAAGTAAGTAATTAACAATTTATTACTGTAAGAAATATAAGTGGATCCTGCCTGTGTCTCTAGAAGAGAGTATTTTTATTGAGTTTGTGTCCAATTTTTGTAGTATGTTCCATGTTTTAGTTGTTCTACCTATTTATTTCAGAAATGCCTGGACAAAGGACGGTTTCCGAGCGTCAGTGGGACCTTCTGCTCCAGTTTATGGAGGCGAATCCAGCCATTGCCAAGGGAGCCAAGGCTAATGAGGGGCCCTTAGCAAGGGTGGCCAGAAACGAGAAATGGAAGGAGTTAACGGCCACCCTGAACAGCGAGGGCTCTGGGTGTACAAAAGATATTGCCCATTGGCGAGAAGTAAGTGAAATTAACAAATACTATAATATTTGTGAGTGTGTGTGAAAAGCTGCATGTACGCACGACGACATAATTATCAAGTTATACATTTCCACCTATAAGCTGCCCTTAATTATACAGAAAGTCTGTACAATGCCCGGTCCACTTATACTGGAAATTTATAGTTTGATATGTTATTGTATGAATATATTTAATGCAACAAGTATGAGTGATGTATTAGGGTGATACACCTGTGCCTAGTGCATGTGGTATGGTTGATCTAAGAAATCAGATGAATTCATCATTTTATTTATATTTAATGACATGCGCAATAATACTGATGAAAATGATCAGTATTAGTATTTTGACGGAAGCATTATATGATATTGTGTATCATGTTATCCATATTAAGAATATATTTCACTTTGCTAGTATTGGAACAATCAACGTTATGGAGCTCGAAAAAAAGCGACAACCCTAAGGCAGCAGTCTGCATTAACGGGGGGGGGGTCCTCTGCCCCCTAGGGTACATCCACCGACCCCAAGACAGGAGCGGATTCTAGCCATTTTAGGGAGTGTGGCCATATACGGAGAGCCCAGCGTCCGCATCCCTTTCCCTGTTAGAAAAGAGCTCATTTTTATTATAATAACTAATTGTAAAAAGTAGTGCATGAAGTAGTTTTTAGGCTTTTTTAGTGTTTCTGCTTACATGTAATATTAGTCTGTAATTTCGTTTTTGTAACATTAGAGTATTTTTATTATTTTTAATAAGAAAGTCTTCTGTAGATTTATGTTAGTTAATAATGAGTGTTCTGTTAAGTTAGTAATAGTAGAGCTTGAGAGACACATAAAGCAAGCAGGAACAGTAGATGATTGATATGGTCTTAATGTTGCAGGGGGATAATGCGCCTCCTTGCCCGACACGCTCCACGGTGTCGGCGGTGTCGCCTGTAACGGCATCGGCGATGGCGGCACCGGCACATCTTTTGGTATTTGAGTCGGAGTCGCCATCGCTGCTGCTGCCGCCGCCGCCCTCTTCGGTCCCGCTGAGTCCCGAAATATGGCTAGCTGACAGCACACCAGTGCTGACCCAGCCGCCTACGCCTTCACCGCCACAGTGGCACCCGTCACCACTGCCTCCATCACCACTGCCTCTATCACCATTGCCGCCCTCACCACCACCGCCGGATTCAGCTGCTGCGGTGCTGGCGACACCACCAGCTGGTGGAATACGCGGGAGAGGCCGACGTAGAGGTAATAATCATAAAAGAACACATCTCTTTATATATTATACATTGAATTTATTCAGGAAAATTATGTGTATAACCCATTCATGTTTAACTGATGGTGCTCCCACACTGCTGTTAAAAAATATTTACAAACATTAGTAAATGTATTAATGTTAGAAAATGTTTAGTATAATAAAACATCATTAGGTATAATAAAGCCTGATTAGTTGGTCTGGTGATAGCAAGCGCCACTGCTGCGCATGAGATCTTGGGTTCGATTCTCAGGGCTGGGAAGAGTTATAAAGTAAGGGTTGGGAATCATACTTATTTTTAATAACACCGTATGACTCTTTTCCTTATTGATGGCTTAAACAGTTGTGTTGTTTTCTTTTTCAGGAAATGGGTCAGCAGCACCCAGAAGATCATGTATGTGTTTATTTTTTATTTCTATTTATGTGTTTATCTATTTATTTTATAGATTGGCAAGTTACGATGTTACCAAAAAAATGACAAAATTTCATTTTTATTGTAGATCATCGTGTGACGCCTGCCGCTCCAGAATGGGTGCTTAGTTTAGAGGAGCGGAGACTCGTAACCGAGCAAGCCACTACCGCAGTCCTGCAGGACCTTACAAAGACCCTGGACGCCATGCGGGTGGCGGTGGAGTCGGTGGCGCAGACCCTGCAGGGTATTTCCAGTAAACTAGACGGCTTGTAGAGAGCTACAAGCCGTCTAATTTACTGTGTATTACTTTAGTAAGGTATTTCTATAAATTAAACCTAAATCACATTTTTTGTTGCTATCTTATGTTTTTATTTCCTATCTATCCTATCCATCCCCCAGGCAATACACAAACATACACTTAGCTGCTGATAGCTGCTTATACACTAGCGACATTATAGATTACTTTCACAAAGAATTTTAGTATTTTAAAACAAGTAATAAGTTACTCCAAGTAATGCTTGTGTTTAAACTATATTTATATTAATAACTGAATTACTAAGAATCTATAATTCGGCTTCACTTCAAAATAATTATCAATAGGGTAATTAAACCTTCGATTGAGGTATTTAAAACAAACAGTATAACCAAGTTGAGATCGTTTTATTTACTTACACACATACATTTACATTATTATAGTTATTTATGCAACTATTGTATAATAAGGGGTAAAGTGTATACCGTATACATTCATGTGATACTACATTCGTGTTTTAATACCTAATTATATACAGGGTGTAATTTTAATCACCGTTTTCCTCTTAAGGGGTCATTGTACTCATCATTATGAACAACTTTTACTATGGGACCAAACCTGAAATCGTGAAAAAATAATCTGCTGTTTCCTACATTTATGTTCGCATAACTCGTCAAAATGTAGGGAACATCTGATTCTATTTTCACGATTTCAGGTTTAGTCCCATAGTAAAAGTTGTTCATACACCCCTTAAGAGGAAAACGGTGATTAAAATTACACCCGGTACAGTTGCATACGAATGTACATTAGTTTAAATAGCTTAATTACCTTAACAATTATTTTGTAGTTGTATTATCCAACATGCTGAATAATAAAACTTACCCCTGTATACTGAGCAAGCTACGTACAAATTAGGGATTAGTTATCAGTTATTTAAAGGTCAGCAGTAAGCTTTCAGTATGCAGGCTTTTTTTTTTTTTTTTTTTGCTCATGGGGAAATCCCTCATGGATGCTCCTTCGCTTGGGGTAAGCGTAGGATTATGTCGGACTCCTACCGACTAAAACCCCACTAGTGTATCATCCAAAGAGCGAAGGACCTAAGACCCAACACATCTTCGGTAGCCTATGAGAGGGACACGGAAACACACGTGCCACCGTCTCGGGCCTATAAGTGTACTTTCAATTTCGATTAGCTGCAATCACTGCATAGTAGGACATAAGAAAAATTTAAAAGAGAATAAAAAAAAAAAAAGATAAAACAAAAGCACACTTAGGCCTCCTACTCGCACTAGCGAATGCTTCACAAGTACCTATGCTCTAACAAAACAAACAAGGGACTGAAACGAATGAAGGAAATCTATGGGACCAGTCGCACTGCTGCACATAGATTTCCTTCATTCATTTCTGTCCCTTGTTGTCTCGCTGTACGCTAGTAGGTTCCAAGCGTAGCATCCGCCAGTGCGAGTAAGGGGCCCTGGGGAATGGACGAATGACTTCCCCTTGTCATTGGACCATTGGCCTTCCTAATACCTATTGCCTAATGATGGACGGTCTTGACACAAAGTGCCTTTGCAATGAACACTAAGCAGTAACCCATAGGTGGGATACGTGTCCTCGCATACCGAACCAACATCAATGCAGCCTAAACCCTACGACTACGCCATAACCTGTCTACGACAGCTTGTCTACCCTCATCAGCAGAGCTATGCCCTTCGTGAGGAAGATTTATCTGTCGAGACAGATCAAGTTGTATATCGTCGTCAACGGGGAAACGTGCATCATTGACTAAATTGTGCAAGACTGCACAGGCATTTACAAATTTTCCTGCTTTCACAGGAGTATAATGCAATACCCTATGAGCCAATAAGCACCGCCAGCGGCTCTTCAAAACTCCAATGCAGCGCTCGACCACATTGCGAGTGTGGACATGACACTGCGTGTAGTACTCCTCTGGTGATCCCGAGGCAGCACGAAGGATCGGCGTCATCAGAAACCGCCTTTGAGCGTACCCGGAATCTCCTGAAAATGTAAAAATAATAGCGGATTAATGATCAAATTTAAATCAGTATAAAGATGCATATATAAAAAATAAGTAATTTGATTTTTCTTACCCAGTAGCCAGCACACTTCGCCTTGATCATATACTAAGCGCTGCATAAAATTTTGAACTGGGCACTGATTCCAAATATGGGAATCATGACTGGCTCCCCCGAATGACGCATCAATATACTGAATGCGTAGGTCAGCATCACAAACCTGAAAGTATTGCAAATGTTTTAATTATTTAATTACCTATCCTATCTATATCACACTGTAGGTAAATTGAGTAAAAAATTTAAATTTTAAAAATTGTAATTCTATTACTTCTAGCAAAGTTTTAATATAAATATAGTTTAAACACTGATTGTAGTTGGAATTCAAATAGTAATAAGAATAGGTATAATTAGTCACAACAAAATTAGGATTAGGTAGGTAGGTACTTACAATCAGTACATTCAGGCTATGGTACAGTTTTCTATTGAAATATGCTTCCTCATTTTCATGAGGACGGATTACAGCAACATGGGTACCATCGATGCATCCCAACACACCGGGAAATTGAAATATGTCCATAAATCTGAAACCAAATAATTAGATTATTAATTAATAATATTGAAAGAACCTGTAGGTACTTATCAGCATTTTATGTTAAACCAATTGAAACCAAAGCAAATAACAGTTATAGATTGAAATGCCTTTTATAAATATTACCCTTGTTTCCAAGGTTATCCACTTTCATACTCACTTCCTTTTCACAGAGTCCCTCTCTTCCTGTGTTAAAGGAAATCTAATATATTTTTTTAGAATTTCAGGGTTGTTGAGAGCCTCCGTTACCTAAAACAACAAGAAAATTATGTCAGTAAAGAATGCTAATAATGTATATTATAGGAATATTTAATGGTAGCACTTACCTCGCACAGACAATCATGTACTGATGTTTGTGATAGCCCTAAATGGTAATAAGCTCCTATATTTTTCTGATATGCCCCATTGGCATAAAAGGCTACTGCTGCTAAGACCTGAAATAAAATGATGTTATTTCTTTAAGCACATTTTTTGAAGTAGGTAACACATGTTTAAAGTCAGTTGTTTGCTTGGTCTTTGTAATAATTTGATTTTAACAGAAGGTCCATGGAGTTTCTTGCCCCTATTTCTACATTAGCATCTATGTTTTGGAAGTGCAACTAGCGTCAACTTTCTGACTAAATGACCAACTCCTTGTCATTTAAAAAGTGCCCGATATTGGTTTAATTGAAATATAATGCTTTGAATTGGCCAACCTATTTAAGTTTGTTAGAAAAATTACCTTTAGATCGGGGCGTACAGCACAGTTACGACGTGGTTGGAGCAGTGGAAAAACTTCCTCACAAAGCTTCAAGAATTGAGGCTTAGTGAGTCTAAAGTGGGCCACGAAGTTATTTGATGGCAGATCGAGCGGATTGCTGGCATTCCTCAACAGTCTGCGGCTTATAATAAGCCCGTCTTTGAGCCGTTGCTCTTCCGCGATCAGCAACAAATAACCTCGTGACATTGCGGAACCTGAAACAAAATTAAATTAGGAAATAGCCAAAAGCAAGGTTTACTAAAACGATATTACTTACGTGCGGCTGCCGAGGATATTGCCGGTATCTAAAATACTAAAAATAGTGATTTAGCGTTGTGGTTCTACACAAAAACACATTCATAATTTACAAGATGATGTTCACTTACATAATTTCGTATTAATTTAGGAGAATACACGAATAAATCCCAAAAAAGTTACTAAGAGAAATGATATCAACCAACAGGGTCGCCTTTGGTTTCGTTTGACAGATGAAATATATCGGTTGTTAGTTTGAAGCCGATTTCCAACTGTCAAAATAGTTACACAATTCCAATATTAGCCTATTTGAACGCTTATCGTTCACTCTTAAGCGATTGGGATCGGCTTCACTGATTTTGAAGTTACGCAATTCGAAAGTCGTAAAATTAAGTAAATACCTATCGAAACCAAAGCAACTCATCGCAATCGATGACTTAAAATGCGTTGCGCAATTAGATAGCCGGACGGAATCGTTTGCCTTAGTCTTCATTAATACTATTATGACTAGTACAGTGGTTGTTACTTATATTTAATATAAAAATTTGCATAATCACACAATAGATATATTTTATCAAACTAAGAAATCTTCACATTATAATAATTATTATGTTTTTTATGAACACGTGTGTTAATTTATACGAATGACGTATTCTAATAAACAATGATGTAATGGACACAAAGTTGTAAATAACTACGTTATTACATTAAACCTGGATACATGAGGAACATTAAATGACAATAATTAAACATAGGTAGTATTTATATTATTTTAGACTAGGTCGTGAAATACATATGACTAGACAAGGTAACATAATGAAACAATGCTTTATTCTAACAAAGAATGATGTAATGGACACAAAGTTGTAAATAACTACTTTTTTACATTTAATCTGGATACATGAGGAACATTTAATGACAGTAATTAAATACATAGGTAGTATTTATATTATTTTAGACTTTAGGTCGTGAAATACGTATGACTAGACAAGGTAACATAATGAACAATGCTTCAGCAATTTACATTTGAGGCCCGATAATGGTTTTACAAGTGATGTTATGCCTCATTCTTCACAGTAAGACAATTCATGTAAAAATTCGGCTGAAGCCAATCTCCTTGGCATAGTTTCCTTATTTTTTGTATCGGTAAGCAATAATTAGATCATGGCTTTATTAATTAAAATAAATAAATATGAAATACATTGACTTTAGAATCACGACCTGCCTTGAGAAAATAATTATGCTTGTATCTAAGTAATTATTTTGTTCCTTAAAAAATAAATTATCACATAATTAGAATTGACTAGAAAATAATACTGTCCACACAATTTACACATAATCCCACTAGGTACCTACTAGACTAGATTTTACTGAGTCATTGGCGTTTAAAAAAATCGCTTCCTCCATATTTCCGGTCTTTGAACTGACCTCGGTGTGAATCATCGGTCAAGACGCACTGACTCACGCGTGTTATCAAACAAATCATTGCTAAATGACAAATACACTTCTCCTAAATTATCCGTGAATTAGTGCAGTACCCCTACCAAGAAAAATCTTTAAAATTCGGTCGTTAGAACTACCTAAAACATCCAACATTACGAATAGATTCATCTGCTGACATGTGGTGTAATTAACTCGAATAAAACTCACATGTCGAACAAATGAAATTAGTAAACATGCGTCTGATATGACACAGGCAGTGATGACGTCACAAGTCTCCCGATAAGTACAATGGTATTCAGCAATACTTTTGCTGATTAACAATTTCGTAACAACTTTCAATATTTTGGTCCATCATGAATGAGGCCTGTTTTTGACTCGAAGGCTACAGAATGTAGTCATAAATACTCGCCCTCGTGAGTCCGTACCATATTAGTACTGTCGTTGTTGTCCAATTTACATTTAGGAATTTTCGAACAAGATTATAGTCACCACGCTGACTCGAAAAATTGATGATAATCATTTTGGAGGATTAGAATAACATTGCTGTCACCTATTGTGTCGATTTATCCGCTAATTTAACACACCGCAGCCGCAGTTTTCCTATAAAAGAAACTTGAAACTACACGGCTGGATAATAAATTACACCATCTGTATTCTTAGTGTTTTTTCCACAATGCTCGAGCGCCGGCAGCTCGCTATTGGTAAATATCGCTTGTTGCCGCGCTGTTGTTTATTTGGACGAGTCGTAGCTGTCGTTGAGCGGGGGCAGGCTGTGGGTGAGCGTGCTGTCCAACTTTCTGGCTTCGTGTTCCAAGGTGTACGAGTCCAGCGCTGGGTCCTGGGAACAAAAAATAGGTACTGTTAGAATACGTACCTACATAATGTGTATGAAATTTGGGTAGATACCTATCTGTCTTGTGTCTCGGTCCGGCTATCTAATTGCGTAACACATTTTTGTAAACGAGTAAGACTAATCTGTTTCATTTTGACAGTTTAACAAAATTCATTGCATTATTTACGTTGTTGAGCAGATTTTTTTTTCGAACATATGAAGCAGTGGATTAGCAATCTGTTTCAAAACGATTCAGATTGTGATTGATTGTGTATTACGCAATTAGGATGCTGGCTCCCTATCCTTTGTACCCAACGCTGTTATCAATTAGGTACAGCCGGAAATCATTAAACAAAAACAATATTCTTGTTCTGGGCTAAAAGCATCAATATTTGCGTGTAAATCGATCCTATAGCAACAAAGGCTTAGGCTCCATCAACCATTCCGCTAATTACCGTGTGTAGTACCTACGTATCTCCTACTCGTTATAAGCACTTATTCTAATTACATACTTCCATAGCTATTCGCTCATTCGCAGTTTTCCTCGCGCGTAATTGAGCAAAAATGTCTGCATAGTCCGCGTCACACAGAGGTATGAGACATCATCATCTCGAGAATTAAAGCAATTTATTCCTTTTATTCAACTGATGAATCAATTAGCAGTAATTTTATTAGGTGGATTCTATTGCCCCCATCCTGATTAAAGTCTGACATAAATGTGCGACCTATCAAGCCTATAAATCTATGCAAAGTTCCGCTAAAGGACGGTTTGAACGTGACTAAATAACGCTAAATTGCAGCTAATTAAAATACTATGATGTAACATTATAAGTAGCCTGGAGAACCGGAAACTGGAACCCGAATACATAATGCATTCAGATGCCTTGCATTGATTACCATAATAGCCAACGACTTTGCTAGATAGTGTAAGGAGGCTCCTTTGCAGTTTTGTCTAATTTGACGTGAGTCCATAATAAAATACTAGGTTTGTACCTACAGCCAAGAAATAAAATTATGTTAAGCACCGGATAATTTTCGACCACTTTAAACATTTTGCGTTTACGTCGTTACTACTTACCTAAAGGAGTTCACCTACCTACATTTTGGAGCACTAATAATCACTAATTAAGTGCTAAGCTTCTTAGAAATTTAGACAATGAATGAATAAATGAACAAGGAAACTTGATCGCCTCGAAATATTTATTGACGCACCTACCACCTAGCTAGGCAGCTAAAATCCCTAATCAATCTGATACGTACCGTGTGTGCACTTTCTGTGGGGAAAAAACCTCCTTTAGGAAAAAGCAAGATTTGAACAGCCAAAGTCCAATTTGGACTTGAGGGGGAAAAGGATGATTTTAATGATGATGTTCTTGAAACTGTAGGTAGATTCTAATACCTAAGTAACGTGTAACTGCCATACCTACAGTAAATAATGCGTAATTGTATTTACGTCATTACATTGTTCAGTGTCCATGGTCCAGTTATTTTCCCTGAAACTTATCTGAGCTTCTAATAAAATATGGAATTACAAATACCAGTTATATCTATATATGGGACGGACTCTGGGCAAGATTCACAGACCGCACTTTAACTTGACTAAATTAGCGTTTCATACGGATTTGAACTTTATTAATTTTATTTAGAACATAAGTAATGAACGTTCATATTCGTAGGTATGAGACGCTTGCTCACATTAGTTTACATATTATACACATAGAAATAAGGTTTATATTCGTAGGTATATGAAATGCTTACTTTATTTGGCAAAGTCAAATTTCAGTCTAGGGGCACGATTCACAAACCGCACTTTGACTACGTTTTGCTAAGGAAACGTGACCTTAAAATTAATCGAATTAAGAATTTTCATATTCGTGTAAGACGCTTACGCAAAGCGCGATTTGTGAATCTTGCCCTAAGAGGACGAATGCTTGTAGTTGCGGTATTTAACAGATGTAGGTCATCTGGTCATCCTGTACCTAAGTAACTAACCATTGCAGGTCTTACCAGCTAAATTGATTTAACTATTACTACCTACTATATTAGCTACTTGTAGCTAGAAAGACATATTGAAACAGATCGAAATCAAAAGTCATTTATTCAAACTAGGCTGAGAATCAGCACTTTTTGAACGTCAAAATTACATAAGACAGTCCCCCCCAAAACGCCCACCCTTCACCACTTCCTAGTGCTTTAGCTGGGAAGAAGAAGTGGCGCAACAAAATCCCCGATCGAAGGTTGTAAGTATAGGTATCTACATAGGCACCTATTCCAAAATGTAACTGGTAGGTAGGTACCTACAGTTAGCAAACTGAACTGGCAGTAGGTACCTACGCCGCCGCCGCGCGGGCTTGGTCATGTCTTGTTACGGTCGTAAGCCGTTGGAGCAGACTAGTCCTTGAACGGAGGCCGCAAATCAGACTCCAGTTAGATGGACCTGTTCTATAAACATAAACTTGAAAAGGTAGCCAGAAGGCCAATTCGTAAAAAAAACGTTCACATTCAAGTCGCAATCTGTCAAACTTGTCAAAAATGTTGGTAAATTATTGGTAGGTAATGTGATTGTATTTTTGACAGATTGGGAATGCGAACGTTCATAAAAATACGGGAATTGCCCCTCTGCTACGCGATGCGGAAGGCGGTGAATCGGATGTTGTGTGGCACAACTTGGGTGTGGCGTATGATCCAGCGGTGGACTGCGATAGACTGACTTGCTTAAGTAGAAAAGCTTATCTAATGATGAAAACCTAATTATCATAACCTTCGAATACTCACACTCAGGACCAAATTAAATGTAAGTAAGTAAGTATTTCCGTTGGCCGTTGCTACATTAACAACATTGACAGCGTCTTTATGTCGTAGCAGTAAGAGTGATTTGTAAGTGACGCCGTGCAAGAGTTACCACTGATGTGCGGTTGTACCTACACGTTATAGAGGGACTGCATGAGACTAATAGTGGATACTTATAAAAAAAGTTTTTTTTAAATTAACGGTATTCGGTCGAAGGTACCTAATCCAGATCAGCTCAACTGTCGATAACAACACAACACTATAGGTAATGCATAAGCAAAAATAAATACTTACATATTTGATACATACACAGGAAAACATGTTCAGTTAAAAAACAGATAACATTCATTTATTTATCGAACATTAGGCATCATCATACCTACAAACCTATTTAGGAACATACTATACATAGCCCTTTCCTCTTTTATGATTTTAAATAGCAAGGTAGGTTGCATCGGTACCTACCTACCTGCCTACGCTAGTCAGGCACACGTACATTACATGGTAAAAAATCGACATTGAAAGCGCCTTTTAGTAGCAGTAGGGGTTCGCATTTCCAGTGTAAGGTAATGCTGACTTGCACTTTACTGTACCTAAGTACCTAGCTTCCCGACTAGCAATACCTACTTTACTTATTATTAGACATTAATTAAACGGCGTATATCTAATGACATAAGAAAAATCAATCAAAGGTCTCCAATAGTTTAGTCACTATAGCTAGTCAAAGATTAGCAAAACCCATAGTCGGTCCATCACTAGCACTGGTATTTAGTTTGTTAGAAAAAATCACTTTTTTAATTTCAATGTTAGGATTTTATTTGATAGTTCCTAAATACTTGTATGCATAAATATTGCCCGTGTTTTTATTTATTGTTGTATTGTCGTCTCCACAATAGTAAGTAATTCAAATTTAATAGTAAAGAATTCATTTCATGGTGTACAATTTGTGTTCCATTATAAAGTTACAATTAAGTAATAAGTTAGTAGTGTTTAGTGTTTAGTGGCTACAAAAAAAGGATTATGTTTGTACCAAAATTCAGCCACGCGAATTCCGTTCAATGATCCAGTCATTCATAAGATTCTCAAGTGCACAGGTGACCGCTAGAGCAAATACATTTTTGTTGATGTATTTATCTTTTTGAGGGCGACTGTATCTACATGGTAAATAAAGGTTCTACAATTTCAAGATAATTACGATTCCCATTAGGAATGTAACTGCGCAGGATCATACGCAGCTAGTATTTATTTTCCTTTTATTGTGAGGTCACTAGGTTACATTAGAACCGATGTCATTATGTTTCATAAACATGTTAATTGAATAGTGGGGATTTACTCGGATATGGGGTTTTACTCAATAGATTGTTTAATTGGGTTTTTTATGAAGAATGTGTTATTCAACGCCCATACTTAGAAATTACAACAAAGAGAAACAAAAGAAATTAAAGGTAGATACAAAAAGATCTCTGCTCTTAAATCTATCGTTAACATTTGATTTGGTTTACCAAAATTGGGACTAAAACATAACTGGCAAGATGTCGAGGTACTAGAGGTACACCTCTGCCTAACCCTTTCGAGATTACACAAGCGTGATGTTATGTTATTTTGATTCACCAAATGAACCTATACTAATATTATAAAGAGCAGAGATTTTTTTGTTTGTTTGTTTGTGTTAAATAATTTTTAATAATAATAATAAAGGTTTTATAGGAACAATATTTAGGTATAACTTAACAGAACACACGAAGATAGCTGCAAAAGTGAAATACCGTGGCGCAGCTATCAACATAAAATACATGGAAGACATTTGTTCCAGACTTTCACATCTATAAGTAAAATGAAATGACATTTAAGAGCTCATACTACCTCAGCTCAAATTCAATTTTTACCTCGCTCGCACCATACCGCTCGTGGACTGAGTGAGAGCGAGACGGAGTGAGGTGCTGGCGGCTCCAAGGCGCCAATAGTTAAGGTAATTGCTTTTTACGACGAAAATAATGGTAATTAAAAAAAAAGCATAGTCGCTGCTTTATAGTTAGTTCAGTTGGAATTTTATGGAATCATGTTTTCGTCAAACATAGTACTTAACATTAATCCTCAACTTTAACATATTTCTTTCAAAATTAATGCTGCAGTAGTTTCGATATAACAGAGGATCATGCTAAGCAATTTGAGGTAAAATATAAGCCCTTATCCAAATGAATTACTTTTCAGAAACAGGAAAAACATATTAAAAAAATACTGCGGTTGTTGTAAACCCGTTCATGAAATAATACTTGGAACTTGTAAACTATTTCTCTACTTATCGTGCTCACGATGAAATATTTCCGATTCGTGCCCTATCTAGTATTTTTATGGTTGATAACAGCAATAATGTTCCACAGTAAATGAAAGAATTTGTTGCCCAATTTGATACATACCTAATTGTTTCTTTAAACGGAATATATTTTCACGTTTATTATTAAAGTACTACGTAGGATTCCATCCAATTCAATCCTACTAATGTTATAAATGTGAAATTTTATGTGTTTGCATGTTTTCTTTCTTTCTAATTTGGATGAAAGGCACACAGATAATTTATAACCTGGATTAACACATAGAATACTTTTTTCCCTGTAGTACATTTCCGTGAGATCATTTTCGACATCTACGCGGGTAAAGCCGCGGGCGAAAGCTAGTTAATCTATTCTATATTATATCATAAAAGTGATATGCTGTTCGTTGGTAAGCGCACCACTTGAGAACGGTTGAACCGATTTGGCAATTTTTTGTTTAAAAATGTTCATAATATTCCGAATCAGGTTTTTATGGAAAGATTTTTTTTATATTTTCCCGGATAATCTTCAAATTCGGGGAAAACTGAAGGTTCTTTTTGCATGAATTATTGAAATTCAGACAGCGTAGGTTAGGTGATAGCCTAGTGGTGTGACCGTCGGACTGCCAAGTCATAGGTCTCGAGTTAGAACCCAAGGCACGCACATCTGACTTTTCTGATTCATGTGCGTATTGTATAACATCACTTGCCTCAAAACCCGTGATGGAAAACATCGTGAGGAAACCGGCATGCTTGAGAGATATTTCTCGACGGCATGTGAAGCCAAGTCAGTGGCTCATTGAAAGAATAAAAACTGTCACCAGAAGACCAATTCTCGATCGTACCTACATAAAAGACGTTAAAATTGAAGTCGTAATCTGTCAAACTTGTCAAAAATGTTGGTAAGTAAATTGATTGTATTTTTGACAGATTGCGAATGAGATGCGAATGCGGATGTTCTTAAGAATACGGGAACTGCCCCTCTGATTAGTCACTAACCGCACGAATAAGAAGAAGAAAGACATTTTCTGTTGGGTCAGCGAGGACAATTATAAAAGCACTTTTTTAATTTTCTATAAAGTTAGTGAGAGTCACAGGAATTCCTACCTCTATTTATTTTAGAGTAAGTTCCTATAAAAATATTTCTAACGTAATTATAGAGATAACCCATTTCATCAAGTTATTTATTATGTGTGTCTGAAATGAAATTGTTTATTCTGTAAATAGGATATCGGAATCACTTTTACACGTCATGTTAAAAAAATATTAGAGCTAAGCTAGATGAGGTCGGCGTTTCCTATCTGACTACTCTGAGAAGAAAGGCCGAAACAAACTCAGAGGTCACAGTCTCTTTTAAAGTCCAGACATTATCTTGGTCAGGCCATATGAGGACCATGTAGATAGTGTCTGAAATGGTCTTTTGAGGAAAGAACCACACAGATTTGAGTGGACCTGTCCAGTCAGTGCAAGCAATTGTCAGTAATCGAGGAGCTCATCTCAGAACTTAAGGAGCTCAGCGACTCGACGAACAATACCAAAGAAAGGACATTTGAGTAGGCCGCATAAAATACTCAAACCGCCAGAACATCAATAACACTAAATGTAAAATAAAGAAATAAAAAAATGATCCACATAGTCCTCACATTCACAATATTTAAAAAATAATATAATACTTAACAAAGTAATCATGTCATTTTGTTATAATATTCAACAATGTCAATGTGTATATAAAACTGGTATTTTTTCATGATTTTACATATTTATTATTAAAGTGGCAAGTTTTTATGGTTTTATCACAAATTTTAGCAGAGCGAGCAGCTCACTCCCAAGCTTTTTTGTCTTCTAAATAATCAGAAATTTTATAGTACCCTTTTTTACAAAGTTTAGTTTTGATACAGTTTTTAAAACGTTTAATGGGTAAGTTTCGAATGTTAATGGGAAGTTTGTTGTAAAAGCGTATACATTGGCCCATGAACGAGTTGCCTACTCTGTGGAGGCGAGTTCGATGTACGGCAAGATTGTGTTTATTCCTGGTATTTAAACTATGAATATCGGACATTTTCTTAAAATTTGAAATATTTTTGTGTACATACAATAGGTTTTCAAATATATACTGAGAGGCTACAGTCAGAATATCTATTTCTTTGAACTTTTCTCGAAGGGAATCTCTTGGACCTAGGTTGTAAATGGCTCGAACAGCCCTTTTCTGCAAAACAAAGATGTTATTAATGTCCGCACCGGTTCCCCAGAGAAGAATCCCATATGACATAAGACTATGAAAATAACTAAAATAAACAATTCTGGCTGTATCCACGTCAGTTATCTGCCTAATTTTTTTAACAGCATAGGCGGCCGAACTAAGTCTTCCTGACAATTTTTCTATGTGTGGGCCCCATTGTAATTTACCGTCAATCGTTATTCCAAGAAAAACTGTCGACTCAACAGGGTCCAACTCTATTCCATTCACTTGAACATTAGTAGTTAGCTGCCTGACATTTGGCGTTGAAAATTTAATAAGTTTAGTTTTTTTTTCGTTGAGTAGAAGATTATTTACATTAAACCAGTGCACAACTTTAGAGAGGGCATCGTTAACTTGTTCAAAGTTGACTAACTGACGTTTGATTTTAAAAATGAGGGAAGTGTCATCTGCGAATAATACGATTTTGTGATTATCCCTAATGTGGTAAGGTAAGTCATTTATATAAATCAGAAATAAGAAAGGACCTAGAATTGAACCCTGCGGAACGCCCATGGTAACCGCAGATCCTGCAGATCTCTTGCCATTAACATCGACCCTCTGAATTCTGTTGTTCAGATAAGAAGTCAGAAGATCGAGAGCCTTGTCCCTCATACCATAGTGGTACAATTTCCTGATGAGTGTGTCATGATGTACGCAATCGAAAGCCTTGGACAAGTCACAGAAAATGCCAAGAGCATCTTGTGACTCCTCCCAGGCCTCGAATATGCTCTTCAGTAATTCCACGCCCGCGTCTGTAGTTGAACGACCCTTTGTGAAACCAAACTGTTTCAGATGCAGTAGATGATTTGCATCGAAATGTCCTAACATTTGTTTTAAAATTAATTTTTCAAAGATTTTGCTCAATGTAGGTAATATCGAAATAGGCCGAAAATTCGAGGGATCAGTTGTGCTGCCAGATTTGAACAGTGGAATGACTTTGCTAAGTTTCATCAGATCAGGAAATACACCAGAAGTTCCGGTCCTTCACTTCAAGTTGAAGTTCAACAGATAAGATATTTTGTTATCTTTATCATTGTTTGATTTTGACCGATTGTATTGCGGTGTAGTCAGATTTTAACGAGTTTTTTCTGCAGATAAAAATATGGGACTGTCTAACAATGATTTTAACCGTCTGTTTTGTCTAGTGGTTGGCCGAGCGAATGACTTGTCTGTAACTTTGATGATAAGTAAAGGATAATTTCCACCAAACGGCTCGCATCGCATCGCATCGGATCGGAAAGGATACGAACGTATGCGGCAACAGCCAATCGCGTAGCCGACGCAACGATCGGCTCCGTACCGTCGCTTGCGAACGTATCCGTTTCTGCGCCTAGTCAAATAGTTTCATGCCTACCGTGTTGCAGCCGAACGGAGCCGATCGCGCGTCGCAGCATACTTTCGGCTACGATCACATGTCGCGGACGACGCCCGCGGTCAAGCTGCTGTGCGCGACTTGGTAATTAGACTTTAAATACTGTGAACATGATTATTTTAATATCGTTTAAATATTGTTCCGATCCGATGCGATGCGAGCCGTTTGGTGGAAATCATGATCGATGATCGATCGATGATGTGTCATCGCCCTTAAAGATGAATCATCGCGCTGAAGGTTGATATCATAGCGCTGCGGCGACGCAACGCTCTGGCAACACCCGTGTGGCACCGCCCCCTTAGACTGAAGAGTTGGAGGATGTCAAATAATCATTATTTCTGATTTCACTTCCCCATTGTTCCAGCTTGAGGTTTAAAGATATTCATAATTGGCGCATGGTAGAACGAGACCACGATCTTTTAAGAAGTGTTTCATGTCCTCAGCGTGTCAGAGAACGCTGTAGGAGCTTGATAGGACCACCACTTGCGGGTCGCTAGAATTATTCCAAGCAGTTCTCTTGGCCCTTCTAAAACACCTGACGATGTTTTTAGTCGGTGCGAGCATCACATAACTACTCCATTTCCCAGTACGGTGATGTGATATACGCATTGCAGGGACAAAAATCGGTATGATCAATACGGGTTATTTTTCGGTTACCTCTGAATAATATAAATGTTGTTTATATTATTTACAGGTATTTTTAAAGGTTACCTTAAATTGAATAGAACCACTAAGTTACCACTATTAATTATTACACGTAACATCGGCATAAGGCAAAGGGCGCGCATCGGCTGTGTACGTGTAACCGGTATTAAAACGGTAACCTAAAAGAGGTAACATGTTTCTTTTTCTTGGGTTACCCAGATAGCGGTAACCTTAGTCGTAGAAGTAAGCAAAATTCTTCGATACCTGTACCGTAGGTAATTTATAAAGGTTTACGATCCCTGGCCCATAGGTATTTACTAAAAAGCTCCACCTAAAAAAAGGGTAAGGTACGACATAATAACCTGTGACACAGTCCTGAGCGAGTCTCCTAATGCGGAGCGTAGTCGCTGCACGTCCCTCGCGGCGCGTCCACTGCGCGCGATGTACGCCTGGCGACGACGGATCTCTGCTGTTAACTGTGAGCGGAGCTGAGATGCCTGGGGGATGGAAAGAGGATTTTTAAAGTTGTCGATATTACATAATTATTAGGGTTGGTTGTTTGATTTGTAATGGAACGTGTCTATGTGTTTTTATGTTTACCAAAAGATATTTGATAATAATATACTGTGTTACGTTTAATGCATTACATTATTCCATACATTACCTACATTATTTCTAAGATTTGTGTACTGTATTTTAGCAATTTTATTTTTATTTATTTATTTTTCTGCCCCAATTAAATAATCAGATAATGTCTTAGATCAAGTTAGTTTTTCAACGTCATTGCTGGGCAAAGGCCTTCCGTTTTTCATTCCATCTGACACGATTTGTCAGAAAGACTGCAAAGTCGTCCCGCCATGTTCTTCGTGGTTCACTGCGGCGGTGTTTCAGAGTACTAATTCCCCTGGTCGTTCGGATTCAACATGCAGCAAAGATGTCCAGCGCAGTCATATTTAAACTGGGCACCCATTTAAACTATAAATAGCATGTGTAACAGCCTATTGACTGCCTCATTGGTCTAGTGGTCGCAAACGCGACTGCTGAGCGTGGAGATCTGAGTTCGATTCCCAGGTCGAGCAAAGTGTTAATGGGTTTTTCCATCTGCAATTTCTCAGTAGCAGCCCGGAGTCTGTATTTGTGCCCGGTTGATGGCAATAACCTCGCCCCCTATTACATGAGACTTGAAACATAACTGGCGAAATGTGGGTGTACTAAAGGTACACCTCTGCCCAACCCTTCGGGGAATACAGGCGTGATTATATGATGGTTATGATATACATATAAATAAATATACATACCTGTGTCTCCAGCCTCATGATCTGCTGCCTGTAGGTGGCCTCCTTGCTCTCCAGCAGTCTCTCGGCCTGCGCGGCGGCCTGGCGGTAGTGCTCCACGTCGCCGCGACGCGACGGCGACACGCTCGACAGGTCGGACAGGTAGCGGGTACGGGCCATTGCTAGTTCTGCCTCCTGAATTATGTTAGAAAGATAAGTATTCAAAACTAGTATTATCGTGGTTAATAGCGTACTGGTAGTATTATGTGGGAGGTAGTGCAGTGACAGCCTAAGGTGGGGTCGTCACGGACGGTCGCCGCATGATACCATACTATTAGGTAAAATCGTCATCGCAATATCTGTTAAAAGGTTTAACGGCCTCTAGGTTTACAGTGTTTTTAGGGTTCCGTAGTAAACAAGGAACCCTTATAGTTTCGCCATGTCCGTCTGTCTGTCCCCGGCTTAGTGCAGAGACTGTTAGTACTAGAAAGCCGTTATTTGGCATGAGTATACATATTAACTACGCCGACAAAGTGGTAAAATAAAATCATGAAAAAAATATTTTTTTAGGGTAAGTATCTCCCCTACATGTAAAGTAGGGTCATCTTTTTCTTTCGTCTATCCGATGGTGTGGGGTATCGTTAGAAAGCTCGTTCAAAAATATTGTGAGCTTGTCAAAACCATTTTTGGATTGAAGGATCCGTATGCGAAATATTAAGCTTTAAAGTGGTAATTTTTGTTAGAGTCAAGTGTACGGTAAGTTCTGGATAGGTGGAAAAAAAAAATTGTTTGTTTAACTTCGTCAGTCACTTGGAGTCTCATTGCCTACGAAATGTATGGAAGAAGTTTTTGCGATTTACTCAAAGCTCAGTTCGTCCAATAGAGGTTTTTGATCATAGATATAAATTAATTACGATTGATGATATTTTCGAAACTATGCATTTATGGACCACATTATTCTTTTATAGTTTTTGTATTATTTTTACTTATAGAATATAACCCTAGAGTTATGGGATATAAATAAAAACACGTTATATAACACTTAAATGAATACAAAGCCGTGTCCCACAACTAGAAACAAATAAATAAAGTCCCACAAGGTAGACCGATTACTTGCAAGGTATCCTTTGTATGCGAGAAGCTCAAGACCGGTCGATGTGGCCACCTGAGGCTTAGTTAAGCATGCCTCCCTGGATTAACTTACTTTATCAGTCAGTTCCTTCTCCAGGCGCCTGATCTTCATCCGTAACTCTCTGTTCTCCAGTTCAATGAGACTGAGGTCTGTGGTGAAGCCTTTGTCCTTGCACGGTATGTTCGCAGAATCTTTGTAGCCGCGTGTCGACGAGTCCTTTGTTGAATCTGGTCCTGTGATACAAAAATAAAACATTTTATGTGTAACACGCTTCTGATTCACGATTTCTTTATTAGATTTAAGTTATAATCTATACATATTATAAATTAAAGCCGCTTTGCGTGTTTGTCTGTATGACCGTGTTGGTCTTCTAAACCACGCAACTGATTTTGATGTGGTTTTCACCATCGTTTAAAGAATTTATTAAAGTTTATGTGTATTTTTTGTAATGTAACTTATATTGCTCCACTGCCGGGCAAAGTACGTACGTTAGTATTAAAGTGACATATAACTAAGAATTTTCGATGTTTAGTCAAGTCGTAAAAACCGTGCGAACAGGAGCGGTTCGCTAGTTAGGTCGGGTAGCTATGTATAAATAAAAAAAAAACTAATATATTTTTGATTGATTATAGAAATTTGATTAATATGTTATTTTTACCCTCGACACGCTAAGAAGAATCGTGTATAATACACAAAAACCTTTCGGAATAAATTGCGAAAATTATGGTGAAAACCGGACCAAAATCCGTGACATAGCAGGTGAGAACGCGGTCACCCACACGCAAGTCGTTAACTATACTAAATTCTGCCCACGACTTGCGTCCGCGTGGAGGTTAACTATACCATAAAACATATCATACAGCAATCGGCAATAGTGTATCTATCTATAAGTTTTTTTTTTTGTTCTCTATTTTCATGCAATCTGTTACATTTATTCAGACGTTCAGTAATTTTTATGACGTGCTAATGTCTTGCTTGGTATGCGTCCATGACACATCCTAGTATTTATGAAGCAATAAGCCAGGTATATCTGCATTTCGCCAATTATGTTTAAGTCCCATGTAATAGGGGTCCGGATGGAAAAACCCAACACTTTGCCCGACCCGGGAATCGAACCTAGGACCTCATGCTCAGCAGTAGCGTTTGCGACCACTAGACCAATGACGCAGTCCTCTTTACAATATTAGTTTATATTAACTTAAAAGGTACTAGCTTCCATCCGCGGCTTCGCCCGTGTTGTATGTCGATAAAAACTATCCAATGTCCTCCCCCAGGATTCAAAGTATTTCCGTACCAAATTTTATAAAAATCAGTTCAGCCGTTTTAATGTGATGCGCGATCAAATAAACAGACATATAGATAAACAGACAAACTGTCAGCACTGTACACTAAATTAAACTCCAAACTGTTATATTACTGAACTCATTTATTCAAATTTTCTCGACTACTTATATTATTAGCGGGAACGAAACCATAGCTCGCATTTAAACAGAGCAATGCCATCTAGAGAGCAATGGTGTACTAAACAATATATTAAAGTGTATTTCCTTAGGTAGGTTACGATTAGACATTCCGCCCACCAAAGGACTTGTCCTTTTAATACTTTTAAGAATCAACATTCACAGAACTAAATAAGATTGAATTGAAATCTATACATAACAAAGTAGAAAAAACATTCACTAAAATAGGCCGCCCACCGTTATGACTATGCGTAAAGAATAAAACAAAATGATAAGAAACATTGACATATAACTTAAGAATTCACTGTCATGCGCAAAATAGATAATTTATTTAATGGACGTTTGATTAGTCCATTCTTCGTTTTTAGTGTAAGCACTCTCGTAATGCCATCTTGGCCCGGGTGCTTCTGAACAACTCTTCCTAACAGCCACTTTGTTGGCGGTAAATTATGATCCTTAATTACGACAATGTCGTCCATCTCAATGTCGGGTTTTTCTTTTGACCACTTGTATCGTTGGTTTAGACCAACCAAATATTCTTCCGACCATTTTTTCCAAAAGTCATTCACCATTTTCTGTGTCATCTTCCATCTTTGACCTCCGGTTACATGAATGTCTGATAGATTTTCATCTGGAATGGCAACCAATTGTTCTCCCACTAAAAAATGTCCAGGAGTTAATGGCTGTGGGTCGGTGGGATCTTCACTCATGTATGAAATTGGGCGAGAATTAAGACAAGCCTCTATCTGACTTAAAACTGTTGATAATTCCTCATAAGTAAGAGTAGAATCTCCGATCACTCTCTTCAAATGTGATTTAGCCGACTTCACACTCGCCTCCCATAGTCCACCGAAATTAGGGGCGTGTGGAGGAATGAAATGCCAAGTGGTTCCATCATTGGCTAACAATTGGGCAATTTCTGTGGGAAGCTTTGATTTTGCGTGATTCAACATTTCCTTCAGCTCTCTGTCGGCTCCTACAAAATTGGTCCCATTGTCACTATATAAATTCACACACTGGCCCCGTCGTGATACAAATCGACGAAATGCGGCAATGAACCCCTTAGAGGTTAAATCCGATACCGCCTCAAATTTTCTATCTTTTGGTCTTTGTGTTTTCGGTAACTTAAGATTATTTATAAATCTTTTACAATACGACAATACTCTCAGCACAGATGTTAAATTCGAAAATTTTGACCAAATAAACTCTTCTTCGTTTGTTACGACAGCAGTTAAGGTTTTAATGGGTTTTTGTTCTTCAGTAGTAGAAAAAATATCATTATTGTCATCATTATTGTCATAAATATCGCTGTAATGCAAAATGTCTGGACCATGCCACCACAGTGTAAGACCAGCCATCTCTGCGCCTTTTATTCCTCTCGATCCGTAATCAGCTGGATTATCATGAGTGCCGATATGGCGCCACTGATTGGGATCAATCATGGTATGGATTTCTGAGACTCTATTACTTACGAAAGTACTCCAACGACTAGGTTCTCCGCGTAGCCAAGCTAATACAACAGTGGAGTCTGACCACGCATGCAGCTTTTCTCTTGGTACTTGCATAATTTGTGAGACTTCAAAGATTAATTTGGTCGCGAGTAGAGCCGCACATAATTCCAATCGTGGGATACTAAGTTCCTTTCCAACTGGAGCAACCTTGGTTTTGGCTGTCACTAGATTAACACTAACTTGGCCAAATTCATCTTTAACTTTTATATACACGGCACCTGCATATGCTGCTTGAGATGCATCGGCGAAGGTATGTAGCTCTATTTTATCATTTTGATGCGATTGCACCCATCTTGGTATGACAATATTTTTAGCATCGTTGAGACTTTCGCGGAATGAATACCACTCCGTGAATAATTCAGGTGTTAGATTTTCATCCCAAGGTGATTTAGCCTTCCACAATTGTTGAATGAATAATTTTGCTGACACAATCACAGGTGAAATCCAACCCATGGGATCATAAAGTCGGGCAATATCTGAAAGGACTTTACGTTTCGTAACAGTATCTTTTAATTCAGGTAATTGCAACGTATACTCAAAATTGTCTGTGGTTTTGTTCCAGCAAATGCCCAATACTTTAATCATGTTATTAATTTTAAAAACCAACGCTTGATCTGCTCTTTTACTCTCTTCCTGTACATGATTCATAAGTTTGTCACTGTTGCTGCACCATTTCTGCACACGAAATCCTCCTGAATTCATCAACTTATTCATTTCTTCAAAAATCTGTATTGCTTCGTCTTCCGTGTCGCATCCGGTGAGCAGATCATCAACGTAAAAGTCTCGAAGGGCAATTTTTGCAGCGCGAGGATAGTTTAATTCTTCATCTCTAGCCAGCTGTTGTACAACTTTTACAGCTAGGTAAGGGGCACAAGATGTTCCAAAGGTTAGTCTTAATAGTTTGTAATGTTCTATAGGTTTATTAGGATCTGATCGCCAAAGAATTCGCTGAAAATCAGCATCTTCCTCATACACGCGAACTTGTCTGTACATCTGAACTAAATCCGCTAGTATACAAAAAGGATGACGTCTCCACCTCATCAAAATATGACGTAAATCTTGCTGAATCTTAGGACCCACAAGTAAACAGTCGTTCAAGGAGACATTATTGACACCCTTGCAAGACGCATCAAAAACTACGCGAACTTTGGTGGTCTCTCTTTCCTCTCGCACCACAGGATGATGTGGTAGATATACAGCCTTTGTATTCTTTATTTCTTCAGTATCTGTAATTTGTACCATGTGGTTTTGGTCTCTATACCCGTCGATTACCTTTTTGTACTCTTCATACAACAATGGATTTTTTAGCAACTTCTTCTCCAAAAATTGAAATCTGCGTGAAGCTATCTCTTTTGATTTTCCTAAAACACATTTTGGATTTTCTTCTTCAAACGGCAGTTTAACTACATATCGTCCTTCATCGTCCCTGATAGTAGTAGCTTCAAACATTTGTTCGCATTTAATTTCTTTCTTCGTAAATTTCTTCGTAATTGCGTCTGGTTCTCTTTCTATTTCCCAAAATTGTTTTAGTATTTCGTCTTCACTTACTCGTATGTGACAGTTGATAATCTGGGAGTTCACCATAGAAGCTGATTCAGGTCTTACTCGACCTGACAAAATCCATCCGAATCGTGTCTCTTGTGCTATTGGACCTTTCCCTGATGGATGTCTCATAAATCCTTCTAGAATTATTTCTTCATATACTCCAACTCCCAAAATCATATCGATTTTAGCAGGTGATCCATAATTTGGATCAGCCAAGTAAACCTTTTGTATATCTTGCCAGTTTGTCATTGTTGTTCGACAACTAGGAAGAAATGATGTCAGTTTTCTCAGTACATAAGCATCGACTTTTATCGAATACTTTGCATTTTCATTTTGAATTGACTCCACAGTAAGTGACACCATGTTCTTTGATCTGGCTACACTATCTCCAATTCCAGAGACTAGACCATTTATGCACATTCTCTTCAAACCTAATGATTGTGCAGTAGCCTCGGTGATAAACGAACCTTCTGAGCATGGATCGATTAGAACTCGCACAACTTGTGAGTAACCATTTGTTGAATATGCTTTGACTACAGCCGTAGCCAATAGCATCTCTCTCTCAATTTTTTCAGTAATCAAATGTGCTACAACTTTGTTTTCATTCTCTTTGCTCGGTTCTGGATTCGTTGTATTGGTTTTCTCGATGCTGGAAAATGAATTTTCAGCTGTATTGGTTCTCTCGAAATGTAGCAGTGTGTGATGACGTCTGCCACAGCGACGGCAGCATGCAGATGATCTGCATTCTTTCACTGAATGTGTGGGTGCAAAACAATTGAAGCACAGTCTCTTTGATTGAATAAACTCTGATCTCTCTTGAGGAGACTGCTGTCCGAATTGTTTGCATTGATAAAGCAAGTGCTGACCTTCACAACTCGTACAGTTTGGAATTGATTTTTTATCATCTTGCGTGGTAGAGTGAAAAACTTTAGGTTTATTTGTATTGGGATGCGTGTTGTGAGACTTGATTGTAGGTTTGTCGCCACTTATCATCTCTAGTGTTCGGAATCTGTTTTCTAAAAACTTGACGAGTTGTTCCCAAGATGGCAATTCATCCGAATCTAATGGACTAACTTGGATTTCCCATAATTTACGTGACTCTAAATCGAGCCGTGATAAAACCAAGTAGTTTATGAAGACCTCACACGAACTGGAAGTGGTACTAATTCCGATGTTTTCCAATGATTTGAGAGATGATGATGTAGTGTCTAGAAGTTGTTTAATTGAACTCGCTGAACCAGTGGCATTACGTTGCGAAAACAAGCGCTTCATAATCTCGTTGCAAATGTAACGTTTATTATTATAACGGCGAGTAAGTTGTTTAAAAGCTTCTTCGTAATTTGAGTCTGTAGTTGAGAAGTTTTGGAGAAGGGTCTCTGGTTCACCCGTCAGACTACTCTTCAAATAATGTAATTTTTGCACACCACTCAAAGTTGTATTCTGATGGATCAATGATATGAACATATCATAAAAGGTTTGCCATTCTTCATATGATCCAGAAAATTTCGGTAGTTGAATCTGTGGCAATTTAACTTTAGTACTTGATAGACTTAATTCATCAGATCTTTTGACTTGAGACGAACAAGTTTTCACACCATAAATCATGAGATCATCTTTCATCTTTGTTTTGTAGTCAGTGTAAATCTCTTCAAATTGAAAATAAACATCTTCCGTGAAATAGGTTACTTTCGGCTTATCTTCTCTTTTAACGCATCCAACTATTTCACTATGGACGTTCGCAAAACTTTCAAATAGTTTTTCTAAGTTTTCTAGTCTTGCTTCGATATAAGATACTTTAAGTCTCTCTTTAGGCGTTTTTTTATAATTTGAATAGGCTTTGTTCATATGCTCGAACATATCTTCTTGCTTCAAAAATAACTTCTCCATTATTATTATTATTTTTATTGCATAATTATTCTAAGTGTTTTTTGCCACAAAATTTTGATAAGTTCGTTTTTTAACAAGATTTATTCTAAGTGTTTTCCCACGAAATTTTTCTAAGTCCTTTTTAACACGATATATTCTAAGTTTATTTTTTAAGAAATTTTTCTAAGTCCTCAACACATCACAAGTTAATGTTCACGCACGATATTTTTTACAAGTCCCAGTTCCGCACTTTATTTTAGTCACTTTTAGTTCACTTTAGTCACTTTTAGTTCACTAATTCACTTTACTCACGCAATTCCCTGGTTTCGGCACCAGATGTCAGCACTGTACACTAAATTAAACTCCAAACTGTTATATTACTGAACTCATTTATTCAAATTTTCTCGACTACTTATATTATTAGCGGGAACGAAACCATAGCTCGCATTTAAACAGAGCAATGCCATCTAGAGAGCAATGGTGTACTAAACAATATATTAAAGTGTATTTCCTTAGGTAGGTTACGATTAGACACAAACGATAAGTATACCTAGACAACTTTTTTTCGAATACCTTCCGTGTACAGACTTTCGACCCTCTTCAGCTTTATTATATTATGTAATAGATAGATGAGCCTAACCTAACTGTTTACCTGAGTCTAGATCGGAGTAGAACACAGTCTTGTCGCCCCTGTCGTGACTCTTGCTGCGCAGCGCGGGCCGCAGCAGACGCCGCTCGGCCTCCAGCTTGCGCACCGTGTCGTGCAGCACGTCACACTTGGACTTCAGCTCCGCGCGCTCTCGCTGTAACTGATGCAGTTCACGTTCCAGTTCACTGTCGCTGTTGCTTTCCTTGCCGTCCCATGTCGTCATGCGCAGTTGGGATTCGAAGGCGGATCTGTGAAGACAAATAAGACATTGACTTCTCATGGACGCTGGAGCTGGACAGTCGTTATCATCAGCCTGCAGATTTGGACAGGCGGCTAGTCCGTTGCCACTTTAGCTTGACAATTCTTTACATAGATATACTAGACTTAGGGTGGATTCGACCAAACAGGAATACATTTTATCCGCGGAAATAAGCCTTCTCTTCCGAACAATTTTTGACAGTTTCTCCAAACGAAAACTGTCAGAAGTAAATCTTATTCCGCGGATAAAATTTATTCCTGTTTGGTGGAATTCGCCCTCAACCAATCAACATTCATTTATTTGGAAAGGCTATGCTCTGTTCCAAAAGTATGTCATGGAAATGTAAACAAATAGATCAGAAAACGTACCTGTGGACGCCATTTTATAGTGCCACTTACAAATTAAGTGCTTTGATTTGATTACTTAAATATTTAAAAACGAAATTCTAAATTTATAAGTATTAATTTGACGATTGAAGTCAACTTCAGTTTTCGTCAATGGTTTTTCAATTACAATTTAATAATAACACTTTGCCCGACCTGGGAATCGAACCCAGGACCTCCAGTGTTATTGAGTTTTTGTTTCTAGAAATTCTCAGTAGCAGCCCGGAATCTGGCTTTGTGGCCGGTTGATGGCAAAGCCTCGCCCCCTATTACATGGGACTTAAACATAACTGGCGAAATGTGGGTGTACTATAGGAACACCTCTGCCCAACCCTTCGGGGAAACTAGGCGTGATGTTATGTGTTTGTAATAGTAAACCTTAAAACTCGACATACCTCTGCACCTCCACATTGGCTAACTGGTTGGTGAGTCTGTGCACCTGGTCTTCCAGTGAAGAGTTCAGTCTCTTCATCTCTCCGAGCGCTGATTTCGCACTCTCCAGCTTTTCTGTCAGTACCCGCCTCTCATTCTCACAGCTCGCTGGAAAACAGATAATATCCTGGTTAAAGAATTGGAACAGTAGGATGACTATTAGATAGTTGATATAAAGTAGCTAAGAAGAATGTACATAGCCAATAAATAAATAGCGTCTGTGCTTAGAGTGATCACATCCATTGCGCAGCCATTGCGGTTTATAGTTGCTAATGGCCGATCGGTATGTAAACAGTGTGACTAAAACTTTTTGCTTTTTTTATTTTAGTATAAAAGAGCTATAAACTAAACAAGCAATTCGCTTGCTGTGTTCAGTTAATAAGCATACCAGGCACACTTCAATGAAAAACAGTGTCAAGTTAGCATACAATTGACGTAGATATATTTAGTAACCTATTCCGCTTACGTATTCCTAAAGAGTCATAAAAAACCCTGTAAGACATCGACACGTATTTCACCTCTCAACGAGGCGTCCTCAGGATGACGATTACCTATCGCGAACCCGAACACGACGTGTTGCCACGCCAAAAGCTGGACGCTGAGCTGCAACACGGCGTATACGGGTACAACACGTGTCGATTTCTTACAGGGTTTTTTATGACTCTTTAGGAATAGTTAAGCGAAATAGGTTATAAATACTACGTGTATTGTCTTTATAATGGATTTCCACCAATCCTAAATCCCTAAATCAATTAAATACGTAAGCATTTCACTTAAATCCACATAATTGTGCGGCGGCATGTTTTTGTTTAGTTCATACCGACAAGAGATGAAGATTGAAAAAGAAGATAAATAAATAAACTCACAAACACTCTTCTGTATCTGCCTCAGCTTATCCACAGCATTATGCTCATTGTTCTTGGCCTCGTTGAACTGTCTTGTCACTTTGCCGAGCTCAGCTCTCAGCTCACTCTCTGCCGCGGCCGCCTTCTGTAGAGCTGTGGAGAGCTGTTCCACCGTGCCCTTGAGGGACGTACAGCGGTCTTCTAGCTGCGCTATCGTGCGAGTGTAGCCTTCACAACGCTCTTGGAGTTTCTGAAGGGTTAAGATAATGAATTGATAACGGAAATAAGAAGTAGTGTAATACAGTGTGTTGCCAGTTATACACAGTGTATTGTACTATACCTAGAATAAAGTTGAGTGCCACCTGTGTCAACTAAAGGGGTCATACTATATATTAAAATTAACGGCTCGCCGGCACACAGATCAATCCTGAAAAGTTTTCGTTGTGTGGCTAAAACCAAAGTATTTTGGTAATCATTTATGACAATGCATCTCTACGTTGAAGTCATGGTGGGGCTTGCGCGCTTCTGTCGGTACAGTTTACTTTGTCGGCACAGCCTGAGAAGCCAGACCAAGACACATAAACCCGGAGGGCAGCATGTGGCGAGCTGTTGGGCAGTAGCGACTCCACGGACACTATCTCCCGAGCCAAGTCTTGTTTCTCACCTCTGGCTTGCCTTTATTGGCCAGCTGGAGTGAACACTGACGAGGAACAGAGCTCCCACCTCATTCTTGCCTTTATTGGCTGGCTTGAGTGAAGATTCGCAAGAGCAAACGTGCTCGGAGGAAGGAAGTATTCCAGTAAGATGCTGGTAGGGGTGTTGACCGTTCTTCCGGTATTGTCCTGATAGCCGCATAAAAGTAAGTAGACAGACTACACACTAGGGCTTGTATTTTCACAAGCTGTGACACAACTAGTAGCTAACCTTCAGAGCCTGGTCCCTGTCCCGCGCGGCGACGGCAGCTCTCTGCACGTCGCCCTCCAGCTGAGCGCGTCGCACGTCCAGGCGCGCCGCGCGACCTGCGGGACGAAATACATCTTAATGTATATAATTCTTATGTACGTGTGATTGCCATCTAACTCCTCCTAAACGGCTAGGCCGATTTGGATGAAATTTTGTGTGTATATTTCAATGGGTTCTTTGATGGTTTGAAAACACAATTGGGTCCGGTAGGTGGCGCTCAGACAGACAAATAAAAAATCTGGAGTCACACGTAATCTATTCTATTTATCCCCTAAACACGTGTGACTTCGGATTTTTATATTTGTCTGTCTGTTATGACTTGTTTATACCTTTTTAGTTAACTTTTGCCGTAGTTGGGTTTTAGTTTTTATTACTTTTATTTTTATGAAAATTCATCTTCTGCGCAGGTACATAGGTAAGCCATATCAGTTGGGTACTACTGTAATATATTATAATACCTTCCGCCGCTGCAAGCGCTTCACGCAGCTGTCCTACTTCTTGAACACGTTCCGCTAACTGAACTCGAAGATTATCTCCTTTGTTCTAGACATGGAAAATGTTATTTACAGGTTTATACAATTAACGTACACAACAGTCAACTACTCACTGTATTAAAAATACTTGTTTCACCACACACGATTATTTCCCGGAAAACTTGATAAATAATTTCATCTAAATTCTGTTCATAACTGGCGAAATGTTGGTATTCTATAGGTACGGTCAGCAACAAAAGTCGATTATCATGTAGTTTTTTAAATCTTAATTATTGAGAAAAACAATCATAAGCAATCCGATCTGACGTAAAGAGTATTAAATTAGCATGAAATATTAACATGAAACGCTGAAAAGCATGTGTTAATCGACTTTTTTTGCTAACTGTACACCGCTGCCTAACCCTTTGGGGTTATGTTGCGCGTTGAGTTCTGTTCCATTTTCGAATTTATTCTTTTTACATTTTTATTTATTTCGAGTATTAGGCTATTCGGACATCGCGAAACAGGCCCTTATTAATTACTTTTACAAAATAAGCAAAGAATATGAAATTGTAATTAAAATAGTAAGCATTGTTTGTTACCTCATTCTGAACCTTTTCTTCAGTGATAGATGTTAACGCAGCCTCCAGACTGGTGATCTTGTCGCGCAAGTTGCTAATCTCCAGGGTCTTACTTTGTGCAGACTCGTTCTGAAATAAATTTAATACAAAATAAGCATTTTAAAGCTTAACTTGTCCAAAATTTATTGCGGATACCTGACACCCTGCTGACGCCAGCCTCGATTTTAACTACCAACTTTATCCAGATATTGCAAATAACGAACCTTTTTCAATATTACCAATACTCCCTTATTTACTTTACTGGTCTTTATAATGTAAGTACCCTTGAAAATTAGCCTTGTAGTGGTAGTTACTAATAGACATAGCCACCCACTGATCACATTTGGCGAGTCGTTATGCACGCACACATTGTCATTTTAGCGTACAAAATGTATGAAAAGTTGCGACTGCGCCTTGCATTTAGTCACTCTATAGTTATCGAACTCAATAATTATTTTATCTACACCCATGCTATAAATCCTCTATAAAAGTTTCTGAAACAGTTAGCTTATTGCCAACATTAAAACGCCCAGTGTCATTACCATTATATCATCCAAACGAGTGTTTATAATGTTGTACTAAATTTCATAATGCAACTCGTTTGCTCCTTCGATTTCTTGCGGTCAGCGGGTGTGTCCCACGCCGACACATCTGACACATTTTCCAAAATACGATACGTCACGGGTACGGGCTATGGACGGTTTAATGTTGGCAATAGATAAAGACTTGTATGCAACTGTATATAATTAGGTATTATACAACAGTTGCATAAATATCTATGTATATTCCTATTGCTCAGAATAAACAGTATCTTACCACCGCATTAAGCTGTGCCTCCTTCTGTCCGAACGCACTCTGTATCCTAGCCTTCTCCTCTTGCAATGTCCGAAGGTTGGCGGTGACAGACTGCAACTTGTTGTCTCCCTTCCCTGCCTGTTCACTCGCGTCTTTAAGCTGCTTCTTTAGCATGCTCACTTGGGATTTGAAGTCGTCCTGCAATACAATTATAAAGTATTTTGTACAATTAAAATTCGAAATATTTGATTTCACAAAAACCTAGATAGGCTCTTATGAAACGTCAGAAACTAGGTACAATTGATTCAAACTTAATGGCGGTTCGGAAGATAGCTACTCGCTCCGCAGTACCCCACCCCTCACCCCCCCTGACACACGAAATTGTTACTGCGCCTGCGCAGCGACTCGCCGAGTGTTCCGAGCCGCCATTAAGGTTGAATCGAACTGCACATGGTTCCAAATGGTCGTTAAAGAAGTCCTATTGAGAAGAGCCGACAAGAAAATCCACGTTTACTCTTAAAAAACAAAATGCACGCCATTTGACTAATGCCAACGGCACGTATAAGATAGTGGTAATTTTATGTCGGTAACAGGTATTAATACTGTTTGTATTCAATTTATATTTTTACAGGTACCTTTAAAAATACCGAAAAAATATAAAAATTTTACCTTAAAATAAAATTTGTATTATGTTTCCTATGACGTCTGAAGTCCATTATGAGAGAGTACATCGTCCTTTTCACACGTCTTCCGTTAGATGATGTCATTTCCGTCACGTGAAGTGGCCCCAGCGCCACCTATAGCCTAACCTGGAACTAACTGCACCACAGAGCAAGCCGCCATATCTTATGTCATTGTTCGGCTCATAATGTTATTGATGAACCAGGAAGAAATTACTTGGACTTCAGACGTCATAGGAAACATAATACAAATTTTATTTTAAGGTAAAATTTTTATATTATGTGTTCCGTTAGACGTCTGAAGTCCATTATGAGAGACCTGTTTGTTATCTCCTGGTGGCTTGCTTCATAAAATGCAACAATGTGATTAGTAATTATGTTTTTAATGAAAAACCAATACTAAAATGTCCCAAGAATTTGACTCCAATGAACAATTAACATTGCTGTAAATTAGTACTGTAAACTTTGAAGATTTTTAATCAGAAACTGCAAAGAATTGAGAAAGTGACTTTTCTGACTCAATACTATTGTTGTGGCCTGTATTTCCTACCTCTCTGTAGTAATATTTTCTAAAAGTATCTTCATGGCGCCAATTTGCCTTAGCCAAAATATCATTAACTGGGTATTTCTCTAAACAATTCAGAGATGAAACTGCTGACCTGAAACTACCCGGTGTAGCTTGTATTCCGGCTTCAGAAAGAATTCGTCTTACCCAACCACCTATAATTACGGCACTAGCTGGTTTTCGAGGCTCCCTCGTGGTAATAAATAAATTTGTAAGACCACCTCTGAATTTTTTGGAAATTCTAATCAATGCTCTTAACCAAAACAAAGGATTTGTATTTCTATCTGGAGAAGCAAGTAATGTCCAACTTGATTGTTGGTATGAAGCTGAATCAGTTTTTGAGCCAAAAACAGGATGCAGGATTATTGAGTCCCCCTTATCCACTAAATGTTTAGGATCACAATGCAAGAGAGTCAAGTCATGTACTCTTCGACCTGAAGCCAACAATAGTATAGTGGCAGCACGCCTAGTAACATCATATAAGCTTTGCAAATTTGGATCTGTATTTTTTAAAAACTGAATTACTATTCTTGCATCCCAAATTGGCAATTTTTTTGGGATTGGTCTAGCTAATGATACAGCTTTTAAAATATGTTTAACTAAATGATTTGATGAAATCTTAATATCAGAGAGAGTTTCACAAACTGATGCTATAACTGATTTATGTACCAGAATAGTACGGTATGCTAATCGATCTTCAAGAAAAAGTTTAGCTAAATACTGGGCTACATTGGTAGGTGCTGGACAACGACAGTTTAGGTTATTAAGATTACACCACAGTACCCATTTGCTCCATATAGGAGTATAAGTTTTGAGCGTAGAAGCTCTCCAACATGTTGACAAAAGCTGTTTTTCCTCACCTGACCAATTTTGTGTCAGGGAGTCCCAGCCGAAATGAGCCAGGCTTCCAGCTGTAGGTTGAGTACTTGAGCTGGGGGACGCCCAGTCATTGTGTCCACCAGTGATGTTTTCAGGTCCCTGATTTTCATTGGACGTGCTAGGGCGCGACTCTTCAGATCTGGACGCCAAAAGGGTTTCTTCCACTTGGGTGCTACTATTATAAACTTTCCTTTTGCTGAATTGAGATGGTGTAACACACGTGGGAGCAGAGCTGGTGGAGGAAAAATCCACGCCAGGTCGTATAGCCAGTATCTGCTGAAAGCGTCGTGAAAGCAAGCCTTCGAGTCTGATAAGTCTAGAGAAACATAGTTGCATACGACGTGTGCCTCTTGAGAGGCGAACAGGTCTATGCTTGGAGTTCCCCAGTGTGTGAATATTTTGTGGGTCGCCTCGCTCAGTAGATGCCATTCTGAACCGACTCGATTTCTTGACAGGTGATCGGCTTCCATGTTGTACAGTCCCGGTAGATGGTGTGGGACTAGTACAACGTTCAGGCTGTCCGTTAGTGCCAGCAGCTGTTTTGTCAATTTGAGGAGGTTTTGAGATTTTGTTCCGCCCTCGTTTTTTATGTAAGACACGACTGTTTTGTTGTCTGTTTGCAAAAGAATGGTTGAATTTTGTAAAATATTTGCTTCCAGGGATATTGCAGCTAACACTGCATACATTTCTTTTAAGTTGCAGTGCCACTTCAGTTGATGTTGATTCCATGTGCCTCCTATTTGTTTGTTGTTTAGTATGGCCCCCCATTGAATGTCTGAAGCGTCTGTGACAAGATAGTTGACTGGTGACCTCTTGGGGTGAATAGAAGATTTTTGACTCACATTCTCTAGCCACCATTTTAGATCTTTTCGTACCTCGTCTGTGAATTGTATTGGATGGCGCGAATTCTTCTGAGCATGATTGCTGTGGCGCTGCAACGTACGGCAATGCAACCTTCCCCGGAGGGTGATGAAGGTCGCAAAGTTGAGATACCCTAAGAGGCGTTGCGCCTGCTTGAGGGTCCAACTGCCGGCTGCTAAGCGAGTCAATAGGCACTGACGGATCCTGCAAACTTTGTCTGGAGGCAAACTCTTGGTGTTGGAGTGTGTGTCCCAGACAATTCCCTGAGAAGATAAGGGGTGGTGTCTGATTGAATGGAATGCGTGCTGCAGAAATTAATTTGAGAACCATCTTGGGAGGATTGAATTTGGCCCACACTTCTTGATACAACATCAGACAACCCCCCATAAACCTCGAGTCATTTGTGTCTATTTCTATTGGGTTCACCTTTTCGCCCCCCCCTTTTCTTTTTTCCTTGCTCGTCGAAATAACGTTTATTGTTCTTTCCTTGTTTGGTTTTATTATGTTGGAAACGAAAGGGCTTTTCATGGGAAGTAGAAGCCGCTGGAGATTTTGAAGGTATTGGTGATTTAGAACGTCCAGAGAATTTTGAACTAGGCGCTGAATCTCTGTTAATTTTGTCCATTCCGCCAATCTTTTGTATATAAGCGGATAAACTTTGTGGGTTAAACATATATTCCACTGAGGGGGGTATTTTGTCAATATCTTCACGTATGTATTTCCCTTTTAAACCTTTTAGCAACGCTTTACGCCGTAATTCTAAAACCTCGGCCCGCTTTCCACAAATAATTTGCAAAATATCATGAGAAATTGTTTTGTAATCAGACTCATTTCCAAATAACTCTTTTAGTTTATCGTAAATTGTAGTTGAAGTAAGTTGTGCGTTTGGTTTTGCAGACCAGTCAATTAAATTTCGCAGAGCTAAATTAACAAACTCATTTTGGGCTAGAAAGGCATTTGACAAAGCGGCGAAGCTACGTTCCATCTGATACCATCTAAGTGGGGCAAACGGATCTTCTAAACGTCTCAATTCCTCGTTTACTTTCAGCTCAGTGAACGCTGGGAAAGCTGCATATTTCTTTTGCACCTCATTATACCGCACAGAGTTCCAATCTAAGGAGTCGAACCTTTGCATAGTAACCAACTTAGCAACTCGGTCAGGATTCGCTTTCGGTACGGACGGTTCCTTGATGGAAACATTAAGATCGGCAATATCATTAACTTCGGTTGACAGGCGTAAAAACGGATCATCTAAGGGTTTATTTACTGATCCCGACGTAGGCACAGCGGAGAGTCCTGAAGAGCTCGGTTGCATCGCAGCGTAATTTGCACAAAATATATTATTAACGTGACTTACTAGTTGCTGTGACAGAACTTCAAACCTGCGATCTATTTCTCGTAATGAGTCGTGAGACCGAATCCGGCGCTGTCTTTTTGTCGGCGGCTCATCGTCCTCGCTCGAACTCGATGCTGATGATGATGACTCCGAGCTTGACGCACTTGCCGGCACGGGAGGCGGCACATTTGCACTTTTCCCACTTTTTCGTAACCGCGTGGTATCGCGATCACTCAAAACGTCCGCGAGATTGTCAACCACTGGCTCGATCGCTTTGTCACTGTCCATAGTGTCCATTTTCACAATCACACAAGATTTCGAGTCGATCTTTGAAAGATAATTTTGCACTTTTTCCAAACTTAGCAAGATGGCCGACGTTACGGAGAAGAAAAGTTTTATTACGCCAATCTCACTGTTTTCACGTAACGGATAGCAATTTATAGGTACTTTCTACTTTAATCTCGAAAGTCTTCAATTAAATTTGAAAAATGTCTCCGTACAAAACGGAGATCAAAAAATCTAACGAACGAACACGCGCGCAATTAGGAAAACGACGCAACAATGACATAAGATATGGCGGCTTGCTCTGTGGTGCAGTTAGTTCCAGGTTAGGCTATAGGTGGCGCTGGGGCCACTTCACGTGACGGAAATGACATCATCTAACGGAAGACGTGTGAAAAGGACGATGTACTCTCTCATAATGGACTTCAGACGTCTAACGGAACACATAATACCCTTATTGATCATCTTACCGGTTTCGGTCCCTGGTTTTAAGATATTATTTCTATGGGTGACAATACTAATTGTCGCAAAAATGGCAACTAAAATACTATGACAGTCGTATTTTCAATTTAAAAAATCGATCGAATTTACTCTACGTTTACGTCACGCGTTCGCGCTAAGGCTTTAGTATAAAGACCGTGATGTTTCTCGTACCTTCTCGCGTTCAATCTGGCACACGTCGTGCATCAAGTTGCGCATGCCTTTCTTCACAAGCTCAGGATCCACGTCTATGATCTCATTGCGGTCCTCGGAATGGTCGCGACCTGAATCATATCATATCATATCTGAAGTCTGAAATGCAGTATAGCCGCGTAAACATGGAAAATTTTGAGCTATTTGCTAAACCACTAAGATAATAAATTTAGTGTGTTATTGTAGAGCATGATTGTGTGTTGTTGTTGCTATGTTACAGTGGGGAATTTTGAATTATTTGTATTTAGTGCCTTCTGAATAAGTTTGGTTTTAAACTTCAAAGATTCATTTGGATTTTGGGAAAATGCTCAACTGTAGAGACGTCGTCGTAGTAGTCATTCTATACTGGGCACCTCCCACGACGGGTATTATTATGTTGGTTTTTTTTTACCCGAGGAATATAAGTTGGGACTTTTACTCATCGGGGGAGAGGGATCTTTGATTCATGTGGGCCGATCCCGGCGGCACTGCAATGCCGGGCCGACCCGCGACGGGAGTGGAGCGAGCCCCGAACATCCCGTCAGCTTACAAAAATCAGATTAATATACTGGTCCCTCATTGAGGGAACTTTCAGATATTAAGCTGAAAAGAACAGATACTACACTTTGATCTTAGCCAAAAGGCCGAGAAGCGATACCTAAAAACCTGGATTCGGGGACCCCAATTCAATCACGGAGAATCTTAACACCGCGATTCAGAAATGTGCGTGAAACGAACAACGCCATCTATCGAGCACAGTGGAAAACTTATCCCTCACACGTGGAAACTTTTCGCCATAATTATAAAGAAGGCCAAATTGGTTAACAGTATTTAGTTCTAATTGTATAATTATTATAATTGCAGTCATAAATAATAACGATTGAGAACGTAAACGGATATTTATTTATAAACCGTAAAATTCTGGAGCTAATCGGCTAAAACTAACAAGCAGTTTTGAGTGAGGTGAGTTGATGTAAACATACACAGATTTCGTAGCACTAAAGTTTATTAAATGTACCGATCACAAGTAATGTGTTGGCGTAAGTAATATTGTTACTAAATTTCATACCAAATAAATAAAATCATATTGAACATTATTATAAATTGAGTACAAAAAAAGTAGGTTACTGCGTTTGCAGCCTGACGGTATGTTGTTCTACTCACCTCTATGTGGACTATATCTCCTGGCAGGACTGGCGAGTCGTTTCCTAGTGGCTGCATGCACGGTACCGTCGGGTTGAACACCGCATACTCTTCGTAAGGCGTGTGCGATGGACGATAGTTTCGCTTCGGCCTCCCGTTTGGCGCTCTCGCATTGTGATAGTGAGGCTTCTAACGCGCGGCAACGACCCTCGCTGCCGCCGAGACGAGCCTGAAAAGATGTATATTATTAGCCTTGGAAAATAAATTTATATGTTATTTTAAATTAAATTAAAGGCAAATCTGCACAATAAATCCTAGTTAAGATTTATGACACATTAAAATACAGGTGGAGTAGATAGGAATGAGCCATGTACATTCTCCCTGGAAATAGGCAAGCAAAAATTATAAAAATTCATCGTTTACGATATCTTGTTCGAAAAAAGATGTCACATGTCGACCTATTTATTCTGTTGCCTGAAATAAAAGAATTTTATTTTAAAGAAACTGATTGACTGTAAAGAAAGTGAATCCCGGTGAATATTTTGCACTAGGATTTTTTTCGCATATAATATGTTATTTTCCTGGGTTATATGACAAAATGCAAGTGTATCTGACAATATGTTTAGTTCACTAAACAGACCTTGAGTTCTTGTATCTGCTGCGTGGCATCCGCGAGGCATACTTCTAAGTTATGTTTGAGTTCTTCAAGACGACGCTCCTTCGACCGACAGTCTTCTAGACGAAGCACCAGCTCCTGAACATGATGTTAAAATTTATAAAAATGTTAAATGCCATCAAGTTTTGGTACGAAATAGACAGATTAATCTAGGGGACTGATATCGGGCTTGCGGGCGGTGAGCAATGGGTAGCTCGCCCCCGATAAGGACCAGCCGGTCTATTCTGTTAAAATCTCACCGTGAAAACTTAAGTGAGTTGCAAATAGTGTCAATTCCAAACATCGGGTGGACTGACAGCTCACTTCACCTAAGTTTTCACGGTGAGATAGTTACAGAATAGCACTGTAGGCCCGGGTCGACGGCGCGTTGTTTCACGCGCGCCTCAAAGAGATGTCAGCACCGCAGGCCTGGGCCAGGGACCCGCTAGGGCCGATGCCTGCCGGGGTTGCGGGAAAGTCCGAAAGGGATACCGTGGTCCCTGGCAACACAGGCAACTGAAGGAACACGGGTGGGTTTTAGTCGGTAAGTGTCTGACACGCCCTTCCGCTCCGCCCAGAACGGGAGAAGTTATTTGATGATTTACCACCCAAAAAAAAGAAAGGTGGCTGATATATTATATTATGTCTTGAAAATATGTCATTCTTCCAGATAAAGTTTCAGCTCCTGAACACGATGTAAACAATTATGGAAAAGTTAAGTTATACAATGTGAAGACAACAATACAACACACATAAATGAAACACTGGCAATATTAATGCGTATGAGTATTTAGGAACTATCAAATAAATTTTAACATAAAAAAGTGTTTTTTTCTAACAAATTAAAAAGTAGTAATGAGCCGACTATGAGTTTTATCAATTTTGGACTAGCTATAGTGACTAAACTATTGGAGATCTTTGTTTGAATTTTTGTATGCAGACTGGGAACGTCATAACTTATATGCACTTTTATTGATTGTAGTATTGTCGTCTCTACCATGTAGATGATGTATAGATGACGACTAATCAAATATCTTTACGAATAATTTACTTGTATTCGTTTTAAGGAAATCTATGAATATTTATTTAGTTAATAAACGATTTATTAAGAAAAAGACATGTTGCCCTAACCACAAGTAAATTGGGATAAGATATGGAGCATGTAGCTGTCGCTGACCTGATCCCTCGCGCGACAAGCCTCTTCCAGCTCGGCCGCGCGCTGTCGGCAGGCGCCGAGCTCGGCGCGGCAGGCGGCCAGCAGCGCGTCCAGCTCGGCCGCGTGGCGCCGCGCCGCGCCCGCGTCCGCCGCAGTGCGCTCACGCTCTTCACACTCGTTCTGTAATCTGACAAATGACAATGTATTAAAGTATTGATTGCATGCAATAGAGCTCATAGTTGAACTAGACATAATTATTTATTTTATTTATTAAATCTTTATGCACAAGTACAAAGACTGACTTAATTCATGAGGCATTTTCTACAAGTCAACCTTAGAATGATACAGAGACAAAACATGGCAGGTGTAACATAAGTGATAGATATCTCGAGAATAACTATTAAAACACACATAATTATAAGCCAAATAAAATTTGTCATAAAGTTTTGGTTCATTTACGACGATAATGTGCTTCATACAACGTATTTTTTAGTCACAATGGTAATTTTGTCACATAAATGTGTAACTAATATGCATAGAAATAAGACAAGACTCAAATTAAGATTATTTTTTTCTGAATTCGCTCAGTGTATACTTGGATATTATTGTAAGTAAACTAACGATATTATTTACTATTATTTAACCCGCAAAATTTCGCGAATTAATATATTTTTTTTAGATTTTTAATTCATATATTATTCTTTATGCCACCTTTTGAGGTCATGAGCTATCCGAATATTAAAATTTATTTGGCCTAGATCTTAAGGGGGAAGCGTAAGAATTGAATAGCTCTGTTACATTTTAATTTTAGTTTATTTACACGACTTACTTAGTTATAAACTTACTTACTCTGTTACATTGTATAATAGATATTGAGTGTCGATATTTGCATATCTTATAAGTAGAAAACCTTGCAAAGGTGGATGTCTTCACTACTAACCTAGACTGTAACTCCTTGATATCATGATTGGCTTGCTCCAAGGCAGCCCGTTCCCTCTTCAGTTGTCCCTCAGTGGCCTTCAACTCTCGGTTCACGTGTTCGCCTCCCGTCTCACTCTCCTTCAACATCGTCTGAACGCGAGACAGTTCTAAATCGAGGGTTGTACGATTTTCTTCCAAACCTGGAGAAAGAAATTGGTTGTAATTCAGATACTGTTGTCTGACTAAGGGCGGATTCGACCAAACAAGAAAAATTTTATCCGCGGAATAAGATTTACTCTGAAAGGTTTCGTATGGAGAAACTGTCAAAAATTCAAAATTTATTCGGAAGAGAAGGCTTATTATTCCGCGGATAAAATTTATTCCTGTTTGGTTGAATCCGCCCTTACTAACTTAAGATTCTGCCAAAGAATTGGAGAGGACAATCTTGTATGTTAAATGATGAAAAATTTAATCTCTCAGATCTGTCGGCCAAAATTTACACATAATGAAACCCATAAAAGGTTGAAGCAGACCGCAAAAGCGATGCCGAAACAAGTTAGCGTATACTAAAATCAAAAAATCAAAATTAAAAGTCATTTATTCAAACTAGGCTGAGAATCAGAAAAATTTCGTGGCAGTCTCCCAAAACGCCCACCCTTCACCACTTCCTAGTGCTTTAATTATTATAAACTTAATTGCCCCTTGTTATCATTTCATCAGGGTTTAGCTGGGACGAAGAAGTGGCGGCGCAACACAGCTGTCTGATCAATTAGAATTTTTTAATTCTATACAATAGTATGCAAAATAATTAACATTACGCAACACAAAATAACAAACAAAGTCAGCCCAGCAGCACAGCTGTCTGTACTTTAGAAAGAATGGACATATATATTTAGCTAAAACCCGTGCTGTTTAGAAACCTAGAGAACAGGATTAGAGAACTTTTCCCTGCTGTGGGAAATTATAAGCTGAAATACTGTAGTGTAGTGTGTACCCACCTGCTATCTTATGATAAGCCTCATCCCTCGCGCGCGCGGCCTCTCTCCGCTCGTGTTCAGCTCTCTTCACGTGGTCTCGCAGTTCTCGACAGCTGCTGTTGTACTTGTCTCGTTCGGCAATACAGTTGGTTAGTTGACGACGGACGTCGGTTAGCTCTTTGCGAAGACTATCGGCTTCATTCTCCACTGGAGACAAAAAAGAAATGAAATAAAGTCTCAAAGAATAAGAGTCGCCGTTTACCCGCATGGAGTTTAAGGACAAGACCGTGCTTTTGACTTGCATAATATTAATTTGTGACGCGGGAGTAGTGTATCTTTCTATCAAAGTAAGATTTTTGTGATCAGTTCAGTAATTACAGAGATTACCTTTTGCAAACATACAAAATTGTCATTATTTTATATTAGTTTAGATATTATTTATTATAAGGTATAAACTCTCTCTGGATGGTCAATAATAAGAGCTCATTTTGCTGACGATTGCGCCCTTTTTCGACCTTTGTTCATAGGTCTCGACTTCGATCCCCAAGGCACGCACCTCTTGACATATCGGATTCATATGCGTATTCTATGACTATCACTTGCTTCAAAAACGGTGAAGGAAAACATCATGAGGAAACCAACATGCCTGAGAGATATTTCTCGACAGCATGTGAAGCCAAGTCATAGGACCAGGAAGCTATAAAACCAGTATTTTACATGGAGCGACTGCCTATCTGAACTCTCGTATTACCAGTTACTGGGTAATACGATACCTCTTGGGAAGACTAGCTGTCAGGCTTTCGGGCTTCTGACGGTGTAACGACTGTCAAAGATACACGAATGACAGTCCCGGATGTCATTAGGGGATGGTGTCCAACGGCTTAACCGAAGTTTCCGAGGCACGGAAGGGTCTCGGTATGTTAAGATGGTCACCCATCCACGGACCAACACCGGAAAGCGTAGCTTAACCTGATGGATCGAGCCGTGCGTATGTTATTACTTTTTATTAATACTTCATTTATTAACAAGTAGTACTTCTATGAAGCCCATTGACGTCATTGAAGTACATTCTTAAAATGAAACGTCGCGTCATCGTCGTCTCGGCCCCCTCCATTCTTTGAAATGTTTTCAAATAATGAAAGGGGCATTTAACCCCATTTTATTTATAAGACGTTTACAAACCAGAGAGTAAATTTATTTTATTTATTCTATAGTAACCTAAAACTACTATTTACTCACACTCCTTCAACTTCCTCATAGTCTCCTGTAGCTGCGCGTACGCATTGTCATATTTGTCTTCAGTCAATGACAGTTGAGCGCGTATCTCGGTACATTCTCTCATAACGGCTTCTTTTTCTAAATGTAGTTCTTTGATTCGGTTCTCAAAGCGAGCGCATTCGTCTTCAGCTGTAGCCCTGAAATGTAACATACATATTATGACTGTCTCGTTGGTCTAGTGGCCGCAAGCGCCACAGCCGAGCATGAGGTCCTGGGTTCGATTCACGGGTCGTGCAAATTATTATTTGGTTTTTCCATCTGGAATTGCTCGGTAGCAGCCCGGAGTCTGGATTTGTGCCCGGGTGATGGCAATAGGCTCGCCCCCTATTACATGGGACTTAAACATAACTGGCGAAATGTGGGTGTACTATAGGTACACCACTGCCCTACCCTTCGAGGAATACAGGCGTGATATTATGTTATATTATGAAAATATGAAATTCCTGTATAAAGTTATACCCGATTGGACGATTTTGTATTAGAAGGTCGATTTTTTTGTTTTGCGAATTCTTAGTTGGTCCCATAGGAAAAGTTGTTCATATTGATGGGTAGAACACCCCCTTAAATTTTATCGCATGTTTTCAAAGTCAGCCTGTATATTTATCAAATCTCACTAACTTAGCCTCATCGAGCCTAGTCTTCAAGGCTGCCATCTCATCCTTGAGCTGGTTGACATAAGTGCGGTCCTGTTCGGAGCGCGCATGCGCGTCGCGTCGCACGCGCTCCAGTTTGTTCTGTTCCATGTCAAACGCGCGCTTCAGTTCTTCTAAGCGTTCTAGAAGGGCTTGCTGTTCCTGATGAGCTGAGAGCAGAGTTATAGAAGACATTATTATCGTGATTTGTTTTGTGGTCCAATAAAATAATAAGGAAGTTATTATCATATTATATTACTTTGACTCTTGCGATCTTCACAGAAATTAACAATTCATTCATACTACTTAGCTTGAGGAATTATATTTATGTGAAAAATCCTGTAATAAGCTATGATTTAAATTGTACATATTGTACCATTGCCACCGAGTTGTATTTTTTTTAAATATTATATTACTACCCACCTACCCACCTACCCATCTGAGAACCTAAGTTTACTTAGCATAAGTTTTAGCAGCTAGTACCTAGACGAGAACAACTGCCGACACACTGTTATGCAGTTTGGTATACTTCATGTAAGTATGTAATTGTTAATACAGATTTTAAATAAATAATTAAATTAAAATAAACCTTTATTACAGTGCTAGTGTTGATATTTCGCAATAACCTATCCTATCATGGGTAGATGTGTCGCTCAACGCTTTTGTGACCGAATGAACCAAAACCGAACAAATTCTTTAATAACAAATGTTCTTGAACTTACCCATAAGCAACGCCTGCTGCTTATCATTTTCAGCTCTTAGCATAGCTTCATCATGCTGCAGTATCAGTTGATCTCTCCCTATAAGTAGCTTCTTCTCTCTCTCACGCGCGCTCGCTTCGCATGATTCCTTCTCGCTCGTCAGAGATGCTATGGTCTGGCTTAGTTTGTGTTCTAAGGCTTGGCGGAGTTGTTCCTACAACGGACAATGATATAATCAGTAAATGGACTGTCGAAGCATTCGTGAACCGGTCAGTTTTATGAGGAACGTTGGTACACGAAATTTTCGGACAGAATCAGCTGTGCTAATTTCTTGTGATGATACAATGCCTTTTTTCAAGACAAAAACGGCTAGAAAGGGGGTGACTGATAGAGAAGTATGGAAGGAAAATACATGTTGCGCCGACCCCAAATAAATTGGGATAAAGGCAGGAGAATGATGATACAATTACAATGCCTTTTTTCCTTTATTCGAGAAAGCATTTTTGGTGAAAAAGAACACATGATGATACACATCTTGTTGTATTTTTGCTACTTATCCTCTTTTTTATTTAGAAGAAAATCTATATAGCTATCACATTTTTGAATAGACATCAAAAAAAATCTAATTGAAAAAATCTAAAAAAATATAAATCGTACGCGACTTGCGTATGATTTGAAATATTTTTTACCAATTTATATATTTTTTTCAGAATTTCTCTTTCTTTGTTCTAATATGAAACTAGGTATGCCATAAGCTTCTACACCGTTCACCTAATATACCCATTTTTTTTTCGAGACCTTAAAAAAAGTCATCCGGTATATAAACAAAATAAACTTAGTCTGTAGAAATAACGAAAGATAATAGATACCTTCTCCTCCTTCAACTTGGTGATATTCTCGGTAGTAGTCCTGTTAATATTCGTGATGATCTGCTGGTACTCCGCCTCTTTCTTGCCGGACGCCTGTGACATAGAGTTGCGAGTGTCGCGCATTTTCCGCTCGCTGTTCTCTAGGTCTTTTGACAGACGTGCAATTTGACCTGAAGGAATGGAGCTAGTTTTAGTATTAAGTATTCTTTTAAGTCTAAAGTAAGTTCGTATGAAATGCGTACCAAAGTAAATGGTCGTCATACAAACGGTCTTCACTGCAATATGTATGCATGTGATTCAAATAAGGGTCTTTTTTTATAAACTTTATTGCTTTAGAATTATACCTCCATCAATATTTTTGTAGTTTCTTTTTGAGCAAGTAATAACAAAAATTAAAGTGCAAAAAAACTGCGGGAAATACAAATGTTTCAAAAGCGACGCCATTTGTGAGAGCGAATTTGACGTAAAAGTCTATGACAACAATAAAAAAGTCAATATAATTTGTAGGAGTGTTTGCGATTTGTTGTCATCTTTGTCATAGACTATGACGTCACACCAGGTACTTTTAATTGTATTTTTGGCGTTGATTTTTTTAAAACTATTTATATGTCGATGTAAAATATCGAAAAATACATGCACATTCCCTTTTGCAATGCAAAGACCATACATGTTTATACCCGTACGACAAGTATATTTATTTAGTGAAATACGCTGTTTAAGGCGCGTTCACTCGTTGAGGTATCCTCGTAACTGACCCTTATAATTCTCCTGCTGTACCAACGTCTCCTGTAACTCATGTTCAAGCTTGGCTCTCTTGTTGTCTGTGTCCTCCAACATGTTGGCTGTGTCGAACAACACAGCTTCCAACGCGTCCTTCTCAGATCGCACACCGGCTAACTGCTCTTGTAAGTGATGCTTGTCTTTCTCAAGAGAGTCGATGAGGATCTATAAGGAATTAAAATAAAATTACAAATAATAACTTCAACTTTGTACTTTTTTACACGAGGTCCTGGGTTCGATTCCCAGGTCGGGCGAAGTGTTATTGGGATTTCCTATCTGGAATTTCTCAGTAGCAGCCCGGAGTCTGGATTTGTGCCCGGTTGATGGCAATCGGCTCGCCTCCTATTACATGGGACTTAAACATAACTGGCGAAATGTGGGTGTACTGCGGCGGCATCTACAACACCACATGCGAACTTCGCATCAAAGAACTGACATCACACAAATCTTGCATCGCGTAGAATTTACAGGGCGATCAACATATATAAGACTATCCGACATCAATCGTTGGGCAGTTGCCCGCCAGACACAACACCCCTCCTGTCGGAGGATACTCCCTTTTCTATAGAGGATGAGTGAACTTTACACCTTGGTCCTGACACCTCTTAAATATAAGCTTATTTTACCTGTTTCTCTTCTCCATCCTTGACGTGGTCTTCCAACGCCCTGTTGATTCTGCCGATGGTCTCATTCGCTTGTTCCAGCCGTTGTTGCAGACGTATTATCTCCTCGTTTAGAGTATCTTTCTTCCGGACCATTGCTGTGAGCTGGGAACTTAATTCGCCTCTCTCCCTGAATTAAACATAATATAACAGAATACTTAGTTTAATTAAAAAAAAACTACTTATTATAAAATACAATAGACGTAGATATATTTAGTAACCTATTCCGCTTAACTATTCTTAAAGAGTTTTAAAAAACCCTGTAAGAAATCAACCAGTAACAGCTTTCAAAATGAAACTAACTGTAAATGAAATAAATGAAATGAAAATAAATGTGATTTTCTACCTAATACATTTTAGTAGTGTATCAATTTTTGTATGTTTGATGATGAACTACATCAATGTTTGCATTCCAAAATGGTAGAATGTACAAGGATTCTTTAATATTATTCTAACCATGTATTATATTCTATTATTTATTATTACATAGAAAATAAATATGCTCCTTAAATTTTGAGTTGAGCTGCACGATTACTGACAAATGCGTGCACTGACTGGACAGGTCCACTCAATCTGTGTGGTTCTTTCCTCAAAAGATCATTTCAGACACGAATCTACATCGTCTTCATATGATCTAACCAATAAAATGTCTGGACTTTAAAAGAGACTGTGACCTCTGAGTTTGTTTCGGCCTTTCTTCTCAGAGTAGTCAGATAGGAAACGCCGACCTCATCTAGTATGGTACCTACTTAAAAAATATTATTGACATGTAAAAGTGTTTTGTACAAACCTATTTACAGAAAATATAATCATTACATCATTTCATCATCATTTCATTTCATCATTTATTATATTTTATTCCGTTTTCTAATAACGGCTGCTCACCTCATAACTTGTCGTAACTCCAGCTCCACCTTATCTCTCTCTCCCTCTAGGAACTTGATCTTCTCACAAAGCGACGCCTTGTCTGCTTCTAACTCCATCCTAGTTTGTTCAGCAGCCAGCAGTTCTTTCCGTAAGGAATTCAGATCTCCTTGCTGTTCTGATGATTGGCTCGACAGGTTTGATTTTTCACCTTCGAGCTGATGAAGCATGAAAGTATTGTAAGTAGGTAATAAGTTTTTTTAGAAATAGTCGGGTATTTTGCAAGCTTTTTGATCATCCAAAAAGGATTTTAATCTTATTGATAAGTGGCAACATATAAAATAACGTATGTGGGTCGAATGTTGTGTGGCCATCTTTAAATTTAAACCTAGTTTTTGAAATAGGGTGAAATATTCAACTATTATAAGTAGAACAAAGTATTCAAAGTAAACATGACTGCATAAGCAAAGCATAGCATAATAAGCTCATGATGTTCCCACTGCATGGAACACAGGCCTCCTCTCTGTGAGAGGGCTTGGCTGTAATCCACCACACGGGCCCAGTGCGGGTTGGTAGATGTCACATGTCTTCGAATTTTCGGTTCTAGGGCATGCCGGTTTCCTCACGATGTTTTCCTTCACCGTTTTGAGAGCAGTGGTGATGATATTATTTACACAAAGATGAGCGCCTACAATGACTTTAAGGCTGAATCCAATGACTTTAAGGCTGAAAGATCTTCCCTTGTAAACTATGTATTTTCTTGCAAATAAACAATTTGAATTGAATTGAAAAGAAGAGCGCCTATCTGGGTTTGCAACCACAACCTAGACTCGTAGGGCGGTTCCGTACGACTGGGCCACCACTGCTTCTGCTCTGACTGCATTTCCTTTTAAATTAGTTCAGCCGATATTTTTTTTTTAAAACCTCTTACATATTTGACGTCTTCATGGAGTTTCTTCTTATCACTTTCTAGATTCCTCACAGCTGCTTCTAACTTCTCTACGAGGTCTTGCAAGTCACTTCTCTCCATTAGTGTTCGTTCCAACTCTATTTCGAGGTCACCTAAGTAATACAAAATCAGTATAAATTATCTTGGAACGTCAGCTGCAAAGACAGTCGAAGGACATACAATTGATTGTGAAGCGCAACTTTAAAAGTTTAAATTAAAGAAAATTTTAGTCCATTTAAAACAATAATGTGCTGTCACTAATAAAAAGAGCCTCGACTTTCTTTCCTTAATGCAGAAGTAAGGGCATACTCTTTGCGCATATACTTTGCGCAAACGTCTAGCGCATACGCTTAGCGCAGATCCATAGCGCTGATGCTTAGCGCATATACTTTGCGCAAACGTCTAGCGTATACGCTTAGCGCAGATCCATAGCGCCGACGCTTAGCGCATATACTTTGCGCAAACGTCTAGCGTATACGATGAGATGCACGACTAGCCATTAAACAATGTCCCGACATCAGTCGTCGGGCAGTAGCCCACCAGGCACAAGACCCGTCTGGTCGGGGGATCCTCCCTTTTCTATGAAGGATGACTGAACTTTACAACCTGTTCCTCACACCTGAGGTTTTTGCCCAGCTGTGGGATAATCCAGGCTGACAGTAACCAGTACCGGAGTAGAAAAAAAGTCGGTTGCCCGTGAAATACTTACTCCTATGTTTCTCCATCTGCGACAGTATGGAGTCTGCCTCTAACTTCTGCTGGTCTAACAGATCTCTCGCTAGCGCAGTCTTGTTGAGCTCTTCTCTGGTCGTCACCAGTTCCGAACGTAGGCGCGAAGAACGTTCTTCTTCGGCCCTGTGTAAATTAAAATGTACGGGATATTTATTTATAAAACTTTATTGTCAATCAAATCAATCTGCTTAGCATTTTCCCAACTATGTTGGGGTCGGCTTCCAGTCTAACCGGATGCAGCTGAATACCAGTATATTAAATGGAGCGACCGCCTATCTGATCTCCACAACCCAGTAACTGGGTAATACGATACCTCTTGGTAAGACTGGTTCTGACGACCCGTACGCCTGTCAAAGTTCTACGAATGACAGCCGGGACCAACGGCATAATGTGCTTTCCGAGGCACGAAGGAGTCTCTATATGCAAAGATGGTCACCTATCCACGGACCAACCCCTGGCAAGCGCAGCTTAACCTGATGGGTGGACCCGTGCGGCTGTTATTACTTAGCCACGAGCTCCTCAATTTAACACTTTATTGTATTCGACAACAAACAAAAAAGACAAACATATTCTACAAATCAAAGTCAAATATTGTATTTACACTTAAAAGCTGCTATCTAATTGCGTAACACATTTTCGTAAACGATTAAGACTAATCTGTTTCATTTTGACAGTTGAACAACATACATTGCGTTATTTTTGTTGTTGTTTTCGAACTTATGAAGCAATGGATTGGCAATCTGTTTCAAAACGATTCAGATTGTGATTGATGGTGTTAAACATAATATCATAAAATCAAGTGATGACTTAACTCCTTCAAGTAATTTTATACCCTATTCCCTTTAACATAAGACGAATGTTACCTCAACACTGCCTCTCTACTCGACGCCTCTCGGTGCAGATGGTCCACCTCGTCATTCAAGTTCCTCTTTTCAGTTTCCAACGATTCTATGACTTTCTCTAGTCGAGAGTTTATCTTCTGAAGCTTCTCGTAGTCCGATGTTAGAGATTCCACCTAAGACACGGTAAAAATATGTTTACGTTCTTGTGTGAAATGCACAAGCACACTAAACACTTTGCAATTTCGACTGTATTATTGCCAAATTCTCAAATTACTATTCTATCACTACAATACACCTAAAAGTGACAGATACAGCAACACTTTTAATAGCGCCTTCAAATTGAGTTGCATTTGAGAACTCGGCCGTTAGTATACCTAAGTATCGATATGAAAAAGGGTTATAAAAAAAATCCTAGGATTTATATTCAGAAGCGGTCAAAGCATAAAACCATTTATAATAATAGTGAAAGGTTTTTTTTCGATCAATTTTTTTGTTCTCAAGGATAATTTCCACCAAACGGCTCGAATCGCATCGGATGGGAAAGAATACGAATGGATGCGGCGACAGCGGCGTTTCTGCGCCTAGTCAAATAGTTTTATTCTTACCGTGTTGCAGCCGAAAGGATCCGATCGGATACGATGACAGGTGAACCGAGCCCGATCGCGCGTCGCAGCATACTTTCGGCTACGTTCGCGAGTCGCGGAAAACGCCCGCGGTCAAGCTGCTGTGCGCGGCTTGGTTATATAGACTTTAAATAATGTGTACACGATTTAGTATCGTTTAAAGATTGTAAAATCCGTTCCGTTCCGATCCGATACTAGCTGTTTGTAATACTTTGAGTCTGTTTTGTTTAGCTTCGAAGTCTTCCGAAGGTAATAAATAAATTACAGTTTGACTATAAAACTCACCATAGCATTGACCTCGACTCTGTTCCTCTCCAGGTTATTCTTGTCGATACGGAGCGCCTCCAGCGACTTCTGCATTGACTCTTTCTCTTGCAAGAGTTGATGAAGGTCGGCGTTAGCTTGATCTAGTTTACCTGTTCAAATAAAATACATTATAGTTAGTAGTAGACATACATAACATCACGCCATGTTTCCCCGAAGGGTTAGGCAGTAGGGTTAGGGGTGTAGGGGGGTCGTATAGTTAGTAGTATCAACAAATATGTGGAATGTGATAAGCGTGTGTATGCATAAGCAGCGTATGAAATGCCTGCATACATAATCTTGGTATGACGTTCGCACTTGCTGGGAATCAAATCTCTGCAAGAATGTAATGTTGAAAGTAAGTAACTGGGCAAAGGATACCCACATTTTACTGACTATGATGGTGTATTAAACACTGGGGGTGCGCTAAAACGTCTTAAACAATTTTAAGCAAGTGGATATTTCTTGAATTGACGACTTGATACTAAGGAGAGAGCTTGCAACCAATGCTTAAAAGTATGGTATTGTTAATACAAATATTCCAAAATACTGGTATTTGGCTGCATCCGGTTAGACTGGAAGCCGACCCAAACATAGTTGGGAAAAGGAAAGGGCAGATTGATTGAAGATTCTTCAGATATGAAATACCTTGTAGATCCTGGACCTTGCTCTCCAGAGAGGCGACGGTGAGGTCGGCTGTCTCGCCGTGCTTCCTGCAAGTTATTAACTGCTCTCGTGTGTTCTGCAGTTTTACCTAAAAAATATAGATTTTTAATAGCAATGCTGAAGCCAATAAACAGACCATGTTTTTTGTAATACACTGTAATACCTTAAAATGAAAAACCATGTATTCATTCGACACTTTTTAAAGAAAAAGGAGGAGGTGTGGCTAAGTGACAGCTGCACGGGTTGAGCCATCAGGTTAAGCTACGCTTGCCGGGGCCTGGTCCGTGGATGGATGACCATCTTTACATACCGAGACTCCTCCGTGCCTCGGAAAGCACGTAAAGCCGATGGTTCCGGCTATCATTCGTGGATCTTTGACAGTCGTTACGGGTCGTCAGAACCCCGAAAGTCTGACAACCAGTCTTACCAAGGGGTATCGTATTATCCAGTTACAGTCGCTCCATGTAAAATACTGGTATTCAGCTGCATCCGGTTAGACTAGAAGCCGACCCCAACATAGTTGGGAAAAGGCTAGGCAGATTGATTTGACTTTTTAAAGAAAAAATTGACATATACAAAAGAGTGCGAAAGACATTGGTAAAATTAGTTTTTATTCTTTTCCCATGAAAAATATACGAGAATGATATTTAAATCAAACTGAAAGCTTTAGCTATAGAACTTTTTATGTATTAGAAATAAATTTATATCACTTAAAAAAAAGCTGATATCTTACTTGCAACTCGTGTATCTGTATCTGATACTTATGAAGCGCGGCTTGCACAGCTGATATCGTGCTCTCAGCGAAAGCGGTTGCGTTGGCTGATGAAGACACGTTGCGTTTTGGTGACCTAAAACAAATGTAAGCAGTTTAATATTTGAAATGGCTTCTTTTTTTTTGCCAGTACGTGAAGCTCTTGGCCTGTATCTCACCCGATGGTAAGTGAAGCGAATTTCACCCGGAATCTTCAAGCATAGAGTAACTAGCTAATCCACTAACATATTCCTTTGCGTATGATTTTGACATGACAACATTTGCCAAATATAATGTAATATAATATAATGTGTGTGTACTTACTAACAAATTAGTAAGTTTGTTTTGATTGATTTGTTCTAGATATGTTGCGGAAACTAGCGATTTGTGTATGCTGTTCAATTTAATGTTGAATTTTCTTACAATATAGAACACGATACTCCATATATAGAACACGTCGAGTATTATTAGTAACCTGTAACAACTGGAGTTGAAATAAGAACAAAATTGAAAGATCGCTTGGGTAGGGAGCTTACTGACAGTGGCAATCTGGCAGTCTAACATTACCTAGAGTCTACGGGTAAGATGTAGAGACGAACTCAACTCAAAGCATTTATTTCAAATAAACCAATGAAAGGCACTTTTGAATTGTCAAGAGGTCGGTCAGTCAGAAAGATGAAGCTAGTTGCCCATTCCAAAGCGTAGTAGGTTCCTATGGAGAAGAACGGGCAAGAAACTCCACGGACACTCTTTTAAATCAAAATATCGTGTATATGTAATATCGTAACGTACGTAAATATCGTAATCGAACCGTGTTTGTACTTCGATCTGTTAAGATCAAAGCATTATGGCAAGGTCGAACATTTCTGTAACTTACCCTAAAATTAGAGCTTTATATGCACGTAACAAAGCCCGTTATTTTATAGATTAAATTAATTTATTAACGAGGAGTGTATAAGTGACCTGTCGTGCAGATGTACATGCGCGGCATGTTGCGGCGCGGCGTCGCTGTCGGAGTCGTGTATGAGCGCGCGCGCCACGTCCTCCAGCGCCGCGCGCATGACGCCCGCCTCGCCGCACGCCGCCTCCGCGCTCTCGCAGCGCTCCTCCTGTCAACGTATGGCTTCATTTTCTTCAAATTTTCTAAGATTATCATGACACGATTTTCATCATAGATGTATTATTAAAACTAGCGTTAGATCGGCAATGCATAAGAGACAGATATATTCTAAGCGTAGGTTAGAGCGAGATTATCAGTTAGATAGACGAGACCATTCACGTACAACCCTATCGGCCAGTATGAACGAAATAATCCCGAGTATTTGAAAAAAAAACTGAGGTTTTAAAGAAGAAAATTGTATTTAGTAGACGTAATTAATAATGGTTTGTGCAATACCTGGAATACTCATATATAAAAATTCAACTACACACGCTGTCATATTATAAATAAATAATAACAACTATTTCAGTCAACTAATCCGAGCAGTTAACATTAAATATAACAGGTGTTAGTTAACTATAGCCCGAAACAAAACAGTCATGATACTGTTTTACGACACTAGTTTCATAATTTAAACCCCACTTTAAACGTTAAATACAAACACTACTACTAGAGTTCAGCGACACTATCGTCAAGTGACGTAGTCTCTACGTTACGTTCACGCGAATCTTAGCACCGAGCTTAAATTCGAATAGACATGGCATTAATACCCATTGTGCATGCTATAGTGTGCCGCTGAACTAAACATATCGTTGTGCCTAGGATCGATTGAGACCCTTAATGTGTCCTGCCTGAGTCCCCTTATCCTATTTTAATGACTAAATAAAAAAATAAAAAATCTAACGTCATTTATTCAAACTAGGCTGAGAATCAGCACTTTTCGGACATCCAAATTACCTACATGAGACAGTCCCCCAAAACGCCCGCACTTCAACCCTTTCTAAAATTTTCACAATTGTCTAACAAAAAAAGCCTTCACGAGTGGTTATACTTATTGTAAATGTACGTCCGGCGCACACTAGGGAGGAATATGGTTGAGTAACTAATAATTTTACCACAGCCAGAGCAATTCGCATTTACAGGGTTATTGGTAATATATCGGCTATCCATTAAAGGGATGTAGGAGAGGTCATTTACAATCAAATGACCCCTTAAGACACCTATTCAAATATCAACCACTTGAGTAATTTGACATTTTATATTCTTATTTCATTCATTGTAAAATTAAATGAAATGTCACATTACTCAAAAATGGTTGACATTTGTATAGTGGTCATATGGTTGCAAATGACCTCTGCTACCCCTCTCTCCCTCCTTAGTGTATTGCCATCATATTAACAATAACCTTGTATTGGTCGTGCCGCTAAGAAAGCAGAATCTCTATGACACACTCACCAATCCCTGCAGTTCTCCAAGCAGGCGTTGTATCCTGGCATCACGTTCACGCAACTCAGCGACCGCAGAGTCCCGCTGCGCCGTCATATCGCGCAGATCTACGCGCATACCCTCCACACTATACGGCCCTGCTGATGGTCCACCCGACGTTTGGAGACCCTGAGGTCCTTGGAGACAAGATGGATGGGAACCAGGGTAGCCAGGTTGCTGTTGGGCTTGATAACCAGGTTGTTGTTGACCTTGGTAACCACCTTGCTGTGGGGTTTGATAAGCTCCCCCGTGAGAAGTCTGGTGGGTTAATGGTTGGTATTCCGGCTAAGGGTAAAGAAAGGATGTTTTTTACTCACATAGTGTGTAATGTAGTAGCTAAAGAGAAAAACACAATATATTTCGATTTAAGTCAAATCATAAATATCTTAAACTTTTTTAATTTCGCTATGAGGCTTTCCGCTACTTGATTATTTCATGTTTATTATATAATGTGCAGCTTATTTGTGCAGATAAAAGAAAAAACTTGATGTTCTTCTACATGAGAGCAATATACCTAACAGTTTTTGTAAAATCCAGAGAGACATAGAGGTTAATTCAAGACTTGTAGAACTTGATGTTAATAGTTATAGCAAAAAAGTAATAAGGCACAAATATTTATGAAATTGTATTAATTTGTAATACCAAACTAACCTTAATATTCTGAGCAGCAAATGCATTGATGGAGTATCCACTGAGCATACCAACGAGCTCCCTAGCGTTAGAATCAAACTCATTCTTCACACGGTACAGGTCTCGCTCCGTGTTGGTCTGCAGCTCGGAGAAGTGGCGCTTCACCGCTACTACCTCACGCCACATGCTGAGCAGACGGTGATGTTCGTTGGAATAGTAGTCGTTGAATGCCTGTAAAAAATTAATTAAAATGTTTACATACTCATGCTTTTTTCTCATACGGAAGCTCTCATAAGGAACAACGGAAAAACATTGGGAAGAGTTACAGGTTGAACCCCTGTAACTCTTATTCTTGTCTAAATGGAATAGTTTATTTATTTATTGAAGTAACATAGGAGACTTACAGCCAAAACAAACAGATCAAGGACAGTACATTACTCTGAAGGCCAATTACAGGTCTCCACTTATGAAATACCGAGGAAAAAAAAAAGAGTTAATTCTAAGGACATTCACACCAACTTAAAATATAGAAATTTAAAGGTAACAAACTGATCCTAGAATCACGAGTGCTTAAATTGTACACTTTTAAAATTGTGTTTTCCAATTTATGAAATCTTGGTCAAGATTAAGTTTACTCAGCTTTTATGTTGCAAGTTCCAATTAACTCATGAAATTACATTATGAAGCCAATGACAGCAAAATTGAATGCTGTTGCTCCCTAATTGTAAAAACAAATTAATTTTGTAAGTATGTTATCTAATACAAATTGTACTTAACAATGAAATAAAACTAAAATGACTCATTTTGTTTACTCCTAAAAATAGTAGGTATATCACCAACCTGTTCCTCATCCTTCCACTCATCCTCCTTGATGGCCATCTCATCCCGCAGAGCCTCCCAGTCATTGGTGAGCTTCTGCAGGTCATTGGTGAGAGCCTCATTCAGGTGGTGGGACTCCTCCAGCTGGTCACGAAGTAAGTTGTTCTGCTGCACTACTTTCTCACACCTGGTGAGGAATAGTAATGAGTAGTGGTGGAATTAAGACTATTTTAAACAAGTAATTCATTCATTCATTCATTTCATTGAAGTAATTTTGACTAAACTGGTATACCTATTGCCAGAATCATAAAAGAATCTTGTTTTTGTACAGTCCAACAATAACCTAAGTAAGTATACAGGCAGTAAGCTTTAAATACTTTTAAAGTTTTAAACTATTTCTTAGTATTGGGGTATCCTATCCCTTATTATCCTCGCACTAAGGGTGAATACATCTAAACTTTTATACCTAGTATAAGTCTTATCCTGTGAGTTATTCCATAAAAAAACTGTCAAACTACAATTTTATTCCACAGATAAAAGACAGACTTAGATAAAATCAGGCCTAAGTAGTCAAGTCCTTTTTATAATTTATTATTTTGAATGGTTTTTGTTTTAATAGTTATGACACACATAGTAAAAATGATTTTTGGCAGAATAGTAGAAATGTGAATATAGCAGCAACCAACATGTAAAATATAAAACATGTTTAGATTTTTGTCGAGAAAGACTATATTGTGTTTATATAGTATCAATATTATATTGATTGTAAAACAAGAAGACAAAGGCACCTTGCCACTGGAAATCATCTATGTGGCTTCTGCTTTAGTTTATCTGGTTTAGTACTTGTCTAAATTTCTTTCAACAACTAATCAGAACTTACTTGCGTTTCTCCTCATCCAAACGCCTCAACGCGGTCTCCAGGTCGGTAATCCTGGCGTCTGCAGCTGACACGGCGGCCGAGGCGCACGTAGTGGCGGAGGGCGGCGGCGGCAACGAGATGCCGTGGCTCTTCACCACCGGAGCTCGGAAGGTCGACGGCTCCCGGTAGGAAGTTGGCTCGCGATAGGTCGTTACCTCGCTGCGTGGAGTTGTCTCCAGCATTTGGGTCTCGAGTTCCGAACATCGTTGCTTGTATTGCAAAACCTTTATGAAGAGGAATTTGAATGAAACTGGCTGTAGAAGTAGTCACCTAATAGCTGTTTTCATTCAAGAATATACAAATTCTCTGTTTTTTAAAGTTTTCGGCTGTTTGTAAATAAATAAATGACACTGACATTTCAATATTTCATAGACATTGACCATTGACAAAAGGTGTGTCATTAATGACGTTTTATCTTACGTTCAGTATTTTATTGCAAAATAAAGAAGACAAATGCCGAAAAAGTTTATGACAAACTGCAAGTTAAATAGTCAGAAAATAACGTAAGTAACATAATGGAAATAACCAAACAGTTTTTGAGGTCAGTGCCGGAAGGTAATGTACAGTGGCCAGCACATCAAGCTACCCAAAACTGTCAAACTTTCCCAATCAAACTTGAACCTAATGCTTTAGCGATAAAGTTTAAAATCTACTAAAGAAATTTGACAGATTTTAGTAGCTTGATGTGCTGGCCACTGTACTTCGTGGTCAGGGTTTACAAAGTGCATTATTTATTTACACATTACTCATTTAAATACAACATAATTTTATGAAAAATTGTCTTATAATACCTTGGACTGAAGCCTGGACACCAACGCGGCTTGGCCTTGCTGAGCCTTACGATAAGCATCGAGTCTACGCTTATGGTCAGCAGCCTCGCCGGCGAGACGAGCGCGTAGCTCCTCGTTCTGCCGCCGGAGGTCACTGCCCACGCTCCCTCCCGGAGAGTCCATCTCCGGAGGACTGTCCAGGGACTTCTAAACACGAAGGTAGAATGAAACTGGGCAACTGCCTTAAATGCTTATATCTATCAGCCCATCTTTAGTTAAAAGGAAACAGCTACCTAAGACGATCACATTTTTTTAGTTAGATTTCACTGTTAGGCGGTTTTGGCTGATAATTATTTGTTAGGGCCCATCTCATCATACGCATTAGAGCCGTTGTTTCTCAAAATTGTGTATGCCTACCTCCTTCTTGAGCCGCTGATGAGGTAGCGTGCTCGGAGGTCGCCGGCCGATAGGAGCCCGAGCGCTCCGCGGCGTAGTCAGACCTTCCCTGCTCGGCAACTAGGAAACAAAGGGTTAATTAACTGACAAAACCTACAAAATGCTTTAATCACACAAAAAAATAGGTGGGTATTTCCAATTAGGTATTTCAAAGGAGACTTTCAGGACAAAATCTTAACCAAAGAAAAGAATAGAGAAATTGCTTCCAAAAATAAATCAGTCGATTCTTAAATTAATAAGAAACAGTAGCGACCTGAAAAGTAACTTTCTTCTTAACCTTCTTTTGTTTCATTTCTAAATAAAAATGACGTGCCGACTTAAATTCGAAAGACATTTTGCACGAAAGCTTAACTCATTCACTTATCTGCGATTTTCACAAAATAAAACGTCCACTAGCTCGAGGAAATAGAAAGGAGGTCGTAATAAAAAGTAAAAAGACAACATTCTGAGGTGTGGCAACAGTGAAATTGCGGTTTGTACTGCAGAAATACAGTTCCGTAGGGCGGCAAGAAACACTGGCTATCGGACTAGGCATCTAATTATCACCGCCCACAATGCAGTTACTCAGCGAGACCCCTTGCCGAGGTGAATAAACCTGTCCCCTTTAGCACTAAATAAATGATGTAGGTTTATAGTTTGTGTAATTGTTGCAATCAACCCTTATAATATGAAACTGCCTTTAGTAAAATAATGACGATGATTTTTCATTGCGATTTGTAGGTAGATATTTACCTATAGGAAGCGATAGCTCCCACAATGCGGAAATAGGTAGGTTGGTACATACGATTAAATACTTAATTATCTGATTGCTATCCTTACCTATGTCAAGATTATCTAGGTACATTTATAGGAACCGGTCAATAAGATAGATTCATTGGTGATCGATGGATAGATTGCACACCTGGCAAAACTTGTAGGTATAACGTGTAGTTAGGTAGATACCTACGTCTACCAACCCAAGTACCTATATATTTTAAAACTGATCCACAAATCTTCTATGTGCAGTATTTTCAAAAACCTACCTTACAAATTAACTAGTAGACTTTGGTTTTCCTTTTCAAATTGGAATCATTCAGCATCCTAATTGCGTAAAACCCGATTAATCATAATCTGAATCATTTTGAAGGATATTTCTAATCCATTGCTTCATAAGTTCGAAAAAAAAATCTACTTAACAACATAAATAACGCAATGAATGTTGTTGAACTGTCAAAATGAAACAGATTAGGTAGTCTCGTTTACCAAAATGTGTTACGCAATTAGTTAGCTGCACTGAAATTGAATTCAAAATTGTGTACTAACTAAAAATGACTACTTGACTCGTAAATCGAACGTAAGTAGGTACTACGAAGGCTCATTTAGGTATAGTACATCCGTTTTAACAATAAAAATATTTTTATGTTGGAACATGAAAAGTATTTTTACCTTGGCTCACGTGCAAGATACAGCATTGTGATTTGGTACCTAGTAAAGTTCGTAACTCTATGTAGGTCAGGTCAATTACCTTACCACTATCGTATGCCATTCACCACTAGTAAGTTTAACCTTGCAGAATACCTAAAGCATGTAAACAAACCATCTTTTAACATTGAAATATAGGTAGGTATCTTTTTCCGATAAAACAAGTGTAAGGAAATCTATTCTAATCTTAAAACTCACCTATGTAGACGAAAATGTGACGGCGTCCATGATTGGTCGAGTTATTTGATGAAAACTTAGTGAAAAATTGATAATACGCACGTATCCTAGCAACGCAATCAAAGCGTGCAGTAAGTTATGTCAATTAATAATTAGTCATAAGAACGAAATTTAATAAACGCACTTTTAATAAAAACATTATGAGAAAATTGCACTTTTTGTAAAAACGGAGGTTAATATTTAAACAAAAGAAAAACGATTGAATTTGTCGCTAACAGCGTTATTGAAATCCACGAGTTCCATTTTCAATTTGGTTTCGCGCCCACTTTTACGCCTGATGCAATAATTATACCAGCCAGTATTGATTGCACGTATGTGCAGTTTGTATATTTAAACTAAATCATTTTCCTAGTTTTCGTGTATTACTTGTGTCGTGTCACACGTGTGTTCAGCAAAAGCTGATGGGGTGAACTGTTTAAAAATTTACGAATAAGAATTGTTATTTCGAGGGGCGAGCGATTCGCTTGACTGATCACCGCCCCCTATTAGTTGGTACAGGTGTACCTACCTCAACGATACGATAATGATAACACTTTTTTACTTGGGTTCAACACTTCAAAAAACTATGATAATGCCATAAAAACTAGTAACTTTGTAGAAAGTTGTCAAAGACACGGAAAGACCTCCGGGCTTTTTTTTAGGATCTTCTTAAAAAAATTGGCGTTATCGATATTTTCTAATGCCAATCTTCAACTTATAGACTTTGTGGAGAATTATATCGTACGGAACTCTTAGCATAAACTGGGACTCTAGCTTGACCAAATTTACACTATCGATTCCAAGACTGTCCCAAAAATACAGTCTGATTTAGGGAAGTTGCTACGCCGTAGCACTTGGTTAAAAAACGATTTATTACTCTATTCACTTTTTTATCGATTAGGTACAGTATTTAGACATTTTAGACGTCTCTGTCGGACTGTACATCTATGTAAAGACATTTCTTATAAATTGATACTTATTTAAAGTGCATCAGATAAACTCCAGGCAATAGGCAGACTAAGTCGAGAGATTACGTAGGTTATCCGTTTCCTTTCGTTGTATACATAGTCCGGCCATAAGTTCTGTTACAAATGAAAATGCATTTTTTTTTTATGTAGGTAATGTAATTTAATACAACTTTATTAGTAGGTACATATGTATTTATTGAAGTCTCAGCAAAAAATAATTATATTCAAAATGGCCACCTTTGGCTTTGATACCGGCCTCTGTCTGGCCACGAATTTACGTACTCTGTGGATTTACGTAGGTACCTACTGTTTCAATGGGAAATTTAGTCACTGCTAGCTGCAGAGATTTCTTAAGAGACACAATGTCGGCGTGTCGTTTAGAACAGCCCCATGTCCTTAAAGAACTTATGGTTCGACTAGTTAGGTAAAAAAATAAAAAACTTGCAAGGCTTATGTAAATAACAACAATAATAATAATTAACAACAACAATAATTTTATGTATATAAAATAACGGACACAATGAAATAGCCATTTCCATAAATTGCTGGACTATTTGAGTAACAGCTGCTACTCCTGTAAATGCCCTGACAGTTACCTATTTTATGAACGTTTGAATAGTTAGGTATCCATAAACGTAGTGAAGAATTAAATATAAAGATTAAAATTTCCTAATCTACAGTAGGCGCTGTCGTAATGTTTGTTACATTATCGTGCAATGTATTTACCTACTTTGCTACTGAAAGGGATTTTCATAATGAGTTATTGCAAGCTATCTTACGAAAGTAGAAATAAGATAATTGTTTATAAAATAGTTCGCAATAGAGCCATATTTCACACTGGAGAGGTTTTATAAAAAATATTTAAAAAAATCAATTGTGGTAAGAATTGTGGAAAGCTTGCAGTTGTGTAAAACTAAAGAAAATAAAATTTAAGATAACGAAGAAGACAACGACAGAACAACATACCTACGGTTTCATTACATAGAATTTTATTTTTTATTATTTTAAAATAAAATTCTATCAAACTTAAACTCTAAGCATTTAAAACCAATTACAGACACTTTTGAATTGTCAAGGGGTCGGTCAGTCAGAAAGAAAGATGAAGCTAGTTGCCCATTCCAAAGCGTAGTACTCGTAGGTTCCTATGGAGAAGAACGGGCAAAAACTCCACTCCAATCTGCAGAGTAAGTACGTTTAAAGGTTGTTATTTTTATTTATTAATTAGTACTTCGTTTACAAGTTGTTATGTACCTTCGTATATTTCGTATTGTGCACATAGGTGAAGAGCGCTTTTAAGATTATTCTAGTAGTTTGAAGAAGAAATTTTATCGAATTTATTATTATTTATTTACATACCGAAACTTAAACAACTATGCACAAATCCTTAGTGTGATATACTATGTGCGTCACAGCTTTGCGTGCGATGCGTGGGTTCGACGACCGATACCACAATCCCTGATAAGTTTCAGTCACAATTTGAGATAGTAACCGATGCTAATTGTATCTAAGAATGTATGATTTCAAAAAGTTATGTTATGTCTTTAAAACAACTGAAGTTGCTGATGGATGAAATATTTTCGTTTAAAAAATTAAAAGAGAGAACTGCTGATCTATTATATAATAATCTCACCGTAAAAACTTAGGCGAAGTTAGACCACTGTGAGATTTTTACAGGATAGACCATATTAGGTAGAATCCGTATTTATAAAGTGTAAACGCCATCATTGCTCTTGTGCAAAAGAAATAAAACTATGCAGGACTATTAACACCATTTATTTTTCGAAAAGGAATCATTTTGAATACGTCCCCAGCAAAATAATGTGATACCTACGTCGCGCTTTATATCGGTATACGTAATTAGAAGTCTCTCTTTCTGTGTTTTTTCTGAACTTAACAGCTGCATCCAAGAGGTAACGAAGAATTCTTTACCTAGTTACGTACTAAAAGCAGATAATGAAGTGGTCTACGTCGCTACCGTGCGCGCGTTTATTAGTTACGAAATGTTTTTGTAAACAACTACGCTCAATAGGTTAGGTTCACCGACATCATTTTAAGATGACTAAAGCAAATGCATGGGGGATTAGGTATTATCACCATGCTCATTATAAGTATAACAATATTATGGTAAGCAACATATTTTAATTATTTGATATAATATACCCGCTACGACAGATCGACGTAGCGGGCTATAATAAATAAAATAAATAAAATAAAATATCTTTATTTCAGACCTAAGCAGTCCATACGTAGTTAGTGGTTAGTAACAAACTGTGCTTACATGCTATGTTATTGTTGTTAGTAAGTAGGTACTTAATTCTATTTAACATAAACCTATACCTAATTCTACCCAGTGGCTTTGGATGGGGCATTCCAAACGGCCCATTTTCATTATTAAATTATTATAATTTATGTAAGTAAATACAGGACGATATGATTCAAGTCTCCTTGAAGAATAGATATCACTCGTCTTAAACCAATCGGTAATTTATATTAATGTCATAATTTAAAAAAACGGGAGCGAGAGTGCACAGCCTTATCTTATCAGAATGTTATTATTGAAAGCAATGCAATAACAATATTATTGTTATAGGTACAAAAACTATTTATAGTTGAAGTACTCGATTTTTCAAATGATAGCCCCTGGCCCCGAAATGGTCATTCAATAATGTCTTCTAGAAGAGTTTTTGCTGCTTTCTTTAATTTAAATATTATAAGGCATAAAATATTTACACATGGACTCCGAATAACTTTATTTTACACTGACATATCTATGATAAGCATGTACAGTCAACAAAGCTATTTGGTATACCTACAGGCAGCTAATTTTAAACTACTTTAAAAAATGTTGTGAGTATGCTGGGTAGTTAACTCTTTTACTCGATTTAAGTACCTATGCCATATGCTTAAAAAGTGATTACGCAAACAATAAAAATGAATATTGGCAGTGTAGTGAAGAGATGAATAATTTTGCCTGCATACCAAATAGCTTTGTTGAATGTACATGAAGATGTATAATGTTATCATATAACACGTGATAGGTTAGGTAAACCTATCCCTCCTACTTTATTGACATTAGGTACAATTATTAGGTATTTGGTACAAAGCTAGTGGCAATAGTTGTTGCTACGTACGCCATGGAGGCTTTTATCTAGATAATAAGTTCTTTTTACCTTTTAGATTTTATTTCTGCTTGAGTATTAGTTCTCGATGTTTTTGGTTGTTATATTGGCGTGTGCTAGCTAACATAAGGCTATTACTTAATTAAATGTATGTTTTGTGTTGCGTATTGTTAATTATTTTACATACTATTGTATAGATTCAATTTTTTCTAACTGATCAGACAGCTGTGCTGCTGGGGAGTTTGTTGCACCACTTCTTCCTCCCAGCTAATGCACTAGGAAGTGGTGAAGGGCGGGCGTTTTGGGGGACTATCTTAATGAAATTTTGACGTTCGAGAAGTGCTGATTCTCAGCCTAGTTTGAATAAATGACTTTTGATTTTTGATTTTGCATGGCAATGTAGAAATGAACTGTAGGTAGACTACAGATGAATTTTGTTTTTTTCTGTTCCTTTGGGTTTTTCCGGAATTTTCTTTTCGTTTTTTAGTACTTTGAGTTTTTGTGAGACTAACGCACGGCTATTACCTAATTACCCGACTACAGCGAAGCAAAAAGGAGGGTTATGATTTTGACCGGTATGTATGTATGTTCATTTGTTACCTCATAACTTCTAATCTACTCAACATAATTTGAAAGACAGACTAATTAAAAATCCGGAGTCACACGTAATCTATTTGAGTTATCCCCTAACACGTGTGACTCCGGATTTTTTAGTTGACTTTTGCCGTAGTTGGGTTTTATTTACCTACTAATATAGATATAGGTACCTACCTTTTTCTTGGCAAGACATTCGTACCTAAATGTTCAAGATTTTTGCGCTTTTAGACATATTCAATTAAAACAGGCTAAAATAAGTAGGTAATTTATACGTAAAATGCACCTTAATGATCTTGAAATGAACTAGACTGTCGTAATACACGATCAATCACAATTTAAATCGTTTTGAAACAGATTGCTAATCCATTGCTTCATAATTTCGAAAAAAAAATCAGCTCAATTATCGATTGAGTCAGTCTTAATCGATTACGAAAATGTGTTTCGCAATTAAATAGCTGTTTCTATTTGACTAAAGCGACTTTAGACTTTGCTATTACAAGGGGCAAAGTCTGAAGTTATTTTAGCCAATGGATTATGCAAATAAAGATAACTTTGCCCTTACAAGGGGCAAAGTCTGAGGTAATTTTAGCCAATGGATTAGGCAAATAAAGATAATTATTGTGCCCTTTGGACTCTGGGACCACAAGGTGTGTTTTTAATAATAAAATACTTCAAATATTCGAGATTCAGATATAAAGTGAAAATAAATAATAAGTACCCCCGGTGACTGTTATCACAAGGAATTAAGCTGATCGTCGATTGTTTTTCTGTCCGTTTCAAAGGTAATCTTTATAATCGCGCCATATTGTATTGCATGAATGATGTAAAAGTGTAAGTAGGTAGTTAGTTAGGGCTTATATAAATAGTGACAGATGGGTTTTGTTGCTAACTCATATAGACCTTGATTGCATATTCAATGCCAACTCAGTTGACTTACCGTTGTGATAACAGTCACCGGGGGTATTAATATCTAAATCACGACTATTCCAAGTACCTAAATTGCATCATTAACACACATTTCTTCCGAAATAAAAGCAATAATTACCTACGTATAAATATTACCTTCTGATTTTGTAATAGGTACAAGGGTACAATCATAATCTAGGATATTTTCTACATCTTCCGTTTAACTTTTCAAAAGAACAATGATTCTAGATTGCTTCCAATGGTTATAGACAGTTGTTCCTTGACATAGATTGATTTATTGACAGTGATACAACAGCCGTTAATTTAGTTATCAAATGTATTGTGGCAGTTTAAAAGAATATGATTACATGACGCAAGTAGTGCGGGGTCCAGCGCGCACAGCAATCATTCGGACGTTGACTCACATAATCTTATCACACACCCCTTTGTTATTGATTTCTAACTCAAAATATTATGACTGTTTGTTTTATTTAAAAAAACAAAAACTGTGGCATGTCTGAAACTGTGCGTCGTGCGACTTTCTATGTCATTTTTGAAGACAAAGTTCATTAAAATACTTATAAGAATGGGTAGGTACGTTTTCATAACAGTTTAGTGTCATATTTCATGAGTCAAGGTTTATGAAACATAACTAAAAACCTGATATTTGAGAACACAGCTGCTGCTTATTCAGAAAATGTCCATTACTGACTACATTTTAAAGTTCTTTAATCATCAAAGTCAATTTAATCCTGCACTAGCATTCGAAGCCAAAGATGACTGAGTAGCGTCACCCTGGAAAGGACAGAATGTCTGTCTGAGATTATATTTTTATTTAACTACGATATTTTTTTATTTAACCGTCCAATTATTTTAGGTGACACAGTACCATAAATAAATAGCGTAACCAAAACATAGTCGTACACTTGACAAATCTTAAATACAATCTAACACTAAAATATATTATGTAGGTAGAAGTATATATAGGAAAAATAAAGGGGAGAGCTCATTGGGCATAAAAAAATTCGTCCGTATCGCTCAGCGTGAAAAGAGCCCAAAAGGCTGGCAGCGTTGCCACGTTGGATGACAATAGTGATTCTTACCTAAAAACCTAATAATTGGTCAGCTCTTGGTCAACCCCAAACGGCTCAAAGATAAACATTCAGACATATTTTATAATTACCTACACCTCATAAGGAAACTCACAGAACCAACCTCATCACGAATTCAACATGACAGTAAAACCTTGCGGAATAAATTAGCAAAAGCTTGTGGCTTCTGAGTCCGGGAACGATTGTGTTATTCTGTTTATTTGAACCCTGCGTGTCTGATGGTCCCTGCGAACTGGGTCACAATAAACGTTTACGACCAAAATGATAATCTCGGCAAATAATCGAACGGCGACGGGACCAGACGGCAAGGGAATATATGCGTAGCTATACTTAGTCCCCACCTTGTTCTGTTGCTAGCTCGTGTTGATTTCGCGATGATATGAAAACCGTTGTACGAGTACTTACCATTTGCATTACATCGGTTTTCATTGCGCATGGTTTGACGTTTCGTATTAATAGAACCGAGTTATTTTATTAAAATTTGGTTGAATTAGGTACTCTTAGTTAAATACCAAATTCTGCCAAAATAGCTCTTCATAAGGTATACTGGGTCAGTTAAATACGAAACGTCAAATCATGCAGCCTCATATTTACCATAGGTGTTCATATCATTGCGAAATCAACACGTGTTAGCAACTGTTATTTTTTACTCTGTATTTTAATTTGCATAGAAAAGCAGGTAACATTGTTCTAAACAAAATCAGAAGGCCAATTTTATTCTCGTACTTAAAATAATAACGTTCACATTCAAGTTGCAATCTGTCAAACTTGTCAAAAATGTTGGTTAACTGATTGTATTTTTGACAGATTGCGAATGAGATGCGAATGCGAACGTTCTTAAAAATTACGGCAATTAGCCCTCAGGGCAAAGTGAGTCCCTTCCCAGGTTTTTCCTGTAGGTGTTTGGTTTGCACAATAATTATGACATTTCCTGCTATTTATTATACCTTCCCTCACCCTTCTACACAAAGCAATTAATATAGGTATCCAACAAGTCAATAATCCGTGACATGTAGGTATCACTTTCATTTTGCAAGGGGTTTAAAATTGTAACAAACATGGACAAGTCTGGTAACATAACATCACGCCGGCAGAGGTGTACCTTTAGTACACCCACATTTCGCCAGTTATGTTTGAGGCCCACAGGGGCGGACAGGCACAGGGGGCGAGCCTGTATTGCCATCAACCGGGCACAAATCCAGACTCCGGCTTGCTTGAGAACTTCCAAATGGAAAAACCCAATAACACTTTGCCCGACCCGGGAAACGAACTCCGGACCTCACGGACAGCAGTAGCGCCTGGGACTACTAGACCCACGAGCCAGTTCTAGTAATATTTTTTATTATTTATTATTTTAGCTTTTTATGAGCTATGAAAAAAGTCTTTAATATTATATTCTCCCAAATTCCTGTGGTAATGAAGAAATTCTACAAACAATTTGCAACACCATAGCAAATAATGGCATCTTGTGGTTTGCTTGTTATTGAGCAGACAACCTTGTTTTTTTTTAAATTGATTGAGCACCGAGGACTAAAGTAAAATACAACGTTCGAAAGTTCTTCATTTGTTTAATTTCTAACATACAGTACACGCATACGTCTACAACATGTCGTGATGGCCCAGTAGTAAAGGCCTCTCCTCTCATGCTTGAGGGTTCACATCAGGGCAACAACCATTGGGAATTTTTCAATTACTTGTACTTTCCGAGTTTATCTTGGACATTACTGATATCGGTGAAGGGAAGCATCGTGAGGAAACCTGGACTTATAGTTAATTCATATTATAATTCTGAAATCTCCAACCCGTCTTGGGCAAGCGTGATGATCAAATGCTCGTGCCTTCTCCTTATGAGAAGAGGCCTTAGGGACTACTCACATTTATTCAGCTCTATTCAGCGTTTGCCTATAGAAAACTACGATTTTGTATGAGACGCGTACGCGTCCTTTCAGCTGCAGATAGCTGAAAGGACGCGTACGGGTTTCGCGCATTTTATATGGACAAAAGCTGAATAGAGCTGAATAAGTGTGAGTAGTCCCTTAGCCCTGCAGTGGGCCAGTAATAGGCTGGTATTATACTCACACGGAAATAATCATTGAATTATTCCCGTCCCCCACTATGCATAATGCGCAGTTTTTTACTCGATTTCCGCATTTCGCTCCCCATTTTTCGCGTGGCGAAAACTTTTGATCATTAGTGTCAAACTTTTCGATAACGAACAGCTAACTGGTTATTAACAATACTATCTACTGTTATTGTGTCTGAACTGGCTGACTAACTCAAGTTTAAGTTAAATTTAGACTTATAGAATGTTCACTTCACCGTTCTTGGAGTGAATGAAACCATAGATTCTGTTAATTGCCAGTTGGCTGGTTATGCCCGCTGGTAGGTAGCCATTTGTCAGTTGTTCAATTTGGTTGGTTATCGTTATTGTGTTTTAAGGTGTGACTATTTCAATAAACAGCTCTATTGAAGCACGAGCACAGATTAATACAGATAGTTCACTCCGCAAAATCATTTAAATAAAAAGCGGTTCTTGCTACGACACGATAAAATGCAATTCAGGTTGCACAGCGCTAATTAGCTACATTCACCTAGAAGTTGCCTCTGTTTCTATCGCGTAACTCTTATATCTTCTGACTACGTTACGCTCACTGAATTGGCCCGACAAGACGAGCCCGCCGCGTACTTGTAGCGCGGAGTGAACCATCTGTATCTATTATTCTGTGGCACTAGGATAAATTCACGTTATTATCTGAATTTAAATTCTGGACATTCTAGTAGGCGGTGCAAGAGGTCTTCTGATTGTTTTTTCAACGAAATTGAACGTCACAATTGTACTGGATGTTGTTTAATTGTTGCCTTGGAAATAACCGGTCGAAGGGGCGGTGGTTGGGGAAGGCCTATGTCAAGCAGTGGACTTTTTTCGATTTTGGGAAAATATTGCTCTTAGATTCATGTTATACTGAATTGTGCTGTATTTTCTTTTCCAAGTCTCATTCTCTCATACTCGATTTGAAATAGATATCTATTTAGAGTATCGAAACATGAAGCTACGATGCCTTTTAAACGCTCATTACCTCTTTACACAAAGCATTGCCGTAACTTTACGAGTATCGTAAAAGTTGCTACAATATTCCTGGTTCAACGTCTTGTTACAGTAACTCCATGCAAATTACGTTGACAACTTTTGATCGTAGTCGTCATGAAGTCGAGTCCAAACTGTTGTTGGAACATTAGCATAACTTATACCGTATAAGGAACATTCCTCAGGTTTCGACATGTCCCGTGTGCCTTCCTGCTTCACATAAAATCGTCATGAATAGAAATCGTTCATTAAATCCGTATATCCGCGGTTCGTGACGGTCTCGCATGTCGCATCCCGACTCGCGAACTTGCCGCTCATAAATATCGTTTTATGTCACGTGTCAAAGCCGCCATCTTGGTTAACCGGTAAAATATAACAAACATAACTTCGCCGTTACCATACTTCCGCTCCAAAATTGGAATGCGTTACGCCCTTGTTATAGAGTCCAATTTTTCGAGAGGCCATTTTTTTCATGGGTAATTTTTTTGCTGTTGTTTATAAAAATGGGAGTGCTCGTCTTCCTATCGATTGTGCCAACTGGTGCTTACCTCCGATCTCGATTCGTCGGCAATCGAGTAGAATTACTCGAAATGTAACATCTAGTGCTGTTACAAAAGGTGTAACTTCAATCAAACACTTAGTGAGTTCAGTTTCGCCAGCTCGAAGCAGGCAAGGGTAATATTTTTGCAATTTTCTAGGTAATTACGGGCGTCATTTGCAAGTTGCAACCGCCTGTTTTGACTAGGAATAGTTGTTTGTTAGACGGCTTGTCGTGAGTCGAGGTAGACAAATGAATGCGAACTTTTAGACATTTTGGATTATTACAGAAATACAAACAGACTTGTGTCGCGCTTTCGTCATACGATAATTTATGATAAGCAATAAACAGACTTGGAACTTTCGTTTACTAATACTGCTACGCCATTTTTACTACGACGTAGTTGAGTGTCGTAGCAAATTTACTGGATGAAGAGATTTACTTTACAACTCGCACACACACTATCGTAGCATTCATGTTTCGAGTTTTCTGCGTAGCAGTCAGCGCTGTTGCTACGCCATTCGTAGCAGTTTTCACTAAGTTATGGTGGCCCCTTTTTATACCATCAGAAAAATATTGTCGGGCGTAATGTTTACCCAACAACTAATAAATTAAGTTGTTGTTAGCTGTTGTTATAACTTTGACTTTAATTGGTATTAGAAAGTTATGGAACTTATAATAATCATAGTAACCCAATGTATCTTGGGGCAATTTTCCTAAATTACCAAAAACCCATTCCTACGGAGATACTTTCCATAAGTAAATATATTTGCATTTAGTACCATTCTGCCGAAATTTGATTGTCCTCTGCACGCACGTGAGTCTTGCAACGTACAACTAAGCAAAAGTACCTACCTACTTAAAATTGTTTTTCTTTTATGAACAAACTTTGATAAAAAATGTTAGACAATAATTTGATAATGTTTCTAGCTAAGAACTTGTTTCGTTGGTATTGCTGGTTGCTGGTTGGTATTTAACAATATCGTAACACCAAGGTATGTTATTTAGTACTGTTTTTATTATTCTAGAGAATTAATGTTTCGATAGACCGGCTCGCAAGTACTTAGCAAGAGAAAACAAGATAATATTAAAATAGGGTCATAAAATTATCATTATGTATCAACCGGTAAAATCCACACTTTTACTTTATCTTTTCAATTTTAACCATAAAATGGCTGATTAAAATTGCGATACCAATTAAATCTCGGTTCGCAAAATGTTAATGGCATAATTATTAATAAGCCCTCGTTGTAACAAGCCAACAAGCAATTTATGGCATGCTACGAACATTAATTTACTACAATTTATGATAGTACTTACCGTTCGTATTTCGGTCACCCCATATAGATCGTGACGTAACCAGGATAATGTCATGCTGTCATTGCAAAATTAATATAAACTATGGCAATACTGAATGAGCACAACACGGGAAATTTCCAACGTAACATTTTTCAAATAATCATGTTTCTAATTTTTACAAGCTTTTATGTAGCCAGACGTGTGTATCTGATTTTCTGAATTTTTGCCAGTCACTGTGATTAGAATGCGTATTCTCTTCATACTTTGAATGTGTAAACGATAACGTTTCCTCAATAATGATGAGAATCCTAACGGCTCTGGCAAAATAATTAAACATCGGCATTTAATTTTTGCTATTTAGATCATTATTTTTTTTGAGAAGAAGACGTTATAATAAAAAATAGCTAGTAACAAAAAATTATTTACTTGTTAAATACATCTTTAGCAGTCAAATAAAACGCTAAAATCCTCCAACGTGAGAGGTGTGTATTTGATACTTAACACAAGATCTTTAGAGAAACTAAGGGCGGATTCGACCAAACAGGGATACATTTTATCCGCGGAATAAGATTTACTCTGACAGTTTTCGTTTGGAGAAACTGTCAAAAATTCAAAATTTATTCGAAAGAGAAGACTTATTCCGCGGATAACATTTATTCCTGTTTGGTCGAATCCGCCCTTAGAGGTGTGACTATCGAACTACCAGCAAAATCCGGATAGTCCCAGTGCTCTCAATTAACACAATACTAACATGCAGATATCCGTGGCTAATCAGTCTTAGTCTTATGGGTCATCAGACCGGAGGTCGTGTGATAGTGACACAAGCATGAGTTTTACCCGTGAGGTGTGTCGGTTCAAAGCCGCGTGGAGCCTCGTGGTTGCGTCGTGTGGATTATCTCTGAATCGGAATAATCTGATATGTTAGTCTGTATTCGTCCACTACTGAACTTAGGCGTATTAAGTTCAGTATCTTAGGTTTTGTATGTAAAGTACCCATTACTTTACTTTCAAAGACTAAGATAAATATACTCGTATTAAAGTTTTTAAAGTTTAAAGTTTGTTTATTTCATAATCAACGGGTTAACAAATAAGTCGTTGAGGCCTTCTTTTAAGTATATAGATACCTGTGACAGAAGACCTCCCTCTTCCATAACTATGTGTACACATAAAAAGCCTGTTAATAACAGAATTAAAAAGTAGGTAAAAAATAAAATACAAAACTAAAACTAGAGAATTTAAAAAATAATTACAATTAAGTATAATAATTAAATTCATATTTTTATTAATTACTTTAATTCATAAAAATAAAAATCTCGTATTACGTTCTATCGTGCCCACTTGATTAACACATACCTAAGTAGATAATTGTTAATTCCAGCCGTGGTGAAGATGGTTGGTGGTTGGTGCAGGGGCTGATAGTGGTGACAGGGGCGCGCAGGACAATTATTTATACAAAGTTAGTTTAGTAAATTCATATGATCTACTTTCTTAGTTATTGTTTGACATTAATTAGTGGCATCGGTAATAGAAAACATCGTGAGGATGTATGGACTTATAATTTAATAGAAATATCGACAATCCGCTTTGAGCAGGCGTGGTGATCAATGCTCAAGACTTCACAGAATGAGAAGAGGCTTTTACCCTGCAGGTGGACATTTACAGGCTGGTATTATTTATACTGCAAATGTCATCGAGAACTTAGAATTTGCTATATCTAGGTATTTGATAAATAAACACCTTCAAAGTTATAGTTACTTTCAAACGATAATTATTTAAAGCTCCACTTGACGACACTTTATTATCATAGACCTCATCCATCACTTTCAGACAAGTCAAAAGCAGGCCCACTCAGCAATTTTTTAAACGATCAAACATAAAATATGTATTTTTCTTGTCATTACCGAATTAAATAGCAATGACTTCATTTTGTGGACTTCGTACTGGGTATTTTTAATATTGAATAGGCTTAGATATTATGACCGCACTATCTCACCTATTTGCGATGATGCTCTCAACAATAGTACGGTACCTACGGTTTTTTTGTTTGTTATTTATCTGTATAATGAACCCTTCACAAATCTGAAATACAATATACAATCTAACATTATATATAGATGAAATGATGATGATGTACAAGGAAAAAAAGGAAAGAGTTCATTGGGCACCAAAAAATTCGTCCGCATCGCTGTCAGTGGGAAAAGTGCCTAAAACCGATGAGCTAGATGCTAATTAATCCTCACAAACATCATTATAAATTATCCAATTATACTTAAGTAGAATGTTTACATTCACAAGTGAAGGTAACATGAACGTGGCGTCAACACGCAGCATCAACGTGATCAACGATACCGCAGTACACAATTAACTGAACTGGTCTAATTGCAATCATTTACCTACTAACTATGTATACTTAGGTATCAATAATCATTAACGTTGTTTACTTCCTTCGAAGTTATTTTTATATTTTATTTATAACTGTCGCGGAATAATGTGGCGAGGATTTCGCGATAAAATATGACTTGCCCTTTTTATGTCGCAAGCTTTTTTCGTCCGTCAAAGTTTTTTATGTTACACTAGCTGCCGCCAGCGGCTTCGCGCGTGATATCTTTGTAAATTAAAGCCTATGTTACTCAGTGATAATATAGCATTCTACTGGTGAAAGATTTTTTTAAATCGGTTGAGTAGTTTTTGAGTTTATTCGTTGCAAACTAAAATACAAATGTTTAGTCTTTATCATATTACTGTAGACAAGGTGGAGACGACAATAAATTAAACTGCTTAAATCAAATGTCTGCATAAATTTTTTTTATCAGGTATATCCTTATAGTTTAGTCACTATACTCCATATACTTTAGCATTAGACAAATAACGGCTAAATAACGACAGTTATTGTGTAATAATATTTAATTGACTGCACTTTAGAATCATATTTTTAATGTAAATGGTAAATAGATTACATTGCTTTGTATTTATCGTGAAATAACGGAGTTTATAATACGTTTATAACGAAATAACGAAAGGATGATAACCGATATTTGTCTAATCTTAAAATAAATGGAGTATAGGTATATCTAGTCATGGCAAAACCCATAGCGGGCTTGTAGTGATGGGATAAAGTTTGTTAGAAAAAAACAATTTTTAATTGCGATATTAGGATTAATTTGATAGTTCCTAAATATTCCTATGCTTTAGATTGCCAATGTTTTAATTTATTGTCGTATTGTCATTGTACAATAAAACTATGGCAGTATATTAAAATAAGAGCCATCTAAAAATATACAACATCCTCTGATAGTAGACTATAAAGGAAATTCAGTTCATTGCATGCTTTTGTGCATACAGTGTTAAGCAGTTTAGATGATTTTTATGACAAGAGTGATATGAATGTTTTTGCAATGGCTTGGCTACAAATTGTATCATATTTAGGTTGTAAAAGAATATTCCGCTTTCCGGTGCATCGAACTTGAATCTATGTTCGAAATAATTGAGTGACTATTACGCAGTAATTTAGTAGAAACTAGATACGAATTGATAGGGATTCTATGTACCTATAATTAGAACATTAAACGGAAATCATGTTAACGACGCAAAATGTTACATAATTCAAACTATTGCAGTATTTTAAAATAAGATTTAGATTGGAGTACTAGTAGGTACCTAATGCCGCTTGTGCACTACAAGGAATTTTACCTTCCGGATGTAAAATCTACCTATCTCTATTTCCCGGACGATCGACGATCACGTGATATTTACTTGAAAATCGGACTGCGCCGGACCGTAAAATATGTTTAGTTTATTATGTTATGTTTATAATGTTTAGACAAATATACCGCTCAGTCTAAACAGGGTGAAATTCATGGGCATCCTTGGGGTTATTGTACTCATCATTATGAACAGAAACAGAACAAAAATCAGCTGTTCCCAAAATGGGACGGGGCACTGCCAATTTCTTTTATAACTTTATCAGTATAACTCAATGATGTATAAAACTATAGATACGTTGTCCGCACTCTAAAATGGCAACATGAAATGAAGCCAATTGGCCACATTGCGCTCAGTCACGCACCAACCTGTCGCGCGACGCTACGTTTGTTTTTAATTTATATCGTGTGTGAAAACGATAAAAATAAATTATATATTACATATTTCCCTATTATAATAATAATTATAATTATATATACGTAATATTACGTATTTCCCTTTCTTTACGCGTATAAGTAGTTATCTAGTATTTTCGCCGTTTTTAAGCGCCGAGATGTTTGTTGATAACGTGTCTATATATAATACGTCATTGGTATAACTACTTAACATTATTATGTCATTAAGTGAGATTAAAGAAGAAACAACAGAAAAAATCTATCAGTCTAAATCTGCTGGGTAATTGCATAACACACTAAACAGTAGCAATGGCTTTCATTTGACGGTTCTAAAATATTCATTGCGTTACCTATTTACCGTCGAGCAGACAAATTTTTCGAACATAATAAATAATATTGGATTATAAAAATCCTTCAAAATCATTCAGATTGTGATTGAAAATAGGTACATAGAGTACACTACAGAGACTTTTTTCTCTTTTCCCTAGTCGGTTAGTAAAATAAGTTTCGTGGTTTCTACGCGCCAAATAACGGCTCGTGCAGACCGAAGCGACAGGCAGTGCAACCCTTGTCGCGTCCGCGATATGGCGCCAGTGTGTACGAGCCTTAACTAAAAAGTTGTTGTTGTTTACGAAAAAAAGGCGGTACCTACCTACTCCCCATGTTTTATGACTTGTCTTGACATGTTATAAAGTTCACCGACCTTTGTCTTATCCTTCGCATAGTAAGCTGTTCTTAATTCCTTTACAATATAGCTTATAAAATGAAACCGTTATCTCATTATTACAATGCAGAAGTTTGTCGTATGTCAACGTGCGACGGAGTTACTTACACGTCCTTACATATTTTAGTTGAACGACTGAAGGCTCGTACACACTGGCGCGATATCGCGGACGCAACAGGCAGTGCGACCCTTGTCGCGCCCACGATATCGCGCCAGTATCTACGACCTTAACTCGTGAGAGTTTGACTTTCTATCAAACTAAGTACGGACTAACTTTTATTACTTACTTACATGATTAAAAGATGTACAGAGCCGCGGAAACTCCCAATCTACCAATAATCATAAACACTAGACACTTATATAATTAACTAATATAATTTTTATCAATAATGATATTCAAATATTCATAAACAAATAATAAATCGTAATTCGATGTAAAAATACAATCTATCATGAAATCATCACGAGTATCAAAGTCCGCGGGATATCATAATGTGACCAAATTAAAATTCATACTAATGTTACGCTTCGTCATATATATTTCATGGAATAAATAATTATGCCAGGTGATGTACCTAATTAGTCTTCTATTACCTAAGTCCTATATCGCGTGTCAATCTGTGACATTACCAATTTATTTTAAATGAATTTAATTTAATTTTGAATGATTCCTAATTATTTTTATTTTATTTTTTTTAATTTCTATTGGTATGAATCTAATGTTATGTAATTTGTTTACTACTCATATTGTATAAAATTGTTATGTCCGACCCCCCATTGAACTAAAACATTATTATTAAGACCTTGTAAACACATGTGATACGCAATAAAGATTTGAATTTGAATTTGGCACGTGTTTGTTGGGAATTTACTTGATTAGTAGGTACGACTCTTGTTTTTATCATCCGTTCCGTACCTAATGTATTTTCACATAACCTAAAATTCAAAGACACGTGACGTCTACCACCCCGCTCTGGGCCCAAGTGGTGGATTACGGCCCACTCCCTCTCACTTAGAGGAGGCCGGTGTTTCACCCCAGGGGCCTAAGTCTACTAATTTATAAACGTTACATTGCAATGGTATCTCAATGGTGAGTTTTTGACAGTTTTTGTATGGCAAATCTGTCAAAAACTCACCATTGAGAGACCATTGTAACGTTTATAAATTAGTAGACTTAGGCCCCTGAGAGAATGGGCATGCCAATGAAAAAGTTTCCAAAAACAGTCTTACTTTTGAATATTTATGTGTGTTTTGGTGCCTGATCATTTATTGAGACACTTTTTTGTTACCCTGCTATCACATATCAAAAAAATCTGGGTCAGCTTCCAGTCTAACCGGATGCATCTGACTCCCAGCATGCAGCATGGAGCGACTGCCTATCTGACCTCCACAACCCATGTTACTGGGTAGGAAGATACCCCATTGGTAAGACTGGTTGTCTGACTTTTGGGTTTCTGACTACCCGTAACGACTGTCAAAGATTTATGAATGACAGCTGGGACCAACGGCTTAACGTGCTCTCTAAGGTACGGAGGGTTTGTGATATGTAATGGGCATGGATGGTCATGGATGGTTCACGACCCGATCGTGACAAGGGTAGCGACTTGTGCGGCTGTTCTCATTAGCCCCAAGCCTCCTCTCCTGTTATCGCAGATGACTTTACATAATAATTGACATAGTAACTGAATGCCCAATTAACATGAATTCGATAACAAAAAAAAACTTTGATAAATGTATCTAAATTGATGGCATTCTCTTAATTAAATTCAAGTCGCAATCTCATTAGGCGACAATCAATGTGCCTAAAAAACAATGCAGAAAAGCGCGAACCATTTATATGAAAACTTTCTGGAAATTGGTCTACCGGTGTCGCGTCGTTGTAATTCCAAAAAGTTGGTTTAGTTTTCTTTCTCGACAAAATTTATCAAAGACCACTGTTGAAACAAGACTAAAAAAAATAATGCACATTATTTTTTTCATCCTAAATTCATCACGTGGTCTCGGCAGTTACTCGTGTATCTAATTCTTATAGACAACACAATAATCGACACGTAGTCAACAAAATGAACGTTCATGGTCACAACAAAATTAGATAAATATTTATTGTTTGCGAAGAAGTCAGAAGTCAGTCTGAATTACCTATACTCCATTTATTTTAAGATTAGACAAATAACGGTTATCACCCCTTCGTTATTTCGATATAAACGTATTATAAAATCCGTTATTTCACGATAACTACAAAGCAACGTAATCTATTTACCATTTACATTAAAAATATAATTCTAAAGTGCAGTCATTTCAATATTATTACACAATAACTTTCGTTATTTAGCCGTTATTTGTCTAATGCTAAAGGAAATTGAGTATAGTTCATACTGACTTCTGACTTCATTATTATTAGGGTTCCTTATTAAGGTGCCAAACGGAACTCTATTACAAAGCCTCCGCTGTCCGTCTGTTCATCTGTCTGTCGACGGGCTGTATCTCATAAACCGTAATAGGTATTAACAGTTAAAATTTTCACAGACTGTGTATTTCTATAGCCGATATAAAAACATAAAAGAGACCCTGTAATTATTAACTTTATTTAATTTTTATACAAGAAATGTGTTTTTTTCGGCGGTTTCAGTTCGATCTTAATTTTGGTAAGTACGGAACATTCTGTGTGCGAGTTTGACTCGAATTTAGGCCGGTTTTTTAAGTCTCTACGAATTTAAAAAAGATTAAAAAAAATCATTACTGGCTAATGATGACATAATTTGTGCCGGACAGTAATTTCATAAGCACGTATAATCTGACCCAGTAGTTAGACGAGTCTTATTAATTAGGCTCCCAAATCCGCAAACAATAAATATTTATCTATTTTTTTGTTGTGACCATGAACGTTCATTTTGTTGATTATGTGACGATTACAGTGTTGCCTATTAAAAACACGAATATCTACTTGAATCACGTGATGATGGAATTTAGATTTTTGAGGATTAAAAATAAAGTGCATTTTCATATAAACTGGTCTTTGGATAAATTTTGAAGTAGGTAGCTACTAGTTCAGATTTACTTCGTTAATTAATGATGCATAAAATTGCTACTAAGGCAAATCCCGCTCGCCGATCTGCCATGTATTGCAGACCCAAAGAAACTATGCTATAGATGCATTGTGTAACAGATGATATGGCCAGAGAGGGTGACAGTGACGGCTAATATTTGGGAGAAGAAAAAATGCTGCGCAAACCACAAATAAATAGGTACCTATAGGGGATAGCAGGTCGGTAACGGTGAAGTATAACACCGCACCGTGAGACAACCGGAATGTCCTACAACAAAAAATTGGAAGACATGTAACCATCTAACAACTCGCACTGGGCCCGTGTGGTGGATTACACCCCACTCTCTTTCACAGAGAGGAGGCCTGTGTCCCAACAGTGGGCACACAGAGTAATTACGGTAAACCCTTTTGAACTCTTGCCCGAAGTCATTCAAGAAATCAATCGAAGAAGAAATCGTCTAATTAATTTGAGAAGTGATAAGAAGACGATGATGACTCAAGCCACGATGCGTATTGTAGTGTGCGGTACTAAAACATTTGAAAAGTTGCGCGTTTCGCAGGCCATAACGTGCCAGCAGAACATTAGTACATTGCGAAACAGATATGAAGCCATTCCAGCCCCTATCGCGTCAACAGTAATCACTGCGTTTTTATACCAGATTGTTTCATTAAACTTGTGGAACTTGGCCTAGTTTTTGATCATTTTGCTATATTTATGGGTGCATTAAAAGTGGCTTTACGAGCGAAGATACTTCTGTATGCTCGACTGCCAAAAACTTAATTTTTTGTCAAGTTAGCTTTTTGCACGTGCTGACGCGAAATATGGAAAATAATGATAATTACTGAAGAAACATCGTACGGGTTGGCCTTTCCTGAAGTCAATGGGCCGCAAATATGCCCATATTTGCGGCCCATTGACTTCAGGAAAATGAATAAGTAGTCGGGTAAAAATCGGGTTGGATAGTTCTCGATTCCTGAAAAATATTCTACTAAACACCAGCAGGTATGTCTGTAAGCCGTCTGATCACGTTTCGAAACACAACTGATAGGCCTCATCTAGACCAAGATAATAAAAATTAGTGATAAGTGCTAATTGAGGCCGTCGTTTATCATGCCCGGAGTAAACAAAATAAAACCACGTTGGTTACACCTGTATTTCTTGATAAGCCACCGGCCCGTCGCTAAACATATGGCTTGGCAATTAACCGTAGTCAAAATGTGGGTGAGTAAACGAACGTGACAATCATAATTATCTCGCCGCATTTAATGACCGTATCTGTTGAGGTTTTTTATAGTTTGCTGCAATAGTACATTGCTGCTAAACTGTTTGGGTATACGAGTGTTAAAATGTGAAAGAATCTTTGCAATATCTAGTTAAAACAACTCACTCAACTCTTTAGGTGTCATGTACTAATGGTTTTTTAATGAACATTTTGCTTTCTTCACTTCTATATTTTGAGGATTGTATTCTACATAAAATACACATAATCCAAATTGCCGTTACTAAAACGTATAAAATCCATGCATTACCGGAAAACTGTCGTAATAAATCCATACGTAGTCCATGTACAGAAAGTCAGGGTAGATCCCTGTTCCCGATTAGTTCGTGATAGCATGACTATCGGTTATTCCCTGCTTCGTAAGTACTAATGGAGGCAATGTTTACTGCCTTCAATTTGAACTCGATAACATCCTTCGGTTTAAAGGAAAGCTTTATAGGAACTTTATGTATGTGGGAAATTAGATTTGTTTGTCTTGCTAGAATTATAGTTCAAACTTTACCACAAAAAGTTACGTATTCAAAGGTTTAATGTAAAGAGTTCCTAAAGATAAGGGATCTTTGGGAACTGACGGGAAAATAGGTCAAATTAGTTGATCGTAAACAGAATCGTGTACATTTGAAAATCACCCGGTTTTGTCTCGAATATCAGACAAAACTTATAAAAATATTTGTACCTGGATCAAAAAAATGTTGGCGACTCTAATGAACATAATTAGGTAAAGTTACTTACCGGCATGTCGATCCTCAAAAGCCCGCGTAGTCCGCCCTCCGCGCCCGCCGCCCTACTGCCACGAGGAGCAAGCCTCCACTGTGCCAGCTCACCACCTGGCCCCATCTGAAGCCTCCTCGCGTGACTGACATCCTCAACTCCTGCATTCGCAATATCAACCTTATCACTCACAGAATTTGAACCAATTTCGTTCCTAGTCTCGTCGTCACGATTTACATTCGAATTTGATGTTTCTTCGACATTGTCTCCAGTTATAATAATCGTTGGTATTGCTTTAGTATTATCCCCTTTATTGACATGAAGCACAGAGGGTACATTGCTTTGTTGCAGTGGACCACCGAATTTTTCTTTCAGTGAATTAATAACGGCTTTCCTAGCTTGTTTGTACCTCGCTTTCAGTTGGTCTTCCCTCAATTTTTTCAATATACCTTTAGGATCAACATTGTTCACAGTTCTGCCAATAAAGTTTTCATAGAGTTTTGAAGTTAATGCTCTTTGTACTTTTAAATTGTTGGTATCGAATGATTTGTTGTCATCGGTACCCTTACTATTATCGACTAGTGACTCTTTTGCTTCATTTTGCACATAGTATTCCGTATGGTCTAAGTCGCCAAACATTTCCCACCATCTTGCTCCAGCTTCATTGAGAGGTGCTCTTGAGCGCGCCGAATGAGAACATTTTGATGTATCGGCCATTTCACCTTTGTGGATTTAACTAATTCTAAAGAGTTATTCAAACGTACTACCTCTACTAAAGTTTTGCACCTACTGATCAAGATGCATCACCTCAAATCAAAAATTGCAAGTCAGTTAATAACAATTACCCTTTACCAAGAAATCCTTTTTAAAAAACATTTAATACTGCTGTCTTTTTCATAGCATTGACGTTAAAAGAGACAGCACAAAAATATCGTGTTACATGTCGTGCGTAATTTAGCGTAGTAGAAGTTTGTGTGGTATCAACAATAGCCTTTGTTACCCCTATTATTGAAAGTCTATTTTCGTTTAGGTATGTAGGTCAGTGTGTGAAGCATCGATTGCAAATCAGAACAAGCTGGGTTTCCCAACAAAACTTAAAGACAGATTGATAAAATGAAAATATGCGAATGCCAAACTGAGGATCGTTAAAAGAGCCAAAGATGTTATTATCTACTACAAAATTAAATCGGCAATAAAACCTATAATAAAAAGGTAAGTATTATGCTTTGTCACACGCAGCGTATAAAACTTCTTACCAATCGCGCATAACGGGAAAAACAATTGAAAAACGAAGAACCACGCTTTTTACATGAACTAAAAATTATAAAATAATTAAATTGACTTGTACTATTACGATATAAGCAATCCCAATGCAGCCAAAAAGCGTGGAGCGCTTTGTTTAAATTAATTAAAAGTACACACATTTTTTTACTTTTTGGTCTAGTAGGTATATTCTTAATTAATTCTAATTTAATTAATAAGTCTAATTCTTCATTTAGTTAATAAGTCAACGAAGTTATGAGTTGACCAGTTTACTAATAGCCACTAAAGAAATTCACTACACCACCACTCCACCTCCTGGCTCCATCTTCAGACCCTCGATCTCGACCAAGTGCAATATATTTGACTCGTCAAACGGAATCGAATGAGCCCAAACTTGAAGGGTTTACTAGTGCCCACTGAAGAGTTCCACTATCCACCTACTGGCTCCATCATCAGATCAGCGGAAAAAATTGTATTGTCATTGGTCCTTGATTCGTGTGCAAATTTTCAAGTTAATCGGACGTCTTGAAGTTGGTGAAAATTACGTTGAAAGATTCCGTACATCCAAATATACAAATCCACACTGTATATCATGATTGACTGCTTAGCTCTAGAGGTATAGCGTGAGGATAAACATTTAAAAGGTCACATTATGTATCAATATACCTTTTGGCTCGTCTTGTAGCCATTTGCGTTAACCATAGAAGAATAAGATATAGAAATTAACAGAAATATTGCTCAACCCCCATAACAAATAGCTTGATAATTTATAGCCTACAGACTGACCAGACCTATATGGAATATCTATGCAAAATTTGAAGAAAATCTATCCGCTAGTTTTTACTGGAACATACTGGCATTAGAATTGTTCCCAGACCTCGTGGTAATTATTAAAAAACAATGTACGTTTTGACTGGCTAAGTAATAACAGCCGCACGGGTCGATCCATCAGGTTGAGCTACGCTTGCCGGGGTTGGTCCGTGGATCATGGGTCTTTACATACCGAGACTCCTCCGTGCCTCTTGGTCCCGACTGTCATTCGTGGATCTTTGACAGTCGTTACGGCCGAAGCCCGAAAGTCTGACAACCAGTCTTACCAAGGGGTATCGTATTACCAGTTACTTCATCCAGATAGTTCATCCGGTTAGACTGTAAGCCCACCTCAACATAGTTGGGAAAAGGCTAGGCAGATTGTACAGTTTTGACTTCGCTACGATTTTATTATATGTGTACCTAGATGATAAGCTTTTAGAGTACCACTGCAGGGAAAAGGCATCCCTTCCCTCCCTCCACTTATATCTATCTATCTTAGAAAAGTCATCCCTTCATCACTGAATATATAATTATGTAGTTCGTCACTAATTGCCACATAATCACGCAACCCGTGATCCGGAATGTGTATCACAATATCAGTGATCGAAGTCCGTTTATAACATCCCGGATACGAAGCTTCGAATTGAAGAAATATCTGTTATCTTAACTCTTGAGTGTTAATACCGACTGACCTTTCAACTTGCTTACAATAATTAGTGGGTAACGTTGCGTAATATTTTCATACTAATTACTTGAGTTCAGATATTTATCACATGATGTGGAGAGTTGGGATACATACCTTTTTGAGGATAGGGTGAAGGACTATTCTATAGTATTATAGTAACTTAACTTATTGGTAAGTGATTCTTCAATTTAGATACAAGTCAAACATATACAAGTAGATAGACTTAGGCAGTATATTAACATAATCAGCCAATAATTTCCCACTGCTAGGTCACAGGTCTCCTGTCTGTGAGAGGGAGTGGGCCATAATCCACCACGCGGGCCATAATGCAACACGCGGGCCATAATCCACCACGCGGGCCATAATCCACCACGCGGGCCATAATCCACCACGCGGGCCATAATCCACCACACGGGCCATAATCCACCACGCGGGCCCAGTATAGGTTGATAGGTGGCTAAGGCTAAGACATGCCAGTTTGTTGTTTTTTCCTTCACCATTTTAAGAGCAGTGGTGATGAAATAATTTACACAAAGTAAAGCGCTATCAAGGTTCGAACCTACGACCTGTAACTCGAGTCGCATCCGTTACCACTGGGCACTGCCCTGATAGGCAGGAAGATACACTTGTTTCACTTTAAATGCAGTATAAGTCAATAAAATAATAATAATAACAAAATAAACTTATGTGAAATTAATAATCAAACAGAAAATAAATACGTAAATATATAATTTGTAATCTGGTATAAGTATAATTTGTAATCCGATGTATTCCTGAAATAAAAAATAGCTGATTAGGATTTGATAAAAAATAAAGTGCGACGTAAAGCTTTTGCAGGGATGGAAAGGGTGACCCGCAATGATTTCAGGGTGATACTGGGCAGAGAAGGTATAATAACACTACAAATGATATTACCTACGCGGTTGATTGACGAATGATAAGACCTGCGAGCCATACGTATTCAAACTCCGACCCAGCCTGATCACGCTTATGTAGATTCACTTACCTACTGTTTTGACTAAATACCAAATAAAAAGAGTTATAATATTGGTCTATTAATATTAATTCAATTTTTATGGCAGATAGCAAGGTGTTAGCGAGGCTGATGACGTTTTCAGTAACACTAGGCGACACTTAAATAAATGCCTTAATGAAAGTGTGCTGTTGGATTTTGAAATTTCGGCACCAAGCCGAGCGTCCAAAATCCAACAGCGTGCTTTTATTTAGGCATATATTGCATGAGTGCTGTCTGCCCAGAGTGCGCTGGGCTTTTATCTAAAGTATCACAACTCGTCTCAAGTCTCCTGATCTAATAAATGGACGTCTGCATCGTGTTTCAACCGCAAGATAAATGACCCAATAATTATTGAAATAATATCGTAGTTAATGCCAATCGCGACCTTTTCACACGGCGATATAATTATCGAACTGAGATGCTTAATTAACACACAGACATTATTAACTTTAATTTGATAAAAAAAAACATTATACTGTCCAAAGGTATGCGGAAACACGCAGTGTTAACATGATATGCAGCTATAAAGCACAAGACTGCTAATTAACTTTTATTTTTAATTATGAATCGCAATTATTATAATTAAACGAGTACCTAAATATGTGTCTACATTAAGTGTCCATCTTTATACAATAACATGTTTTAAAGAAGACTTTTCTAACCGTTTCAAACAGTCTACGAAACTGTAGAGGATTAACTCTTTTGCTCTTTTGAAAAAGGTCTGAGGTGCTACGACGCTACGGCGTAGCGTCTACGGTAATTGTTAAAATCACCATACATAGGCTAGTATTCTGATTTGTTTTACTTGCAATTAGTGAGTGCATTGTTAAGGTCGTGTTTATTAAGTGCAATACTTTATTGCAGGTAGCGCTTTTGTATACTTTGTGTTAACTGGAACATAGACGCGACTTATGTTTTAAAGATTTCGAGAAACGCGTTTTCGAGGGATTCAACCGTAGCGACAAATTATATAATCTACTATACATTGGAACAGCGAATAAGTTTTCACGCCTCCCCCTTAAGACCTATGCCAAATATTTTATGATATTCGGATAGGCCATGAACTAAACACGTGCCATAAAAAATATGAATAAAAAAACTCAACTAATTAAAAACGTTATGCAACAACGTGATAATATTACGCGGACATTCTGGTTTGAAAAAAAAGCACATATTTCAATGTCGACTTAATGAGGGGAATATAATATATTCTCATAGCCATAGATAATTATGTAGATAAAAGATAGAATACTCTGTATTATGTACACCATACAAACATAATGAATGGCTAATGTGTTGCTAAGCGCAAAACTCGAGAGCCGCTGGACCAAATTGGATAATTCTTTTTTTGTTGTGTTCGAGAGATGTAGGCAGGGTAGGTAGATAGGTATAGGTAGGTAGGGTGGGTAGGGTAGGTAGGTAGGTGCTTAAGGTGTAGGAGATAAGTACGTGCTACCCGGGCGGTACCAGTGAAGCCGGGGCAGGCAGCTAGTTACAAATATAAGGGTTAAAATCTGGTCTTATCGCTAAGAGCAATCTTTTAAAGACATTCTGCCATTTTCAATTAGACCTAGTTAAAACCAGATTATCCTCATATAATCAACAATACTTCGAGGAGCAGTCACGTGAGAACAAATAGAGATATCCTTGGATTTGTTTATAATTTTACATGATGTTTACGTAACGGCAAGTGGGTCGCGTCGTCTGGACAAGCCGCACTTTGTACGTCTGGGTGTAATGCACTCACGCGCAGGAAAATCACCGGCGACCTGTAACGACCCGTCTGAAGTTAGACAGATATTCTTTCTAGTGTGTGTTTGTAGGAAAAATCGTGACAAAAAGCCGTACATTTGCAAAAAAATCCGGCCCTTTTATTTTTTTTCTTTCTTGTTTCATTAACCATTTAACAACTTTTATTTAAGTACTAAAAATATGTCCTAATTATTTCGAAAGTTCGAAACATTAATAAGGTCGGACAAAGTCCGGATGGGGGGCCAAAAAGCCGGACAGGTCCGTACAAATCCTGACGGATGATATATTCCCTAGTTTTTAGGAGATTTTATAATAAACCTGTTATGTCCCACTGCTGGGCCTCTTCTCTCAGTTGGCTGTTATAGATATAGGTACCATGTGGATACAGAGCGGTGGTGGGCATCACATGAGATCTTTAGGTTTTTTGGCACAGACTAATTCAGATGGTTCACTCCACATTCTAGATAAGAAGCTTAGGTAAGCGGCGGGCTCGACTTGTCGAATTCAGTGGGCGTAACGTAGGAAGATATAAGAATTACGCGATAGAAAGAGAGGAAACTTCTAGGTGAATATAACTGCAGGTAATTAGCGCTGTGCGACCTGAATTGCGTTTTATTGTGTCGTAGCAATAGTCGCTTTTTATTTAAATGCTTTTGCGAGGTGGGCCATCTGTATTCATCCGTGATTCCATGTCATGTCATGCTAGTTTTTTCACTAATAACGGTTATGATATTATCGTTATTTCTGTGTGGGGCAAAAGTCATTTTATATGGTAAAATTGAGTTCAGAGTCAGTCGTCGTTTGATTATGAGATAATTAGTAAAGTTGTGCGGAATAAAAGTGTTAGCAAGAAAAGAGTATGTTCTCTAACGACATGGCCGACCATGCCCTACATTACTCACACCATGAGTGCTGTCAAAAATGACAGTTGTTGTTGACAAGTCAGCTGGGCGGCCCTAGCAGCATTGACGGACCTAATTTAGTGTGCTCGAGTAGCTTTGACTTTTCAGTGAAATTGACATTTTGCTAAGTAACCTAAACTGTCCCAATGCTGGGCAAAGACAAAATAATGGGCATAGCCATGAAAGATAGATACACGAGGTCATTTTCCGAGGCCAGATATATTTTGCAATAACATATTATAAAGCCTTACGATAATTCTTGTGAATTCTTGATACTTAGGTAGTAATAATTAATTAATCCGGCTATCTTATCAACTACTTTAGGTACAGGACAGGTCAAGAAGATAACTATCGCTTAATATCACCTAAAAACGGAGTGAACCACCTGACAGACATGCTTAGTCTTTCAATATACATTTTAGAGCGTTCATTCAAAAAGTTGGGAACGTCGCAAATAGCTGTCAAATATTTACCTGTTTTGATTTTTGATTTCATGATTTTATTTTATCACTTTATCGGCGTAGTTAATATGTATACTCATGCCAAATTACAGCTTTCTAGTACTAACAGTCTCTGCGCTAAGCCGGGGATAGAGAGACAGACAGACAGACAGACGGACATGGCGAAACTATAATGGTTCCTTGTTGACTACGGAACCCTAAAAATGTATTTGGGTCAATATCAACAAAGTGCATTTTTGTTCAATTTTGGTGGCGAAAGTTTTTCTTCTGTTTTCGTGAAAAATAAGGACCTGGTATAAGAGTAGAAAGTCCAAGTTAGAAGGATCTTTAAGAGGTCTGGGAATATCTCGATAACTTTTTGAGATATTTTAGTTCAAAGTTTAGTGGGCCACCAAAATTGAAAATTGCCCACCAAAATCGAAAGTGCCCACCAAAATTGGAAATCAGTGGCACCAAAATTGTATTTCTCTGTCACAAACCTCAATTTCACTAATTAATAAAGCTCAATGTAACCAATCTCACAAATTCTCGGGATTTGTCAATAACTTTCATCGGTTAATAAAACTCTATTGCAATATTTTTTTATTATTTCCAATTTGTCTGATAAACTCATAATAACTCAATTTGTATGATAATTATGAGTTTAGTACACAAAACGCGAAATCCAAAAAACATTAATATTTTTGTTGTTAACGAAATTACTTGCCAACAACTAACTACAAAAGTTGCCCAAACAAAACTAAGAAATAAAACATAATTAACCCTAAAATAAAATAAAAAGCAATAATTACATCACTGCGTATTTTTGTATTCTGATTATTTCTACTTTTTATCATTGTGTTTCGCTTCAGTAAGGCAACTATCTAATTTGATTTTTTAGTATTTTATTAACATTTCCTAATTTTTAGGGTTCCGTAGTAATCAAGGTCGCCATGTCCGTCTGTCCCCCGCTTAGCGCAGAGACTGTTAGTACTAGAAAGCTGTAATTTGGCATGAGTATACATACTAATAAAACCGACAAAGTGGTAAAATAAAATCATGAAAAATATATTTTTTTAGGGTACCTCCCCTACATGTAAAGTGGGGATATCTTTTTTTTTTTCGTCTATCCCATCGTGTGGGGTATCGTTAGAAAGGTCTTTCAAAAATATTGTGAGCTTATTAAAACCATTTTTGGATTGAAGGATCCGTCTGCGAAATATTAAGCTTTAAAGTGCTAATTTTCGTCAGAGTCAAGTGTCCCCAGCCCCTGCCAGCTAAACGGTAAGTTCTGGATATGTGGAAAAATTCACAGTAGTAGTATATATAACGAAATTAAAAGGAAAACTATCACAGCTAAGTAGGCTCTACTAGTTAACGAGTAATTATCGACCAACTTAAATTTGCAGTTGCAAAAACATGTTCTACCATACATTTTGTATGGGAGAGAGGCTGGTCTGATTTGGCAAAACAAATTAAAAATATAATGAATAAGAAACGTGATCATTAGTATGCCACCTATATAATAAATTATTAATACCTAGGTCGTTTCAATTTTGGTGGCGTGAAAGCGCCACCAAAGCCACCAAAATTGAGCCACCAAAATTGGAACCAGGCATAAAAAAAATCTTTAAAAATAGGGGTTTTAAGTTACAATTAAATTAATATCACTGATTTATTCGTAGCCCAAATCACTACCTATACCGTCTAGCTTAATATAAAAAAAACTTTAAAATCAACAGCAAATCGATCCACCAAAAATTGAACAATTCTTGTCCCCCGTCCCACCCAAGATGATACTTACGTTATTGACGGGAAATCACAGCATTAATCACACATCTGTGACGCGCAAATGCCGGCGCATGATTGAACGCACACGCACGAAACTGTAGCATATACTAAGTTGAAAATGTGCCACTAAAATTTTGATTTTTGCTTGGACAAACTTTGATCGAGTATCCTGTGCTTTTAAATTAGATTTTCTAATAAGGTTTAATTGTTTTTAGATAATGTGTCTTATGCATATACTAACGAAATTGTTTATTTTTTATTTTACTTTAAATTATTACTTTGGTGAACGCAATTATATCAAAAAATGGAGCTGGGACAAGCCACCCAACTTGAATTTTAAGGCGATTTTTTTTCCCCTTATTATTTACTTACATATATGTAAAAAAAAAATGTGGCCCTAATTGACCCAAGTTACGTAGTACACTATAAAAAAAAAACAGAAACATCCTATCATTTAACACCTCGATTCTCAACGTGGACAAGTATAATTTGCCCCCGGGATATTCACCCATTTGGAAACTTTCCAAATACTTCCTTTTTTTATGTCTAAAACTAAATATTCGGTGTTACGATATTAATCAACTGGATTAACATATAGGATACTTTTATCCCGGAAGTAGGTACAATCCCGCGGAATAACTCCCTACCTCCACGCGGGCGAAGCCGCGGGCAGAAGCTAATTACTTTATAGTTTGACACGTGCTTGAAGATTATCTGTACGCACTAACGCCCTGTCGAATAAACGATCTGTCGAACAAACGACCTGTCGCCCAAACGACCTATCGAACAAACGACCTGTCGAGCCTATGACATGTCGCACACCTGTTGGTCGAACTAATGACATACACTGCTCATAAATTACGGCTCGTGCAGACTGGCGCGATATCGTGGGTGCGACAGGCAACAATAATTATGTAGGGACAAGACGTGTGCCCGATGGGATTTCCCGTCGACAAAAATGAAGCAAACTTTCATCCTATTTAACAACTCTGTTAAGGTATGAATTTTCAAGAATTCTCCCCTTATTGCTCGCCGCCCTTAGGTACATAAAGAACTGTTGTGCATTTCATGCTTGCAGATCTGCTCCCTAATTGAGTAATACACTTCAATCACAATCTGAGAGTTTTGAAGGATATTGCTAATCCATTACTTTATAGGTTTGAAAAATGCGTCTGCTTAACAACGTTAATAACGCAATGAACGTGTGTGTGTCTGTCAAAATGAAACCCATTGCGATCAATTGTCATTTTTGTGTGTTACGCAATTACTTACCCCGCTGTTGTATTTCAGTGAATGTTTTTTTTTTGTTGAGATGTTTACTAACTAAGAAGGGATAACTGCAACATTCTTTATAAGTTTCTATATTTGAATAGGACTAGCCAATCCCATTAAAACCTGCATTATCTTTACCCCTTTCACCCTCAGTTCTCTCTCTACTTTAGGTACTTACACCAGCCTCCAGTTTCCTGTTTTCTAGTTAATTGATTCAGGCGTGACTTGGTGGAAATCCATTATAAAATACAATGCTCTCCGTCCAGCGCTCAGCGTGGCAATACGTCATGTTCGGATTCGCGACAAGTCAATCGTCATCCTGTGGATGCCTCGTTGAGAGGTAAAGCACGTGTCGATTTTTTAAAGGGTTTTTTATGACTCTTTAGGAATAGATATAGGATAGGTTACTAAATATTTATCTACGTTGAGTTTTTCTGTTTTCTTTAGCAGTAACAACGCAGACAGATAGTGTTTGTAACACACTTATACGTGGTGATAACGTCTAATCAACGTCTGCGATGCGTCTGCGCTGCAACCTTGGACCATGAACACTACGCCTTTTTTATTTTATCAGAATCTGTTTATAATCTATACTTATAATAAATCTGTAGAAGTGAAAATTCTGTACATTGAAAATATCAAAAAAATAAATGGCAGGGGGTGTTACTAGACCGACACCGACCCCAAAAGTGTGATTAATTTTTTTTTTGTCTGTCTGTCTGTCTGTCTGTCTGTCTGTCTGTCTGTCTGTCTGTCTGTCTGTTTGTTCAAGTATCACGCAAAAACTACCGGTTCGATTACGATGAAACTTGGTATAATTATTCTTTAATATCCTGGGCACCACACTGGGTACTTTTTATCCCGGAAAAGTATCCAATCCTACGGTTGGGGGGTGTCAAAGTTTGTATGGAAGAATTTTAACGCGCTGTCCGATTAACTCGAAACTCAATATTTATACTTAAACCCAAAAATTAAGAATAACGTGTATCAGGATTTTTCGAAATTCAACCCCTAAGGGGGTAAAATAAGGGATGAAAGTTTGTATGAAAAATCTTATTCCTTGAGGTAATAAACACGAAACTTCGCACGAATAGTTATCTAAATAAATTATAAAGTTTGTAGTTTTTTGTTTTTCTAAATTACCCCCTTTTTTTTTTTTTTCTTTTTTTTTTTTTTTTTTGGGTGGCAAATCATCCAATGACTTCTCCCGCTCTGGGCGGAGCGGGAGGGCGTGTCAGACTTTTACTGACTAAAACCCACCCGTGTTCCTTCCCTTGCCATGCCAGGGGCCACGGTTTCCCCTTAGGACTACCCGCAACCCCGGCGGGCAACGGTCCTAGCGGACCCCGTCAGTTTTGCTGACATCTCTTTGAGGCGCGCGTGGAACACGACGCGCCGTCGACCCGGGCCTGGTCCTTATCGGGGGCGAGCTACCCATTGCTCACCGCCCGCAAGCCCGCGCCTACGGTGGCCGGGAATCCTCCAAGGAGTCCCGACGCCCAGGGCGTCTCCTACGGCGGCTAGGCGCGTGAGGGCGCGAACTTTGCCTCTCCCTCACGCGCTCCGCCTCCTCCTTCGTCTAAATTACCCCCTAAAGGGGGATTGGGGGGTGTCAGTGTTTGTATGGAAGAATTTTAACGCGCTGTCCGATTAACTCGAAACTCAATATTTATACTTAAAACCCATGGGGATGTATGGGGTAATTTCCGAAACTCACGCGGGCGAAGCCGCGGGCAGCAGCTAGTGTTACTAATATTTGTAGTGGGACTGGACGAAACAATAAAAGCGAAGACCGTTTATTGTCGTGATATTTTTTTTAATCAGTTGCTTTGAAGAAATATAAATAAAAATTGCACACTCACCTGTATCGTCATGACTGCAACTTATTAACTGTAAACCTAGTTTCCTACCTGAAAGTTAGATTAGCTATCCGATTGCCTCTAAGAATCGAAACCCAATAAGCTCTGAAGTTCTTAATAATGTCGGAAGTTGCGTTATAGCTTAGCTAAACTTGAAAATTTACCTCATCTTTGCAGTAAGCGGGCGGGCACGAAACCAGCAGCGAGGAGTGATGACCGAGCGGGGCGGCGGCGGAGGCGGCGGCGACGCGACGGTGCATAATTGTAATATTTTTTCGTATATTTTGACGTAGCAGGTGATTAACCGGATTGAATGTCTACGTTGTAAGAGGTTATTGAACCGTCTGTTATTTACGTTAAAAATATAAAATTGATTGAAAATTAAATATAGAATACAAACTCAAGGAGGCGAATGGAGGACAAAATACAAGTCTTTCTATATGCAAAGTTAATGATTTTTCAGTTTATTTCTTCGTTGCTGAATAAGAATTATTACGAAAGGATTGTAAATTCGATACTTTTCTTTAGATTCCCATATTTTTTCAACACAAACTGTCAATAGTAACGAACATTGAAGGTCTAGTAATGGCGACAGATAGCGACGACCCCGGTGGAAAATTTTAACATATAATATGATAGCATTACAACATGTCATATTATCTTATAAAGCCCTTTGTCCCTTTCGAGCTGAACTCTACACATATACGTCGCAAATGACTGTTACATAGATATAGGTATATAATGACAGAACTCTGGCAAATTACCATAAATTGACCAACAGCCACTTAGAACCATTACTTACCTACATCAACAATGGATATTTCGCGTAGCTCCATTGGTTTCAATTCACAAGTTGAGACAAGGACATAGACAGAAAGTAGCGCTCATGGTTCAATCCAAGGATCCTTCACTTGCTCAGGTTTCAATACAAGTACTCGCACCAAAAAACAACTTTGCAGCCTTGCATAACAAATAACTATTATCTTAACTTCCCTCACACAGTAAAAAAAAAAAAAAAATTCGTTAACATTTTTCAGCTATCGCTGCTCGAGCAAAGGGTGGGCGAATTTTTTTGCACGCAAGTGTATTTTAGAGGGTGCGAAATTTTTAAGGTTATTATTTTATCGAAGATATTTTGATATTTGCACATAGGTAAAATACCGTGTGATGTGACATTACTATGTCAAATGGATAGTAATACTAAGGTGATGGTGATCCTCGTTTTGTGTGATAGGCAGGTAGAGATCGTCTATACTAATATTATGAAGAGGTAAAATTTGTTTGTATGTAGGGGTAATCTCCGGAACTACTAGTCTGATTAGAAAAATTGTTTTTGCATAGGGTTCTTGAGGAAGGCAGTCTGTAACTTCTACCTAACCTACCCTCCCCACTCCGCGATGACATGTAGGTACTGTAATCTGTACAGTACGGAGCGGAGAGGAGTGGGGCGTGTCTTCGTGGATGCCACTATCTATATCTTTATCAGCACCATAATTGAGTAATACACGATCAATGACATTCTGAATCGTTTTAAAACAGATTGCTAATCCATTGATTCATAAGTTCGAAAAAAAATCTGCTCAACAACGTAAATAACGCAATGAATGTTGTTGAACTGTCAAAATGAAACAGATTAGTCTTAGGGCGAATTTTCACCAATAATATCTGAACGCGATCAGCACATAAACGTAGTTTAAGACCTGTCAGTGTCATTATTTTCTTTGGAATATTAACGCTGACAGCTCTTGAACTCGGTTTAGATGCAATGATCGCGTTCAGTCTAATTGGTGAAATTCACACTTCGTCACTTCGTCACACAGTCGTTTACGAAAAGGTGTTACGCAATTAGATAGCTGATTGTTATGAGGTACCGTCAGCCAGCATCTCCTTTCTAGCTCTTATAGAAAACACGACATGTGTGACACGAAAATACGACAAAATCCGTGACACAACCGAACACAGCCGACCCCCGAATCCGTGTCATTGCTGGGTCAACAAAGAAATATCACGCACTCAAGTTACCAGAACTGATACCGTGATATTCAAATATTTTTCCATTATATTCGATTCAATGATATCTTTATGAATAATAATCAATTCTGTATAAATCCACACGGAAGTTTCCTAAATAGGTAGGTAATGTGCACTGTTCACGTTCGAAGCGGATTTCTCTTTGAGGACATGCGATAACGGATCTAGAGGAAACTCCCTCGATACCTAATTAGTATATGCATTAATTAATGGCTTGGTGGTTCTCAAAGTAAGTACGTATTAAGTTCGTTTATAGTTTACCAACAGATAAAGTATTGTTCTTCGATTATAGATAACCTTAAACAAGTCGCACGCGCACTGTGTGTTCATGCAAGGCTAGAATTTGTCATTGTAGCTACCTACTTAAAAAAATATTCCGGAACTTACTGGTATCGCCATAATCGATTTAACGGAGATAAGTAATGCATAAACACTTTCTACAGAATTGTTATCAAATTAGCACATACCTAGTTATAAATGCAAAAGGTGTTGTTGTTGTGTGGGGTTGGTATCTGATAAATCAAGCTACGTAATAAAGTCGTATAATTACCATACATTTCTACTCGACTACGGCGAAGCAAAAAGGACAGTTATGATTTTGACCAGTTTGTATGTAGGTATGTATGTTCATCTGTTTCCTCATAACTTCTAAACTGCTCATCATAATTTGACAAGTGGGGTATTGTTTGAATTAGCGTTTTAGCCGTCCGCTGGTTATAGAGGCTATGTAAAGTCACATTCAGTTGAAAATGGCGCCCTCTAGAGGACATAAAGGCATGAACTAAAAAAAACCGACCCCGGAGAGCGACGACAGTACTTTACAGGTTAATTAGCACATTGCAAATATATAAGGTGCTATAAAAATATCTGCCACGGCTTTAATGAGAGGTAGTATAGTGTTTAAAGATAACAATAGTGAAGATATTTCGTACCCCGGCACAGTTAAATCAATTTGAGAAAATAAAGTAGTTAAATAAACATTGACTCTACTCTGCATAACGTGGTTCACAAATTACGCGCGAAGTGCACTTCGTCAATGAAAACAACTGCTATCTCTTTCCATCTGTTCTGTGAATGAAAACTGAAATCAGCTGACTAGTTCGTCACTTGCAAATTTATACGTACAATTTTTTGTACGAAAAAAAATATGACACATGATCAATAATTTATCTTTACTATTGTAATCTATAAACACAATACTAGCTCCCATTGCAGCCGTGGCAGATATTTTTATAGCACCTTATATATTATAACCCCAAAATAATAATAAAACTAAAACGCAACTACGACACAAAGCTCAACTCAAAAGGTATAAACAAGATATCACTTTTTTTTTTTTTTGATACACACATTCAACCATGCCCTGAAGAAAAGCCCTGATGGCTGCCCCGTACTATATTATAGCCTCTATACCTCTATCTAAAGTAGGTCATGATTTTCCTCTTCAGCAATTATTATCAACAACTAAATTATTTAAAAACACATTGACAATCTCAGCTCGTGTTATCTGTCTAGACAGGATAAAGTTTCGGTCAAATAATTACCCACCGTCAAGTTGGACTTGGACCTGCGTGTCACGGCGTCGTCTGCTGGTCTGCCCGTGACACATCTGGCGAATTGGGACGCGCTGATAGGTTACGTGACCATGGGGGCGTAGCCTCGAGGGTCGGGAAGTACGAAGTACAAATTGTGGTAAGGACATTGCTTCCACGTGTATCTAACGACCGAAGTTTGTTTTGTTTTTTAAAGTTCGCACTCTAGGATTTTTCCTGTGGCACATCCTACATACAGAAACGTTCGTTTGCGTAAAACATTTTCGTAAAAGACTAATATGTTTCATTTTACAGTTCAACAACATTCATTGTGTTATTTACGTTGTAGAGCAGATTTTTTTGTTCGAACTTACGAAGCGATGGATCGACAGTCAAAACGATTCAGATTGTGATGGATCGATGATTACGCAATTAAGGTTGAGTGACTGTTTGTATGTCATAATAACCGGCCAAGTGCGTGTCGGACCACGCACAATGAAGGGTTCCGTAGGTGGGATGAATTTATCCCAAGAACAAACTTAACATTGTAGTTGAAAAACATGTTCTCCCATACAACATGTATGGGAGAACATGTTTTTGCAACTGCAAATGTAAATTGGTCGATAATTACTCGTTAACTTGTAGAGCCTACTTAGCTGTGATAGTTTCCACATATCCAGAACTTACCATTTAGCTGTCAGGAGTTTACATTTGACTCTAACAAAAATTAGCACTTTAAAGCTTTATATTTCGCAAACAGATCCTTCATTCCAAAAATGGTTTTAAGAATCTCACAATATTTTTGAACGAACTTTCCTTATATACCCCACATCTTGGGATAGATGAAAATAAGACGATAAAACGATACGTGTAGGGGAGGAACCCAAAAATATATTTTTTCATGATTTTATTTTACCACTTTGTCGGCCTAATTAATATGTAAACTCATGCCATATTACAGCGTTCCAGTACTAACTGTCTCTGAGCTAAGCCGGGGACAGATGGACAGACAGACAGACGGACATGGGACGGACATGGCGAAACTATAAGGGTTCCTTGTTGCCGACGGAACCCTAAAAATAGGTATTTTTTCCGGCGAGAATTGACCTCGCGACATTAGCGCAACAAGCAAGCCACTACACTAACCGACGAAGTCAAGGTAGAATCAAATACGAAGTGTGTTCTTGCCCAAGCTTTTTTTGATAAACTTGCAATAATAATGACAAAGGTTCTTATAAGCATTTTCAGAACATAGGTTAACATGTTAACTGCTGCTACAACTCCCTATCGCAATGATAGATAATCGAAAACCTGGAACATTAACTTAAATATAATCACATAAATAAACTCTACTGACATAGTAATCAGTAAGATTTATTAATATAAAAGGTCTACTGTTGCCTACTAAGGGGTAACGAACCTATATAAGGGGAAAGGGTAAATCTATACTAATATAAGCTAAAGAATTTGTTTGTCTGGAGGCGCTTTTTTTTTTTTTTTTTTTTTAAGTATCTTGTTGACAGGCCTACGCTGTCCTCTCATACCTATTCAAACTGTACATTTAAAGCATTGTAAAACCCATTTATTTATAAAAGAGTAACCGTGGAGTTTCTTTCCGGCTCTTCTCCATAGGAAACGACCAATTGGAACCGTGCACCTAGATTCTGACGTTTCATAAGTGCCCATGTAGGTTTATGTGAAATAAAATATTTTGATTTTGCTTATCTCTGGAAATACCAGTTGGATTTGAAATTACTGGTATTCAGCTGCATCTGGTTAGACTGGATGCCGACCCCAAATAGTTGGGAAAAGGCTAGGCAGATTGATATATTGTTAACTAACTAAGGGCGTCCTCGTTAACCCGCAATAATATATGCATATATACCTACGTTGTAAGATAATAATTACGTATGTTGCACCATAAAACAAACGATAACACATCAAATGAAAGCAACTATTGATTAAGAGAAAGGCGTGGGAGTCCATAAGATAAGCATTCGTCGATATGTGATACATATACATATATATATATATCTACCGAACTCATGAACTTTGAAAATAATGTTCAGCATATGTAGTTCACGTGATCATAGAGCGCATCACGCGACGAACACAGTTAGTATTTATTATCATAATGCATAATAGCTGCGTATACATGTGTGTTTCTTGATAAATAATATCCCAATGACATTAACGTTTATTTGGATCAACATAATAATTGACTGCCTCGCTTTGGTCTAGTGGTTCTGGGAAATGGCAATGTTATTGGGTTTTTTCATCTGAAATTGCTCAGTAGCAGCCCGCGCGGAGTCTGGATTTTTGTGCCCGGTTGATGGGAATAGGCTCGCCCCCTATTACATGGGACTTAAACATAACTGCCGAAATGTGGGTGTAATATAGGTATACCTCTGCCTAACCCTTCGGGGAATAGAGGCGTCATGTTATGCTATTATGTTATATTAATTAGTTGACGCAACGAAGGAAGATCTGGATTCACGGATATGTGCAAATAGCAGTAGAGCATTTTCTTCGAAATAACTCAAAAATAGGACTGTACAGCACCCTCATTGCGTAATACACGATCTATCACAATCTGGATCGGTTTGAAACAGATTGCTAATCCATTGCTTCATAAGTTGGAAAAAAAATCTGCTCAACAACGTAAATAACGCAATGAATGTTGTTGAACTGTCAAAATGAAACAAATTAGTTGGAATCGTTTACGAAAACGTTTTACGCAATTAGATAGCTGGTCAAATACATGCGAGCAGGCGGCCTGCAATATTAGAATGAAAATCCATGTCTCTGGTTTTTAGCGGCCGTACTTATACCTAAATTGGTAGAGTAGCGAGTACGAGAAATTAAAATATCATTTTAGATATGTGTATTCCCGTTCGCCCCATTACTGCTGTCGTCCCCCCACTGGTGGGACGAACGGGAATTTAAAAAATTGCGAATGACTAAGTGAATGACCCAGTTTTGCGGCAAATAACTTTTGCTTTTGTTTATCTATACTTACTTATAATAAATCTGTAGAAGTGAAAATTCTGTACATTGAAAATATCAAAAAAATAAATGGCAGGGGGTGTTACTAGACCGACACCGAACCCAAAAATTTGATTAAATTTTTTTTTGTCTGTCTGTCTGTCTGTTTGTTCAGGCATCACGCAAAAACTACCGGTTCGATTACGATGAAACTTGGTGTAATTATTCTTTAATATCCTGGGCACCACACTGGGTACTTTTTATCCCGGAAAAGTATCCTATCCTACGGTTGGGGGGTGTCAAAGTTTGTATGGAAGAATTTTAACGCGCTGTCCGATTAACTCGACACTCAATATTTATACTTAAAACCCATGGGGATGTGGGCTAATTTCCGACACTCACGCGGGCGAAGCCGCGGGCAGCAGCTAGTTTTTTAATAAAAAGCTTTGCATGCTTTTAAGAAAGTTGGACCTTAGTACGTACCCACCTACTAAGTACGGAGTTTTGTTTTTACGAGCACTTAAATAATATATGAGAGTTTTCCCATGTGTAGCGATGAATCTTGCCCCTGTTCGGTGAATTTTTGAGATGGAGCAGTAAGGACAGGTACCTTAACCGTTGTCACTACAAGAAAACGGTCTTAGGATTCTGTCCTTAACTTATTGAGACATTTTGCTCTGCATTCACAGATTTTGGAAAAAAAGTACAGTCAGCAAGAAACGTGGCAGTTTTTTCACAAAAACTTTTTATGATGCCAATCGTTCCTGTTTCTTATAAGGATCAAAAGTCGGAAACGCAAAAAACTTTTCCCCTACATTTCCTAGGAAATGGGACTACTTATTTAATGGCCAACTTTTTTACGATGGATTGATTGATGAATTGTGAAAACTGCCCATTTTCTTGCTACTAGGTAATTGTTTTTTTCAAATTATGTGAATGCATATCAAAATGTCTCCTCAGACTGTTTTCCAGTAGGTACCTAAAACGGTTCAGGTACCTGCCCTTACTGCCCGGTCCCAAAAATCCACTCTGCATAAAGGCAGGCACAGGCAGGCACTTATCGATTTCTCGTTACTTCGAATTTATCTACTTGACTCATTTAATTTCTTTCCATTTATTTAATACAGATAAAGAAAGTCGAATGCGCAAAGAAATTCTTATCAGCAACTCAAAGTTCTTTAAAGATTACTTACTTAACAAACAACTTACCGTATTTTTCTGCTTCTTTTAGATAAGA